>OY282415.1:7421070-8621070 GCA_958295455.1 Coleophora deauratella
TTCACAGTAAACTGAGTAATATATTTACAAGCCCCGCCCCAGGGTTCTGTCGGCCGTCGTAAGCTAAACGGATGGGACGATTTTCATGGATAATACATGACACTCCAGCTGGAGTTTCGCCCAGTTTATGATAACCACTTCAAATACACAAGGGCTGTATTTAAACGCACTTGGGAAATAAACAACAACTAACTTCGAAGACACCATAAAAAAAACACTATATATTTTTTTTATTCCTAAAAAAATATACTTTTAAAAATAATGCTTTTCATTACAAAATTGATGTACGCACCGTAATCGAACAAATAAAATTTTCAGGTAGGTATTTTAGAAGACCCCTATTTAACAAAAAAACCGGCCAAGTGAGAGTCGGCCTCGCACATGAAGGGTTCCGTACCATCGTACAAGAAACTTCAAAAAACACGTCTATTGTAGGGGACCCCCTTTAAATTTTAAATACCTATACATAATTTTATTTTAGCTATTTTTAGCGACTATATATAGGAATACAAACTCTGTGAGCATTTTAAGTGTCTACCTGTTGCCATTATTAAGATCGAGCATAAAACGCCCAAAAAACACGTTTCTATCAGGGGAGCCTTAATTTTTAATTTATTTTTACTTACTTTTATTGTTTGTTGTTATAGCGGCAACAGAAATACACATTCTGTGAAAATTTCAACTGTCTACATATTACGGTTCATAAGATTCACCCCGCTAACAGACAGACGGACGGACGGACAGCGGAGGCTTAGTAATAGGGTCCTGTTGCCATTTGGGTACGGAACCCTAATTGTAGTATTTTTCAATGACTTTTTTGAAATCGCAATTTAAATCTATTATACAGGATGTAACAAAATTGGCGTAGGACCCGTTAACTGGGGAGAATCCCCAGTTAACGGGTCCTACGCCATCATACTGAACAACTTTTGTTCTATCTACGAATTTTGACCCTGTATAGGTATTTCGACTCTGCGTTCAAATGAATACGGAACCCTAAAAAAGACGATCAGTATTTCGATTTGTGTGAGAAGTAAAAAAAAACTGATTTTGGCATAAGTTGTTCAGTACGATATGAGAAGGCGCAGTTAACGGATCCTACGCCAATTTTGTTAACTCCTGCAGTTAAAAAAAATAATTTTGGATTATTTTCTTTTTATGTTGGTAACAAATGAAATGAAACATACAAATCTTAAATATTAGTGAAGTGATGAGAATGCAGAAAACGTATCCGGATGCTGTTGAGTGACTGATGTCGAAAAAAAATTCAAAATTTAACCTTCATAAACATATAACAAAAAAATTTTATATGGTATATAAATAAAAATAAGATACTTACAGCAAATTCACAACATAAGGAATGCACAGGGCAGCACGCGTTTGCGAATCACTGACTATTTATAAAACGAACATATAAACACACATTCGAAATTCAAAAATCACACGATTGTTTCTCACTACACATCAGTCAACAGCCAGGACATCAATTTACAATTTAATTATAACACGGAGGTTTTATTCAGCCTATCCTTTTTTACTACCTGTCTCCCTCTAATCAGATCCTTGTGGAAGACAGTCCGGGATTCTGTGGGGTATTTTATCACTACAGATCGCATTTATGTTGTTGTTTGTTCGAAACTCACGATATTTTATTCATGGCGACACGGAAATGTCACCTGCAATGTAAGTACGTGTGATTTTTATTGCATTTTCCGACTGCATAGCGTTTTGTGATGTGAAATCGACATACACGCGTCTCAACGAGCCCGGGTACGGGCGGTGACTGAAAATGAAAGCTGTTATGCCATCTCTTCTAGCGGAAAAGCGCTGCGCGGGAAATCGGCGCGATGGACATTTTGTTTTATTCATTTTTGGCGCGAATTTACGTGTTCGATGTACAATTTGGTATTTATAAGGCCAGAAGAAGCAAAAGAGGGGATTTATAAGTTTGAAGCCTTATGTTATCTATACCTACATATTATATGTATCGCATCTCATCGCATCGTATCGTACCTGTCTCTCAAAGGGTGGACCGATTTGAATGCTGTTGTTTTTCCACTTTAAAGCAGGTTTAGGTAATCGTGGTGGTTTTTACCTACCTACGATTGCATTTGGTGAACATCGATCCTGTAGTTTTCAAATTATTCGACTTGTTGCCTAGTACTATCTTGGTTGGTGAATTTTTAATTCTGTTATGACTGTGTCTTTCATAGCTTATTATTACGAATGTACCTATAATGACGTTACTTCGTGTTAAGCTATACAGGGTGATTAAAAAAGCGCGTTACTCAGAATCAAATATCGAAAAAATGCGATCTCTTTGTTCTTCAGTTTCCCATACTAAATCTGAATAGTGAATCAAGAATTTGTATGCACTTTTTTAACACCCTGTCTATTTGTATAAGGACCATTAATTATATAATTTACTTTATCATCAAGCAAGAGACGTCCACTGCTGGACAAAGGCCTCCCCCAAGGTCTTCCACGCCGACTGGTCCTGTGCGGCTCGCATCCAGCGGCTTCCCGCGATCTTCACCAGGTCATCGGTCCACCCAGGCGCGGATCCAGGGGGGGAGCAATTGGTGCAATTGCCCCCCCCCCCCCCTGAAGCCTGACCGAAGTACTAAAACTTCTATAAAATGCAAATTAATAGAGGCATTTCTTAACTATTCAAAAAATTTCGCGCTCGCTACTTCAGTTTAGCGATTCTGTGAGCAATTGAGCATTTCTGATTCGATCACGTCAGAAAACTGCAAGATAGCACGCTCCATCGCACTTTGGGTGACCTTTGGCCTTCTTATGGTGGTTTAGCTACTTTGGTGAAAATCGGTTCAGTAGTTTTCAAAATTTTTAACCGACTTCAAAAAGGAGGAGGAGGAGGAGGTTCTCAATTCGGCTGTAAATAGTTTTTTGTATGTTTGTTACTCGATTACTCCGCCAATTATGAATTGATTTTGATGGTTCTTCTTTTGTTTGGTACGTCATACTTCAGGTGGTCCCATAAAATTATATCGAAATCGATTCAGAGCTTTTTGAAAAAACAAAAAAAAAAGCAACATTGTGGTTGTTACGATTGAAGTCGGTTTTTAACGTGTTAAGCGTTGTCAATTATCGATTAGGACTATCTTGGTTGATGGAATTTTTAATTCTGACTCGGTGGCTAAGTGGTTAGGGATCGTCCATTAATCACGTGATGTTTTTTAGCAACTTTTTAGACCCCTCCCTGGTGATACGCGGTGAGGTTTTAGACTACCCCCCCACCCCCTACCCAAAATCACGAGTATTTTTTGCTACAAAATATTATCTTTAAATATACGTATAATGTCCTTTTATTCTGGAAAATTAAGCACCGTGATAAAAATTTCCAGACAAACATTAAGGTTGCAGGTTGTTTCTGACTGCCTGAAGCCGTTTCGAACCTTGGGATGAGTTAAAAACAACGTAACAACAACGGTCCGACATTTGGAACTTACTCTAGAAATCACGCGTTCAACGAAAAAATAAATACACGTGATATTTCACTACACCCTCCTTCCCCCATGAGATTATTAAGGTTTCGTTCGAACAGAAAAAAATATCTTGTTTCCGCCCTAGTTGGTAGCCAGTTTTACCACTTAAAGTCAGACCTTATTAATCGGAATTTCTACAAACTTTGTCACCGCCCGCCCACCAAATCGACATTCCATCTTCTTATCGTGTGCCAACCGTGTTTAACCGTGCTATATCCACAATACGACGGGGCGGTTGCCTGGCACTTCGCATCTCCCGCGGTCACGTGTAGGGCCTTTTTAACCGACTTCAAAAAAAGGAGGAGGTTCTCATATCGTCGGAATCATTTTTTTATGTATGTTCACCGATTACTCGAAGACGCCTGAACCGATTTCGAAAATTCTTTTTTTGTTTAAAAGGGTATACTTCACAGGTGGTCCATATAAATTTTATCGAAATCGATTCAGCGGTTTTTGAGAAAATCAACAAAAACATAGCAAAATTGGAGTTGTTGCGATTGAAGTCGGTTGTTTTTAACGTATTCAGCGTGGTCATATTTAGATATACTAATAAACACCTACGGACGTTGCAACGCGATATCTAATACTCGTAATGAGATGTGCAGGTTTTCACGCGATCTTTACCTTCGCCGTTAAAACAATTGAGAAAAAGTACGTAAGTTTCGAAAAATTCATTGTTATAATTGACCACGCTGAATACGTTAAAAACAACCGACTTCAACCGCAACAACTCCAATTTTGCTATGTTTTTGTTGATTTTCTCAAAAACCGCTGAATCGATGTCGATAAAATTTATATGGGACCACCTATGAAGTATACCCTTTCAAACAAAAAAAGAATTTTCGAAATCGGTTCAGGCGTCTTCGAGTAATCGGTGAACATACATAAAAAAAAACCGACAAATTGAGAACCTCCTCCTTTTTTTGAAGTCTGTTGAAAATAGCTCGGGCAGATTCTTTGGATTTTGTAGGAATTAAGTTGCCATAAAAGCTTTTTGTTTTTCTATTTTTAACTGGTTGATGTTGATACCATTCTGGGCAGATACTTAAAAAAACAAAAGAAAATAGAAAAACCTTATTTCAGCTATTTTTCAATTGTTTTTTTTTACCATGGTTTGAATAAGTCGAAGTATCAAAGAAATTCTGTACATTTTGTAACTTTCTTTTATAAATTGGTAATTTAAAAAAATAATGTGTGTAATTTATAAAAGGGAAAAGGCTGTGTCTCAGCCTAGTACCGTGTCAATAAAATGTTAGTTTAAGCGTTTCAGTCCAGTTTTGACGTTAAATGTTCACATAAATCAAAACAAATCTTAAAGGAGATTGCCCGATTTCGTACCATGTTGCGTCTTAACCAGACATTTGTCAAAAATCGTAATTAAATTTACTAAGCACACTTAATTTTTTCTAGACCTATTCGAACTGCAGGAAAGAAATGTATGAAAAAAGATTTTAATTTGATATATCCCCTACATTTTGTACACTCTGACAGTAAACGTTCACCCTGACAACAGGATAGCATAATATAAATTGCCTAAGTGTGAAAGAGAGGGTACAAAGCGGTTGCTGTCAAGTGCACCCTCGAAACGCGGCCCTGGATTCATAAAATGTGTTCCGAAACTACATTATGGTTGTATCGAGATTTTTATGCTTCATCCACATATTTCTTCTTCTTAATCTAAGAGATGTCTTCGCATTACACCACCATTTTCCTATACCCGCGCCCTCTTCTTCAACTCCTGGTAAGATTGACTATCAGACGATGTTTTATAGATTTGATTCTTGATCACATTGGTGCGTCCCAGGGTTGCCAGACGTACAAGAATTTTTGTTTGGACGTAACGTAGGGCCATAGTCACGTTGCGGAGCGGCATTTTTTTAAATCCACATATGCCACACAGTACGTTGCAAATCGGCATCGCACACACGCCTCGTTACGTCATGTTACGCCGCTGCACTTTACGATATTTAAAAAAGTATACCTAGTATAGTATAGTTTCATTGTTTTGTCAAGTTTCAAGCAGTGTTAATCACAAATTACAGTCTGACTACGATCTTTTGGTAGGTTGATGACATTGACAGGACAGCTTTTGTCACAAATCTGTCATTTTTTTCATACAAATAGTGTATGCCGCCACATTCCCCCTCCTCCCCACCCTCACGGAAAGGAATACAGTGTAGCTGTATGATAGAATAAAATACAAGACACTATAAACTAGAGAACACGAAATAATAATTTTAAAAAATATATTAAAACTAGGTCACAAATTTAAAATATCCTTAAATCTAACCCTGACCTGATCGTGTGACGGTGGGAGGATTTGGTGCAGAGTGAGCTGTTGGTGGGGCAGACGTAGGACCTGGACATGTGGTTGCATTGCGAGGCCGGGGGCGTCGCGGGCGCCTGTGCGCTCGGTGAGACCGCGCCTCGCTCGGGGTCTGCAGCGATGTGTGCAGGCTTCCATTCGATCCAATCGACGCTCACCTGTACCTTATTACGTGAAACATCTAAGGTAAGTGTCTTCAGAGAATGACTGAGGACTTTATAGGGGCCGGTGTATAGTGTTCGTCGCGAAGGAAAACGTGAGATGCGTCTGCTGGGTCCTTAAAAGCGAACGACTTCGGGACGCATGTCGGTCATGGCCAGGTGTGCCACGAAGTCCTCACTTACATTTTGTGTGAAAGCGCTAGGTACCAGGAGCTCCCCTGTAAGCATACAGGAGGTCTGCAGCAGAGCATTTGAGGTCCTCCTTGAGAGCCAATCTGATACCAAGAAGCACAAGAGGTAGGGCTCTGTGGCAGGTTTCTCGGTGGCACATGAGTGCAGCCTTCAGATGGCGGTCGAAGCGCTCCACCATGCCATTCGCTTGCGGGTGGTAGCTGGTAGTTCGTACGCATTTGGTAGCGCCTAGGTCGAGGAATCAGTTGAATAGCGCTGACTCAAACTGGCGGCCTTGATCGACGGTGACCGTGATAGGCACGACGAATCGCGCGATCCAGCCGCGTACGAAGGTATCGCCAACATCCACGGCGGTGATGGATGACGTGAGCCGCGCTTCGGGCCATCTCGAGAACCGGTCTATTGCCGGGAGACAATAGACAGGTGTAGCCCTCAGACTGCGGCAGGGGGCTGACGATTTCGAGGTGGACATGGCTGAATCTCCCAGATGGGAGGGAAAATTCACCGAGCGGTGCGGTCACGTGGCGCATCACCTTGCGTCGCTGGCAGTGGAGGCAGTGACAGCCCAGGTTCGACAGTCGCGCGCCACGCCGGAGCGCACGTAACGGTCAGCGACGAAGTGCGCAGAGGCGCGGCCGCCGGGGTCGCTCAGCGCGTGCAGGCGCGCGTGCGCGGCCGCAGCAGCGCCGACGGCAGGTTCGGCACCGGCCGCCCCGTGGACACGTTGCACGCGATGGTAATATTCGTGCCTGGAATTAGCGTCGGTTCCAATTTGAGAGAAGAACCGAAATCGACTCGACGTGGGAAATCGCGTCCGCGACGATGTTGTCTTCGCCTTTGACGTACTCGATCTCCGTAGTAAACTGCGAGATGATCGTCAGTTGGTTCAGCTGTGCGGGAGGCAACTTTTAGCGACGTTGTGAGAACGCGTACAGTAGTGGTTTGTGGTCGGTATATATGATGAAGTGTTGCGCCTCCAATATATGCCGAAAATGTACACGGCCAACAACTCCCTGTAGTAGGCGGGCCAGGTGGTTTGGCTGGGCTTAAGTCTTCTACTGAAATATGCCAGCGGTTGCTAGCCCTGCTCTGTCCACTGCTGGACACAGGCGCCTACGAGTTTGCTTGAGGCGTACGTGTGGAGGCCCAAGCATGCGTTATGAATTGCATGCACGAGTGCGAGGCGTGAGTGATGCTTTTGCGTGAGCGTTCTTCTATATTAAAGCACTTCGTTTTATTCGTCGACTGCACTTCATCATTACAATATACATACAGTGCCGCTTTCGGTTTGTGGTGCTCCTTTATATTACTCGTTAGCATCACTGAACCATACCATAATTAACTAAAACTAGCTATCAAATGATTGGTTAAAACTAAGAATTTCGTGTACGCCTGAGCGTAGATAAAGTACTTAAAAATAACCTCAAAACATAAAATGAAAGTGAAAAAGCTCTGGAGTTACAGTAGCTATGAGAGTAATTTTTCGTATAATAATTAAATATGTTATCCCCTATCCAATTCAGAAGGTTTTTTCAAGACGCAATATGGTACGAGCGTTTCATACTTCCGTGGCATACTCCTTTCATACAAAATAGGTACGAAGAAACTTCTCTCCCGTCCCTGACCTACAATATCTTCCCAATGAAAGTTCAAAGCGAACAGTTCAAGCGATTGTAACATTAGATTTTTCATTTTTACTGTCCAGCCAGCTGGCCGTCGAACAAAATTTATTGATGTCGATTTTTGGCGCGGGAAAAAGTACTTACGTACGCTTTTAAACAGCTTGACGACGACGCAGCGCAGTTGCAGAATGCTCTTTATAAAGAGCATTCTGAACTATCATTGGCCACAACATCTTGTCAGATGATTGTTGCAGCGGCTACGGGTATCATTTCGTTGTGGGAGCACCACATCTTCGCTTGTGACTGTATAGACCGATGGCGGCGCGACATTTCTTGCCACATTTGTCACAGGTAAAACGTGAGTCTAAGGGTTGGTGGTTACTATGACGACGAAGTCTCTTTTGTTTGAGATTGTCTAGCCACGCTTCGTCGTGCTTTGTCATACCGGTTTTAAGACTTTGACGCCATTTTGATCGTTCTGCCGAGAGTGACTCCCAATTCCCGGGATCAATATGAAAACTCTCCATGTCACGCTTACAGGAGTCCTTGAATCTCAGTATGGGGCGTCCCACAGGTCGCTTTGCATATGCGATTTCCCCCAGCATCACCTGACGTGGAAGCCTATCTGGTTCCATACGCTGGACATGTCCAAGCCACTGGAGTCTTCTCTGCTTCATTATAAGTAGCTGTAATACTGGTGGTGCCAAAATTGATATAAGAGTCGTTAACTGGGGCTTTTACCGATCATACTGAACAACTTTCGTTCTGCTACTTTGCTGAAATTGCATTTTTTTTGGACTTATCATACAAATTGATCACTTGTTTGGCCATTCAGGTATGGAGATGAAGAGTTAATTTTTTTGCTATTTGAGCTTTGCTATACATCAAGTTTGTTTGTTTGTTTGTAAACCCTTTATTGCACACAAGAACACAACAAACAGAAAATCGGATAAAGTTCGGAATGATGCCTAAAATTCCCCCAATTAACGAGTCCTACCTACATCAATTTCTGTTGTTTTCCGTAGTTCCATTGGACGTCCCATTGATGGGACGACGGAAAAAATCATTTAGTCATAGACCCATTTGTTTATGGAACCCCGAAAATATTTTTTACTCTACAACCTATATGTAGAACCTTTAGGACCTTTTTATTACCCAGGGTATTATACAGGTGTTAAAAAAATTCGGTTTGAAATTTTAAGGGGTTGCTCAGAATCAAGCATAGAATATAGGAAAAATATTTAAAAAATCCGATCAACATTTTTTTTAGTTTCCCATTCTCAATCTGAATTTATTACGGGAAACTTAAAAAAAAATGTGGATTGGATTTTTCAATATTTTTCCTGTATTCTATACTTACTTGATGCTGAGTAACCCCTTAAAATTACAAAGTCACTTTTCTTAACACCTGTATATGTTGGGTCCTTCTAAAATTCGTGAAAAAAATATTAACTGTGGCTTCTAGTCATGACAATGAACAACTTTCCACTTATAGAGATAAATGCCACTTACAGTCAAACCCATCCAGGTTATGACCGTGTCTGTAGTCAGTTAACCTGCGTGATCGATGCAACCACGCATAGCCACAGTATGAATTTTTAGTATTTAGTATTTTTAGTATTTTGGGCCAATTTTTTTTGGGAATTCCGTATTGGTTTTTTGGGAAAAGTTGTTCAGTTTTATGTGTAGAACGCTCTGTTAAACGTTCCGGGAGTGGTCCTTTCTTCCCTGTATATTTATACTGACAACTATTATTGAGAAAAGGAACTGTAAAAACACATGAGTAGTCAAAAAAGATTTTTTTATTCCGAAAAATAAATGCATTTTAGGAATGTATTCATTTACAGACCGGATCAGCTTTTCTGGTCCCCTATGAGTCCCCGTCCTAAAAAAGAAAACAAAAAAAACTGAACACTATTAATTTGTTTTTTTTTACACAAAGTAGCTGTTAAAAATATAAGAACAAAATACATGCCCTTCTAAAATATTTTAAATATAAAAAAATGTCTTCTCATAAAACTGAACAATTTTCCTAAGCAACCTGTATCCAAACCGTAAAAAAGTCTTCCCGTACAGACTTCGCGAAATAAATCTTAGTCTTTTCATACAAATCAGATCAGCTTGTATGAAGTTTCAAAGATTTTTTTACGGTTTCAGAAACTGTACAACCAAAATTGTTCAGTTTCAGAATTAGTTACCAATTAAGATTTTTTCCAATATGTACCAATCACCTGTATACTATTTCCTGTTTTTAAAATTGTACTTTCCTTTTCAAATAATTTTCTATTCTATTATATTTTTTGTATGGAAAATTAACTCAGTGAGTAAATAAAAAAAATGTGACATGCAAAATAAAAATCTTCATATAAATTGTATTAAAACTATATTTTTGACAAATAATAATCAGTTATTTCAATAGTTTAGTTTTTTAATGTAAGTATCTATTATATTTACTACCTAACATTAAAAGACGTTTCAAAATAATTATATGTACATTTTTTCAAAACCTTAATTCCATAGTGTAAGAACTAAACTATACTCATGGACAAAAAAATCGACTCAAAGTTTCATGCACGACTTTCGGAAAATTAACTCAATCTAACAAAATAAAACTAAACCAAAAGTTCAAAAACTGTGTGTTTACTGTTTCTGATTTTAGTTTGATGGTTTTCTAGTTTTTTACTAAAGTGTTTAGCAGTTTTGTAGACTGAGTTATTTTTTCAAAAGTCGAGCAACAAATCTTGAGTCGATTTTTTTAGTCCACAGTGTAGTTAAGGAGGATAAAATACATCTATATAGGAGACATTAGATAAGGTTACTCGCTCTGTTTGTTTCTGAATCAGAGCACAAAACACATAGATACAGAAGGTCCGCTGAATACGCTCACAAAAATCCTAAGCATATACATGCTTATATGGTCGTTGTAGGCAAGATCACGTTCTGTGTCTATTTTGTGACCAGAGTGTTCGCCTTGCGGGGCTGAAGCGGGGTGAAGAGGGAGGCATGTGTTTAAACAAATATCGCCTTTGTATGATAAGCCGAAGGTTGATGTATTTAATGTTATCTACTAGCGACATCTAGCGACGAGTAGGAAGGCTTGTATTTAATTAATGTTATCTACTAGCGACATCTCGCGACGACTAGCGTAGCATCGCTATAAATGACAAAATAATCATAAAATAACAAGAAAAAGTGATAAGAAATGTTGCTGTTAGTTTTGTTCTTTATATTTTTTTATTGTTTTTGCACCGTTTCACTGCACAGTAAGACATACACTCGGCTTCAAAAAAATCGCACCTTTTAAGAAATCTATTTTAAACATCTTTCAATCGTATTTGTATTATGAAATATTGGTAATGTTCGGTATCATTTGAAAGGTAAGGAAACAGAGAATGCAAAAACAATAATTCATTCAATGTTTTTTATTGGAACTGAGAAAAATTTACAAAACAATAAAAATCCTTAAAAAACCCAAATGAAATCTGATTAATTTTTCAAAACAAAGTTGCTTAAAACTAACCTAAAACCTAGTGTTACCCCCCCTAGCCCTAATGACGTCTTCCATGCGCTCTCTCATGGATCGCACCAACTTTAGGACCTCTTCTTGAGGGATTCTGTCCCATTCCTCAATAACGGCGTCTTGGAGCTCCTGAAGAGTCGCGGGAGCGGGATCACGGGATCTAACCTTGCGTTTCAGCTGGTCCCAGAGGTGCTCTATCGGGTTCAGATCTGGACTTCTCGCTGGCCACTGCATGACAGGGATCCCAACCTCTTGAAGGTAGCCCTGCACAATTCCAGCAGTGTGCGCGCGAGCGTTATCGTGCATTAATGTGAACCCGTCGCCAATAAATCCAGCATAGGGGACTACATGTTCTTCCAGGATCTCTGTGATGTACCGGTGAGCAGTCATCGACCCTTGCCCGCGAGCACCGCCGGTCCGAGAGACGCAAGAAAGTTCAGTTTTGCCGTCGGCAGATATGCCGCCCCAGAACATGCAGGAACCGCCCCCGTATTCTACCGTCTCTTGGATGCAGGCTTGGGCAAAACGTTCCCATTGTCTTCTGTATACTCTTTTGCGTCTATCGTTGCAGAAAAGGCACACTCTCGTTTCGTCTGAGAAGAGAACAGCTCTCCATTGGTCCAGGGACCAATTGACGTGGGCGCGAGCAAATTGCAGGTGTGCTCGCCGATGCGCTGCGGTTAATTTTGGACCCGTGGCAGGTCTTCTAGCCACAATATTTCTCTCCTTTAGTCTTCTTCTAACTGTAGAGACACTCACTGCCCTTCTACGAACTGCTTGAAGCTGCTGTTGTAACTCAACAGCATTAGAGGACCGATTTCTCAAAAACTTCGATATGACGAATCGGTCATCTCTCGCAGAAGTGCAGCTGGTACACTCTTCGAACAGAAAAGCGACTCAAGTGCAATTGCCGAGCAACATCACACTGACGTAATCCTGATTGCAGTAGTGCGATAACTTGGGCGGCTTCAGCAGCAGTAGTGTCCATCTTCAAGGACGTTTTTCTGATGAAAGATATTCTTCTGTGTCTTCTTCGACTGTTGGTAGCAAATTTATCCCCCGATAAGCTGTATCGACCCTTTTATACCCAAAAAACAAAACAATACTAACAAAATTTGAAGAGGAGAATCAGTTCCATTGTCATTCACAGTGACTTAAAGTGTCAAGCTTTTTCTTTAATCAAATGAAATGGATATTTTTTTAAAGAGTTTTTATAGGGCTCTCAAATGATACCAATATTGCTACGAATAACTGCTTGTCTTAAGGATTAACAGTGCTTGAAGCCTATTTTTACGGACGTGCGATTTTTTTGAAGCCGAGTGTATTTTCATTTCAATACGAGATGTTTACTTGCCGCTTGACAGATTGCGAATGGTGCGCGAAAAGGTGGCGCTACTCAACATAGGGGAGCAAACCATTATCAGCGAATACGCTGTCACAAAATACACAGATACAGAAAGTCCGCTCAATACGCTTACTAAAATCCTAAGCATATACATGCTTATAGACGTCTACGGTCGTTGTAGGCAAGGTCACGATACTGTTGTGATACTTTGCCGCGTGACCTTGCCTCGAACGACCGTATATTTCTATAAGCATGTATATGCTTACGATTTTAGTGGTTTGTATTGAGCGGACCTTCTGTGTCTATTTTGTGACGCTGTCGTTCACGACAGCGTTAATACTTCAGTATTAACCTCATCTAATGTCTCCCATATCGATGACAAAATACATCTTGTGAAACTGAACAACTTTCCATTGGTTTTACAACTTCGCTGAAATAGCAAAAGACTCCATACAAACTGATTAGTTGTTTCACCAGTTTTGTAAGGAAATTCCATTTTTTTCTTGTGAATTCAGCAAACTGTTTATTTAAGTAGATTATTGTAATAAACTATGGTTCATTCCAATAAAAAAAAAGCAAAAGGTAAACAAAGATAGTACGCATCTGACATTGACATGTGTCATTTCCATAGTAAGTTTGTTTACCTTTTGCTTTTTTTTATTTGAATGAACTATACACTGGTGGACTAAAAAATATACTTAAGGGTTGTTGCCCGACTTTTGAAAAAAATACTCAGTCTACAAAACTGCTAAACGCGAAAAACAAAAAACGTGAAAACCACCACACTAAAATCATTAACAGTAAACACACCAGTTTTTAACGTTTGGTTTAAAAAAAAATCTAGATTAAGTTATTTTTTCAAAAGTCAAACAAACCTTGAGTCGTTTTTTTTTGTCCCAATTTAATTTTAATTGTTTTTCTTTTTAATTTCAAAATCTTTCAGTATAAGTAGAATAAAATTAATAGAAGTCCTACGCCAATTATTTATCTGTTCCCAAATTCTCTGATTAGAGGCGACCCTATAGTATTGGTATAAAACGCTTGTTCTATACTCATACATAGTTAACGAAGCGCTTGTAAAAAAATCTTGTTTACTAAATATGTAGGTATTTTATTGAAAACTTGCTTGCATTTTCATTATAATTATGTACAATGTTTAATTTATTAAAAAGAAACTTATTGACCTAGTATGCAAATTACTACAATAGTTCATTCCAAGCAAAAAAAGGTAAACAAACTTACTATGGAACTGACACATGTCAACGTCAATTGCGTACTAAGTTTGTTTACCTTTTGCTTTTTTTGATTGGAATGAACTATTATATTGCACAACGACGTCATCGTACACAATTTCAAAACAAAATTTCGTTTTTTTTAATGGCAGAGGTGGCAAATGAGCAGACGGATCACCTGATGGTAAGCGATCGGTTTTGGAATTTGATAAAAACTCTCGTGACTAGCCCTCCAGTCAACAACTAGACAATTTCAAATTATCATTTGGTTCTTTGGAAAGTTGTTCAGTTTCAGGAATGTGATTTTCAAATACTTTTAGATTTATTTTATGTTTTTTTTTTAATTTAATAAAGCTTTTCCAAGCTTTCTATTTATTATCTAACTGGATTATTTGTAGTTAATCAAAAACCTTATTAGCTGGTGATTTAACTCACAAATCTGAAACAGTTTTGTAATCCTAAAACTTATGTAAAAAGTGATCTAAATTATTTAAATCTGATAGTTTTTAGTTTTTTTTGTTTGTTTGGCTAAGCAATCACTATAAATAGCTTAGCAAATTTTGAAGAGCGAGGGTGATATTCGTTTATTTAAACTCGATTTGCACATCTCACATTTCTTGCGGACTTCATTAAAATTCCAGAACAACTGTTATTCACAACTATTATAGACATATACACGGCTATTACTATTTGACTGACTCGGTGGCTAAGTGGTTAGCGATCCTGACCTCTGATTCGAGAGTCGTGGGTTTGATTTCCACACATTGATTTTTCCCAGATATTATTATTATTCAGTTCACAAGTTGACTCATCAGCCAGTTTCCCATTTAATCACAAATAATCCAGCAAATTTAAATATATTTTACAATACAACCGAAAACTTACTTTAATAGGGCACATCCACAATTCACCACAGTTTGACAATAAACACATGTACACAATATTTTCATTTTATATTAAAGATAATATTTAAATATTAAAAGATACTATTAAAAATGTCTTTGTCGCGCACTCGTATCATACCATATTTCGGCCATTGTCGCCTGCTATCCTGTCCACGACCTGTAAAATAAAATAATATAATAATTTATATCTCATCTCATCTCACTAATATTTTAAATGCGAAACTATGGATGTTTGTTTGTTTGTTCCACTTTCACGCCGAAACTACTATACGGATTTGGATGAAATTTGGTAGGTAGATAGCTAAAGTACTCGGCTAACACATAGGAAACTCTTTATCCCGGAAAACTTAAGGGTTCCCGGAGGAATGCTTAACAACTCAAAATTTTCACTTCGTCACTAGATGGCGCCATTTTCTTTCTCTCTGGACCCAATTCTGAAGTCCACGCTGACGAAGTCGCGGGCAGAAGCTAGTTAAAAAAATATTATAAATAATAAAGTTATCGCTACGTTTTAAGAATCGGGTGAGTGGCATCATTTTGTAATTGATCTTGTGGGGTAGATGACTTCCTTAACATCCCATATCGTCCCCACTGCTGGGGTACGGGTCTCTTCCTCATACCTCGGGAAGCCCGCCTTGTAGGCGGCTTGAAAACTTCTGGCAATAGGGTTGGCCACTATCCCCACAACCTCCACCAATCCGGACTTGGTCCCTGTGTGTGGAGTGTGGCCAAAACCTTCCCTGACATGACTTCATCAACAAATAATTATGAAATATTTTTCAGCCCCTTTTTAACCGACTTCAAAAAAAGGAGGAGGTTCTCAATTCGTTGGAATCTTTTTTTTTATGTATGTTCACCCATTACTCGAAGACGCCTGAACCGATTTGGAAAATTCTTTTTTTGTTTAACAGGTGGTCCCATATAAATTTTATCGAAATCGATTCAGCGGTTTTTGAGAAAATCAACAAAAACATAGCAAAATTGGAGTTGTTGCGATTGAAGTCGTTTGTTTTTAACGTATTCAGCGTGGTCATTTTATTATATTGAAACAGTAGAACAATTGTGCATAAAAAAATGAGCAGTCTTGCGTACTCTTTTAAAATTTTGTTTCCAAATCAAGGCAGAGACAAAAAGTGGCGGTTGCACTCAATTGAGTTTTTAACGTAGAACAGGCGAAATGTGGATGTACCACATTTTTTCGTTCCTTGAATTTTTTTTTTGCTCCATTAGGTTTTTAAGTCATTGATGAGAATTCTACTTACCCCTCTGATGATTGGAAGACTGAGCAATGAGCCCAGTACAGGCACCATCCTTAGGAAGTTGATGGCAGCTGGCATGAAACCTCTGCAAAAAAATGTATGCAAGATTGTATGATTCAGTCTTTTTGGTATTTGTAATGATTGATTTAAATACTGCACCTGAGCGATTGTATAGTGTATGATTTGCGCATGTGATTGTGTTTATGAGTGAGAATGCATGTAATTGTGTGTATGCATGTCCATATGTAGATATGTACACGTATGAGAGTGCTTGTGTTTGTGTTAATGAGTGAGAATGCATGCGATTGTGTGTTTGCATGTCCATATATATGTACACGTATGAATGTGTTTGTGTTAATGAGTGAGAGTGCATGCGCATGTGAATTTATCTGTGCGCATGTCTACATGAGTGTGTTTATATTTATGACTGAGAGTACTCTCACAACACAATCACATGCAGATGTAATCATATTGTGTGTGCAAATTTATTGCTTGCTTGTGTTTTTGTGTTAATGAGTGAGAGTGTATGCGCTTATGTTGTGTGTGCATATAATGCATATTTACATGCACATGTGATTGTGTTGTGTGTGCTTATTTATCTATGTTTGTGTTTATGACTGTGAGTGCACACATATGAATAATTCCAATAACTTTGATTAACTCACCTAAACAGCAATAAGAATCCATACATTTCGGCGATCATGCCGAACATTGGCCAGCCCAGCAGCACTATGCTGATGCCTCCGAAGAAGGCCACTGAAGCCTTTACTTTATGCCGTTGAAAGAAGAAGAAGAATGTTCTCTGCAGCCCGATAATGCATCCTAGACCACTGATAAATAGGATCTGGAAATTGAAGCCTTATTTTATTTTTAAAGAAAGTTTTTATTGCTGCTTGAAGAATATTTCTATTGTTCACCCCGCCCCAGAAAGATTTATTTCCAAAATACAATTGTTCTTGTTTCTCAAAAAAATATAATTTGTGAAATTATGATTATAATAATTTTAATATTATTTATAATTTGTATAATTTTGTATTGTACCTATATTGTACAATTGATCTTTTTTTCACAAAAAAATTTAATTTGTGGAATTATGTATAATTATAATTTTAATATTATTTATAACTTTGTATTGATTAATACAAAATAGTTACTCCTCAAGCTTACCACACATTGTTTAATTAAATGGAACTACTTTATACAGGTCGGTACTGAAGATCTCGAATGGCAACCCTGAAAAACACAGTGAGGGCGGTCCTCCTATTTGGTGGAAAAATTATCTGATGAAGATTGCAATGACACTGGATGTGGGTTGTGCAGGACTGGTCTTCGTGGAAGCTACTGGTGGAGGCCTTTGTCCAGCAGTAGGCATCTTTTGGCTGATGACGACGATTTGTTATGAATGCAGTATGTTTTAAAATGTAGATGGTATACTTACATTACCAATAGCAAGTAATCCCTTGTCAAATAGCAGCAGAACTCCGAGAAATAGAAATGTAATACCAAACCCAGCGAGACCGACCCCAATTTCTGCAAAGAGACAAATCAATATCTCACTAATATTATAAATGCGAAAGTATGGATGGATGTTTGTTTGTTTGTTCCACTTTCACGCCGAAACTACTGAATGGATTAGGATGAAATTTGGTAGGTAGATAGATAAAGCACTCGGCTGACACACAGGATACTTTTATCCCGGAAAACTGGAGGGTTACCAGAGGAATACTTAAAACCTCAAAATTTCCACTTCATCACTAAATGGCGCCCATTTTCTTTCTCTCTGGACCCTGGAAGTTCATGCAGACGAAGTCACAGGTGGAAGCTAGTACTGTATAAATTCATAAAAATGGAAAAGCTGGAGGAGGCCTATACTGATCAACAAAGAGACAAGAACATGTAAACTTAGGATAATTTTTTTTTATTTGTTACATAATTTATATTCATGATTTCTAACACTACTGTCTGGATAAAGGCTTTAAATATAATTAACTCATAAAAAGCATACTCTTCATTTTTGAGCCTTTTTCAAAATATTCAAATTCAGAATTCAAAATATTTTTTATTTAAGTAGATGCTATACGCGTACTTTTAAATCGTCTTTTTTTCTACCTAGTACAAAGTTCCTATCACTCGGAACTTGTACACTAAACGTTTCGGGAAGTGTTTGCGGAGTTATTGGTTTGCTATTTGGCATAGCCTCTCTAACTTTTTCTATTAACACATTCACTGTCTATGACTCCAAAAAGAGTCACAAATTTGACAGTATTAGAAGAACATGACTCCGTATGGAGTCACAAGATATTTACGTAATTTACAGGCAATAAAGCTTGAATTTACCGTAGAGCAACAAATGATTGTTATTTCTATAGATTATTCAATAACTTTGACATACTAGTTCAATAAGTAATTATAAGTCTATGTTACTTGGATAAATAAATGAATTATTATAATTATATTATTATTATTATTATTTCAACGAACTCGACGGCGGTAGTTCAAACTTACATAGGGGGACAGTGAACGTGTTAAATTGTTAATTTTGATCTTCTGAGTTTTCCCTGCTATCTTCAACTATAACTTCCGCATAAATACTTTACAGAAGCAGATTTTGGCAACTTTTGTTTAGATGAGCTAAATGGACAGTTATTTACTTTACTATACTTTTTTATTTATTAGATTAGATAATGTGCAAGGGTCATCAGAATTGCACTATCAATGACATGACCAACATTTTTTTTAATGTAAAATTCAAGACAACAATCAAATATCAATTCACACAAACTATTACAGTGAAAAAGATAATGTTAAACACAGTAACAACAAAAATATCAAAGATAAATTTACTGAAATACGAATGAAAAACTGTGTAATAAAAATGAATGAAACTTTTTGGAAAAATACAAACAAATACTCACTCTGGGTATCTGATATTTCTATCATTTTGAAGATTATGTATTTCCTAACTTATTCAAGGGTTTTTCTTAACTTTCGGTGGTTTTATTTATTTGTAAAATGTATTTACAAAAACTTCTAACCTATTTCTCCACGTCATTTTTGATCAGTCAACAAAATGTCAAAAGCGGCTGTCAATCGGGAGATGCGTTCGTTTCATTTTTCCAACTTTTGAAATCGATAAAATATGCAGGATTCTATAGAATTTTTAAGTAAATATTCATGAAAATTTTGGATATAATCTGGCTGGCTGGAATGCTGGAATGCTACTTACTTCCTTGTAGGAAGTTATAAATCGATTCTTTGGTTTTGGGGGACTTTGTTCGCCTAGTCTAGCAATACTAAATGTGTTCTCATCGCAATACTTTTCAAAGATTACGTTCCAAAATGCTTTCAAGATAGTAATAATTTACCCTGACACCAGGATAGTTTATTGAAAAACTCGTAAGTGTGATAGAATAAGACTATTGTATAGTAAATCCTACCTGATTTGGAACGAGACCTAACCTTCAAATCGATGAAGCCGCGTCCGTCTCCCATCTCTGCCATTTTGATTGTAGAATTTAGCTAATTTAGTAAAATTGTGATAAAACTAATAACGAATTGTGCCGTAAATACTACACTCCTGTAGTTTATAGTGCATACTACAAGTGAAACCTAAAAACTATCCCGTGCTAATTTACTTGTACAAGCAATTTGTCATCAAATTCCCATTTCTCCAACAGTACCTTTTGGAAGTGATATAAAAATGGTTCGCGGCGCTGGTCGAGGCGGTCGAGGTATGCCAGGACGGGGTGGTATGGGGCGTCCGCCCTTCAACAGACCCAGGGTCCTCATGCTAAGACCTCCCTTTGACCTGATCTTGGCCGAGCCGGCGTTTCCGCGTTGCAAGCCTGCACCTGATGACTCTGCGCTGACTCAGGCGCTGTTGAAGCGTCACGCAGAGCTCTGCCCGTCGCCTGCCGAGCAGTCAGCAGTGCTAAGCCTGGTGACGAAGCTGCAGACCGTGTTGGATAACCTGGTTGTTGCGCCTGGTGATTTTGCTGCTTGTGTGAGTACCTGGTAACGTTTGAGTTGAGAATACCAAATGTCATAGATCCCATGACATAAAGAAGTCGTTCCATAACCAAGTTAAGATTCACCTGACAAGAGTTTGTCCCTTTCACACTTCAAAAAAATATAATATGCTATCCTGCTGTCAGAGTGAAAATTACTCTAACGAAACTAATTTGGAACGCTTTCAAAGAGTATTAAGATAGGGTGCCACACCATCTCAGTACTGTCATAAGTGATGTACGTGGACTGCTGTTTCTCATAACGTCCCTCGCACAACTAACTCTCCTATCTTATAACATTGATAATTTGAATTTGGACTTTTATCTAATTTAAATAGGGTTGTTTTTAGAAACTTACGAAAAATGATATAGGTGAGTTAGGAGTGCGAGGGACGATAAACCGTCCCATGCTTCACAAGGTACCTTAAGCCAGTTGTTAGTTACTATCCCGACATGTCAGTTCCTAAGCCTTGTCAGAGGTCTTGAAAGTTGCTTGAAAACTTCTCACACTGGGTTTGGCTACTACCCCCACCAACCTTCACCAATCCGGACTTTGCTTTCTTTAGTATTTTTATACCCTCATTATAATCATTATCATCAGCTAAAAGACATCCCCTGCTGAACAAATGCCTCCCCCAAAGATTACCACAATTACTGATTATTAGTGATCGGAAATTCGGATGCAATTATACCTAAAATTGGGGAGCTATCATAATATGGACATGCCGTTTTGAATAGAATTGGAAACTATTGGCAATACATATGAAGTGTTAAATGTTTCACATTTTAGCCCCCCCTATCACTTCCTAAAAGGTTTACCGGTAACCCTGCATGTATAAAATAAGTTGTGGATATAAACACATAATAGCATACATAAAATTTTCAATAATATCAACATTCACTACAATCATGATCATTACAATTAAGAATCCCAACGCTTTTACTATCCCGGTATCCCGAGAATTTTTTCTATGAAAATCTATACATTTATTGGGAATCCATACTATTCTTTCTAAAAACAAAATTGCTTCCAAATTTCCGATCACTACTGATTATAATAGAAATTTTAAAAAACTTGGGACTATACTATGAAATGATAACAACAAACCATTGAAAAAACCTACTTAATCTTAAAGATAATATTGTAATTTACAGCAACTAGAAGAGGTCCGGCAAGTGGGCTCGTACAAAAAGGGCACAATGATGGCCGGTAAGAACGTGGCTGACATTGTGGTGATCATGAAGACTCTGCCCACCAAAGAAGCAGTCGAAGGCTTATCCAATAAGGTATGTGAACATTTTGACCATGAAATCATATAAATTAAGCATAGGAAACTAGGAAGGTGTAATCTATGACATTTAAACTTTCACCCTAAATTTTTTATGTGTGTTTCTATGTAGAAAAGACAATATCAAAACCTATAATACCTACATTTTCCATTTTGTTAATAATTAGTTATTGCTCAAGAAAATATTATTTTTCTCCATTAGACAGTATGCGTATGTACCTATGTGCCTATCCTGTCCTGGCTTGGTGACAATTAATTTAAAAAAAATGTGAAGTCGACCTGGTTATATCTGATGATGAAAAATATTACAGTGCAATATTCAATAAGTAATTCAAATAAGAAATAAAAAAAGTTTTCTTTATCTATTCGTCACCCAGGTAAACGAGGAGCTGAACAAACTGATGCGTGCTGAAGGGGTCGGAACGGTGGTCTGCGCGTGCCACGAGCGAGGGTTCACCGCGACAGGTGCGACGGCAGCCGTCCGCGTGCTGGTCACCACTCTGCATCAGAACTTAAGGAAGCTTGAACCTGAGGTTAGTGTTAAGTTCTTTTCAGTTTATATCTGGCGATCTTGTTGAGGATTTATAATCAGAATTGAAATATAACACGAAACATATTAAAAAGTGCAAAGTAATAGCGAAGAATGCATTGGGGCATATCTAACAGGAAGAAAATAATATTGTTTTCCCCTGAAATAATGTTTTTTTGTGTCCAATCAGTATATCCTCAGTCATCCTCAGATGGACTATTATAATATAAAACACTAACATAGCTCACAGAATCGCTAAACTTAAGTGGCAGTAGGTGGGGCACATAACTCGTAGAACAGATGGCCGATGGCAGTAATGTTCTTGAGTGGCGACCGCATACCAGAAGACGTAATGTAGGCAGGCCTCCGACTCGGTGGACCGATGACCTGGTGAAGGTTGCGGGAAGCCGAAAGGGCAGCACAGGAAATCCTTGGGGGAGGCCTTGTCCAGCAGTGGACGTCTTTCGGCTGATGATGTTGAAGATGGAAAACACCAACACACATATTATAGGCATATCAGCTTATTATAGTTTTAACTTTGCCCGCAGGTGCATCTGGAGTACAAGCTGATCGCCAGCCACCTGGCAGCCATCCGCCACAGCCGCTGGTTCGAAGAGAACGCGCACCATTCCTCGATAAAGGTGAGATGAGGTGGCGTATCGGGAGCCGGGTCGTTCCCTTCCCTCAAATATGGTTGAGGGGAGCGATGGCTGACTCCCGCGTTATACTCGTGATCGGGTGCTGTCCGTGTGAACTGGCCTGCTCTTGTCATTGGTGTTTCGTCACAATAATTACCTGTTTGCACATTGTACTTGTATGTTTTTGTTGATCCTTTCACATTCGTTTGTAATAGTATGCAACTAAGCTAACCATATCTTTGTTGTTTACCTGAATTATGTAATAGCATATAAGAATTTTATTTTAAAAAATGTGTTGGAGGGAGTTTCTTTAGGGCCCGACGTTTCTTCTCTCTCCGCAAACACTTCCCGAAACGTTGGGTATACGAGTTCCGAGTGGTAGGAACTTCGTATTAGGTAGAAAAATATGACGTTCGAAAAGTGTACAGAGATACCTACTTCGAATAAATATTATTTCATTTCATTTCTGTTATGTAGGTAGATTTAGTTTAATAAAAATCAGTTGTCATTCACACATCAATGGTGTATCATTGAGCTCCCAATTCCAAATACTTTATGGTGTCAGGTGTGATTTAATTTCGTTGTAAATTGGATAAAAAGTGCATAGTGTGTGTCTAAATAATGGCTACTAAACCGGATTCAGAGAATAAACCCGTAATCTCGACTTATACTGCGATTCAACAGCCAGCCGCTTTGCAAGAACATGGCAATATGGCGGTGAATTGGCGTGAATGGATAAATTCATTTAAATATTATTTGATTGCATCAGGCAAAGATACGGCATCACCTAAGGAGAAATGTGGTTTATTCTTACACGTGATTGGAAGATATGGACGAGAAATATATCAAGAATTTGACATTGTCGATAACACCGATTATATGGAATTGTTAAAAAAGTTTGGGGAAAGGTTTGATCCGAAAAAGAACGTCAATTTTGAGCGACACACGTTTTTTGAAACCTACCAGAAAGATAAAACATTCGACGAATTTCTGAGCGACTTGAAAATTAAAAGTAAGAGTTGTGAGTTTGGTGGGTTACGTAATAGTTTGATACTAAGTCAACTCATACGCGGTCACAGAGATCCTCATATGCGTGAAAGGTTATTGGCAAAATCTGGCTTGGAGTTGGGAGAAGCGGAGACGTGCTGCCGAGCAGCGGAGCGCGCGAGTGCGCAGGCGGCGGCGTGCGGCGGGGCCGACGCGGCCGGCGCGGCGAGCGGCCCGCGCGAGCCCGGCGGCGGCGAGCTGGCCTACGTGAGCGGCGGGCGCGGGAGCCGGCGAGCGCGGGGACGTCGCGCGGCACCGCCCGCGCGCCGCGGCGGCAGCGCCGGCGCCGGTGTCGCGAGCCGGTCGGGGACCGGCACCGGCAGCGGCTATGTAGTGCGACCTACCAACAGTGCGTGTGACAAGTGCGGTGGCTGGCATGCGCGCGATGGCGTGTGCCCAGCGAGAAGTGTTGTGTGTTATAGGTGCGAACGTATTGGGCATTTTGCCCGTTGTTGTAAAGCAAAGTTTATTCGGGAAATAAAGGATTGCGGTGAGGATTACGAGGAGCCCGGTAATGGTGAGGACAGTATGGACGGTGAGTTCTTTATTTACAATATCTCGTTGGATTCTACGGACGGTACAAAAAATTCGTGGTGTGAATCGGTTTATGTTAATGGTGTAAAAATTATTTTCAAATTAGACAGTGGTGCGGATACATCTGTAATGTCACTTAAAAATTACCTACAAGCGGGTTTTAATACTAATGATCTTCAAAAAACTAACATTGTTTTAAAAGAAATAAGCAAAAGTAAATTACCGGTTGTAGGTTATTTTGAAGCAACTTTGAAATATAATTATTTATGTACAAAACAAAAAATTTACGTGTTAAATGTCGAATGTAATAATTTATTAGGTCTTAATGCGTGCACCGAATTGCAATTAATAGCTAGAATAAATTCGCTTGAATCACAATATGAATTGAATAAATCAATCTTTGAGGGCATCGGGTGTTTACCAACAACAATTAAAATTACAATTGATAAAACCGTACCGCCAGTAGTAAATGCGTCAAGAAAAATACCTATGAAGCTTCGCCCGCGCTTGAAGGAGGAGTTAGATAGTATGGAGAAGTTAGGTATTATTGTGAAGGAGGAAGGTCCGACAGATTGGGTGTCTAACATAGTGGTTATCGAAAAGCCGAATAAACAGCTGCGTGTCTGTTTAGATCCTTTACACCTGAATAAAGCAGTCAAGCGTTGTCATTTTCAATTACCCTCTCTGGAGGAAATCGCAAGTGAATTGAATGGGGCAAAATACTTCTCAAAAATTGATGCAAGTAAAGGGTTTTGGATGCTTAAACTTGACTCTGAAAGCTCTAAACTGTGTACTTTCGCTACTCCGTTTGGGAGGTATCGTTTTTTAAGAATGCCTTTTGGCATTAACTGTGCGCCAGAAATGTTTCACTGTGAAATGTATAAGCTGTTTAAGAGAGATGGGGTTGCTGTTTTTATAGATGATTTGCTTGTGACAGGACGCACAAAAGAAGAACACGACGAAAGATTAAGAGACGTTATGAGAATCGCAGAACAAAATGGAGTGAAGTTTAATAGAGAAAAATGTGTGTTTGGTGTGAGAGAAGTGAACTATTTGGGGCATATACTAAATGAAGAAGGGATGAGGCCAGACAAAAATCGCATCGATGCGATTATGAAAATGCCAGTTCCATCAGATAAAAAAGAACTAGAGAGATTTCTAGGAGTAACAAATTATTTGTCACGATTTATTGAAAAGTATTCGGACACAGCGGCACCACTTAGAGATTTATTGAAACAACATAACGAGTTCTTATGGCAACCGCAGCATGATAAATGTTTTAATGAGTTAAAAAACAAAATTAGCTCAGCTCCGGTGTTACGATACTATTCAACAAGTGACGAGGTAACGCTCTCTGTAGACGCGAGCTCGCGAGGATTGGGCGCTTGCTTGCTACAGAATGGACAGCCGGTCGCCTACGCCTCGCGCACCCTCACGCCTGCAGAAAGTAGGTGGGCGCAGATCGAGAAGGAGCTCCTTGCGATTGTCTTTGGTTGCACGCGGTTCCACCAATATATTTATGGCCATAACCCGGTGACAGTAGAAACAGACCACAAGCCTTTGGAGTCGATATTTAAAAAACCTTTAAATGCCACTCCTACGAGGTTACAAAGAATGTTAATGAGGCTACAGACTTATGCGCTTAATATTCAATATAAATCCGGTAAACATATGTACATAGCCGATACCCTGTCAAGAGCACCATTAGAGAAGGGAAAAAATGAAGATATTTACAACGATGTCGCAATACATGTAAATTTACTGCTAAAAAATCTCAGTGTTTCAGAACAGAAAATAGAACAAATAAAGGAAGAAACAAGGAAAGATGAGACACTCATGAAAGTAAAAAAATATTATTTCTCTGGTTGGCCTACAGATAAAAGAAAAATAGATGATAACCTTACTACTCAGTACTGGACGTTTAAAGAGGAGTTACAAGTGGTTGAGGATATTTTATTTCGTAATCATCAAATAATTATTCCCAGAACGCTGCGAAAAGAAATGTTAGAAAGGATACACGAAGGGCACTTAGGGATAGAAAAATGCAAAAGAAGAGCGAAAGAAGTTATGTGGTGGCCAGGAATGGGAGCAGAAATCGAAGAGCGCGTAACGCGCTGCGACACGTGCCAGCGCCACCGCGCCGCGCAGCGCCGCGAGCCCCTGCGGCCGCACCCCCTGCCGGACCTGCCGTGGCAAGTGCTCGCCACTGATATTTTTGACATCGATCGAGAACACTACTTGCTGGTGGTCGATTATTATTCCAAGTTCGTGGAAGTAGCTCCGTTGGGCACTAAAATGACTACTGCAGCAGTCATTAAAAAATTAAAGAACATTTTTGCAAGATTTGGAATTCCCAAAAAGTTAGTTTCGGATAACGGGACTCAATTTTCATCCTCAGAGTTCAAAAAGTTCGCACAGGAATGGGAATTCGACCATATTACGAGTTCACCTTTGTATCCGAAATCTAATGGGCTTGCAGAAAGGAACGTCCAGTCTGCAAAAAAGTTAATAATAAAAGCTCGTGAAGAAGGAAGTGATTGGCAATTAGCATTGTTAAATTTTAGAAATACCCCGATTACAGGAGAAACCTTCTCTCCGGCACAGTTGCTGATGGGAAGGTCACTTAAAACTCGCCTCCCTGCTACCACAGCTATATTAAAGCCGAGAACTATAGATTATAAGCGAGTAAAAGAAGAACGCATCCAAAATCAAAATAAAATGAAGGCATATTATGATAGCAAAGGAGCGAGAGCCCTACCTCCATTACAAGTTGGAGATAATGTCCATTTACGGGACAAGAATCAATGGATAAAGGCAAAAGTTTACAAGAAGACAGCAAATGACCGTTCATATTGGGTGAAAACTCAAAATGGCGGCACATATCGACGTAACAGAGTAGATATCTTAAAACCGAAAATTAGTACTCAATACTGTCGACCATCCTATAATAAAGTAACGGTAGGCTCCAGTTACGGTTGTGATGACATCATAATCACTCCTTCAAGCGCTGGCAGCAGGAGATCCAGTGCAAACGCACCAGGGAGTCCAGCACAGCGATCTGTAAACGCAGCTAGTCCACGCCAGCAAACTGGTGCGAGCGCGCAGATTAACCGATCCCCATCTCCCTGCGGCTATTATGTTACAAGAAGTGGTAGACACGTGATTCCCCCAACAAGATTTACTTGTGAATTCGATTAATTTTTTTTCTTTCAATGTTTTTAAACAATATTGTTACTCTCAGATTTATGTGCTTAGTAGTTGTAATTATATATGTACATATATATAATATATTATATAATATAGTTACAACTGATCCCAAGAAGAAATAACTTTCGTAGGGCTAAGAACATGAACCTTTAACTAACCGCTTAATGTTTAAAGTAAAATAAATTTATGCACATAGATAACTAGTAAGGTATTTCGATACCTACCTAAAAATAGCTTTTTGATTTTTTATTTATATAACTACACTGTAAGTTTTTATTTTTCCTCCCTGTTAAACTGTACAAACTTAAACTTTGTTTTCATGCAAAAAATATATAAAAAATAGGCGTAGAGAAGATGTATTATATAATAAAAAAAATAAACATATTTAATACGTGTTAACTTTAAAATTACTTTAGACTTCTAAGTACTATATTTGTTTCAGCTTGTTTATATAAAAGGGTGATGATGTTATGTAGGTAGATTTAGTTTAATAAAAATCAGTTGTCATTCACACATCAATGGTGTATCATTGAGCTCCCAATTCCAAATACTTTAATTTCAAATATTATTTCATTTCATTTCATGGAATGAAAATTCTGATTATTTTTTAACCTTCACAATTTTTCTTGTTATTAAAAAAAAAGAAACTCAAAGTCACAGTATAGGGTTTTTCTAAAATAACTTGAAACGATAGGCTCCACGATTGTATCAAAAATTAATTGTGTGTGAGATTTGTTAATTACTTGATCTCCTACTGAAATTTAAAAAAAAAAAGTTTGTTGTGTTTTCCGTGCTAACTTCAATTTTTTATTTATAAAATCACAAAATTAGACCTTTAGTAATGAATGAATGACAGTAAAAAACTGTGACTTCACACCTTGATATTTCAAACATTTTTGGAACAAAATATCGTTTTTAACAGATGTTCAAAAGTAACTCTAACGACGCCACAAACAAAGAGAAAGAGAGACTAGTAGTCATCTACCCTACAGTTGGGAAAAGTTGTTCAGTTTCGCGTGTAGAAGCCACAGTTAAAATGTTTCGGCTGTTTCTTTCGGTGACTAACAACTAAGATGCCAAATGAAAATGAAAATGAAGTCTTATATTCTATTACATCTTAATGCTAGATCAATAAATGAATTATACAATGTCATGTCTGTAAATAAAATATAAAAAAAATAAGAATAAAGAAAGAAAGGATTCAAAAGAGATAAAAGTAAAAATTATTTGTGGCTAATGACTAACAATTCCAAAAACCAATGACAAGAGCAGGCCAGTTCACACAGACAGCACCCGATCACGAGGATAACGCGAGAGTCAGCCATCGCTCCCCTCAACCATATTTGAGGGAAGGGAACGACCCGGCTCCCGATACGCCACCATCCACAATACCGCTTTTAGCACAATGGACTTATATTTGAGAGAGAGAGAGTTATATAAGGTGCTACTTTATTAGTGCCCGATATTTTAGTCAGTGCTCCTACTCCTGATTCTGATCAACTTTCCCCAAGGAACCCATAGTCAAATCTCAAAAAAATTTTTGGGCTCTTCATACTAATTTGGCCGCTCGGCTGATCGATTTGTATGAAGAGTCCAAAAATTTTTTTTCGATTTGGGTTTCTTGGGGAAAGTTGATCAGAATCAGGAGTAGAAGCACTGACTAAAATATCGGGCACTAATAAAGTAGCACCTTATATTTTTTATTTATTGTTCGTTTCAGGCCACTATACTTCATTTGTTTAAGTACTTGAAAAAACGTAAAAAAACTTGATGTCTTTTTATTCATATGTGCATGTTTAAATTCTGATGTCTTGCAAACGTAGGTACAAAGTTTCTTTTACATTTCTATGAAACACGTTTGAGAATTTTAACAAGCAGGTATCAATAAAAAGATAATAATAATAATATCTGGGACAAATCACACACGGTCATCTGGCCCCAAACTAGGATTCCCTGTATCTTGGGAACCAGATACTGATATACATACACATATACATTTTAAATACATACATATATAGATATAATACACCCAGACTCAGAGCAAACAATTCTGCTCATCACAGAAAAGTTTGCCCTGTGTGGGGATCGAACCCACGACTCTCGGATAAGAGGTTAGGATCGCTAACCACTTAGCCACCGAGTCAGTCAAGATCAAGATTGTTTACCTTTTTTTGAGTACCTAAACACATCAAGTATAGGCCTATAGAACATATATAAATTACATACATTTAGTAACAGACTACCACTTTGCTAGGTGCTGATTCGACTCCTGAGGGATGTCTGTGCGCGCCACGCGGGGCTGGAGCCCCTCACGCCGTGGATGGTGGACCTGCTGGCTCACCACTGCATCATGAATAACCCTTCAAGACAGGCGCTGCCCATCAACGTTGCCTTCAGGTAACCAGGGGACTTTTTCTCCACAAGTGAGATAATGGAAGCGGGCTTATCTATAAGTATAAAAAGCAAGGTAGACTGCTCACAATCCATGGCTGATATTGTTCTCTCTTCTTCTTGTATTTATCTACACTGGTGGACAAGAAAATCGACTCAAGATTTGTTGCTCGACTTTTGAAAAAACAACTCAGTCTACAAAACTGCTAAACACTAAAAACAGAAAACTACAAAACCACCAAACTAAAATCATAAATAAGTGAACACACAGTTTTTGAATTTTTGGTTTAGTTTTTTTTTGCTAGATTGAGTATTGAAAATTATTTCCAAAAGTTGTGCAACAAACCTTGAGTCGATTTTTTTGTGCATGAGTATATTTATAAATGAAATGAAAGTTTATTAAATAAAAATAAATTAAAATACATGTTAACGTCTCGCCTGGTAGGAATTTTGTACTCGTTAATATTTTCATTTTTAGCGCAAAATCATAATTATTCAGCAAGCGAGCAGTTTAGGTTTAAAGTAACATGTAACGAGTTGTGATGTCGATGTGTCTAGATTCTTTTCCTATTCTTTTGTTTGTAACATCAGGCCCAACAATAGGGTATTTTACTCTATACAAGAAAAAATGTAAAACTGCTTATTTACTGTAGTATTTGTAATAAGTAAACGAATTAATATGATTTCTATATAATAAAATGAGAAAAAACATTTTATTTTTGATTTACAAAAATCGAGTATTTTAATCTGTTTTTCAAATATCTGAAACGACAGCCACCATGCTGGTTGTCATGTGACGTCACAATAGTGGTAAACAATGACATTTTGTTCGCAATATGTGTCAAAATTTTAGTACAGAGCTGTTTTGTTTACTCCTGAAATGACGTAACGACCTAAACACCATGGCGGCTAGCGTTTTCGCGCGCTAATTGGGAATGGTAATTTAAAATGTGTTTTTGGGATACTTATAGGTTTCACAAAAAAATTAAAAAAATATTTTGGACTTTTTCCCACCTAATGATCAATTTGAGATACTTTTCAAAAAATGGTGAAAAACCCTATTCTGCTAATGTCAACGTTGAGGTAAAATCAATTTACTTAACTGATGGGATTGACCCGAGAAGCTGAGAAAAACTCAATTTCTTGGATTTGTGATATCGATAGTGTGTATAAGATTTAGCGTTGTTACTAATGTGCTGTTTTACTATATATTTACAGGATGTTAAAAAATTGCGTTAGAAGTTTTAAGAGGTTACTCAGAAATCAGAATCAAGTATAATAATAATAATAATCTTTATTTCAGACCATGTGATCCAGAGAAATGACAATAAGTACAACTTAAAAAACTATGGGTATACGAGTTCCGAGTGGTAGGAACTTCGTATTAGGTAGAAAAAATATGACGTTCGAAAAGTGTACAGAGATACCTACTTCGAATAAATATTATTTCATTTCATTTCATATGTTAGTAAAACACAAATTTTTCGAGTACATGGAAAAGATTGGAAAAAATACATTTCATTTAATTATCCCTATGGATCGCTCCACCCAGTGTTTTTGGATTGAGCAATCTACCTGTACAGCTATCATATTCAGGATGCTGTTATTATTGCCCCTAAGTATAGAATACAGGAAATACAGGGTGACTTTAAATTAGTTCTTGATACGAAAGGCCATGCATCTGCTCATGATAACAAATAACTACCTAAGGAACTCATAGTCAAATCGCAAAAAAAATTGGACTGTCTATACAAATTGAGCAACTGACCGGCCAAATTAGTATGAAGAGTCCAAGACGTGGGAGAGCCATGCTTCGGCACGAATGGGCCGGCTCGACCGGAGTGATACCACGGCCTCACAGAAAACCGGCGTGAAGCAACGTTTGTTGTGTTTCGCCGAGTGAGTGAGGGTACCGGAGGCCCAACCCCCCTTCCCCCTCCCTATTCCCCCATCCCCCATCCCATTTCAAAGGTCGGCAACGCACTTGTGACTCCTTCAGTGTTGCGGGTGTCCATGGGCGGCGGTAATCGCTTACCATCAGGTGATCCGTCTGCTCGTTTGCCACCTATTGCGATTTGAATATGGGTTCCTTAGGGAAAGTTGTTTGTTATCATGAGAACATGCATAGCCTTTCGTATCAAGAACTAATTTAAAGTCACCCTATATATTGAAAAAATTCGATCTACTTACAATAACTTTTTCAGTTTCGTTTCATACTAAATCTGAATAGTGAATCAAGAGTGCATGGGAAACTGAAAAAATTGTAGATCTGATTTTTCAATGTTATTCCTGTATTCTATACTCGATTCTGAGTAACCCCTTATTTCAAACGCACTTTTTTATACCCTGTTTATTTGCATCTTCCCTGTTACGATATCGATATGTGGCGTGCTCTGTCGCTATTTGCGGGTGGTCTGTTCCTGCCCGGGTCAATGGGGCTGGGGAAGCCCTGCGAGGGGCCCAGCTCCCGCACATAGACCTAAATGAATGTTTCTGAAGCTAATTCCCTTACAGATCGATTTCTGGACTTAAAACACCCCTAACCCTAGATTTTCGTTGAAATTGTTACAGCCGTTTTCGACATCCTCGTAGCTTACCAGAATTACTCTTTTAATAGTGAATGATAACTATTAATTTGATATGGTAACTATAAGGTTTTTTTACCCCGTCGTCGTGAACAATCATTCTGTAACCTACTCTAGTAGCATGGCGACATATCTCGCGCGCGACGCGAGTTTTAAAAGCATTTGTTCCGTTCTAACGCTAGGCTAATGAAAGAGACAGCTGAGCTGTTTTCTCGCGTTCGGCACGCCTCATGCTACCCGTGCTGGTCGTGTTTCTTTTGCCCCGTCGTCGTGAACAATCATGCTTCAACCTAGCCGTTTAGGTTTAGACTAGTTATTGATGTACCGAGTTGTTGTTGTGGTGTATCGATATATTTGTGGTATTGTGGTGTATAAAAGTGTTGTTACTTTTTTTTGTTCGTTTGTTTGTAAACTCTTTATTGCAAAAAGAAATAAATGTACAAAACTTAAAAGTAACTGTTAAAATACGCAATGGCGCACTTATCCCTTACGGGATCTCTTCCAGTCAACCTTGTATGTTGAAAGGAATTATATTTAAAAGTAGGAGCATAGTCACAAACACGACGTAATAAAATTTATGAAACCTATAAACAATTTTGAAATACTATATCCTATAAAACATAAACTGTTGTGCCGAATTGTAATATCTATGTATGCCGTCAGGCGCGCTCTGTCGCTAATGGCGGGCGGCCTGTTCCTGCCCGGCTCGGCGGGGCTGGGGGACCCCTGCGAGGGCCCCAGCGCCCGCGCGCACACCGCGCTCGACCTGGCCGCGCAGGACGCCGCCGCCGCCACTGCGCAGACGTGAGTGTGACGCCACTATGCACACTATCCATACACGCTTCCCACGCGTGTCCCAGCTACTACACACGCTTTCATGCCACTCCTATATATAAATCCCATACGTAAATGCGGCCTCACTGCACGCACACACGCACACACACACGCACGCACACACACACGCACACAGAGACACACACACACACACACACACGCCAGGCTAGATCTCGCCGCGCAGGACGCCGCCGAGTGTGACGTCACTATACATACACGCTTTCATGTCGCTACTGTTACACACGCTTAAATGTCACTGCCACTACACACATAAACTTTCTGCTGATGAGATTGCATAGTACATACTTTCGTGCTGGCTAGTGCATAGTGCAAACAGTCACCACACACACACACACACACAAACAAACGAATGTATAATACACACTTTCGTGAATATTGTAGTTCATTGTACACGCCTTAGTGCAGCTGGGAGTGCCTAGTACACACTTTCGTGCGAGTGGGAGTACATAATACACGCTTTCGTGAATATTGTAGTTCATTGTACACGACTTAGTGCAGACGGGAGTACCTAGTACACCCTTTCGTGCGAGTGGGAGCGCATAATACACGCTTTCGTGCAGGTAGGAGTACAGAATACACACTATCGTACATATTCTAGTACACGTGTCTGTGTAAATACACTTTCGTAAAGGACATAAATACACAGTACGAACTTCCGTGTCCATCATATTAAGTGGAAGATGTAATAGTATTATAGATTGTAATAGTATGCAAACTAAACTAACTATAACTTTGTTGTTTACCCGAATTATGTAATAGCATGTAAGAATTTTATTTAAAAAAATGTGTTGGAGGGAGTTTCTTTAGGGCCCGACGTTTCTTCTCTCTCCGCAAACACTTCCCGAAACGTTGGGTATACGAGTTCCGAGTGGTAGGAACTTCGTATTAGGTAGAAAAAAATATGACGTTCGAAAAGTGTAAGAGATACCTACTTCGAATAAATATTATTTCATTTCATTTCATTACACAGCATACCATAGAATATTATATTGCCCCCATAGATTGCTGATCTATACAGGATGTTAAAAAAGTGCGTTTGAGATTTCAGGGAGGCATTCAGTATTGGCTCTAGAACACAGGAAAAATAAAAAAAAAATCCATACAAATCCACAATAAAATAACATATGAAACTGCCGCCTCCAACTGCGCCCGCCGCCGTACCGGTCAACGACCACGCGTCAAACAAAACCATGGCCACTGAACGAATAGCAAAATGTTGCATCTCGCTCGACCCGGCTCATTCGCAAGGTCATGATTTGTTTGACGTGCGGTCGTTGACCGGACGGCGGGCGCAGTTGGAGGCGGCCGTTTCGTATGTTATTTATTGTGGATTTTTATGGATTTTTTTGAGTTGGGATTTTTTTTTACATTTTTCTTGTGTTCTAGAGCCAATACTGAAGGCCTCCCTGAAATATCAAACGCACTTTTTTTAACACCCTGTATAGGGTTACTTTAAATTAGTTCTTGATACGAAAGGGTATGCATGTGCTCATGATAACAAACAACTTTCCCTAAGAAACCCATAGTCAAATCGCAAAAAAAATTTTTGGACTCTTCATACTAATTTGGCCGGTCACTTGCTCGATTTGTATGGAGACTCCAAAAGTTTTTTTGCGATTTGACTATGGGTTCCTTAGGGAAAGTTGTTTGTTATCATGAGCACATGCATACCCTTTCGTATCAAGAACTAATTTAAAGTCACCCTGTATTGTCTCATCGCAGGTTGCTCCGCGTGGTAGCTCGCGGCGGCCACCGCTACGTACTAGGCTTGCAGCCGTTCGAGGGGGGCAAAGACATTTCCACCGAGATCACGGTGTGGGACGGCGTCGTCGTGTCTCCGCTGGCGCCGGCCTACCGAGAGACGCCAGAGCCAATGGATACTGACGACAAAGGTAAGGCAAAGCGAAGGTAACAAAAAGCCAGCTTATGGTCATAGGTGACAAAGGTAAGGCAAAGCGAAGCTAACAAAAAGCCAGCTTATGGTCATAGCACAGTGGTTTCCCGCCCATAGAGAGGTGCGTCAAAATTCGAAACTTGGTTGTTTAAGGATATTTGCGATTGAAACCAGTGTAGAATTTTGTAAACATGCATTTTTTATTAAATATAAGCAAAGAAAAAAGATGTACATGTTGTAAAAAATCAAAAACTTAACCTAATTAAACGAATAATTTAAAAAAAATTTTACAAGCGAATATTTTCAAATTTTACTAACGAAACATAAATCTTAGGACACAAAAAATGAACTTTTACAGTAAATTTACATACTAACACAAATAATGATCAACTACCCATTAAAATCTTTCTTAAATTTCAAGTAAATCTAACGCGGCTTTAGATAAAAAAGATTTCATTTTTCGGCTAAGTTTACGCATAGAAGAGATAAAGGGATCTGAGCTTAATAGTAGTCTATTCAGGAGATCAGTATTAGTCAGAACACGGGACATTTTACGTGTGTGTTGTTGTCTAAACCTGTTATTTCGGCAGATATTTCAGCATTAGAAAAAAATTTGCTCGCAGTATTACCGTCATTAGAAGTCCCACTACCCCCAGCTTTAGACTTATCAACTATCAAACCCAATCGTTCTCTAAATTCCTTTTGAAATCACGTCTTTGACTCTGCAAATAGCTGTTTATCGGATTCAGACCTAACCTGCCATTTCCTAATTGATAATCTCACGGGCGTAGCCAAGGGGGGGGTTTTGGGGGTTCAAACCCCCCCCGAAAAGTTCAAAATATTCGAAGATGGCGAGTATAAAAACTCTTCGGGCTGCCACCCGTCGTCGCCGCCGATTTTATCATTCGAATTTTAGCATTCGGTTACTTTCGTATGTTTTCGTGCCGTACCCCGAACCGCACTTATTGCGCTCAGTCAGTTTGGCTGTTGTCACCAGTGGAACATAAACTGCAGTGAACACAGTTATTTTGTATTTGTTTGATTGATTATTCATTGCGCTGTGATTTCACTTCAAGTAACTTACCTACTTGCCTTAATAACGTGCGTAAGTAAATTCATAGTATGCCTACCTACCATCTTTCAATAGAATCCTAGTGGGGAATTTAGTGCAATGTCTAGTATGGGAACCGTTTTATTTTGGATCCGGCGCTCAAACTTGGCATAGTTGTTCCCTAGGCCGTTCTGAGTAAATTAAGCCCGGGAGCCACCGAGAGCCATCCCCCGTTTGGTAGGGGGAGGGGGGGAAAGTTTGTTTCTGCCGCGCTCCATTTGAGGGCTTATATCTCCAAAACTATTGGTACTAGGGCAAGTGAGATATCATCTTCGTATGATTCGAGGATAAGGAATTCATTTCTATAACAAAAAAAATAACTTTCCATATATAAAAAAAGAAATATTTGATAAAACGTATAAAACATGACTACCTTTTTTCCGCATATGTGTCGATTAATTTTTATTCGTCTTTGATATTAGCATGAAAAAAATATATTCTGAAAGCCACACTTCTAAGGATTATAAAAATATAAATTTCATTAGAATAGCATAATAAATACTTAGTGAAAAAAAATATAATTTGATGCTCGGCAGAGTAGCATAAAACGCGCGGTTTTAGTATCTGTTGTTCGTAAGTAAATAAAATGAATCATCTAACGCCCAAATGACTGTTAAGTAACATAGTATAAACAGGTACATTATATTATTATTTTAATATTTCTCGCACGCACAAAATATTTGTCACGTAAAACAAAAAATATTTTTTCCTCATAAAAACGTATTTGAGAAAATCCGCAAAACGTGACTATTTCTCATACGAATTATGGTGTTTTACTATCTAACTTCCATTGTATTATGGTGGTTTACTATGTAACTTGCGTGGTCACGTTGATCAACCAGGTTAACTGACTTCAGAAATGGTCATACATAACCATAATGAGTTTGACTCTTATTGGCGCATTAATTTCGTAACCGTTTCCGTGCTTCGCAAGCCACGTCAAATTATTTTCATGACAACTGATGAAGCTTCGACCAGCGCCTATACAACTCCAAAACCCCGAAAGCATTCAGATCGAGTTGCACAATCGCTTCGAATGCCTAGGAGAATGTGAAAATGTGGACGAATACAACGACAGGTTTGTGCAAATTGTCCAAACGGCTGGGAAGAAGGCCTTCAAAACAAGACGTTAAAAAAAACATATCGGATCTCGGACCTCACCAGCAAGCTCATGGAGGAAAAACGGAGCCTGATTCTGAAATCCTCTGAAGATGCTTGTCAATATCGGCGACTAAACAGACAGATCTCCAAGTCCTTGACGCCAATTTAATACCAATTGTATTAAAGAGGCTATCGAGCGCAATAAAAGGTCAAAAGTATTGGCAAGGGATCTGTCTACTGGTCAAAGTCAACTAACAAAGCTGAAGACCGAGGATGGCAGAGTCGTGTCGTCCAAGCCCAAGCTGTTGGAAGAGGTTGAGAGGTCTACGGACAATTATACACGACTACATGCTTACCTGTCAGTAATCTGGCTGAAGATCCAAGAGTCGGATTGACCTGATACTATTCCGAAGATATCCCAGACGTCAACTTATGCGAGATTAGAACGGCTCTCAAGCAGCTTAAGAAAAACAAGGCACCCGGTCGGTGATGACGGAATTGCGGCTGAGCTTCTGAAAACAGGTACACAGGGCATAGAACCCTTCTTCTTCAAGAAGGGTGATAAGACTCTTCTGAAGAATTACAGACCCACCTCACTCCTGAGCCATGTCTACAAGCCATGTCGAGAATCATTACGAATCGTCTCGCACGCAGGTTTGACGACTTCCAACCTCCCGAACAAGCTGGTTTCCGAAAAGGCTTCTGTACCATAGACCACATACATACGCTGCGGCAGATTATACAGAAGACCGAAGAGTATAATGGCGTTTGTGGACTATGAGAAAGCTTTTGTTTCGATCGAGACCTGGGCTGTGTTAAAGTCTCTCCAACAGTGCCAAATTAACTATCGATACACATCGAAGTGTTGAAGTGTTTGTGTGAAAACGCCACCATGTCGGTCCACCTCCAGGATCAGAATTTGAAACCTATCAGGTTGCAGCGTGGGGTGAGACAGGGAGACGTTATATCTCCGAAACTGTTCACCGCTGCACTGGAAGACGTTTTTAAGCTTCGGGACTGGAGAAGACTCAGCATCAACATCAATGGCGAATATATCACTCACCTTCGATTTGCTGACGAAATCGTGATCATGTCTGAGACCTTGGTGGACCTAGGCGCAATGCTCGATGGACTCAGTAGAGTCTCCCAACAAGTGGGTCTTAAAATGAACATGGATAAGACGAAAATCATGTCAAACGTCCGTGTTACACCCACTCCTCTGAAGGTTGGAGACTCTACTCTCGAAGTTGTCGAAGAATATGTATACCTGGGACAAGCAGTCCGGTTAGGTAGGTCCAACTTCGAGAAAGAGATCAATCGTCGAATCCAACTTGGCTGGGCAGCGTTCGGAAAGCTCCGCAATATCTTCACGTCCAAAATACCGCAGTGTCTCAAGACTAAAGTCTTTGACCAGTGTGTGTTGCCAGTGATGAGACGACATATGGATCCGATACATGGTCGCTTACTATAGACCTCATAAGAAGGCTCAAGGTTACCCAAAGGGCGATGGAGCGTGCTGTGCTTGGTATTTCCCTACGTGATCGAATCAGAAATGAGGAGATACGTAGGAGAACTAAAGTTACCGACATAGCTCTCAGAATCGCTACACTTAAGTGGCAGTGGGCAGGGCAAATAGCTCGTAGAACAGATGGCCGTTGGGGCAGTAAAGTTTTCGAGTGGCGACCGCGCACCGAAAGACGCAGTGTGGGCAGACCTCCGACTCCGTGGACCGACGACCTGGTGCGGTTGCGGGAAGCTGCTGGATGCGAACCGCACAGGACCGGTCGGTGTGGAAATCCTTGGGGGAGGCCTTTTTCCAGCAGTGGACATCTTTCGGCTGATAGATAGTAAACCACCATAATTCGTATGAAAAATACAATAGTCATATTTTCGAATTTTCTCATATATGATTTTTTAAGGAAAATATTTTTTGTTCTACGTGATAAATATTTTGTGCGTGCGAGAAATATTTAAATAATAATAGTATGTACCTATTTTTATTATGTTACTTAACAGTCATTTTTGGGCGCTAGATGATTCATTTTATTTACTTACTTACAAACGAACAACAGATACTAAAACCGCGCGTTTCATGCTACTCTGCCGAGCATCAAATTTTTTTTTCACTAAGTATTCATTATGCTATTCTAATGAAATTTATATTTTTATAATTCTAGGAAATGTGGCTTTCAGAATATATTTTTTTCATGCTAATATCCTAGACCATTAAAAATTAATCGACACGTATGTGGAAAAAAACCATCCACACTTCATTATCTACTTGTTGGATCGCGCTTCTTTTGGGGCTTATATCTCCATAATTGTATGTTCTAGGGCAAGTCCGATATCATTTTCGGATATTTCAAGGATGACAAATTCATTTCTGTAACATAAAAAAATACTTTTCATAGAAAAAAAAAAGAAATATAACTCCTGTAATTTAGAACCACGCGGACCGCGCGTTTTATGCCACGGTGCCACGCATTGAATTTTATTTTTTTCACGAAGTATTTATCATGCTATTCTAATAAAATTTATATTTTTGTAATCCTTGGTAATGTGGCTTTCAGAATATATTTTTTTCATGCTAATATCTTAGACCATTAAAAATTAATCGACACATATGCGGAAAAAAGGTAGTCATGTTTTATACGTTTTATCAAATATCTCTTTTTTTATATATGGAAAGTTATTTTTTTTGTTACAGAAATGAATTCCTTATCCTTGAATCATACGAAAATGATATCTCACTTGCCCTAGTACCAATAGTTTTGGAGATATAAGCCCTCAAATGGAGCGCGGCAGAAACAAACTTTCCCCCCCTCCCTCTACCAAACGGGGGATGGCTCCCGATGGCTCCCGGGCTTAATCCACTCAGAATGACCTAGGAAACAACTATGCCAAGTTTGAGCGCCGGATCCAAAATAAAACGGTTCATCGCACTAAATCCCCGACTATCCGGCAATAATGTAAACAAACCAACGATTGTTACTCCCTAAGTCCCTAGTTACTTACAATTGAATATTAATCCTGATCATATTCACATCTCAATGAACCAATTGTTCTTATTACAATATGTAATTTCGACACCAAATAACTTCTTTATGGTAGTTATTTTAATAAAAGTACTTGGACGATGAAATTTTTCATAATTTGTAAAACTGACAAGCGTAGGTTAAATTAGACTGGACGGTCAACATATTTGTATGAAACCATCGCGACCCACCATTAAAGTTTGACCTCTGCCCGAGAAGAGTTATTTACCTTATTGTCAGAATTGAAAGAAGGTACAGTGTAGAGGAAACAGGAAAAGAAATTGACGTTAAAGTTTTAATTAAATTCTCAATTTGTCAAACATGTTAAAGGTTTTTTAAGAAATCGTTGTATATTTTCCAATTTTTTCATGTCTTAAATCTCTTTTGTGGATTAAAAAAAACCGTCTACGACAGTAACTAATAAAATCTGCCCCAGCCAGTTGCACTGCACACAGTACCTACCGTTTTGTCTCACACTTTTCATATAATTTTTCATAATAATATTAATTTAATTTCATGCAAATTTAACGTTTTTTTTTCTTGAACCCCCCCCCCCGATATTAAAACCTGGCTACGCCCGTGGTCATAATCTATAAGAGACATGAAAAAAATATTCAAAAAATCTAATCCACGAGTGCAGAGGTGACAAACCAAAAGCATACTTATCATCATCAGCTGGTTTTGCTAAGCAGTTATCTTTGTCGTTCATTTCTTTTGGGGTTGCTTTACAAATGTAACATCTAAGTGAAGAGCTACCGCTTTAAGGCGTTGCATACTTTACCATCGATCATGGTTAATTGCAACTCATGTCGGATGGTTAAAGTTGTATCATTAAAAGAAACTCGCATAGGTTGTAAATAATTGATTTTATCTTTGTAATACTGCTCCTCCTGAATAGACAACTCAGTTGTTTCATTTTTAAATTGTAACCTGATGGGCCTGCAAAACCGCGTGGAAAAAGGACGAGGATTTTTCCTCATCAATTTGCTCTCCGTGTGTCCATCACTGTTGATGTGATTTACATACAAGCGAAGAGGGACATAAGAAGTAACAAAAAGGCTACTATCGTCAGTCAGTTGTCCGTCAGTAAAATTTTGTTTGTATTTGCTCTGTCCGGTACTTCCATCGAAACCCCACTTTCCCATCAAAATGAGATTATCGGCAGAAGTACTAGTCAGGGTATCCAAAACAGGTTTTTGTGATTTTATGATACGTGAAGCTGTGTGGTCTAATAAACTTTGCAGTTCAATTTCAGCGCAGCTTTCCGTAACAATCATGGTACTTCAATCGGGGCTACACACCTTTTTTTCTACTTAGAGATTTTTATAACTCGGGAGAGAACTAGCATTTAACATAGTATTTACAAAATTTTTAATCAAAATATATTGATGCTTTGTTAGTTTAGCATCCACGAACAGTGAAAGAACCGAGGCTGTATCTACATCTGGCAATGATGCAGCATGTGTACTAGATGAGTCATTTAATGATTGGGCCATCGAGGGATCGTTCTGGGACAACTCAGCTAAACGTCTTTGTTTGGTACTCTTTGAGCTTTCTAAATAATCAACACATGGTCGACCTCAGCGTTTTTCACTGCCCGTGACTGAAGAAGATGGCTCGGGTGACTCAGACTCAGTCACCACAACCATATCCTTCTCTAACTTAATACATATTTTTTCCTTTATTTCTAACCAATCCCCATATTTACTTAAAAATCTAGTTCTTTTATACTGTTGCAGGCGCCAATATTTTAAAATTCTATCGCAAATACTATTTATGCTTGCAATTAATTCATCAAAATTATAGTTTTCCTTGTCTAAAATATTGGCGCCTGCTAACTCACAAACTTCAGAAACAACCTGCTTTTTTCGATCTTCTTCAGTTTTAGATATACCTGATAGATGAATCAGATAAAATATACATGCAAGAGAACTCGCAAGAGTAACAAGTACCTAAAACAAAGAATTTTTTTCTATTAATGATTGTCGTAGCTTCTGCTACGAAAACGTCTACGGACACTTTGAAGCAGTGTAAGTGTATGGGTGCCGGACGTTGCCGGACCCAATTTCTATTGTATATGAAAGTTTAAGGCTTACTCTATCAAGTGAATGTAATCTTAAACGGTTGAGCGCGGTTGAACCATTTTGAAAATCTAGTTAAAATAATAGTAACTACGAAAAAAATACTCGAAAAATACTTTGCCGGTAGCAGCCATATATAGCTTTAAATAACAGTATTTAAAAAAAGTTAAATGCAATAAATAAAGAACATACCTTGGTTTTGTAAATCCATAGCACAGGAATTTGCACAAACAACTAATTCTTGGAAAACCAAGCCCGAACAAGCGACGCTGCACTAATGACTTTCGCTGATAACACAGTTGCGGAATCGGTGCGCGCACTTCGGAGGTCGAAGGTTGAAGGTTGAAGGAGGTTATGCACATTATGTCAATAATATATATACTTTATGGTAGCTGGAACTTCGTACTACCCCCTCTATATTGTATTTTTCATATTCGTGACAATGATTTTTTCGATTTTTGGCGTATGGGCGGGACCACCGTGCATAGGTGACAAAGGTAAGGCAAAGCGAAGGTAACAAAAAGCCAGCTTATGGTCATAGGTGACAAAGGTAAGGCAAAGCAAAACTTATATAGCACATGACTGACTTGACTGACTCGGTGGCTAAGTGGTTAGCGATTCTGACCTCTGATCCGAGAGTCGTGGGTTTGATCCCCACACAGGGGGCAAACTTTTCTGTGATAAGCAGAATTGTTTGCTCTGAGTCTGGGTGTATTATATCTATATATGTATGTATTTAAATGTATATCAGTCTCTGGTTCCCAAGATACAGGGAATCCTAGTTTGGGGCCAGATGACCGTGTGTGATTTGTCCCAGATATTATTATTATTTTGAAACATGAATTTGGGCTACTCTGACCACTTCGCGCTCGGCGAACTGGCAGGAGCTACTCCAGCAGAAGCACAGTCGGCTGGAGGTCAGTGCGACGACGAGAGAAAGCGTCGTTATTATTATTATTATATGGACACCATGATAAAGGTAATGTAAAGCAAAGAAACCCAGTCCATGGGTACAGGCGACAAAGGTAGGTAACAAAAAGCTAGGCCATGGACACAGACGACACAGGTAAAACAAAGCAAAGAAATCCAGCTATGTATACCGGCGACAAGGATAGGTAAAACTTCTGACACACGGGTGGCCACTAGCCCCACAACCTCCATCAATCCGGACTTGGCCCCCGTGTGTGGAGTATGGCCAAACCTTCCCGAGGTATGGGAGGAGAACCGTGCCCTCGCAGTGGAGACAGTATGGGTCGTTAACGTCATATAGGCACCACTGCGTTGTGTTTCGCCGAGTGAGTGAGGGTACCGGAGGCCCACCCCCCACCCCCCAAATTCCCCCATACCCCATCTCATTTTAAAGGCCGGCAACGCACTTGTGACTCCTCTGGTGCTGCGGGTGTCTACGGGCGGCGGTAATCGCTTACCATCAGGTGATCCGTCTGCTCGTTTGCCACTTCTGCCATAAAAAAAAACGGCACTGCGAAACAGATGGGTCAAAATAAGAACAACATAATACTGCCCTCATAAGAAAGATGCCGCAAAGTGTATATGGAGTTTCCGTGTACTTCGGGGCCGTCCATTTAATCACGTGATGTTTTTAGCAACTTTTTAGATCCCCCCCCCCCCTGGTGATACGTGGTGAGGTTTTAGACTACCCCCCACCCCCTACCCAAAATCACGTGTATTTTTTTTGTACAAAATATTATCTTTAAATACAGATACAATGTAATTTAATTCTGGAAAATTAAGCACCGTGATAAAAAAATCCAGACAGACATTAAGGTTTCAGGTTATTTCTGACTGCCTGAAGTCGTTTCGAACCTTGGGATGAGTTAAAAACAACATAACAACAACAGTCCGACGTTTGGAAATTACTCTAAAAATCGCGCGTTCAACGAAAAAATAAATACACGTGATATCTCAGTACACCCCCCCTCCCACCTTGTGATATTTCGTGATTTTTTTCCGAACCCCCTCCCCCCTTTTGAGCATCACGTGATTAATGGACGACTCCTTATGAGTGAGACGCATCTCTAACTCCTTGACTTTATAATGGACCCTGTGGCGTAGTGGTTAGTTCGCTTGCTTGACATAACGTCTTGCGGATTCTCGTCCTGGGGGGGTCAATGTTTGTGGGACTTAGTCTGTTAGGCCGTTTGTGAACCCAATTTTTAACAAGTATTTTTTTCCTTTTTCAGATGAGGAAGGCACTCAGGATGGCGTAGCGGCATAAAATAAAATAAAATAATAAGTTAAATTTAATTTTAGTCACATTCTATTATATCTTAAGAACTTTTAATAAACTGAATATGAAATTGTCTGTGTATTATTTTGTACCTATTTGGAAATTTTCTATTTATCTTTTCGATTCAGATAAGAGATCTAAAGTATAGACGAATAATCTTACTAAATTAACCCTTTGAACGCCTCATGCTCTGAACACTCGCTGCTGGATTTGATAATTTTGCGCCAATATATTCACACATTTTTTTACATAACATTAATAATAATTTTTAGAGCATTACTCAGGTAACCGCCCGCCGTCTATACCTTGTGGACAGTTAAATTGCGCCACACGAAAAGAGAATCTAGAGAAGTTTACTGGTTATTTTTAACTACACTGGTAGACAAAAAAATCGACTCTAGATTGCTTGCTCGACTTTTGAAAAATTAACTCGGTCTACAAAACTGCTAAACACTAAAAACAAAAAACTAGAAAACCACCAAACTAAAATCATAAGTAGTAAACACACAGTTTTTGAACTTTTGGTTTAGTCTTTTTTTGCTAGATTGAGTTAATTTTCCAAAAGACGTGCAACAAACCTTGAGTCGATTTTTTTGTCCATGAGTATATTTCATTTTGTCTCGTCGTTAAGTAGTTAGGCATCAAATCGTCTAAACAACCTGTGTGATACAGCGGTCGAAGGGTTAAGAGGAGACTTCCAAAATAGTTCTCGAAATATATTTTTTTCCATAGGTTTCGTAAATGTTTGGAAGCCAAACTCTCGTCTAAACGACCTGTGTGATACAGCGGTCGAAGGGTTAAGAGGAGACTTCCAAAATAGTTCTCGAAATATTTTTTTTTCCATAGGTTTCGTAAATGTTTGGAAGCCAAACTCAAATTAAAAAATTATATACTATCTTTGTAGCAAGCGAGTTAAATAATAAGGATATCTTTGACATATTTTCTTTATGATAGACTAAAAAGTATTTCACAAAGAACTTGTATATCGTATTTCATGTGATATTGTAAAATAAAAACTGACATTAACAAAATTGAATTGAAAATAAATTGCTAGCAAATATTATTTGTTTACCACAAAACTAACCAAACATTTGAAATTATGCAAAATTATTGTTAACGTTTTAAATCGCGACCAAAAAACCTTTCACCTTAATGGCGGCGGAAAATTGCCGCGCTGTTGGCACTGCGACTAATTTCTATGAAAATAATATGAAATCCAAAATTGTAGATAAACTGAAGAAGTGTGAACTGCAAAATATTATTCAGCATATAGACATTTATGGGAGATACCGAGCCAGCTATATTGTTAACGTGAAAAACAGGACGAAAAGTAATAATATCTTGCTTACCTACTCACATCATTAGCATAAGAACGAAAAGTAATCATATCCTGGATACTTACATCATTATAGTTCATTCCAATCAAAAAAAAGCAAAATGTAAACAAAATAGTATGCATCTGACATCGATATGTGTCATTTCCATAGTAAGTTGTTTACCTTTTGCTTTTTTTGATTGGAATGAACTATACTCATTAGCATACGAAAAGTAATCGTATCCCGTATCGTCGGTGCTCCACGGCAGTGACTTCGACCTCTAACTAGAGGACGCGGGTTCGAATCCAGTCAGTGCACCAATTAGTTTTCGAAACTTACGTGTATTTATTTTCATACCGGTTACTTTAATATTGTAAAGGAAAACATCGTGGAGAAAACCTGCACATTTGATCAGTAGATGTGTATCATGGTCGCGTTGCACACGTCCGTAGGTATACATCTAAATGCCCTAGACGTGACCGCGGGTGACGCTAAGTGCAACTGCCCTCTATCCCTGGTGATAGCAAGGATAAATGCCACACGATAAAGAAGAAGCATATAGCATATTAGATGGAAGACATCCACCGCTGAAAGTAGGCCTCCCTCCACCATAGATAGATTTCCCTTTAGCACGATTCTAACCCTCATACATCCAGCAGCGGCTTCCTAACTTGATCTTCGGTCCACCTAGTGGAAGCTGTAAACATTCGAAGATTTACCGACTTGTATCATTTATTTATTAAAGTCATGTCGCAGGCCTTATATGCAGCTTGTAAACTTCTGACATTAGGGTTAGCGCCACAACCTCCACCAATCCGGACTTGGCCCCCGTGTGTGGAGTATGGCTTAACTCCCAAAGTATGGTAAGACCCGTGCTCCTGCAGGGAGGAGGATATGGATTGTTAACAATTTACTAATTAATATTATTATTTATTACTTATTTATACCTACAATAAAAGTTAAAAAATACGTTCGAGAATCGTATCCGATCCGATACATACCACAGCAGGCGCGTGCATTACCGCGCTAAATCTGCGATAGACATTACTTACTACCTAATTTTTGAGTGAGTTATTAATTTGTTTTCAACTTCCAGTCGAGATCCCTCAGTCCTACACTTCCGTGTCATCGGCGACCAGCAAATTCGCAAATAATTATGACATGTCGAATAAACACCTGGAGTCAAAGCTAAACAAGTTCTCTGTAACGACCAAGGTAAGGCCAACGCTTCAGGCATAGCTTTCGATCTACCCTAGGAATCAAGTGGCGACCGCGCACCGGAAGACTTAGCGTAGGCAGGCCTCCCACTCGGTGGACCGGTGACCTGGTGAGGTGAAGGTTACGGGAAGATACTAGATGCGGACAACGCAATACCGGTCGTTGTGGAAATCCTTGGGGAAGCCTTTGTCAAGCAGTGGACGTCTTTTGGCTTTTGATGATGACGCTAGGAATACTCGAAGTTACGTAGGCCTTTTAAGTGGTCCTGGCTTGCGACTTGGGAGGTCACGTCGATCACACAAACGGCCAAAACCTGGACGGCTTTGATTTTTAGTGGAAGGAATTTAACTCGACTGTCTCCGTATAGTGTTGTATGACAGCGTACACTGCACTTCCCTTACATACCTTTGTTATACTTCATTCCAATCAAAAAAAAGCAAAAGGTAAACAAACATAGTATGCAGATGACATTGACATGTGTCAGATCCATAGTAAGTTTGTTTACGTTTTGCTTTTTTTTTGATTGGAATGAACCATACACCCACTCCATACAAATCTTCAGAGTTAACCGCCTCCGTAGCCTAGTCGTCGCTTCACATTACGAGGTCGCGGGCTCGATTCTCGGCGGGGTCCAACATTGTAGGACTCGGTTTGGTTGGTGGTAGGGCATTTTCTGAGCCCGCCTAGCTACCACCATTTTATCTAAGTCTTGCCGCCAAATATCAATGTCAACAGCATTGATGTGTTCCGGCATGGAGATGATAAGATAGCCAGTTCCCCATTGCGTTGGGGAATCTTGATAAGCCCGCTTCCATCTTCGGCATCATCGTTTGTTTCAATGTTTAAGGTCCATGTGCAATTTAAAACGAACTAAATCGTGTAAACCGTTTTTCAAAAGTCTCAACGTTTTAACGATGCCATGTTTATATATCTATGAATGCGCCGTTTTTGCCAAGTCTAATACTGATTTATTCCCGTTCCACAACCGGGTGCGAATTGATGACAAAATGAAATTAGTTCCACACAAAACCTCGTTACTTCATAAAAGTGTGTTTTGTTTAATACCGCACATTTACAATAAACTACCGAAATCGTTGAGAAACACTCCACAAATAACAGTGTTTAAAAGAAGACTCTATTGCTTGCTCTCGGAAAAATGTTACTATACACTAAATGAATATTTAAATGATAGATTATTGTAAGATATGTTTAGAGAAGCTGTGTAAATTTTTAATAATTGTGTGTATTAACTTTTGTAAATATTGTATGCCTACGGCGGGACATAGCTTGTACTACTTTACAAAATTCAGTAACTTTTAGACCTATGATCCACAATAAACATATTTGAGTTTGAGTTTGAAAATCGTCACTTACCATCAGGTGAGATGATGTTAAGGGCTTACCCATAGAGTGTAAAAAAAAGTTACTTTTCCTACTACGACTTCCATTCTTAAGGCGCTAAGTATAGCCAAATCGCAATATTCAATTCAAATTCTTAAAATAATGGTTAAAGCTATCACCATGGAAAAAATATATAACATACTTCAAACAATGAAAAACAAATTGTATTGAACAGAATCATACAAATCACAAAAACTTTGATGAAAAAAAATATCCTGTAGACCCTGTATTTTGCATTAATTGCAAATTCTCTCGGAAACACAATATTTGTTTATGTTGAAACCAACACACAAAAATCGGCTATTTTAATACCTTCAATTTATCTTGAACGGATTTTTTTTAACTTATTTGAAAGCCAAGAAAAGTAATAAAAACATCGAAATCTCGAGAATTTTGCGTTCGGCCGCCGCGATGGTACCCACACTGATCTGAACTTAAAATGAGTAGGGCGTTACGGTCGATATTATATTGTCATGCATCAACCTTAAAGGCCTCAATTTTAAAGGCCGGCAACGCACTTAAAGGCCGGCAACGCACTAAAGGCCGGCAACGCACTTGTGACTCCTCTGGTGTTGCGGGTGTCTATGGGCGGCGGTAATCGCTTACCATCAGGTGATCCGTCTGCTCGTTTGCCACCTATGCCATAAAAAAAAAAAAAAAAAAAAAAAAAAAACCTGCTCAGATTGAGTGTACTTCGCGCCTTAAGCGTGGACTGTGTGGACTGCTACCGCGTTTTACCCATTGGAGGTGAGACCTCATTTATCTAATCCGTGGAGGTGAGATTGCCTTCAAAAAACGCCAAGGAGTGTTCATACTGTAGGCAATACCGTAATACTATTTAAAAAAATGTGCCTCCATTCTTTTCAAGGTGTCGGGCTTGTGGCCAGGTCACGACATTCTCTCCAAGAAGACGAAGAAGAAAGAACCTTCGAGAAACACCGGCAGTTTTGTGTTCGCGCCTGTTATCGCTCGGTGACTTGTCTTTTTCTTGTGTAAAAATTACAGAGGTGGATGAGTTATTGATTTTTTTATTTATGCTAAAAGTGATCGGTCTTTTGTTTATTGTAAAGGGTATCAAAAAGCTGACGGCGGACCTGATGGAAAGTGGTTACCGCAGCCATTTACGAACACCAGATGAAAAGTCATTCCACAGCTTGAGGGTTAGAACCCTGTTGGAATTGTGAGGAATGTTTCCTACCTAGACATTCCACATTTGTGAATTTCATAAAATCAGGATTTCTCAATGTGGGGTAAACCAGGTGATCGTAGTGGGTACACAAAAAGGTTTAAGCCATGTGGGAAGCTTTACAGGCGGCTTGAAAACTCCTGATACTAGGGTTGGCCACTAGCCCCACAACCTCTACCAATCTGGACTTGGCCCCCGTGTGTGGAGTATGGCCTAATATTACCCATGCCCCTGCAGTGGGGAAAATACATATTTTTGGTGTAACAGCACTTGAATAAAACGATAAATATACAAATTAAGGTTCTTTAATTTATATTTTGAAAAGTTGTAACAATAATTTACTTTTTAATCCAAAATATAGACAAAATAATAAAAAAAGAGTTAACATTAAACATGGCTATGGCTACATTCAGTTACGTATAAATGTACGATATTTAAAATTAATATTAAAAATAATTGCTTTACACAATACTGCGGTAATCTCCAATGAAAAAATATAATTATATTTGACGAATATTCCACTAATATTAAATAAAAATTAAACTTCCTATTTTAATTATAGGTAAGTTGTTTATTTACAAAATTAAAATATTTTAATATAAAAAATATTCATCATTCATTTCAAACGTATTTTATATGTAAGTATACGCCAAAATTTGACTCAGAACATGTTTCACGAGTTGACTAATAAAAGTATTTTTCAGTAAAGAAATACTAATAATATAATAGACAGATAAACAGATTAGAGGGTATTTTATAGCTAAGAAAAGTAAAATAATATAAAATTAAAAAAAAAATACGTTTTAATAGACCTAGACGTCCTATTTCATATAATATTTAGTTCTAAAAAGTATGTATTTGGTGCCGATTTCGGCTCCAAAATGGACATAGAAAATCGCACTTAAAAATTCTCCCATAAATTAAGTAGGCACATTACTCAAAACACTGTACATGAAAAATATTAAAAAATATTACCTACGCTCTCTTAATATCTACAAAAAGTTAATACTTATACGACTAAATTATATTTTTCGTCCACATATTTTTATACAAAATATACATTGATTTTAAGTAAATTAAATATAAAATTAAAAGAAAATCTCTGACTAAGACGAAGCGTTTAGAAAATGTATAATCAGAGAATAAAGAGGGCGTTGTATAGAACGGATAATTGTATGAGAGTCTTCTACTTTTAAACTAGTTTACTATAAACTTTTGTTGTATTACGCTATTGAAAACGCACAATTAATTATTTTCTTTTAAAAGAAAACTTATCCTTAATCTTTAAAAAAAATATATCCTGTAAATTTTGATTCATACAGATTTGAAAACATTAACATTTCAAAGGGGACACAAAATTTTATACTTATACAAAATCTTTAATCTTTATCAGTCTAAACAGTATTTTAAGATATGAAACCTTATAAAACTTATTGTATTTAGGCCATTAGTAAAATCTCTAGTAACTGCATGAATCTAAGTCGATGGTACTAACACTGAACGACTTTGCCCAAGTAATCTATACCAGTGTTTTTCAACCTTTTTGAATACCCTTAAATAACTTGAATAACTTTCTGCCTCGCACAACCAAACTGTGGAATGAATTGTCGCCTGCGGTATTTCCGGACCAATACGACATTCAAACCTTCAAGAAAAGAGCGTACTCCCACATCAAAGGCCGGCAACGCACTTGTGACTCCTCTGGTGTTGTGGGTGTCTATGGGCGGCGGTAATCGCTTACCATCAGGTGATCCGTCTGCTCGTTTGCCACCTCTGCCATAAAAAAAAAAAACCCGACCCCTTTATAAGTTAAAAAATTCTTGCGACCCCCTAGGGCCATCAACACACAAAATGTTAGTGATTTGAAAGACTATGTTTATGATTTTATCCAATTAGAAAATTGCTTAGTTAGGTATTAAAATCTCCAACACAGAACCACGTTTGGACATAAACTGGCCCAGCCTTCTCACTGAAATCGTATTTTTAATTGCAATGTAGGACCTGCCCTACAAATACTTGCCCCTTTCTTTCTACCGCGACCCCCTGAGAATGGCTTCGCGACCCCACCCACAGGTTGAAAAACACTGATCTATACACTCGAGATAAGAAAAAATACTTTACATACAATTTTATCAATTAAGTATATTTACTTTTCATACAATTGACTGATTTGCTGTCCTTATTGACAATTGTTTTAACCGACTTCAAAAAAGGACGTTCTCAACTAAGCAAATTTTTGTAAAAATAATATTATCCTCCTCGGTCCTCACGTCCCCTATAGGGGACATTTTCCGTGGGGTACCTGGCGATCTTTTAAATAAAAATTATTGCAATGCGTTGGAACTAGATACAAAAAAAGTTTTACATAGAGGACAAACCAAATATATATTTTACTTATATAAAAACCCCTTAGTACGTCGAAGTAATTTTTTTCAGAGTTACAAACGAAATTATGCTTCAGGACTGAGGAGGTTATAGTTACACAGAGATGCAGAAAAGGACACGAAGAAAACGACAGGTACAATCGCTAACAAAAATCTTTCCCATCTTATGCGCCATAAAAACAATGCGTTTTAATTAGTTTTAATATTTCTATAATTGACCAGTCTCTCGTACAAAAAAGCACCTATTCATATTTTTTTCTACTCATTCTTAATTTAATTAAAATCAATTCCACGACGTGCTTTTAATTTTTATCTAAATACAAAATTTTATTTAATTACAATACTTATTCAAAGTTAAGTAGTTCTTGTTCCACTGTCACTGTTACAATAAGTAGGGATTTCGATTAAAATTTGGCACTTCAAGAATAATAATTATTCATTACTATCGATCAAATCCATTTTTATTGTTTCATTAATGTTGAAACACCCTTTCTCCATACAAATCGGGTTATTCCTGTTTGTCCCCACGAGCCTAACGGAAGTTTTCGTTTTGTTTGCTAATTCTCGAAGAATAAAAACATATAAAAGCTGTTGAGTGTATGAGCTATCAAGCGCAAAATTCAAGTTAGGGCGCTTTTATTGTCATGCGGATTTCTGTCCGCACACGGGCCAGGCCCGCATACGTGCGGCGTTTCCAAAGCGACCCGCGTGCGTGTGCCACGCATGACAATAAAAGGGCCCTAAAATCATGTAATGAAACGATAGGTTGCGGGCGGCACGCATGCGGACATGGCCCACGTCATGCACAAATCCGCATGACAATAAAAGAGCCCTTACAATCAAATAAAAGGCTCAAAAATAGTTGATAAAAAACCGACAAGATTTTAACTCTGATTTCTCCTTATCAAACTGTATAACTTTTCCCAACAAAACCTATAAAAGGCATTCCACACTTTTAAATTGGCTAGGTTACCGAACGATTCGTATAAGAAACCACATTTTTTTTAATTTTACAAAGGCTATTTTGGAGAAAGTTGTTCAATTTTATGAGTAGAAGTCACAATTAAAATATTGCTATAGGTCGCGCCAATCTTTAAGATCGCTGAAGGGTACTGACTGGGGGAAGTGTGCGTTCACTTGGAATCCTCATGTTCGAATTTTGATATTCTGATTATGACAATATTTATTGTCTAATAGTGCCCAAAGGAAAAAAATGTGCTATCGTAGTTTCAGAGAAAATCGAGTTTTTCACTGAGGCTGCTAGCGGAATGTTTCGCTGGCAGCCTCATCTCTGGAACCAAGGAACTACTTCGAAATTCAAGCATGAGGATTCTAAGTGAACACACACTTCCCCCACTCAGTACCCTTCAGCGATCTTAGCCCTCTAGGTTGGCAACGCATCTGCAATCCCCTCCGGGGTTGCAGGTGTCTATGGGCAGTGGTGATCACTTACCATCAGGTGACCCACTTGCTCGTTTGCCTTCCTTATCACATTAAAAAAAAAAAAAAAAATCTTAAAGTTTGACGGGACCTGTAGTTTCTTTTAGTGAAAACTTCTTTAGGCGCATTTTCCTGAGAATTAAACGAAACAATCCTCACTCTCGCGCGCGCTTGACTTTGAATCGGGTATACTCGGGTCCAGTCGGTCGGTGACGCTGTATCGCATTTACTCGACTCTAAGCCGAAGGTTCGGTTTCGATTTCGGCTGAAAATCTTGAATATGTGGTAGTTTACAGACAAACTTACCACACATGAGATAGGATATGATAGATCTTCATTTCAGTCGTCAGTAAATAATGTGTTACATACAACTAACCAGGGTTGAGCCGTCAAGAATTGTTTTTCTTATCTGCACAACTACAGTTGAGCCTATGGGAAAAAAAAGTCCGAATGGCTCAACCAGTTGTGCCGTGCCGTAGGGAATTTTTTTTTGGTAAGGCTCAACCAGTTGAGCCTCGCAGTTGAGCCTAGGGGAACAAACGGACTCTGAATGTATGTATCCTACCTTACCAATTTCAGACTAAAGGTACTAAAGACTGCACTACACGACACTGCACTGTCGCAATGCTGCGCGGCCAAATATTTTGTATGAAATTTCAGTACCGCGCTGTGTAGTATAGCTCGTACAATTTCATAGAAATAATGTTGAGCCGCGCAGCGTCGCGTCGCGGGAGTGCTGCCTTGTGTGAGTTTCGACCTTAAAAAGGCTTTATTTAGCTTCCAACATAAGTTTTCATTTCTTTCGTGTGCTCATAAGCAGACACACACTTTTGTTTAAATTATTACTAGCATTCTTTTAAGATCGCCGTATTTATTATGCGATTACGTATTTTATTATAGTTTAATTTCTTAGGACACGGTCATATGTATGTATTCATAACCCACATCTTCTATCGTGTGGCCTTAATCACACATACACTTTTTTACTACCCGCCCGCACTCTTCCGCATCGACGCGCCGGTGCAGACGTCACTCGTATTCTCTTCTCGCTCTAGCGAACGATGTTTTTGAGCGACAGAAAGGGATAGCGCTACGGCAAAGTGCGATATCGTGCGGACAGATAGACTACTCATAATGGCTAGAAGCTAAGCTGGTTCTTGAAGAGTGTAGCGTGGAGCTGTGGGGGGGCATGGTGTTTGTGGGGGGAGGTGGGAGGCGAGCGTTCGCCGCTTGTCTCTCTTGCTCTTCCAATTGTGTCTGGAACTCTTCGTCTAGGGCCTGTATGGTGAAAATTATGGTATTAGTATGGTTCAAAAAAGAGACGGTTAAAAAAAAGTTTAACAATAAATAAACTAATGAGTGTAAGTAAAAAACTGCTAAAATAGCAACACTGGCAGTAAACGTTTTGGATTTATAATCGAATGGGAATCTAAATCAAAATATTCAAATATTTTCATCAAAATATTCAAAAATTCAGGGACAAAAAATAGATATATCCACCAATCCGGACTTGGCCCGCGTGTGTGACTATGACCGAACCTTCCAGAGAGAAGAGAAGAGTGGGAAGAGACTTGCCCACCAGCGGGGACGATATGAATTGTTAATAATTGACCACGCTGAATATGTTAAAAACAACCGACTTCAATCGCAACAACTCCAATTTTGCTATGTTTATGTTGATTTTCTCAAAAACCGTTGAATCGATTTCGATAAAATTTATGTGGGACCACCTGTGAAGTATACCCTTTTAAACAAAAAAAGAATTTTCCAAATCGGTTCAGGCGTCTTCGAGTAATCGGTGAACATACATAAAAAAAAAGATTTCGACGAATTGAGAACCTTCTCCTTTTTTTAAAGTCGGTTAAAGAAACGATTCAGGGATAACTTTATTCAGTCTATTCACATCACCACGTCCAATGCTTACCGGATTCTGTACATACAATATTTACAAATAAGTGCAGTTATTAAGGACCGCCAGTAAGGTTGACTTTCCAATGTTTCCATACAAATTTGTAAAAAGATCACTCCCCGAAACCTTAAAAATGGAATTCTAATCTTGAAACTGTACAACTTAACATATGGAACCAATACTGAATTCTAAAAAAAATGACTTTTTATTTCATATAAATTGTTCGGCCCATCTCCATCCAGTCAATTTTGTAATGAAGTCCAAAATTTTTTTGAGAATTCTGTATACGGTTTGTTGGGAAAAGTTGTTCAGTTTCTTGAGTAGATGGATTCCGTTTATGTTTCCAGGTATGGTCTTTTTATAGTCTGTTTTGTTTTTGTAAACAAATTTAAAAAATAATATGTTTCTTTAAAATAAATGCGAAGCGTTTGAAAATCTGGTTTCAAGAAATTTTCACCTTACTAGAGACCCTTTTACGACCACCATCGCTTTTTTATTCCATTCCTTTAATTTGGAAACGAAATTGCAAATAGCAGACTGGACTAATTGACAATATTTGAAATTGTTTAGACTCCCAATTTTAATGTGGACTTTATAGAGAAAGTACAACAATGAAACATCCAAAATTTAAATTAAAGTCCATCTAACAGGGGGACATCTAACATAATATTTATTTTAATTAGTAATAATTACATTTCCAAAGTGGCAACACTTTAACAGCTATGGAAACCTTAAAAAATGTAGATAAAATACCTACGAGTGCAATAGTAGAAAATGAAAAATCAAACACATACCATGCAATCCACCGTTGGCAGTCAAAATCCAGGCATTTCAGTGGCTCTTGGTTAATTTTGGCGAGATTTTGCTGTTTTAGTATAGGGCGGAACCACTTAACATTATATTTATGAAGCTTTGCATAGTGAGGAAAAATATTGAATTTTTTATGCAAAGAAAAGAGCTGCAAAGGAACGTAATTGTTACCAAGCCTGTGTCCCCACTGATGGGAGCACGGATCCCTTTCCATTATAGGGAACGTCGGATATGGATATTGTTTATTTTCAGTTTCAATGTTTTTCCAAAATATGTATCGAAAATAAGCGCATGCGTATAGCAAATCATGCTTTTTAGTTATAACGATGAAATATATATATTTTTTTTTTCAATCATCCTAAATGCTGTAAAATATGAAAATTCTGATTTAAACGTCACAAAATTGGAGTCTCGTAAAATCACAAACGACAAATGTAGAATCAAATATAATAATTTACAAAAAAAAAACTTTAGTCCAAATGATGAGTCGTTAAAAACTGCTTTAAAGAGTCTCTACAATATGATATACATTTTAATTAAGAAAATACCAAAAGGACCGACATTCTTAAACGTTCGGGAGTAGAATGCCTTTTAATAAAATTCTTTTACCTCATTTTATGCGTGTTTTGGCAACATTTTTTAAAAATTTTTCAAATGATTACATATTTTATATGCTTTTTATATTCAGAATAAAAACATCATTCACACCCGACTGAAATGAATGGCATAGATAACAAAGTATTTTATGGCACGACCGCTAACGGCAAAAGCATTTATGTAATAGGGAGTTTTCAGATGACGTATGTCACACCGTTCAAAGATTCTCAATAGATGGCGTTTCTAAGCTTTAGAAATGGATTTTTAAAAGCAGCGTGGAATTTACGGTATCAAAATAGATTTAATATAGTTGAAAATATATTAAAAGGCACATGAACATAGATTCATATTAATTGAATTAACAGAAACGATAAATTTCCAACTTTGTCAACTATGGATGACCTGGCTTCGTTCCGGTTTCTTTGTTATATGTAATTTCTTCTTCCGAACCAAAAATAAATAGATTTTAATACATTTTTATGATTAAAATGCAATTTATAACTCGGTATCATGTTAGAATTCTTTAAAAAATACAAAAACAATACTAACAAGCTTTGTGCAACAAACATTATGAAAAGTATTTTTTGGATCAAAATACAAAAAAAAAAATGAAAAGTAATCTTCGAAAGCTATTCATCATTATTCTGATATTAGTCAGTATGACGATTTTTTTAGAGATTTTATTTCCAGTGTTGATCAGCGCCATCTATTTGAGTTTAGAAAAAGCCTTGGAAAATTCCCTATTACCTCCAAACCATCGCTCACCTTTAAAACCATAGACAAATAAATGAAATACAAAAAGAATTCATGTAGAAACATAACATTTTATTTACATTTCCTGCTGTTACATTAAATATAAAGATTAATATTATAAGTTATGATATTGCAGGAATGTTGTAGTAAGTAGTTTATAAATAACATTAAAACGAAGTGTTGCCATGTACAAATAATGGAGAAATAAGATAAAAAGACAATTCCAAATGTCCCATCTGTTATCGTACTGAACAACTTATTACTACGAATTTGTTGAAATTTGCTGAAACCAAAAAAAAATCAACTATTTGGCAAATTTTGTATGGGAAGTCCAATTTTTTTTGTGATTTTTTGTAACATTGTAACAAATGTTGTTCAGTATGATTGATTAGGAGCCCCAGTTGTGGGACCTACAACGATAATGTTATTCCTAAATAAAATATGTAGTATCTTACATCATCTGATAGGTATAATGGTTTAAAAACAGAGTTACGAAAGTTACAAAACAAAAATATTAAAGTAAGAACAAGTGATGGCATTTTTTTTTGTAATAGTGCGGCAAAATTGGCAACACAAAATGGCAACACTGTTTATGGCGTTCCAACAATTCGCTTACATTTAAAATCTCAAAAACAACAAATATTTTTCGTTAGAATCAGATATATAAACTTTTTTGTTTAACGTTGCATTTACATGACATTTTAAATATGTATTATATTTTATAAATAAGTATATTTTTCAAAAATGATATGAAACAATAAATGGGAAATCTTATTGAATAAATGAAAAATCTATGGGCAAGTATTTTATTTTAAAATATTTTATATAAATATTTACTAGATTTTATGTTAGTCTGCATTATCACTTATTTTAAAATACTCAACCACTATAAATACTTGATTTCAATACAATGGCAACATTTTATTGCTAAAAGAAAAGAACCTCCTTCCAAAATTCAAAAACTAATCTACATTAATTTTTATCTCTTACATTGTGATTTTGATTTCCAAAATGGATGAAACGAAATGCAATTTAGGATTAATGTCGATGGGAGAAAACGAGAAGGCTGTAAGTGCAAAGGTGGACTATTGTTACTTACAGCGTTTTCGTTTTCTCCCATCGATGTATTTATTACTCGTCGCGACGGTAAAAGCACAAAATACATACAGAAGGTCCTCTTAATACGCTCACTAAAATCCTTAGCATATACATGCTTATAGACGTACACAGTCGTTGTAGGCAAGATCACGTACTGTGCGATCGTGACCTTGCCTCGAACGACCGTATATTTCTATAAGCATGTATATGCTTACGATTTTAGTGGTTTATATTGAGCGGACCTTCTGTGTCTATTTTGTGGTAAAAGTATATGAAATGAACCACCATTACCTATGACCACACACTGAGTTACGGCCCTTTTGTGTTACTGCAACACACACACACACACACATATTCTTAAGTACTGTTATTTATTTATTTTGATTTGCTAAGTTGTGGTCATTTCTTTATTGATGTATAAATAATATATACGTGTAACAAATATACGTGTTATCTATCTATCTAGAAAGCAAATTCAATACTCGGACTTCACAACGAAAATGGAGTAACACTTTTAGTAGGTCCGTCACGTTAAGGTGAATCGTCACGGAGCTCACTAGCGCTCGAGGTTTTTAATTTATTTTTATTACACAGAAGATACACAGACTTCCTTTTGTTCTCTAAAATACCACCTTATGGTGTGATGCTCGCGAACAAAAGGAAGTCTTCAGTATCTTCTGTAGTTTAATAAAAATAAATTAAAAACCTCGAGCGCTAGTGAGCTCCGTGACGTTTCCCCTTAAGCGAGAGACGCTTTGGTCATCGGGTACCGAAGCACTGCCGATATTTAAAAAAGTGTCCAGTGTATTGAATAGCTCACATACTAGTATTGGTAATTTTTACATTACACTTGCAATAAATTACAATTGACGCGCTGAGAGCAACCCCATTTACGCTTAAATGGATATATTTTACTTTGAAATCATTTATTTAATTATTCATTAATTTTTAAGAAAAACTATTCGTTTATCCATGTTCGTCACTATGTCAAGGTGCAGTATAATGGGTAGTTTCATTATGATTTAGGCAGATATCATCTAAAGTGCTAAAAAGTGGACCAGAGGAAGATGTTCAAAAAATGTGGCTTGCACCACTCTTGCTCTCAGCGCGTCAATTGGGTTTCTTTTAAATTTCAAAATATCAATATCGTTCCATTAAATAATGTTGTTTGCTAAATATTTTATTTAATCTATCTAACAGTAAGGCATCTAAACATTAGGCACATTGATTTAATATGAGGCCTTACAAAACCAGATTAAACTATTTCAGACATTCTACTCATAATTTTGAACGATTTTCTCGAAAAGGAAACCCATAGTCAATTCAACAAAACAATATTTTCAATTCTCATACTAAGACGGTTAATCGACTTGTAAGAGTCGATTTTTTTTCTCACTCATTCATGATAGCTGTTTAGTTCGCTTAACCTTACCGAGGTATGGGAACAGACCCGTGCCCCAGAAGTGGGGACGATAAGGGTTGTTAATGTTTACTTTCATGAGTAAAGCTTTCGGGTTAAGATTGTTTTAAGCTGATTTTGTGAGTTACAGTGTATCGAAATAGATTTTGGTCCTAGACTAACTGCGATTGGCGTACGCGGAAGCTCGCAAGACGTTACGCGATGAATTTATAACCAACTATATAAATTTGCCTTTTTATAATATTTATTTTTATTTAAAAAAAATGCAATCTCCCAACCTACGTGAAAAAAAAAACAGTCTGTTTCCGCTGTTCTAACAGTGACATTAGAATTATTATTTATTTTTGCGTCAACATTTCTATTTTACTGCCAAAAAGAGCAATGTATATGTCAAAGTTATTAACCAGAAAACAAATAACAATAAAATAGGTTATTTTTATATTATCTTAGGCTAGAATGACAAACAATGATGATTTTCAGTGAAAACTATTCAGAGGGCGCTCGAAGCGATTGAGATTTCCTATTCAGAGAAATTAAACTTAATCCATTGGCTGCTTCCCTACTCTTTGACAAAGTGCCCCCACCGCCAACGTCGGCTCCAGCCGACAAAAATATATGAAAATCTCAAATCGTGGCGCCTGTGGCACGGAAACTGGTTGTCGGCCCTAGCCGACTGTGGCGCTCAAAGGGTTAAGTGAACTCCTCTGATATCCAGGGATATAATATCACCGTTATTAATTGGTTTTAACATATCTCAAACGCTCATGCGCCCTCTGGTGGGAGAAATTGGCGGGGATAATCCCCCTCCATATTTCCCCCCAACATTGGAATCAAGTACACCTGGACTGATATGAAAAAAAGAATGACAATAACATTTTAATTTTATAAGTACCTATAATTATTGTAGGAAGCAAACATTTTGGCGATCAATCATCTAAAATCTAGAAAATATCTAATTACTAATTTAAAGATGGCAATTTTGTGACCTAATATTTATTATATATTACGGATAAATGCTTACAAAAATGGAATGCGTTAAAAATAAATACAAGATGGCGTCCAGCCGCCCGATAAAAAACCAATATGGCGTCAACACTACCATTTTGAATAAATCTAATGGAATGTTTTATTATTGTAGTTCGTTATTATAGGAAGCATTTATTTTCCGAAACATCATATTTAAACTCATTCACGTTTCCATACATTTTCAAGAAAGTTTTAAAACGCAAAGGCCCATTCTAAAAGCGACAATAGAGAATATAATGTGATCTTTATGTACAGCCTGTCAAAAAAGTTTTAAAAGCAGATTTTATTCAAACTACTATTTTCTTTGCTGGCAACCTCAAAATTCTGAACCCTCATTAGTTGAATGTACTCAAATGTTGCCATTTTAAAAACGAACAGCGCCTTCATTTCTTTTCAAGACTTTCTTGACAGACTGTAAGTAATATCTCTGTGACTGGTATATCTATTTTATAGAATTTTTATCTGTCTAATTGCATAGGAACGAAAAAGACATACAGTTTTCTGGCGTTTTTTTTATCATCGATATAGGAGAACACTAGATTTGTATTTCTATGTCGAAAAGTGTATGTCGAAATAAAAATGAGGTAACTGAAGCTCAGTTCTATACAGCGACTTTATTTTTTCAATAGGTGTCGCTACTTATTCCATTTCATTAGCAAATAAATGATTATGTAAAACGGGTGTCATTTGACTAATAAATAAGATAATAAGTAACTTCCCTTATACCCCCAAAGGCGACCACCGCGCTTTTATACGACAAACATATCTATTGTTTTCCCGTACCGACGCTTACTAAACATTTAATGAGTAACGCCATCTACATTTAGACCTGCGAATCACTAGGCGCATCGCTTTTATCCGACCTTATTGACTTCCTCACGTTTAAAGTAGACAACTGACTGACGGGAATATCCGGAGAGTTTGAGTAACTATTGGACCCTCTAACCGGCCCCCACCTGCTAAAGTATTTCGAAGTTATACCATCAAAATCGAATTCACTGCCCTCTTGTGAGGAGCTCAACGTACTAGTACTCTTCATTGTGTCGTATTGCCCGTCTATGGACGGCAAGTCTATCATAACAGCTTCTAAAGCCACGTCGTTCTTCAAACTTTGCTGTGATATACTCCGTCTCATTGTAGTCTCTGGCATTTTGACTTGCAAAGCGTTTTCCGATGCGCTCTGCTTGGTCAACATCTTCATTGGACTCTTCCTCCTATTAGCCGACATAATCTTTTCGACCGGTCGCGACCTCTCAATACTGGTGCGAGGTTCTTCGACGATTCTATTGAAATTCTTGTGATTCTCAACCGGAATTTCGTCTCCGTACGCCATGATCGGTTCCCGCCTCTCATCCGGCCCATTGAACACTGAGAAGCCGGATATTTTCTCGGAAACTTTTAAATTTGACGTCGAAGCGTACCGACTGGCTTTCGTAAGCTTGCCCTTTTTCGTTGTGCTATTACTGCCCCATTTAGGTAAATGATCGTGTGGACTGACGCTGCGTCTTCTTCCCATATTTGGGGTGTTGTTAGCGCTTATTAGGTTAAGACTCGTCCTGGAGCGAGAGAGAGAACCAATGAAGGATGTACGCTGCTGGTACGCGGCTAAGACATGTTGCAACACATTTTTCGGCCACGGAGCGTCCAAGTACACACTCCTATCGGGTATGGGACGTCCGAATTTCTTCTCGTGATCGTCCAATTGCTTCTCAAACGTCTTGAGCAGGTTCTGTTAGAATTTCAATTGCGTTTTAATAGTCTGTCTATCTATCTATCTCGTTCTGGCGGACGTCACAAACATATATACCTGTCCTGTTCTCGCGTGATTGTTTTAATAGTGTGCGTTGATGGTTGTGTGGTCGGCTGTCAAAGTAACTACTTCGACAGTGACAAGGATAACCTTGATATACCGTCGTTTTAACACAGATCACCCAAAATGGATACCGCATACAAAACAGACGATTAGGTATCTAATGCAGTTTTAGTATCGACCAAGTCAGAACCGAGTGGCTCATAGTTTTGTTGGTATTATAGCATCGCATAGTTCAAGGTGACGTAAAATAAAGGTGAAATAAACTGAGTAAAATAGGCTGCATCAATAATTAATTATGGAATATTTTTTCTAAATAACTCTTTTATTGAAACAGTAGAATAACTTACCAGGTTGGAAATTCATTACATGTTCAATTTATCTTTTTAAAAATATTAAAAAAAAAAAAAAAATTGAAATCTTTTTCCAGGTTTTTGTCTAGCAGTGGACGTCTTTCGGTTGATGACGATTAAAAACCATGAAAGTAATAAAAATATGTATGTGAAAATCGATGATTAAAAAATTTATAAAAGTTATAGAAACAAACAATGTAAAAATCGAGAATCCGGCTTTCGGTTTCAACGTAACCACCGCGATGCTACCCTCATTAATTTAAACTTAAAACGATTAGCGATTCGGTCGCTATTATTTTATCACGCTTTGCGCTTCTCTCTCATATTAAGTAGTTTTATAATGCGATATCTATAGGAGGTAATCTGTGTTTCTACATGACATTACTGTGCTAAATTATATACTTAATGTAAATGTATGTACACCCTAACACCCATCACCAAGTTATTAAAAAGCCTCGTAGCAGCATGCGTTCAGTTCTCAATCTCATGCGTGTCAGTCCATATTAGGTCTTTAAAAACATCGATACAAGAAAACGTGGTCAGTGTTTTTTTTTATGGCAGAGGTGGCAAACGAGCAGACGGATCACCGGTCAATGTTTAGCGCTGTTAAGTTGGTAATATTGGGTCGAAAAAATATGTTTCGTCATTGAGTAGGATTGCGTAATTCGTATGTAATCTTTAATAATCTTGTTCTATAATTTAATTTGTGTTCTGGAAATAAAATGTTTTCTTCTATTTTCTTTATTTCTTAAAAAATATTATAACGCGGTATTACGGAATGCAGTCCGTACTTCCACAAACATGACCACGCTGAATACGTTAAAAACAACCGACTTCAATCGTAGCAACTCCAATTTTGCTATGTTTTTGTTGATTTTCTCAAAAACCGCTGAATCGATTTCGATAAAATTAATATGGGACCACCTGTGAAGTATACCCTTTCAAACAAAAAAAGAATTTTTGAAATCGGTTCAGGCGTCTTCGAGTAATCGGTGAACATACATAGAAAAAAAAAAAAAAAAAAAAAAAAAATGATTCCGACGAATTGAGAACCTCCTCCTTTTTTTGAAGTCGGTTGAAAATAATCGTGTCGTGTAATTCTACGGTATCGGGAAACATTAACCACGTTCGCATACATTTACAAGTCATACAATTTACGAAATATTACGGGTCAAAACAAATTCTCGAGAAAATATGTTTTGTATTCCGTTTTTTTAAAATTTTTATACATATTTTTTATTTTCGTAAAAACAGACCGATTACGCAATCCTTTGGCAACGAAAACAAAAAAAGATTTAGAACTCGTACCTCCCAATTGTTTTCTTATATCAATGTCCATGCATTCCACATGCTTTCATAACAATATTTTAGAAATAATGCTTAAAACGATTGTGTAAACGCATTTATTTACATGTATCTCGAGAAAAGAGCGAAGTTATTTTGTATATAAACGAATTTTTTATAGTCAATGTAAATATGAAACTTTTAAGAAACTTCGCACTATTCTCCCACCACCAGATGGCTGCGGGTTATTTTATGCGGAGCTAGAAGGAGCGGCATGGAGCCTTAATAGCGGCGCAGCGCGGCACGGAGCGAAGAGAAATTAACCAAAATAATCGATAATCACCACCAGCACGGGTAGCATGAGGCGTAGACAAAGCTGTTTGTCGCGCCGAACGCGAGAAACAGCTCAGCTGTCTCTTTCATTAGCTTAGCGTTAGAACGGAACAAATGCTTTTGAAACTCGCGTCGCGCGCGAGATACGTCGCCATGCTACCGGTGCTGGAATCGACTGAACCATAGCCAAAAGAAATGCCTGTAGTCTCCTTTCCTTTCCAATTCCAAGTTTCGAATTTATCTACTATAACTTATTTAATGCCTTTTCTGACCACCGTGTGTGGAGTATGGCCTAACCTTCCCGTGGTACGGGAAGAGACCCGTGCCCCTGCAGTGGGGACGATACGGGTTGTTAACAACTAAATAACAAGTCATTAGACTTTGACCAGCAGTGGACGTCTCTTTGCTGATGACGTAAAATTTTAATTGTTTACTATTGGTGTCGATTCGTTTTTCACGACAGGATTAAACTTAATTTAGGTGCTCTATCTCTTTCTGTCTATATCGAAAAGACAAGGACGGGACGCTAAAATTAAGTTTAGTCCAGTCAAATCAGTTTAATCGTAAACACCGAATCGACACCATTGTATTCTTATTTCTTCCTCGCTCTGCCACACTCCGTTGCAACTGAATTATAATACTTTCTATCTATAGTTCTTAGCTATAAGCACATTCAAAACCATTTTTATGACTGACTCGGTGGCTAAGTGGTTAGCGATCCTGACCTCTGATCCGAGAGTCGTGGGTTCGATCCCCACACAGGGCAAACTTTTCTGTGATGAGCAGAATTGTTTTCTCTGAGTCTGGGTGTATTATATCTATATATGTATGTATTGAAAAAGTATATGTGTATGTATATCAATCTCTGGTTTCCAAGATACAGGGAATCCTAGTTTGGGGCCAGATGACCGTGTGTGATTTGTCCCAGATATTATTATATTATAAACCATTGATACTGAATATCTCCCTCGCTCCGCTCTGCTCCGCACCGCTCCGTCCAGCTCCGCACCAATTAACTCCCCACCTCCTCCGCACCACAGACTATAACACCATAGACTAAAACTCACCATCTTCCTGTCAGCGAGCGTGGCGCGCCATTCCCGCAGCTCGAGCGAGTATCGCTCCTCTACCGTCTTCATCTTGTTCCCCTCGTGGTTCATGAGAGCCTTGCGCTTCTCGTTCTGGTACTGCTCCAGTTCTCGGAGCAACGCCTGTGTAGGGGAAGGGGGAGGGGGATATTATAACTATTCTGTAATAATTAATGACAGTAATTTGTTGAACAAGTGAGCAAAGCTATTTTTGCTGCGAGTGCTGACTTTAAATCAGGAACTACGAAATAGTCTAAATTACTGACTACTAATATAGACTACTGAGCACAGTGAGTGATTTAAAGGCACGAGACGAAAAATAACTATTGCTCTCGTGTGAAATATACAACTTCTCACTATTACGCGATAGACATGGCAACTTAATATTTAAGAAAAACGTCTTTAAAAAGGCAAAAGCACAATTTATAAACTGATAAAATACAACATTTTGTGCCTATTAGTTGTGTTATGTAATCAATACATCCAAGTATTATACGACTAAACTTTCGTATAAAATACTATAACACAATTCTTTGACATCCGACATACCACTAGATAACCTTTCTTAAAACCAAACGTTATTTAGTCTCGATATTATATGACAACTTTGCTAGTTGGGTGTATTCAAGTAATATCTATTCATACATATATCTATGTAGTTATTTATAGTATAGCGTATGTATCATCGTAAGGCCCAATGCCCTATTTTTAGGACATAGGTTTAGTAGTAGTTCAGAAAAAAATACCTAAAATTTTAACAGATTTTCGAACTCGTATTACGATTTGAACATTGGCTCCATTTTCGAATGAACCACATTTGAGTTCAAGCGTGATGGTAATTTTTTAGGTCGTTGGGCCGCAATGAAATTTGGCTCGGGCCTTACGAGGGTATAGTTCGCGTCACGTAAAAAGAGCGCTGCCTGGCGTTCCGAGGATGTACACTGACAGCAACTATTTAGTACCCTCTCTTTCACACTTACGTGATTTATACAGGGTGTTGTTTTGGTCGACAACGAGCTTTTCAGGGGTGATAGTATACATGATACTGATGCCAAAAAAAATATAAAAATGGCACCTTAAATTTTCATAAGTAAATCTTGGAAAATAATTAATTATGGTATCCTTGTTTCCGTGCGTAACGTATTTTAACAATGAATGGTTGCCTAGCAACGAGGCGAGGTGTGCGGGGGTGCGAGGGCAGTCTGCTGCATGCCTCCGCGCCGAACCCGCGTTCCTTTTTCTCAGCGAGAGCAAGCGCCTCTGCGCGTGAACTTACGCTACGGCTATGATCAGGAACAAGTCTTTATTCAATAGTCGTGAACTGAGCGATGTAGTTGTTAATACATCGCTCAGTTCACGACTATCGAAATTTTTTTCGTGTGGTGTAAATCAAGTCGAGTGTGTGAGATTTGGAGTTATTTGGAGTGACGTCGCGCCACCGTAATGTGTTACGCAATAAAAACATTATTTACAAACTCCGCAAATCGTGTTCTACCGAAAAAACATCCCATGCTCGAGATAGAGCCCAAAGTAGACAAGAGTTCAAGGAAGAAGCTATCTTGGAATACTTCTCCCGACAGGTTCATGTAAGTGTCATTGACCTTTTTGTAGGAAAATTCGTGAATGAGCCGGCCGTCATTGACTGACTGCGCGAACATGCGTTTTGATAATTTTAGGAAAATTTGTAGGTCATTTTTTCAGTAGAATCAATTTATAAAAAAAAGATTATAGGTATTTTCAGAACAAGTATTTTTTATACTTTCATCCCTTAGAAGGCCGTTGTCGACGAAAACAACACCCTGTATTATGCTATCCTGTTGTCAGAGTGAACTGTTGTGCCCTCGGACCGCCCACCAGCGCTCTTTTTACGTGACGCGAGCTGTAAGTAGGTACACATAACACAGTATACAACAAGTGGCTTACCTCGCCTGCGGCCTTCAGTTCCTCCCTGGCTTTGGCGTGCTTGGTGGCCAACCGCTGCTGCTCGGCCCGATACCGCCGCTTCTCGTTCTCTTGGAACTAAAACAATAACGTAAACGACTTTTTAACCGACTTCAAAAAAAGGAGGGGGTTCTCAATTCGTCAGAACCTTTTTTTTTATGTATGTTCACCGATTACTCGAAGACGCCTGAACCGATTTGGAATAATTTTTTTCGTTTAATAGGGTATACTTCACAGGTGGTCCCATATAAATTTTATCGAAATCGATTCAGCGGTTTTTGAGAAAGTCAACAAAAACATAGCAAAATTGGAGTTGTTGCGATTGAAGTCGGTTGTTTTTAACGTATTCAGCGTGGTCAATTATTTATCTACAACTGGCAACATTTCAAATTGACCTCCAGTTTTTATGAGCATTAAGATGTAACAGAATATAAGACTTTTGCAAAAAATGTGTTGGAGGGAGTTTCTTTAGGCCCGCCGTTTCTTCTCACTCCGCAAACACTTCCCGAAACGGCGCGGCGGGTATACGAGTTCCGAGTGGTAGGAGCCTCGTATTAGGTAGACAACAGAGTGACGTTCGAAAAGTGTACACTCCTACTTCGAATAAAATATTTTCATTTTCACTGTTTTATGTAGAAAATGAAAAAAATTAATACCCGTATTTAAAAAAATATAGAAGTTAAGGGGGGGGACACAGTACCAGATGACTAATGCCGTCAAGTACGCTTTTGCCTTTTGTCATTAAATATCACAAACCTATTGTTGATTGTCATCAAATATCACAACTACTGGTACGGAACGTACATTTTTTTATGTTGCCTACTCAGCAACCTACTGACGGCGTGTGTCGCCGCCGCCGCGCACACTTTGTAACTTATGTAGTGTACAATAAAACTCCTAATAAACAACACGCGTATCTATCTTTTAACTAACTCAATAACTTCTGTGTACTCAAACACCGTTTTCCTGTGGACTAAACAACGGTTAACTAACTAAGAGGATAGGAGCTACAAACTGTGGTTCCTACAACTACCCTATTCCCGCTTGTCGTCAAACAATTGCCGCCTGTCATCAAATATCACAACTATCCTATTTCCGCCTTTGGGGCCGTCCATTAATCACGTGATGTTTTTTGGCAACTTTTTAGACCACCCTCCCCCCTGGTGATACATGGTGAGGTTTTAGACTACCCCCCCCCACCCTCTACCTAAAATCACGTGTATTTTTTGGTACAAAATATTATCTTTAATTACAGGTATAATGTAATTTAATTCGTGAAAATTAAAGCACAGCGTAAAAAAAATCCAGACAGACATTAAGGTTGCAAGATGTTTCTGACTTACTGAAGCCGTTTCGAACCTTAAGAAGAGTTAAAACAACATAACAACAGTCCGACGTTTGGAAATTACTCTATAAATTGCGCGTTCAACGAAAAATTAAATACACGTGATATCTCAGTATACCCCCCCTCCCCCTTGTGATATTTCGTGTTTTTTTCTGAACCCCCTCCCCCCCTTTTGAGCCTCACGTGATTAATGGACGACCCCTTTTCATCAGAGATCACAACTAACTCCCGCTTGTTATACCACAACTATTGACCCTATTGACGCTTGTCATTAAACAACACATCTACCCTATTGCCGCCATAACAACTATTTCCGCTTATCATCAAATATCACAACTCGTCGCCTGTCATCAAACGATTGCCGCCTCTCTTCAACCATTGCCGCTTGACATCAAACTATTGCCACCTATCATCAACTATGACATCAAACTATTGCCACCTATCATTAACTAATGCCATCTGTCATCAACTACTGCCGCGTGTCATCAACACCACCCACCTTCTTCAGCCGCTCCCGTTCGTCGTCGGCGCCGGCGGGCGCGGCGCTGATGCGCAGCGACTCGCGGAACATCATCTCGCGCGCCTTCTGCTCGCTGCGTATGCGCTTGGGCAGCGAGCGCTTCTCCACCGCCTGGCATTTGGCCAGCTCTTCCTCTTTGCGTGTGTTCTTCCTGTAGAAAAAACGAAATGAAACCTTTATTAAAGATAGATATGCCTGTGTCCCCGTCGAGCCCGCCAGTGTCCCCGCCGAGCCCTCCAGTGTCCCCACCGAGACCACCAGTGTCCCCGCCGAGCCCGCCAGTGTCCCCGCCGAGCCCGCCAGTGTCCCCTGACCTGTGACCTGTCATCAACTGTCGCCGCCCGTCATCAGCCGCACCCACCTCTTAATCTGCTCCAGCTCCTTGTCGTGCCGCACTAGCATCTGGTGCCGCCGCAGCAAGAACTCGTCCTTGAGCTGCCGCTTGGCGAGCTGATGCCTCTCGTGGATCTGCTTCTCCTCCAGCTCCCAGAGGGCGGCTTCGCGGGTCCGCATTATCTGGTGGGGACAGAATATTTAAAATAAGTACTGATAATTGTTAAACCTCATTTGGTTTCATTAGGAACACCCTGACCGTTTATACTGTATTTAAATATGACTTTACGTCATTCTTACTTCACTAGAATAAATGTTTTTAACCGACATCAAAAAAAAGGAGGAGGTTCTCAATTCGTCGGAATCTTTTTTTTATGTATGTTCACCGATTACTCAAAGACGCCTGAACCGATTTGGAAAATTCATTTTTTGTTTAAAAGGGTATACTTCACAGGTGGTCCCATATAAATTTTATCGAAATCGATTCAACGGTTTTTGAGAAAATCAACAAAAACATAGCAAAATTGGAGTTCTTGCGATTGAAGTCGGTTGTTTTCAACGTATTCAGCGTGGTCAATTATTAACTCCTAAAATAAGTGATTATGGGCCACTAAAGCAGTGTTACACTAAATTAATGGAGAACTTCTCGAATCAGTCTTCGATGTCTAGGCGGGTAGCGGTGTCAGCATCACAAAGCTGAATGGCTGCAACTACAGCACTTTGGTATTTGGTATTTACCGTGGAGTGCTGGCTCAAAATCAAAAGGTTTTTTATTTAAGTAGATGTTTTGCACATACTTTTAAATCGTCTTTTTTTTCTACCTAGTACAAAGTCCCTACCACGCGGAACTTGTACACTCAACGTTTCGGGAAGTGTTTCCGAAGCGAGGCTTACCGATCTCGACCTATGGGACGTGATTAGGGTAGAAGCCGTCGTCACAGACCCTATCGCCTTACGGAAGGATGCAAAAGCCCGTGCAAAGATTTGTCTCGCCTGCCACGAGTCGATCTACCCCGTCGTATAGCGTCGTAGTCAGCGTATGAAACATTTAACTGCTTGAAGAATAGCTGCCTGATAGCGGCCTTACAAGAAGACTAGGTCTAATGAAGAAACTACTAGCAATAACGTTTTCTGGTAACATGCAAGCAGCGACCGCGGAAGTGGGGGGCAGAGGGGGCCAAATGCCCCCCTAAAATGAACCAGGAGGGCCGCGCCCCTCCGAATTTATAGTACTACCTGATAAACGTTTCTCAGTGCTATCTTTAACAGAGCTTTGTTTTTTCTTAAATAAGAAAGCGCTTATTCTTCGAGATTAGATGCTTGCATGTGTGAGTATTGCCCCCCCCCCCCCGTGCTGGACTACTTCCGCGGTCCCTGCATGCAAGACTGATGTTAGCAAAACTCTATCAGTACAGCAAGAGTTACAAGGCATCGGAGCTGCGGTAGATGACATTTTTCATTTTTACTGCGAAGTTGCAACAGTTTTAGTAAATTTGTTTGCGAACACCCTGACGTCACAAAACACATAGATACAGAAGGTCCGATCAATACGCTCACAAAAATCCTAAACATATACATGCCTATATACGTATACGGTCGTTGTAGGCACGATCACGTACTGTGCGATCGTGACCTTGCCTCGAACGACCGTATATTTCTATAAGCATGTATATGCTTACGATTTTAGTGGTTTGTATTGAGCGGACCTTCTGTGTCTATTTTGTGCTGACGTTGATCTATTTTGCACGAGCACTACTGCAATAAAACGATTAGTGGCACAAGACTTCTTTGTGGACTAAACATGGGCACTATTAGTATAACGCATTTTCCATCTGCTATTCTACAGGGTGTAACAGAAGTGTGTGACAATACTTCAAGGTTGGCTTTTACCCATCAAACTGAACAACTTTTGTTCTACAACTTTGTTGAAATCGCAAAAAAAATTTTGGACTTTTCATACAAACTTGGTTTGCCAGCTGATCGATTTGTATGAAAAGTCCAAAAAATTTTTTGCGATTTCAACAAAGTTGTAGAACAAAAGTTGTTCAGTTTGTTGGGTAAAAGCCAACCTTGAAGTATTGTCACACACTTCTGTTACACCCTGTATATTGCGTAAAGGATGGATATTGACTTTATAATTTACATTTTGTGGATTTTAGTATGACAGAGAGTTGTAATGGGGTAAGTAATAGAATCTATAAATACAAAAGATATATCATTTAGAAGATATACAAACCAAACATATAATCTTCTTAAATATAACGATTGTCAGATATTTTATTTTTTTATTTTATTTTACAGATTTGGGAAATCAACAGCTTATTATAATATGACAGGAATACAAGGACTTATTTAAAGCGTTAAGCCTTTACAAATTTCCACGGAAATATTGAAATAAAAAATTACACAGGGTGGCTATCAGTAGCAAAAAGTAACAAGTAACAAAAAAAAATAGTTTTTTACATCAAATTGTCAAAAGAAGAAATGAGAAAGTGTGTGAGAGAATGGTGTGCGTGTGCGTGTGCGTGCGTGTGTATGTGTGTGTGTGTGTGTGTGTGTGTGTGTGTGCGTGTGTATGTGTGTGTGTGTGTGTGTGTGTGTGTGTGTGTGTGTGTGTGTGTGTGTGTGTGTGTGTGTGTGTGTGTGTGTGTGTGTGTGTGTGTGTGTGTGCGTGCGTGCGTGCGTGCGTGCGTGCTATGATTGGGAGTAAGTTTAATTTATAGCGGATCAGTCCTCATACATTTCTGATATAGTTTATTTTTAAACCGTATCCTGGAGCCTGCGAATGGATCGATGTCACAAAATTTGTTGTTATATGTTCGAGATAGACGAGCAACTACAGCATTTTGACCATAATTTGTTTTATGGTAGGGTACAGTCATCAAGGAGGTGTGACGGGTTCGCTTGCTTGGTACGTTGTATGAAATTTTAGATATGAGGGAAGGTGAGTCAATGAAAGAGTTGAGGAGGTCATAAAGAAAGGACATATCAAGCATGTCACGCCTTTCGTCAAGGGAGGGTAATTTGTGGAATCTGCAACTGTCTATGTAATTATTATATGTTCTATGCGATTTATAGTCCAAAAATTTTACGAATTTTTTCTGTATGTTTTCGATTCTATTTTTATAAATAGAATATCGAGGATTCCATATAACGCTGCCATATTCAAGTATACTTCTCACATACGAGTAATAAATTGACTTAAGACATACTACATCATTGAACGGTTGACAAATACGTTTCAGAAAGCCTAGGCCCTTGTAGGCTTTATCGATTATAGAATTGGCATCGATTATAGATATAATAAACTCTAGATATAATTTTAAAAAGAATAATTTCATAAGGTATAATAAACGCTGTATATAATAAACATACAATATAACAATCATATGATATAAGACTCATTTAACCTACTATTGATAACATATAACATATCTTAGATATAAATTTAAAAGATATAACAGTGGAGATGACAAAACTGAATTGACAAAATATTGAATCGTTAGTCAGAATATACAAAATGCGAGTTTTTAAGAGCTTTGGCCTCTAATATGAGTTTGAAAAACAATTAATTTAAATTTAATTAAATGTTAAAACTCAAACAAAATTTTTTTTTATAGATGCTTAACACATGCTTTTAAATCGTCATTTTTTTCCTACCTAGTACAAAGTCCCTGCCACGCGGGACTTGTATACACTCAGCGTTTCGGGACGAGTAAAATGTTGTTTTCTTGTTAATATTACATAAGTAATGTGAACTCTTTATAAAATATATTTTGTATACTAAATTAATTGAATTTTATTTGTCAAGTATAAAAGTACTAGATGCAAGCAAGCACGTAAGCAAGCATGCAAGCAAGCATGCAAGCAAGCATGCAAGCATGAAAGCAAGCAAGCATGAAGGCAGGCAAGCAAACATGCACGCAAGCAGTCGATCTGTGGTCATTTTATCAATCAAACCTAACACGGTGACTGTGAGGGGAGGCGAGCAAGCTCGCCTCCACATCACAGTCTCCGAACCTAAATTATCCCAGTCGGGGTGCTCCGAATTCCCGAGCTCGCTTCGCTCGCTCCCGCATCCTATCAAGAATCCGTGAGAATTTTGTATGTATTCTGAATAGTAGAATTTTATAAAAAAGCCAGTAGAAAATAAAACCTTGGTAGTTTCTCTGCTCACTCGGAGCATTATATCTAAAGTTATTATATCTTATGAACATTATATCTCGAGAATGTTATATGATAATAATGATATGTATTATAAATGTTATATCAAACGATTTTATATAATGTAATCGTTACAGCTTATAATTGTTATATTCAACAAAATTATATCATCTGTTGGTATATCTCGTGATAATTATAGCATTTGAGCGTTATTGAAATGAAAATATATCTCACGTTTTCATATAAAATGAGACGCACCCGTTGTAATGTTATCGCGTGTTTTGTTTTTTATTGGCATTTTGTTATTTACTGCTTTGTATTTATATTGCATCGATATAAGAGAACAATTAGATGTGGTTAATACTCCACGACAGCGTAGTCGCTGATAGTGGTTTGCTCCCCTATGTTGAGTAGCGCCGCCTTTTCGCGCACCATTCGCAATCTGACAAGCGACGAGGAAACATCCCGTGTTTAAATGAAAATATGTCTTACAGAGCAGTGAAATGTGCTAAAACATTAAAAAAATAAAGAACAAAACTAACAGCAACATTTCTTATCACTTTATTCTTGTTATTTTATGAATATTTTGTCATTTTATAGTAATGCTACGCTACTCGTCGCTAGATGTCGCTAGTAGATAGCATTAATTAAATACATGCCTCCCTACTCGTCGCTAGATGTCGCTAGTAGATAACATTAAATACATAAACCTTAAGCTTATCACACAACGTCGATATTTGTTTAAATAAATGCCTCCCTCTTCACCCCGCTTCAGCCCTCGCAAGACGAACACGCTGGTTCAGAAACAAACAGGGCGAGTAACCTCATCTAATGTTTCCCATATCGATGTTATATTGTTTATTTTGCTGTTAATCTTACGAATAGTAAATAAATAAATAGATGATATCCTGGCAATCTTCATGTTTGCTGGCCTACCAGTACGCTACCGTCCCCTCGTAATAGCCCTGGAGCACTCCCGTACCAATATAACTACGGACAACTCGTGTATGCGTCGCAGGAGTGTCGCTCGCTCCCGCCAGAGTGGCTCGTGTCGCTCGCTCGCACTACGCTAACTCATCTCACCTGCTGTCGCTGCTGTAGGTACTGCCTGTCCGCCAACGCCTGCCTGTCTCTATGATTCTCATGGATTCTTCGTAAGAGAGTGTCGCTCGCTTCCGCTAGGGTCGCTACGAACGCTCGCTCGCGCTCCGCGTGCTCAGCGTCAAGGCGCATGCGCCGCTGCCGGTAAGCCTCCTTGCGGCGGTCTTTGGAGACTAGTTCCACTTCCTGTAGACAAGTTTATACAGGGTGTTAAAAAAAGTGCGTTTGAGATTTTAAGAGGTTACTCAGAATCAAGTATAGAATACAGAAAAAACATTGAAAAAATCCGCTCAATTTTTTTTTCAGATTCCCATACTAAATCTGAATATTGAATCAACAATTTGTATGGAGAACTGAAAAAAAAATTTGAAGAGCGGATTTTTTTCAACATTTTTCCTGTATTCTATACTTGATTCTGAGTAACACCTTAAAATCTCAAACGCACTTTTTTTAACAACCTGTATGTAAACTAATGATGGATATACAGACAGGGTGTAAGGGACAGGTTTCCGAAAACTTTGAAGGCTTGCTGAAACTGAACAACTTTCCACGAGAATTTTTTTCAGGAAACGAAAAAAAATCGGCTTCTCCATACAAACTGTCCAATCAAGTTTATAATTTTGTGAAAAAAATCTTGTGGAAAGTTGTTCAGTTTCGTGTACTGAGCAAGCCCTCAAAGTTTTCAGAAACCTGTCCCTTACACCCTGTATAAAAAAAAGATTATATACCTACGTCTTTGTAACTGTGTTTTCGACTCATATAACTAAAAAGTCCCCCGAGGAATCAATACTTATGTACGGACTATTTCATAGATACGTACATTCATACATAATAGGTACTAATATAAGCGCAGCCTTATAGAGCTGCCGCCACGTTTAGTATACGTGTGCAATTTGTTGCATTTTTACTTAGAATAAATCAGTCTGAAATTAGCATCGACACGGAGCGGTTTTATTTATCATTTTCTCGTCCCTCTGATAGTTTTCAGTACTCAAATCTATCAGTTATATCAATTATCAATATCAATCATAAAAACTATATAAATGTAGACTTACACCCTACATTTTTTTTTTGTCCTTCGAGAATTTTGATCATCGCGCGGTCTGATCAAAAGGCGGGACCTCAGTGCGTTGTGTGTAATCACGTGGCATTGACAGTGTTCCTAGTGATCAGTAAACGTGACCTATCAGTGGATTGCATATCATCAAGTTTGGAATCAGTTAACTTGATGTTAGCTGGTTCTGTCATCAACATCATCAGTACGCGAGCTAGGTAGCTTGCCACCGCACCATCATCATCAGCTCGCCGTCGGCCGGCAGGCCCACTGCGTGAGGCGTGCACCCTTATCAGCCGGACTCGCAGCTTTACGCGCAGTCGGCACCCCTATCAGCGAAGCAGCTCCTACTCATCAAGCATATCAAGTAAGATTGTTCTTAATTTTGCTTTATCATCATGGAGGATCTTCTTAAGCGGCAAAATGATATCATAACATCTATCAAATCGATGAAAATCAATTTTGGAAAAGATTCTGCGAAGAGAAAAACTCCAGAATATCTTGAAACAAGGCTGAATACCTTAGAAGACCTCTGGGTAGAATTTAGTAGTAATCATATAGAATTAAGCAACAGTAAGCATGAAAAGACAGACACGTACTTCACTGAAGGTAAATTTGAAGTTGAAGAATTTGAAGAGCTGTATGAAAATTTCAAGGTTTTATTGTTAACTTACGGCAAGCAAGAAACGGGTGTAAATTCAAAAATTGATGAATTAATGTCTAAACAACAAACTAGTTTTCGAGCATTAATTCGTCTTATAAATAACATCAACATAGAGCAAATTTTGGATAAATGGGAAATCGAGGACGAACTACGAAACTTACAATCTCGCTGGAATGTCATTGATAACCTGCACCTAGAGATAGATGAAATTTTGGAAGGTTCAGACTCCAAATATGAGGAGGACTACTCTGAATTCGAAAAGAAGTATAAGAACATGAAACGGGCATTAAATAACAAATTATCATCGACTGCCCATACTCAACAGTCAACTCCGCGGCTTGAAATACCTATATTTTACGGAAAGTACTCACAGTGGCCTTCATTTTATGATCTTTTCTGTGAAACTATTCATAACAACACCAGTTTGACTAACGCTCAGAAAATGCAGCACCTAAAGTCAAAAGTCAAAGGAGACGCTGAGCGCCTCATCCAGCATCTCCACATATCATCTGAAAATTATGAAGCTGCGTGGGAAATATTAGTTCACAGATATGATAATAAACAACTTTTATTTAGCAATCAGATTGAAATTCTATTAAGCCAGCCCACTGTGCAGCGGCAATCGGCGTTTGAATTAAAGCGGCTACATGACACCTCCGTAGAATGCATCCATGCTATACATAACCTTGGCGTTAACACGAACACTTGGGATCCTTTACTTGTACACCTTTTAAGCAAAAAGTTAGATGCTGAAACATTGAAAGATTACAAGGAAGCGAGAAAATCGCCGCGAGAGCTGCCTGACCTATCTGAGTTTATATCATTCATAGAAAGTAAATTTATTGCTCTAGAACCCATGCACAAGAAAGAAAGAGAACAACCATCAGTTCCAAAACCAAATATCATCCCGAAGTCATCATCGTTCCCACCTAGAAATTTTCATCGCGAAAAATATCACCTTCAAAATAAAACATATCATACACGTGTAACTAAATGTCTAATTTGCAATTATAATCATGACTTATTCCAGTGTAAGAAATTTACCGGCATGTCACCCGATGCCCAGTTGAAGGAAATTGCGAAACACAAAATATGCAAAAACTGTCTGTATAAACACTTCGACAAGCCGTGCGTTTCTACGAAGCGTTGTAAAACGTGCAATGGACAGCATAATTCGTTGCTACACGAGGCTTTCGCAACTAACTCAATGAATGCTTCAGGTTCCTCTTCTTCTCCATGCCCACCAAACACCAATTTGCAGCACAATGTGAACCATGTTGCAGGCGAAAATGAAGAGATTCTTTTGACCACTGTACTTTTGAATGTCTTATCAGCCGACGGTACATATATCACTCTCCGCGCTCTGTTAGATCAAGGGTCTCAGATTTCGCTAATATCAGAAAGGGCTGCGCAGACTTTAGGCTTAAAACGCCAGCCACATCACGCTTCTGTATCAGGCATAGGAAATGGCGCTAAACAAAGTAAAGGCTTAATCAATATCAAATGTCATTCGATTCACGATAACTATCACTTTACTACTCGGGCATTAATTATATCAAAGGTAGTAAATAACCTACCTAACAACTCGTTTAAAAAACGATCGTGGCCACATCTACAGCATGTAAACCTAGCAGATCCCGACTACAACATATCTAGGCCTATTGATTTATTATTGGACGCTAGCGTTTACTCAGATATCATAATGAGTGGACTTATCAAGGGACCACCTCAGTCGCCTATCGCCCAACAAACGAAACTGGGATGGATTTTATGTGGCAGTGTAAAAACTTTTAACTGTCACGTTGTTATCAATAATTTATCAGATATCTCAAAATATTGGGAGATGGAAGAGATCACAACGCCATCTATCATGTCTAGTGGGGATCAATATTGCGAAGACGTATATCAATCAACTACGAGGCGGTTAGAAAACGGAATGTATGAGGTTGCTATCCCAATGAAACCAGATTTTGAGAAAAATCTTGGCATATCAAAACCAAAAGCATTAGCACAATTCAGTCAGCTGGAGCGTAAGATGGCTAGTAATGATATTTTTGGCGACCGTTATAAAAATTTCATGGACGAGTACCTAGAATTAGGTCATATGCAGCCGACGACGTCTAACACAAATGACAATCCTACATGCTACTTACCTCACCATGGTGTTCTCAAATTGGACTCTACATCTACAAAATTGAGAGTGGTATTCAATGCTTCCTCCAAAACATCCACTGGGCATAGCCTAAATGATTTAATGGAACAGGGTCCAAACCTCCAAGCTGACCTTCAAAATCTTATTATAAGCTGGCGACAGTATAAATATGTGATGACTGCAGACATTGAGAAAATGTTTCGCAGAATTCTCGTGTCCAAGGAATATCAATCATTACAATCAATCATATGGAGATGCAAACCCGAGGAGCCGCTACGTAGCTATCATTTGACAACCGTCACATACGGTACTAAAGCTGCCCCTTTTCTACTCTCAAAAAAAGCCAGATATTTTTAGTTAATTCGAAAAACTGTTATTTTTTTAAACTAATTAGACGACACTCTAATTAAACTATAGGGCTTACACTCATAAAATTTTAATATTTTCCCCAAAAAACCCAAAGTCAATTAGCTAATGGCGCATATTTTTATTTTACATTAGGAAGACACTTCTCGTTTGAGCAATCTCAACTCTTGCTTATGCGTGTCCCTGCAGCGTCTCAAGACGCGCTCGTGGTCAGCTCGCAAGCGCTCTAAACTCGCTCTCGAGCTAGTGTTGTATACATGTTATTGCAATACAGTATATTGTATTGACTGAGCAGTCTTCCCGCAACTCGGTGGACTGATGACCTGGTGAAGAACGCGGGAAACCACTGGATGCGGGCAGCACAGGACCGGTCGATGTGGAAATCCTTGGGGGAGACCTTTGTCCAGCAGTGGACGTCTTTCGGCTTATGATGAGAAGTCTCACCTGTTTGAGCAATCTCAACTCCTGCTTGAGCGTGTCCCTAAAGTGTCTCAGGTCGCGCTCGTGTTCCGCTCGCAGGCGCTTAGCGGCCGCTCTAAGCTCGCTCTCGAGCTGTTGCTCCGCTCGCTCGGCGGCCGCTCGTTGCGCTCGCGCGAGCGTCTCCAGGTCCGCTTCGTGCGCTCGCGAGAGCGAAGCGAGTTCCGCTTCGAACCTGTGGAGGTTTTTTTTTTTATCAGTGTACAATAAGTAACCTCGGTCCCTACACTAGGACAGTAGGACCCTGGCGGTAGATGCCATAAAATAAATAAATAAAAATCGACCTTAGCTCTGAATGACAACTGACATTTGACCATTTAAGTGGGCCAAAAACGACCATGACTGCTGACATTTGACGATTCAAATAGGCCAAAAACGACCTTGGCTCTGAATGACTGCTGACATTTGGACCTTCAAGAACCCTTTGGGACTTAAGAATATACCCTCACCTTTTATCTTGCTGCTCCCTCAGCTGCTGCTCCTTAGCGTTGAGGTCCTGGAACTGCTTCTGCTCCTGTTTCTGCAGCATCTTGATCTCCCTCAGCTCCTGCTTGCGAAGGGCGTGGTCGTCCCACGTGCGACCGCTTTCCTCGTCACCCCATATCACCTGGGGAACGCGGTAAACGTGTGGATAAGAATATATTCAACTGGATCGATTCCCGGCGGTGTCTAACTTTGTGGGGTATTTTTTGGTTTATCGTAGGGCATTTTCTGATTTTCTGAGTCTAGCTAACACCTTCTGATCTAGGACTTGCCGCTAAGTATCAATGTAAATTAATAGCATTGATGGGTTCTGGCATGGAGGTAAGGTAGCCAGTTCCCTATTGCGTTGGGGAATCTTAGCAAGCCCGCTTCCATCTTCAGCATGATCATCACTTACCATCAGGTGAGATGCCAATGGCTCACCAATTGAGGGTAAAAAAAAAGTTTTGTAAAGCGGTCGAATCTCAGTGCGGCTTGCGCGGTCGCATCGATCACGCAGGTTAACTGACTACAGACACGGTCATAAACTGGATGGGTTAGTGGCATTTATGTAGACCGTTTCCGTGCTTCGCAAATGCAAGGCAAGTTAAGCCGTTGATGCCGGCTGTTATCATCTGATAACAGTCTTTAATCCATGTCCCTTATACGGGGTGTAACAGAAAGGTGTGGTAAAACTTCAAGGTGGGCTTATATTCATCGAACTGAACAACTTTTGTTCTACAACTCTGTTCAAATCGCAAAAATTTTTTTGGACTTTTCATACAAATCGATCAGCTGGCGAACTAAGTTTGTATGAAAAGTCCGAAAATTTCTTTGCGATTTCAACAAAGTTGTAGAACAAAAGTTGTTCAGTTTGATGGGTAAAAGCCCACCTTGAAATATAATCACACCTTTCTGTTACATCCTGTATAAGGCCTTATATGGCGGTAGCTTGTAAACTTCTGACACTAGGGTTGGCCAATAGGCGCACAACCTCGACACATTCGGACTTGGCCCCCATGTGTGGAGTATGGCCAAACTTTGTCGAGGTATGGGAAGAGACCCGCGCCCTTGCAGTGGGGACGATATTAGTTGTTAACGAGCCAAAGGACTTTTTGGTTGGTGGTAGGGCATTATCTGAGCCCGCGTAGCTAGCTACAACCACCTTAACCAAGTCTCCGGAACACATCAATGTTATTAACTCATCAATGTTAACAGCATTAATGTGTTCCGGCATGAAGATAAGATAGCCAGTTCCCCATTGCGTTGGGGAATCTTGGTGAGCCCGCTTCCATCTTCGGCATGATCATCATTTATCATCAGATGAGATGATGCCAAGGGCTCACCAATTACGGATCACTTTGGGATCAGACGTCTGTAGACCAGCTTACCTTGGACGTAGTTGTGGTGACAATGACGCCGTCAATCTCGAACTTTCTCGTCCGCTTCCGCGTCTTCTTTTTGAGGTTAGCGAGGTGGATATCTTCTTTAGACCTGTTTGGAGAGAAACAATGTTAAATATTAACTATTGTTAAGTAGGAGAGAATATTTGAACGAAAAATTATGAGTAAATAAAATTATTTCTTGTTTATTTCATTTTAATGTATTCCTTTTTTTATTGGTTGATATTAGTTACTTTGGTCATGATTTTAACAAGCCACCAATCAATCCGTTCTCCAATCAATCAACCAATCCAATTCTTAATCGAACCTCCAACAGTCCATATCCAACCTACCTCTGTATCCTGCTAACGGGCTGGCCATCCTGCGTCTTCCATCTCAGCACCCCGTGCTCACTACCGTTCTCAACCAATCCAACATCAATCATCCAATCCATTCTCCAGCATTCCATTCCATTCTCCAGCATTCCATTCCATTCCAAACAATAGCATTAAGATGTAACAGAATATAAGATGTTTTTCAAAATATGTGTTGGAGGAGTTTCTTTGGGCCCGTAGTTTCTTTTCACTCCGCAAACACTTCCCGAAACGGCGGGTATACGAGTTCCGAGTGGTAGGAATGACGTTCGAAAAGTGTACACTGCTACCTATTTCCAATCCTAACATTTCCAATCAATCAACTAATCCAATTCTTAATCCAACCTCCAACAGTCCATCTGACTGACTCGGTGGCTAAGTGGTTAGCGATCCTGACCTCTGATCCTGAGAGTCGTGGGTTCGATCCCCACACAGGGCAAACTTTTCTGTGATGAGCAGTCTGGGTGTATTATATCTATATGCATGTATTTAAATGTATATGTGTATGTATATCAGTTTCTGGTTCCCAAGATACAGGGAATCCTAGTTTGGGGCCAGATGACCGTGTGTGATTTGTCCCAGATATTATTATTATACCCAACCTACCTCTGTATCCTGTTAACGGGCTGGCCATCCTGCGTCTTCCGCCTCAGCACCACGTGCTCGCCACCGTTCTCGACCACTTGACCGTCCGTGTTTATTCTGTAACGACATATTTACGCGTTTAGACATATAATTGAATGAATAAATGAATCATAACATTCTATTGCACAACATAAACAATATTTTATTTTTAAATTGTTCGGAAAACCAACAGCTATAAAATATCACAATAAAAATGGACAAGTCGACATTCTTATAGGTAAAGAACGATCTCATTCAGACTTTGTATCAAGGTCTAACAAAATCAGCCAAAATTATTCCCTTCAGAATTTCTTTTTTATTATGATACGGGTTTTTATTTAACGCAACGTTCTGTTTTAACGCTGAAACTTCTGAACAGATTTGAATGCAATCTGGTAGGTAGCCTAGATCAAGCACTGGATTACTCCTAGGCTATTTTTATCCCGGAAAATGCATGGTTCTGTAGGATAGCTTTTTGTCAGACCATTTGGTTTTCTTTCTCACTATACAGGGAAAAAATGACTGTATGGGAGAGTAAATTTTAATTTTTTTTTCGCTCCACTTAAATTTGTTTATTAGACAAAGTTGTTCGGTTTCATGAGTAGAAACCAGAAGATTGATCCGCAATTTCAGTTTCACCCGTGTAGTGGAATAGAAAAAAAGAAAAATAGAAACAATTTTGACTTCCTACATGCCTGACTAGGTCATCAGTCCACCAGGTCGTGGGCCATCCTATACTACATCTTAAAGCTTACACATATAGGGTGACTTTAAATTAGTTCTTGATACGAAAGGCTATTCATGTACTCATGATAACAAACAACTTTCCCTAAGGAACCCATAGTCAAATCGCAAAAAAAAAATTTGGACTCTTCATACTAATTTGGCCGGTCAGTTGATTGATTTGTATGGAGAGTCCAAAATTTTTTTTGCGATTTGACTATGGGTTCCTTAGGGAAAGTTGTTTGTTATCATGAGCACATGCATAGCCTTTCGTATCAAGAACTAATTTAAAGTCACCCTATATAATGATGATGACTGTAAAAATGTTTGTGAGTATACAGCAGCGTTATCTATCTATCTATCTATCAGCCGAAAGACGTCCACTGCTGGACAAAGGCCTCCCCCAAGGATTTCCACACCGACCGGTCCTGTGCGGCTCGCATCCAGCGGCTTCCTGCAACCTTTACCAGGTCGTCGGTCCACCGAGTCGGGGGCCTGCCCACACTGCGCCTTCCGGTGCGCGGTCGCCATTCGAGAACTTTACTGCCCCAACGGCCATCTGTTCTACGAGCTATGTGCCCTGCCCACTGCCACTTAAGTCTAGCGATTCTGAGAGCTATGTCGGTAACTTTAGTTCTCCTACGTATCTCCTCATTTCTGATTCGATCACGTAGGGAAACACCAAGCATAGCACGCTCCATCGCCCTTTGGGTGACTTTGAGCCTTCTTATAAGGCCCATAGTAAGCGACCATGTCTCGGATCCATATGTCATCACTGGCAACACACACTGGTCAAAGACTTTAGTCTTGAGGGACTGCGGTATTTTGGACGTAAAGATATTGCGAAGCTTCCCGAACGCTGCCCAGCCGAGTTGGATTCGACGATTGATCTCGTTCTCGAAGTTGGACCTACCTAACTGGACTGTTTGTCCCAGGTATACATATTCGTCAACAACTTCGAGTGTAGAGTCTCCAACCTTCAGAGGAGTGGGTGTAACACGGACGTTTGACATGATTTTCGTCTTATCCATGTTCATTTTAAGACCCACTTGTTGGGAGACTCTACTAAGTCCTTCGAGCATTGCGCCTAGGTCTTCCAAGGTCTCAGCCATGATCACGATATCGTCAGCAAATCGAAGGTGAGTGATGTACTCGCCATTGATGTTAATGCCGAGTCCTCTCCAGTCCAGAAGCTTGAAAACGTCTTCCAGTGCAGCGGTGAACAGTTTCGGAGATATAACGTCTCCCTGTCTCACCCCACGCTGCAGCCGGATAGGTTTCGAATTCTGATCCTGGAGGTGGACCGACATGGTGGCGTTTTCATACAAGCACTTCAACACTTCGATGTATCGATAATCAATTTGGCACCGTTGGAGAGACTGCAACACAGCCCAGGTCTCGATCGAATCAAAGGCTTTCTCATAGTCCACAAACGCCAAGCATAGTGGCCGATTATACTCTTCGGTCTTCTGTATAATCTGCCGCAGCGTATGTATGTGGTCTATGGTACTGAAGCCTTTTCGGAAACCGGCTTGTTCGGGAGGCTGGAAGTCGTCAAACCTGCGTGCGAGACGATTCGTAATGACTCTCGAAAACAGCTTGTAGACATGGCTCAGGAGTGAGATGGGTCTGTAATTCTTCAGCAGAGACTTATCACCCTTCTTGAAGAAGAGCACCACCACACTCCTGTGCCATGCTGTAGGCGTTCGTCCCTCGAGCATGACGGAATTAAAGCAGCGTTATAAAATACCTAAAAAAGATCCAGTCCGAGTCCAGTATAATAACGGATTTAGGAGGTTGTTGGGGCTGCCGCGATTTTGTAGTGCGTCAGTGATGTCTGTGGAGGCCCACGTAGACGACTTTTATTGTCTAATGCGTAAAAGAGTTGCCTCCCTGATGTCTCGCATTCGCGGCAGCGCCATCTGCTTCTTATCCGTTATTAAGGACAAGATGGACAGTCCCATGATTAAGCGCTGGGTGGCTGTTCATCTTGCCCAAAACCGAAAATAATTTTGATGGCTTAGGTACCTCTTAATTTAGGTTAAGATCAATGTTACTAACAATATTTATGGATTTTTCACGATCCGAAATAAAACTATTCTATTGTATTCAAAAAAAAAAAGAAGGCAAAGATTTTCAGGTGTTTTGGTAGGAAGTATCTACCTGATGCCACCATTAAGATGTGCCTGAGTCGCCGGCGCATGAGTCATGCGACGCTTTATCCCTGAAACCTATACACAATTCGCAAAATTTGTTTTTTGCGAATCGAGCATAAGTTCCTTGGGGAAAGTTGTTTTATTTCACGAGTAGAAGCGACTATACGTTTTTTAGGTATTTTAGAAGATAGTATCTCTCTCTCTCTCTCTCTCTCTTTAATCGTGTGGCACAATTTAACCGTCCTATCCACAAGGTATAGGCGGCGGTTGTCTAGTATTGCACTTAGCCATCACCCGCGGTCACGTGTAGGGCATTTCGATTTACACCTACGGACATGTGCAACTCGACCAATCATACACATCTAGAAATCAGATTACCTGGTGCCACCATTAAGATGAGCCTCCCTAGGCGTCGGCGACTCATGCGACGCACTAGTGGCGAGCGAATCTGCGTCGTGCGCACGTCGCGAGCTACCCGAAGCTACCGATCCGCTGTCCGACTGCGATCTCCTGTGGAGAAAACCGTTACCTTTACATTACCTCGCTTTGACGGGGGAGGGGGACAGGTGGATAACACACTGCTACGAAATCCGCTCCAGTGTGCGGTCAGGCGGTTTTTTTTTTACTATGGACAGTGTCAAGTAAAACCGCACACCGAAGCGGATTACGGAGCAGTGTTATCCGCGTAAAGGAACGGGACAAAGATAGGTAGGATAATATTTGTTTGCATTAAACAGGTACATACAGATATTGATGTTTATAAAAGTCTCTTAAGTCCAGCTAATACTATAATAAAATTAGCATGCAAAATATGTACATAACAAATATGATTAACCCTTTGAGCGCCACAGTCGGATAGGGCCGACAACCGGTTTCCGTGCCACAGGGGCCAGGATTTGAGATTTTCATACATTTTTGTCGGCTGGGGCCGAAGTTGGCCATGGGGGCACGATTTGTCAAAGAGTAGCTATGCGACCAATGGGTTAATGGATTCACAGTCACATAAGACGTATAATGCTAAATGTGTATCTGATATTATACAGAAAAAAAAAAACGAAATAAGTATAGCAAAATTTAAAGGTCGGTTTTTATTCATTCATTTAATAAACTTTCTTCAACTACTTTGTAGAATTCGTGGAAAAAAAATTACATAAAGCTTTTCCTCGTAAATTTGGTCATACGAATGTTACCAATTTCTCCCGCTAGAGGCGCTACAACAACGTAATCAAAACGTTTAAAAAAACAACCATTTGTAATCTTTAAACTTTAAAGATTACAAATGGTTGTTTTTTCGTCATCAAAATGTAGTTTATTTTATATATTTTCTGTAGAAGATATACCTTTTATGTATTTTATTAATTCTGCTGACATTATCATGTGGTGGTATCCACTAGGATTAATGTCTATTAACTGGAAGGGACTAATCTATAACTACTGTAATGTATGAAAAATCTATTTTTTAACAATTTTAGCAAAGCTATAGCAACTCAAATTCTGACACACTTCCCTTGCTTCCTCAACACTCCACATCAGATAATTTTATAAAATAAAGCAATTCATTTGAAAAACATGTATTTATTTATTTATTTAAAAACGAAACAAAAAGCACATTTCTCCGCCCGCTCTCGCGTCACCGAATCTTTCCCGCAAGAGGCAGATTGGCTATAATTTATGACAGTACGAATCTATACAGGATCTAACAAATCCGCAACCTATCGTTTCATTACATGTTTTTAGGGCCCTTTTACTGTCATGCGTGGCACACGCACGCGGGACGCTTTGGAAACGCCGCACGCATGCGTGCACGGCCCGCCTGCGGGCAGAAATCCGCATGACAATAAAAGCGCCCATAGTGTAATTTTTCAAGATGGCGTCGTTAGTTCCGGCTTTTCACCACCTGCCAAAAGATCGTAAACGGACTGCACTGTGCGGCCTTCTTGCTTATAATTATAATAATATTATATCTCGGGACAAATCACACACTATCATCTGGCCCCAAACTAGGTTTCCCTGTACTACAGGAACCAGAGACTGATATACATACACATATACTTTAAAATACACAAATAGATATAATACACCCAGACACAGAGCAAACACATCTGCCAATCACAGAAATGTTTGCCCTGGGTGGGGATTGAACCCACGACTCTCGGATCAGTCGTCAGGAGCACTAACCACTGAGCCATCGAGTCAGTATGTCTTATGAGGGCAGTGGAGCCGTAAATTCAGCGATAGACCATAGACAAAACACAGCCTCTCAATAAAAATCCTTCACTCTACTCCAGATAGAAACAATGCCTTGCGTCACACTAAAAGTGTTGCAAAACATCTGTGCGCAAACCCTCACCTTCTTTTGGTCGTGGCACAAATAATATTGCAACGTCCTCCCCCTTCGGAAAGTGTTACTTCTAAACCTTTTAATTTGATGCACCTCAACCATAGACAACAAATATTCTTTTTTCAAGTCGACACTATTCAATTTCCAGTAGTTGTCAAATATGTTTTGTCTGGCCTCTTCTGGAACCTTCTCACAGTGCAATATGTTACTGTTGAGACAGTAATTCGAAGTGCACCGAGGTCCGATCTTCCGTTCCGGTTTTTCTATTCGCACTCTTTTGCCATCAACTTTTTTGAAAGCGTAATATTTTTTGCCTTTCAATCTCTTTAAGTGGTTTCTCAGTTTGAAATTCGATATTTTATCCTCGTCTTCGTCGAGATCCGATAGTAATAAAGACACGTCGAAAACTACAATAGAAAATCCAAGAAATAATAAATTTAAATTCTATTCTAACCAAAGATAGTGATTGCTGTTTAGAATGGAAGACCAATGTATACATCAATAAAAGTCGCTAAGGCTCAGTTTTAAATTGAAATAACATTTATTTTAGTATATGAACAATACAAAATTGATAAATCTTATCTATGACAAAACATAAATCTTTTACCTATATTACTAAACTTTTCTTCTAAATGCCCGGACTCGTACAAAATAAACGAACATAATGGAGAAAAATCAGCTCTCAGTACTGGCTTGAAAAACACCAGCAATGTATGGGTTCTTCGTAAAATGTCCCTTCCGCAAAATGTCCCCTGGTAGCTAAAGGCCCTTTTCGCAAAAGGTCTCAAAATGTTCTTTTCTCAAAATGTAACCTGCTCCGAAAAATCAACTTGTGCATGAGAGTATTTGCTGACGTCTCAGATCAATACAGGATGTTAAAAAAGTGCGTTTAATATTTTAAGGGGTAACTCAGATACATATAGGAAAAATATTTAAAAAATCCGATCTTCAAAATCCAATTTTGAGATAGGGACATTTTGCGAAAGGGAAATTTTGCTATCAGGGGATATTTGCGAAGAACCCCAATGTATCTATGGAAATTCATATTACTGTCGCCAATAAGTGGAATTTCGAAATTGTCGTTTTATCTATCATGGCAAGAACTATAGTGTTATATTCATTTGGTAAGTGTCGACACTTACCAAATGAAAATAATTGCTTAATAATAAGTATTCTTTGGTCTCAAATATTAAGATTATAATTATTTGTCTATTTAATAAACAAAGACAAATAACATTGTTTATAAATAAAGTCCTTTCACGAAAAAATCCCTTATACAGAAGACAACATCGCGCTCAACTTCTGATAAAACTCGTTATATTCTTTACATGTGCATTTTTTTATTTAACAAAATCTCGTAATAAGTATGGCTCCTCTGGTGTTGCGGGTGTCTATGGGCGGCGGTAATCGCTTACCATCAGGTGATCCGTCTGCTCGTTTGCCACCTCTGCCATAAAAAAAGACTACGCTCAATAGGGTATCTGACAGTATTAATAAGACATTGTATAATCGACAACGCTGAAATACGATAAAAACAACCGACTTCAAACGTAACAACACCAATTTTGCTGTTTTTTTGTTTTTGTTAGATTTTTCAAAAAGCGCTGAATCGATTTCGATAAAATTTATATAGGAACACCTGGAAAGTATACCCTTTTAAACAAAAAAAAAAATTGTCCAAATCGGTTCAGGCGTCTTCGAATAATCGGTGAACATACATTTAAAAAAAAACCGACGAATTGGAAACCTCCTCCTTTTCTTGTAGTCGGTTAAAAATATTATTGACTAAATAGCATTTCTCCAACAATTGCAAAAATAACTTACTCGATTGATGTTTTCATCCAGGCACAGAAAAAAAATGTGTATTTACCTATTTGGAGAAATAAATAATTTTTTTTTTATTTAGAATTTTAAATTTATAGAAACACGAAATGAATGATTCGTCAAAAACTATGACGTCACCTGCCAGTAACACGAACAATATCACAACAAAATGTTGTTTTTGACAGTTAATAATAGGTCACTCAAATGACTACTAGTCAAATACCGAATTACGACGCCATTTTACTCAATTTCAAACATTTTTGGAACAAAATGGCGGTTTTGACACTTGACAAAAACTAACTCGGGACTTGCAGGGAACTACCCTACTGTTTAGATAGCACAAGGTTACTTTCCACCCACGATATCAACGAATAGTTAACGTTCAATGTATTCGAAATCATATTCTTACAAACCCTATATCTGTCCTTGCCACGAATTAAATAATATTGAAACACAATCTGTCTGGAGCGGCCATTTTTTCGCGTCTTTTTAATCATAGACAACAAGTATTCTTTTTTTAACCGCCACGAGCTTAAACTGCAAAAGTCTCTATAAACAATTTCCCTGAAGCATTCTGGAACATTCTGGCATTGCATCAGGCTACTCCTGCGGCATAATTTGCTATCGCACGGTGGCCCCATTACGGCCACTGGTCGGTCATTAACCACATCCCATTTGACGCCATCGATACAAGTATAACGTGTGTCTTTTATTTTGTTCAAATCCTTTTTTATTTTGAGGTCAGCTATTTTCTCGTCCTCCGAATCGCTACTAATGACAGCGCGAGATTCTAAAACAGTATTTTGTTATTTAAAACTCATAACAATATAAAGATTAGCCATTTATTATTACACAAAATAACACATTTTGGGTACTGTGTTGTGGTAATGTTTGCCACGTTTAACGATATATGTTTATTTTTGGGCCTAACTACCGATATCTTAAATCAAAATCACAATATCGTCACCCGAGTGCTTATTTGTCCAATCGACCATATTAATGAAAATTTCTTTTAAATACAGTTATCATAAAGTTTAAATATCCCGTCGATTGTTGTATGATTATTATAATTTAGACCTTAAGAACATAAAAAATATAATTACCTGTTGAAAACGCAACTGTTTTTTTATTTTTATGGCAGAGGTGGCAAACGAGCAGACGGATCACCTGATGGTAAGTGATTACCGCCGGGTGGGATGTAACAGAAAGGTGTGACAATACTTCAAGGTCGGCTTTTACCCATCAAACTGAACAACTTTTGTTCAACAACTTTGTTGAAATCGCAAATTTTTTTTGGACTTTTCATACAAACTTGGTTCGCCAACTGATCGATTTGTATGAAAAGTCCAAAAAAAATTTGCGATTTCAACAAAGTTGTAGAACAAAAGTTGTTCAGTTTGATGGGTAAAAGCCAACCTTGAAGTATTGTCACACCTTTCTGTTACACCCTGTAGAGAGTTGGTTAAGGACATTGAACAAATAAGCACTCAGGTGACGATATCAATATCTTAATACACTAATCTAAATCTGGGAATCCTAACTTCTCGAAGAAAGGGACGAAGCTATAAATTAGAAATGTTACTGTTGCGGACAGGAAGAAGTCAAAACAGCGTTAGAGCGAAACGTTTAATTCCTAGAGTAGGAGGGAAGACCTAGTAGAGCAAGGACAGCAAAGACCAATAGAAAGGGAAAGAAATACCCGTAGAAAAGAACAGGAATAGTCTTTGAAAAGGGCAGACTATGTTGTAAAGTTAGAAAGGGATAGACTTAGTTTTATCGAATTGTAAGTTTTTATTTATTTTATTTACAATTTATTGTGTACAGAAACTTACAAGATACAGTTACACAGAAAACATACACAAGGGTCAAGCTTATTTCTAATAGAAATTTCTTCCAGCAGTTATATTGTTAGTTTGTTCTTCTTTAACCTATAGCAATGTATCTCAATTTCAATTTATTTGTGTAAGTATCTCATAAACTTAGCTACAAAGTACTTGACAGATACAAAAAAAATACACATTTATCTCTGTGTTTTGCCAATATTGCCCACACAAGGAAGAAGGCCGCAAAATATACGGAAACGAAAAGAGCGTACTCCCATATAAAAGGCCGGCAACGCACTTGTGACTCCTCTGGTGTTGCGGGCGGCGGTAATCGCTTACCATTAGGTGATCCGTCTGCTTGTTTGCCACCTCTGCCATAAAAAAAACTCACTTTTTTTTCACGGATCATGGATATACTTTGCGGCCTCCTTTATTATAAGTGCAGAAGAGGCATATGAATTACAATAATAAGAGGTCATGTACGTACGTATTTCTTAAGTATGTCATATACAGAGTTATAATAAAATTCTGGCAATATTTTAACTGTGGCTACTCATGAAACTGAACACCTTTCCCCAAGAAACTCATACTCAAAAAGCAAAAAAAAGTTTTGGACTCTTCATACAAATCCGTCAGCTGGTTGATGAACTTTGCATGGGAAATCAATTTTTTTTTGCTTTTTGACCATGACTTTCTTGGGGAAAGTTGTTCAGTTTGAGTAGAAGCCAAAATTAAAATATTGCCGGACATTTTATAATCACCCGGTATCTTTTTTCATTTACGCTAATAAGATGCAGCACTTTTTGCATATTTTTTTTTTCGTTCTATGACAACTTATTTTTGTAAACCTTTGGACAGCACAAGGTTCTTCTGTACCGACGACACTATCAAATGGCTAACATTCAACGTATTCGAAAACATAGTCTTGCAAACCCTGTATCTGCGGCCTTTATGAATTAAAAAATAACGGAACGTAAACTCCCTTTTGGAACCGCCAGGTACTCGCGCCTTGTGCGGAACGGTTTCGATCATAGACAACATGTATTCCTTTTTCGAAATCCACGAGCGCAGTTTATAGAAATTCTTGAAAACACTGTCCCTGACTAGTTCCGGAACACTATTGCATCGCATCGATAGACTCCTTTTACAATATCTGCGTTTGCAAGGAGGTCCCATTTTGAATGATCTGTCCTCAATTGTCAAGCTATTCCAATCTCCTTTGATTTTTTCCTCTTCAACTTTCAACTCTTGGTTTGTTATTTTTTGTTCATCCTCCGAACCGCTACTATTGTCACCTTCTAACTGACAGTCTAAAAAACAGGGTTTATTTTGTAATTAAGTTTGTAATTAAACTAAGGGGTCGTAAAAATAAAAATATCTTTGTTGTGTCAAAAAAGTTTAACTCATAATAAAGAGAAAACATGCATATTATATGATAACTTTTTAAACATTTTTTTTTTTATTGATAATAATTTGAAAAATGTTTTTTTTTTAAATGCCCCTGCAGTGGGCACGATATAGGTTGCTGGGCAAGACCGCGGAAAGTTGTACACTACTTCATAAATGATCTTTGAATCTTTTTGTGGAATTTTCTTGGATTTTTCATTTATATTCATTCCACAATAAAGTTTAAAAAACTTTTAAGTTTAATATTTCTTTTTATTTTTTCTTTGTCTCTTTTTTTGATCTCGCCATTGTTTTCTTAGTTTTTCTTTTTCTTTGTCTTCAAGCTGTGATATCGTCTTTCTTTTAATTTTTATGCGTTTAAGGTCTTTTCTCTTCTGTTGTTCATATTTTTCGGGATTAGTTTTAATTTTTTGGCGATAACGGCGCATTTTTTCAGCTGCGGTAAGCGCCATCTTGAAATCTGAAAGTTTCACGAAGTAGAATTAAATGTTTCAATAGGTACCTACTTACCTATAGGTATTTTTTTATCAATGAAGTATAAGCCAACAGCAAATAAGCCTAACCGAATAATAATAATAATGACTTCTTTTAGAAATTCATCCATACATTGTGATTAGTAAAATAATAACAAAAATAACTTCATAACTTTGGAACATAAGATTTTAAAACGAATAATTTTGGTACTCACATACAAAATTTATGACATCGTAATTGGGTCGTTCTTCTTTTCTATCGACGATGAGTTGTCTCCAGTAATGTATGAACTTGAAATTGTATAGCAAAAATATAAGTACTACAAATATATTCCTAATCTACTATAAAATGACAAATGAATTGTATTGTCATCTCGTAGGTACTTCACTTCATTATTTAACTTGCGAAAAAAGTAACAAAGCGTGACGAAGGTGTCCGTAATACTATTTTTAGAGACCGTGACGGAGGCGTACATTTCGATCAAAAAGTTTTGCTAATAAATTAAATTTTACATGGTACGGTAGTCCATCTGAAAAAGGATACCTCACACAAAATATAGGACATATTACAATTCATCAGTAATACGTTATGTAAATGTTAAATATTGATTTGTTAGTCCTGACCATTGTCGCAAAAAAGGAAGAATGACCCAAATAAAAATTCAAAAATCAAATTATGTGGTTAAAATTCCTGCAATACCTATCAAAGCCGCGTTGCAGTACAATTTTAAATGGGGACATGTAGAAAAGTCTAATGTACAACTTTTCGCGTTTTCGCCCTTTTAACTGAGAACACAAAACCGGATACGGACGATACACAATACACGATACATAAGAAGGAACCCATTCATATGTTAGATTCATCTTCTTCAAGGAATAGACGACTAGCGTGCACTTAGCATCACCCGCGGTTACATTTACTGTTTTATTTTTATTTCACCTGTTAATTTCAAGTTTAAAGGATCAAGCACTGACTTTCACTAAAAAGTTTTTATTCATTTATTCATTCGGTCAATACCACCGTTCAATTTTAACAAATCTTTGGTCCATTGATCAACAATATTTTCGGTAATGCCCAACGTATTTAAAAACATAGTCTTACAAACCCTAAATCTTTTTTTGCCGTACGACAGAAAATAGTCTAATCTTTTTTCGTTGCTGGTATCACAGCCCTCCGTTCGCTTTTGAACGGACACAGTTTCAATCATAGACATAATGTATTCTTTTCTGAAATTCATCGTCTTTAATTGACGGATATTTGTGAAAACATTTGCTCTTGCTACGTGTGGAACCTCATGACATTGTGTTAGTTTGTTCTCGAAATAGTGGTTTTGCTCGCAAGCAGGGCCCATGGAGGTTTCCGGTTTGTTTATGGGCGTATTCTTCTTGTTGAGGTTTAGTAGCATCTTATATCGCGCATATGTTATTCTGGTATTTTTCAACCTATTTAATTGACTCGTCGCTTTTTTAGCTACATCACCATACTGAATTTTTGGTTCACTCGCTGTAAAATATATTTAAGGGGTAAACAAAGATAATAATTACATTTAATACCTCATAAATAAATAAAACCAAATGATTTACATACGAAAATTAAAAAAATTCGAAGTTGAAAATTTTGCTTTTTCAGAATGAACATGTTCGTAAACATATTCAGAAGCACTATCGTTCACCTTATAATGGCATTTTGCAACCATACAACAGATCATACAAAAGATTATCATAGCAAAATAAAAAATATTCAAAGATGCTATACCTACATCACTATATGTATAAAACCCTGAAAAAAAAAAACGAATAAGAAAAAAAAATATTAAGAAAAACGAATAATTTAATGAGTCTTCATTTTAATAAGCAAGTCCTTCTTATAGTATTGTATATAATAAATTACACAACTCACCATAAGACAGCTCAATCACAAAATAGATATAACAGAAGGACCGCTCAATACAAAGTATACAAACCACTAAAATCCTAAGCATATACATGCCTATAGAAGTATACGGTCGTTCGAGGCAAGGTCACGATCGCACAGTATCGTGACCTTGCTCAGAATGACCGTATATATACGTCTATAAGCCTGTATATGCTTAGGATTTTAGTGAGCGTATTGAGCGGACCTTCTGATTATAACTATTTTGTGACTAAATCTACTCAATCATAGGGTAGCTGACTGCATCAAGAGAAATTATAAAATGTTATGACTTTTTAAAAAAAAATTGCATAAAAACTTGCTTGTATTTCATTAAGTGTACAATATTTAATTTATAGAACACTTGGTAGGCCTTTGGTATCATCTCACTTGGGCCGCGTTCTGAACCTGCCCTCTGACAGCAACCGTTTCAGACCCTCTCTCACACTTAAGCGATCTATATTCTGCTATCCTGTTGTCAGAGTGAACGGTTGCTGTCAGAGTACAGGTTCTGAACGCGGCCCTGATGGTAAGTGACGATGATGCCAAAAAATTAAAGCAGGCTTACAGACATTCCCCAACGCAATGGAGAACTGGCGCCTTGTCTCCATGGCGGAAACATTGCCTGCACCAGCCAACGCAATTTAATATACTGAACCTACGGCTTCGGTATCTGCTTCCTCCAATCAGTAAGCAAACCTTGCCCCACACCAAAAGTATTCAAGAACATACGACGGCAGACTTTGATCCTGTATGCGCCATGGCATAGATAATAATCGATCGAGACCTCCCTGCGCGAATCCGCGTCCGCTGTACGCTGCTTAACCGGCACCTTCTCAAGCATAGACAAAAGATACTCCTTTTTCAACTCCCTGGTTTTGAGTTTCCAGAAATTTTTGAAGATGGCTTCCCTGTATGCGTCTGGAACTGTATCGCAGTGGTGGGTTGAGCTGTTTTTGCAGAACCTCGACTCGCATCGCGGCCCCATCTTGCGTTCTGGCTGCTCTATGGCCACACGTTTGCCATCAATGTTCTTGTATACGACAAACTTCTTCCCCTTGAGTCGCTTCACATGGTTACGACGCCGAGTGTCCCGAATGCTATCCTCGTCTTCCGATGGACCACTACCATCGAGATCCGATATGAATTTGGTGATGAATTCTAAAACATAGGTTGAGTTTATTATCATTATTATCTTGTTGGTGGGGTCTGTCTAAGCAGCGACACTTCGACCCAAAGGGATCTTTTGTGTCAACCCCTAAGACCTTCGTATCTATCCCTAGTCTAAAACGTGTTGCATTAATGCAGTGATTCCGCTAAGGGGTAGGTGCCTGTATTCCTCCGGCGCTGGGTAGCCATTGCCAAGGAGGCACATACGCTTGTTTGCCAGTACATCGCAGTGACACAATAGGTGCTCCATTGATTCTGTATCCTCACCACAGGCTCTGCACGTCTCATCATTTGTCAGACCTTTCGTTTTAAGGTGAGCGTGTTGCGTAGTGGCCTGTTAACGCCCCTGTCATGACTCTGACATGCGACCGGCTATTCTCCCAAAGGTTTAGTTTAATAAAGGTAAAAAAAGCAAATGACAGGCCTTACTTTATGTCAAAATTATCACAAGCTCGAGGTGTTTCTACAGTAAAATGAAATTCTGAACAGTATATTCATTATTCATTGTATATTTTTTTAAATAATAAAAAAAACATGTGACATGTCGTCCCGCGCACGGCTAACTCTCCTATCTCAATTTTCGTAAGTTTTTAAAAACAACCCTATTTCAATTAGATAAAGTCCTCACTCAAATAATCAAGGTTATGAGATAGGAGAGTTAGTCGTGCGAAGGACGATGTGTCAATGTCAATTTAACATTTGAATATGAGAAAAATGTGAAAATGAGAAAATTATTGGCAAATTTAACAAATGTGACAGTTTTATTATGAAAGTTAAACATTTAAAAAAAGTCACCAGAAATAAATTATTACATTTTCCCTTTGATTGTTCTCGTAAACATTGTACCTCACTTTAGGTCACACCAAAAGTGTTCAAAAACATCGTCATACAAACATTCCACTTTGCCTTACAAGAGTCTGTCCCTTTCACTCTTACAGGATTTATAGTAGAAATTACTCTCACGAAAAGGTTTACAGTTAAAAATATTTATCTATTTTTGTGTTTTAGGAAGGCTTTCATAATCGTGTATTTAACTACAAAGGATACTACTAAAAATTGCTGAAAAAAATTGCCGTGCTCTCCACCCTTAAAAAAATATCATAAAAAAGTTCAAAATTATTTATTTGCAAGAATCACGGTAAAAATTTGAAGAACATATTTTAAAGAAAGTGTAACGTGATCCAACAATTTCTCAGCATGCAAAATGGGCATTTATATAATGTTACTGTCATCATGAATAATAAAATTATTAAAATAAAATATCAAAAATATGAATCTTGAAACTACAACTTTCCCCAAGTAGGTATACTCTACAATACAAATCTGTTTACTATTATAGTAACCAACATTGAAGTCCACAAACAATTTTGTGATATCATTAATATAATAAAATAAAAAACACCCATCCCAAAGAAGCAATATGCCTTTTCCTACATGCCATGTCGTCCCTCGCACGACTAATACTCCTATCTCATTTTTCTCAAGTTCTTAAAAACAACCGTATTTCAATTAGAAAAAGTCCCAACTCAAATCATCAAAAATCTGAGATGGGAGAGTTAGTCGTGCGAGGGACGATGTATCTCATGATAGTCATTATGTCACTACAACCACACATCGGTAAAAGAGGCTAAAAGTATTTAAAACTGCTAAAAACTTTATAAGTCTAAAGATTAACTTCATTGTTTGAATACGAGATAATTATACTAACAATGAGTATTTAAGTTAAACCGGTAATAACTTCAATTATCTACATATTATCCTATGCAATATTATTTATTACCTAAGATCAGTATTCCATGTGCAATTATATGTAAAATGAGTTATTTCTATGCAGTTTACCTAAAATTAGTTATTTTCTACGATTTTTTTTACTAAAAACAGTATGTCCTACTCGGATACTATGGTTCATTCCAATAAAAAAAAAAGCAAAACGTAAACAAACTTACTATGGAACTGACACATGTCAATGTCATCTGCATACTACGTTTGTTTACATTTTGCTTTTTTTTTGATTGAAATGAAATATACATACAAATTGTCCGAGTTATTAACCAACTACGACTTCCCTTTCTAACACGCAGGAGCAAGCGAGATAAAAACTGAGTGAAAAACTGTATAGACTGTCACAGTTTCTTACTCGCAGGGTTGAGAGGGCGCTATCGTTATCAGAAAAGCCCCATCTCTTTCTGAGTTTTTCCAGAAAAGGGATTTTCTGACAGCTAATTATAAAACAAAAGTATTTCCAAAATGATTCGATAGATGGTGTTGACATGACATGGTTTGTTGACAGGCACGTACAGTTGTCAGCGGGCTTTATCAATTGGACAATGGTTTTATTTGCGTTTAAATTTTTCGAAACACGGCCCAGTGATCAGTCTATTTTTGGAGAACCATCTCTTAACAGCGCCATCTATCGAGTCCAATTTAAACTAACCTTTTTTTTAAGATTCAGCTGTCAGAAAATCGCCTATTGGAAGGCCCTTGGCATCATCCTACCTGGTGGTAAGTGATGATCAGTGATCGAAATAGGTAGATTGAACTAGGGTCAATGACCGCAAACGTATATGTTAAAATGGACATGCCGCGCGGTTTTCGAGAGTTTAACATTTTTTTAAAGACAAAAACAAATATCTATTCTGTTATTCTACATATAAATATATTGCTTCCTTCAGAATTAATTGATTGAATCAGATTTACTTTAGTAATACTCAACTCAATCCGGAAATACCGAAACTTTCTTGAAAAAAGGAATGTCCATGTTATAAAATCACGATGCAAGTATCAAAAATCAATCAACCCACTCCGATCACTGGTGATGATGATGCCGATAATGGAAGCGGGCTTTGGTAAGCCCAATAATTCCCCAACGCTATGGAGAACTGGCTATCTTGTCTCCATGCCGGAACACATGAATGCCATTAACATTTCTGACTTCCCCGCACCTGTCACCGCAATTTATTGTAATATACTGAGCCTACGGCTTCGGTATCTCCTTCCTCCAATCAGTAAGCAACCCTTGCCCCACACCAAACGTATTCAAGAACGTACGACGGCAGACTTTTATCCTATCCGTGCCGTGGCATAAATAATAATCGATCGAGACCTCCCTGCGCGAATCCGCGTCCCCTTTACGCCTCTTAACAGGCACCTTCTCGAGCATAGACAAAAGGTACTCCTTTTTCAACTCCTTGGTTTTGAGTTTCCAGAAATTTTTGAAGATTGCTTCTCTGGTTGCGTCTGGAACCGTATCGCAGTGGAGGATTGTGCTGTTTTTGCAGAATCTCGACTCACAGCGCGGACCCATCTTGCGTTCCGGCTGCTCTATGGCCACACGTTTGCCCTCAATGTTCTTGTATACGACAAACTTTTTCCCCTTGAGGCGTTTCACATGGTTACGACGCCAAGTGTTCCGAATGCTATCCTCGTCTTCCGACGGACCGCTACTATCGAGATCCGATATGAATTTCGTGATGAATTCTAAAACATTGGTTCAGTTTAATATAGGTAAAGAATTCGGTGGTCCTTAAAGAAAAGCAAATGACATGCCTTACTTATGCCTTTTATTATAATTATAACAAGATCGAGGTTTCTATAGTAAAACTATATTTTTTTGAACAAATGTATTTTTTTAAATATCATCTAAGCATACATCTACCAATAAAACATTTAAATATTATAAAAATATGTGACATTAGAAAATTTTACAAATAAGCTAGTTTTATTATCAAAATATTTTAAAAAACTGAAATGTTGTCAATAAGGTAGACAACTAGACACCAAAAATAAAGTACGAGAAATTTTCCCCCAAATTGTTCTCATAATTAAATTTCCATCCAATTTAAAACTTTTGAAATATAAAAATCACAAAACGAGTCTATAAATGACGCTGAAAAACTATGACGTCACTTCTTGGTTTTTCAGACAATTTTTAGAACAAAATGACGTTTATGACAGATGATAAAATGGATGACATATAACAGACAGAGTACAAAAAAAGAAGACGTTTTAAATATTTTCCATTTTCTGTATAGCAGTTGATACCTCACTTTGGGTCACACCAAAAGTGTTCAAAAACATTCGTCACACAAACTTTCCACTTCGCCCCACCGTAACGCAAGTACTCCTCCTTTTCGAAACAGTCAGTAAAAAATATATAATACATTGTAAAAAAAAAAAACTTATTATGCCTCAACTATTTCACTTTTATCGTGTCCAGTAACAGATATACTGTTAGCAATCTAGAACATTCTTTTCACCAATCCACACTGTTGTTTTGCGCTCACTTTCAACATATCTTCACGTAATTCGGTCGACGGGGCGCTCCCTGAAAGGGAAAGTGAGCGTTCAAGTGTACGTCGAAAGTTCACATTACAATGGCAACGAAACTACTCACCGTTTGCTGGTTACTTTCCATCTGGACACTGTATCTTCCATTCGCCATTTTTCAACACATTTTTTGAACTCAGATTTTTTTTATTTATTCTGATACACAGTTCTTTTAGGTGGCAAACGAGCAGACGGATCACCTGATGGTAAGCAATTACCGCCGCCCATAGACACCCGCAACACCAGAGGAGTCACAAGTGCGTTGCCGGCCTTTGAAATGGGAGTACGCTCTTTTCTTGAGGCTTGAATGTCGTATCGGTCCGGAAATACCGCAGGCGACAATTCATTCTACATTTTAATTGATTGTGAAGTTCTATCCTGAATCCAAACGCTTTGGTATTAGGTAAACATTTAACTGAAAACATTTTAGCATTGCACTGATGAAATAAAACCAGAATGAAATACGGCCGTCATCGTGTAAATCCTCGTGTCAGGTCTTCGTTCAGAAAACGCCTTTTGCTTGATGTTGAAGATAACGAATTTGAAGTACCAAACAGTTGCGCGAATAATAAAGTTAACGCATGGATAAAGATATGAAGTAAATTGGAACTACTAATAATAATAATAATATCTGGGACAAATCACACATGGTCATCTGGCCCCAAACTAGGATTCCCTGTATCTTGGGAACCAGAGACTGATATACATGCACATATACTATTTAAATACATACATATATAGATATAATACACCCAGACTCAGAGCAAACAATTCTGCTCATCACAGAAAAGTTTGCCCTGTGTGGGGATCGAACCCACGACTCTCGGATCAGAGGTCAGGATCGCTCACCACTTAGCCACCGAGTCAGTCTTCATAAGCTGTTGAAATATCAGCTTCCAAATCATACATAGTCACGTAGATTCAATATTTCACGTTGATCATGTTATAGAATAGACTAATCGTTCTTTATAGCCGCACATATCGTAATTCCATTACATAGTCTGTGACACTCTGTAAATCGAACTTATAGTCTATGACTCAATAAAATTGAGACAAAGTGTAACAATCTTCACACAACAATCTATCACACACTAGATTGACTAAATTGACCTCATAATCTATAAAACACTGTGAATCCATTGTGAACCCATCAATTTTACAGTCATCACTCAATAAATCCAATTTACCACTTATTTTGTTACCACGGTTTTTTAATGGCCGCGCTTAAGCGAATACCACTCGTAAATCAAACTTATTTAAATCTTATAGAAAAATCATTGCACAAAGTCTAAATTCGACCATATTACCCTAACAATAACACTCACCGCTCGAAGCTGTCGGGACTAAGTCTCGATTCGGGCGCAATGTTATAAAAATGTTACAAACACTGGACATAATGCGCGAAGCTGTCAAGACTGAGGCGAAATCTTTTAAATAAACACTGGATGCAGTCTAAATTCGACCTTTTTTGCCACCGCCGCGTGCGATGTGTCCTGTGGGGTGTAACCGCTAACAATAACACTCACCGCTCGAAGCTGTCGGGGCTAAGTCTCGCCTCTGGCGCCGGCAGCGCTATCTGCGTGTGCGCCGAGTCTCGCACGCTCACCTCTTCCCCCACAGTGACCACGGAGACGTGGGACGTGTCCTGTGGGGTGAAAAATAGAGTGTAATATTGTAATCGGTGATCGGAAATTCGGGAGCAATTATACCTAAAGTTGGGGAGCTGGCATAATATGGACATGCCGTTTTGAATTAACAGGACGTTTAATAGCATACATAAAATTTTCAATAAGATCAACATTCACTACAATCAGATCATTACAATTAAGAATCCCAAAGCTTTTTACGATCCCGGTATCCCGGGGAATTTTTGTATGAAAATCTATAAATTTATTCAGAAAGGCATATCCATACTATTCTTTCTTGGGGAAAAAATGAATTTGCCCCCGAATTTCCGATCACACTAATAATTGAACTGAACACGTTAATAACAACCGACTTCACGCAATAAATTCTACTCATTTCAGATCTTTATCATGGAGATATCAATAAAAAGTGTAGCGTGGGCAGACCTTCCCACTCGGTGGACCGATGACCTGGTAAAGGTTGCGGGAAGCCGCTGGATGCGGGCAGCGCGGGACCGGTCGGCGTGGAAATCCTTGGGGGAGGCCTTTGTCCAGCAGTGGACGTATCTCGGCTGATGATGACGATGGACACAACCGACTCACCAGACTGAGTCCGTTGTTGGCACTGTCGTCGAAAACCCCCGAGTCCCCGGCGCCGGGGCTCAGGATGAGAACCTCGCTGCTGTCCAGGCGTCGGCCGCGCTTCTCTGTTCACGGAAATAGACATCGACATAGACAATCTTTATTTCTGGCATCATAAATAAATGTAAAACAACAACAACAACAAAAAATTTCAATTTAAAATACAAATAAAAAAATACAAATAAGCATAACATATTAAAATGTGTATGTGCCAAAAATTGGTCCCCGAATCAGCGAATGCTGCAGTCTGTGGTAACACAGTGCAGCGCTGGTTTTCAGCGGGGCCATTACGGGGCGGGGGGATATAGAGATAAACATATTAGGTTTTACTATCTTGTTAAGGGATAAGGGATAGAGGGCAAGGCCTAGTATTGCAGTCACTTATTAGTTACTTTTTACTACTTCGAGCTTCGAGCTTCGGGCGACTGAGGAGCGAGCGATAGATTTTGTGATTTCCTTACTGTCATAGCAAAAACGAATTTGATATTTTTATGGGAATCGACTATCTTGCACTATTAGAGCCTGTTTAGAAATAAGTACTAAACATTACTATTGCAACACTTTTCTACTATCAATTTCATAGTCACAATTTTGTATTGTAACCATGTGAACGTTTGTGATTCTCTTTTGGCAAGAAAGGGCTTTGAATATTTCGATTTACTTACTGGCCACCACTTTGTTTTTTTTTTTTTACAAATGTTTATACAGGTTTTGTTTATATTACTGTACGCACTACTGATTCATTCAAGTTTCATGGGTAGCCGCTGTTTTGGAAAAAAACATGCGGAGAGTAGATCAACCGTCATACTAAAATATTCCATACCCATTGCTAGAAACTCCTAATCACGTTTTATTATCAGAGCCCAAAAAACTATAAGGTGAGTGAGATGATGCCAAGGCTTACAAATTAAGGGTAAAAAAAGTATAAAATAAAAAAACAGAAAAACAGCTTTGTGCATGTTCTCTGCATGCATAACTATATGCTGAGCCTGGGCTTTTTTCTCTGGTCAGGCAGCTACCTTTTTTTTTCTATATTTATAATTGTTTCCAAATCTTTCTTTAGGGCATTTCTTTAGGGCCCGCCGTTTCTTCTCACTCCGCAAACACTTCCCGAAACGGTGGGTATACGAGTTCCGAGTGGTAGGAACCTCGTATTAGGTAGATAAAAGAATGACGTTCGAAAAGTGTACACTGCTACCTACTTCGAATAAAATATTTTCATTTCATCATTTTTGTTTTGTTTTTTTTTATTACGTTCTATCTATTTTGTTTTATTTGTATGGTGCTGTTTTTTTTGGAGAAATAAATAAATTATCTAACATGAATATCAATGCCATCATACCTGTCGCCGGCGGTGGCGTGTCGAGCGAGTCTCTCTCGGATGGCGCATCTTCGCCGCAGACCACGACCACCTCCTCTACCATGGGGGGCGTCGTCGATATGGTCACCGCGTTTGGTGGTAGCTGCGGAAGAAACCACAGTCCCCTTTATAATAAAATCTTTATTGTAACAAAGAAATGTACAGAACATCGACCTTAACTCCTAAACTAGGTAAAAACCTGTATTTCAGGAGTTAATGATTCCTGTACTTTAGTGAATAGGACTTATTTTTCTTCTTATCGTGTGGCACAATATAACCGTGCTATCCCACAAGGTACAGACGGCGGTTGCCTGGTGTTGTGTGAAGTGGTAGGGATCACGGCGGAGTTACTCGTACATAGAATGATCGACATTGCTGAAAAGACGGCAGACTTCTCGTCTATAGATCCGACTAGTCGGCCCACCCAACGCCATCTGTCGGCGAGCAATGGAACTACTTTCCTTAAGCCTAGCCTAGCCTTACCCAGTGCGCGTTCTAACGCCATCTAGCGGCCATAAATTGAACTACTTAAGCACCAGCCTAGCCCAGTCTTAGCTGGTGCGCGTTCTAACGCCACCTATCGGAGTGGAATAGAACTACTTAAGCACTAGCCTATCCCAGCCGTAACCGGTGCGCGTTCTAACGCCATCTATCGGCGAGCAATGGAACTACTTAAGTACTAGCCTAGCCCAGTACAGCTCTCACCTGGTGCGCATTGGCCAACAGCGGCGGGTGTGTGGTGGTGACGGTCACGTGGTGCGGCGAGCGAGCCGCCAGCGAGTTGGGCTCCACCACGACCACCACTGGGGCCACGCTCACCGTGGCCGTCCCCGCCGATGGGGACACGTCTTGGACGATGTCTATGTCCTTGTGGTACTGGGGCTGTTGGATGGGAAATGAAACAGGGTTCGATAATTATGAGATTAATTTGTTTGCTTTGATAATTTTCGGGATAGTTATCTCTGCTGATTCATTCAAACAGGGTTCGAAATTTATATTCTTTCAGATGATAATAATTATCAGTGCTGATTCATAATTTGATGTCTTCGATTTTAAACTGAACACAAATACAAATTGCACTAAATATTCTGTGTGTTGAACACATTTTTTTATCTTCAGTAGCGTAGCAAGGCGTGGGCGAAGTGGGCCCTCGCCCACGGCCTCGCGCTCAGGGGGGCCTCGCGCGAGGCCCCCTACCTAAAGTAACGTAACGTAAGGGTGTCATATTTTTACATTAAATTGGCCGCGCGCGAGGCCCCTTTCAGTGCTTGATGGGCTACAAGTAATAGTTGAAAATTTCTATAGAATCAAGTGAAAAACAAAAAAAAAATATTAAAATCCAATCGTTCAGTTTTATTTAAAAAGGGGTAATATTTTCACATTACAAATGGCATCGCGCTAGGCCCCTGTGAGTATTAAGTGTAGCTAAAAGTAACTGTGACAACCTATACTCAACCAAAACAACCGCGATGGCTATCAGAACGGGGCCTCGCGCGAGGTGTAATATTTTTAGTATTGCTAAGTAACCGTAGCAAAAAAATACTGTAACAACATAAAATATATTCAACGAAATCAACCAATAAACCGCAGAATTCTAAAAAGCTAATAAGTGGAAATGATTTAATATTAAAACTAGCTGGTGCCCGCGACTTCGTACGCGTAGAAGTAGGGTTTTTATAAAAGTTCATATGTTCTGGCTAATATCAAATACCACCTACTGTAAGAGTGAAGGTTTCATCTTAATACCTTAAGCCATTCCATAAATACAGTTTCCAGATTTTTCCTCAGAATCCCTTTGAGTTTCCACGACCAATAATATGTATCGAATAATACGAAAGTACCGTAATTAACACGCCTTTTCAAATTGGCCGTAGTTACGATATAATATTAAAATTACCTCCGCGCGAGGCCCCTTTTAGTGCTGATCTGAGTATACCTAGTTGTCGGTCCGTCTGTCTGTCTGTCAAGACTCAAGACCCTTTTTCTCAGGAACGCGTATACGTATCATGTTGAAATTTATATCAAATACTCAAGCTTGCAATCCCTTGAAGCTGTGAAAAAATCAAACTTCTATGCCAACGCAATCAAGAGATACGACCGTTTTTGCCCAGTATATCTGATTCAATTAAAGACGCGAACCATCTGATGGAATATTAATTCAAAATGGGTTACAAGACATTTACTCCAATGTTTATATTGCTATTAGAATTGTGTTGACTATGCCTGTAAGTAAGTAAGTACAGTTTCAGCAGAAAGAAGCTTTTCCAAATTAAAAATCATTAAAAACCATTTGAGGAATAACATGACGCAGGAGCGCCTCTCTGCTTTAGCAGTATTATCAACGAAGCAGAGTTGGCTTATAAACTCGACTATAAATCGTTATTATTAATCCTTCAGTAAAGCAAAGACCCGAAAGGCCTTATTTTTGTAAAATTTTATAAAATAAAATACTCTAAACATATGTTTTGATTAATATTTTCTAATATTAGGTGCTTACCTATGAAATTGCTGATTAGTTAAAAAAGTTAAAAGATAAAATTAATATAAAATAATTAAGGTTTTAAAACAACTAACTAGTTACAAAGTACCATTGGACATTTAGAAATAAAATAATGCTTGCTAAATGCACGTTGTCTGAATATTTTGAGAGCACAGTGGTGTAGAAACTATGAAAATGGATTTTTTTGTCATCGAAAATCGCCATTTTTTCGTTACAAAAATACTTATTTTTTTATTTTTGAAGGCTACACTTATCCCAGCGTGTTATTCGTTACCATATGTATTTTTGAACATATTGCGCATAATATTTCACGATTTTCAGATAATTTCGATTTTTTTTTGGTAGAAAAAAATGACCCAATTGACCTCTAAGAAAACGCCAATACAGTATTTAATGCAACCATACTCAGTCAGTTTTTACTTGAGAGACTATTTTGATGGAAGTGAATTCATTTTTGAGGTAATATTATTCTGTTGAACTTTCAAAACTGAAATGGCAATTTCATAGGTAAGTACCTAATACATTCCCGCAGATTCCTTCCCGAGCTGCTATTTATTCTCAATTAATTTTTTGTACGTTTTTCATTCAGTTTGTCTTTACCAGTCAATATCGAGCTTGATGGAAGGAAGTGAAAAATTTTTTTTTTTTGCGTAGGTACCTAATAAAATACATTCGACACTATCGGTCAGTAAAATACATTTCAGTTAGGTAGGTAGTGGAAATAACCCCGTGAAGTGAAGTGACGACCATCTTATAATATCTATGTAAAATTTCTGAAAGATGGGGGGCCTCGCTGTGTGACTTCGCCCACGCCTAGATTACACCTTGCTACGCCACTGTTTATCTTGGTATCTCACAAACTTTTTTCATAAAATGTCGTTTGGAACGATGACAAGACAGATGCCATAAAACTAAACGAGAGTGAGAGAGATAGAAAGAAACAGACTATACACTTCAAGCCAAAGAGTATACTTACGGAGACTGGCCTGATCTCGACGGCACTTCTGTCTTCGTCCTTGTCTAACTCCACGCTTATCTCGCTCTTGCTAGAACTCGATCTCGAGTACTTTCTCTCCAGTCGATTGACCTTAAAAAATATATAATTTTATTGTTTAAATTCAAAGTAAAAATCAAAAAGCAGATGCTTTACACATTGTCTTAAATCGTCATTTTTTTTCTACCTACTCGTAGTACAAAATTCCTACCGCGTCTCATGCGGTTATAAGTTGCTGACTGACTGGCTAGGTGGCTCAGAGGTTAGCGCCCGTGACTACTGATCCGAAAGTCATGGGTTCGATTCCCATACAGAGCAAACATGTCTTTATTGACCAAATCCAATTCTACAAAGTTTGACCCATGGTAATGAACCAGCCATTTCACCACGGAGGCGGTTCAAAAATTAATTTACACCTTTACTTTCCTTGTCTTTTTCCTAACTCCGGGTCATCTTGTAGGAAACCGCTTTCAGCGATAAGACCGCCCAGAAGGAAGGATGAAAGTAAGGAAGCGACAATAATTAAAGAAAGCTAATCTCTATACAAAACGTACCTTTATATCAGCATGTATCCTTGTGACCTCCACACAGCGGTCATCAATGGACGACGACCTTGAACTCTTCGACCCATCAGTCACACTCCTAATCTCTATGCTCGGCTTGTCTATGGAATTGGATCGCTCCTTCTTATGCGTAATCTCTATGGAATTAATCTTATCCGACGAACTAGTTCTGGAACTAATTTTGTCTGAGGAACTAGTTCTGGAACTAATTTTGTCCGAAGAGCTGGTTCTAGAATTAATTTTGTCTATGGAAGGCGTTCGGGAGTCTATCTTGTCTATGGATGAGGTTCTGGAGTTGATTTTGTCTACGGAGCCGGTGCGAGAGTCGAGTCTGTGGTCTATGGGTTTGTGTTTGTCTCTGTTCTCGTGTTTGTCTTTGTTCTCGTGTTTGTGAGCCTGTTCCGGTTGTCGGTTCTCTTTGTCTTTGTCTTGCTTTGGCGTTGATTTTTGTGATTGGTTCGCATTTTTGTCTATTTCCTCCGTTTTCTGTTCGACGACTTCCTCTGCTTCTCTGCATACCTTTAAAAGATGATATAAAATGTGTTTTAATATTCATTAAGTTGGTAAGCCCGCTTTCACCATTAAAAAGCTGATATTTTTAAAAATAAGGCCTTTTTTCAGCAGTAGACATTTTGGCTGATGACGATGTTATCTTTGTTTAACACTACTGTGGCCATTAGGGGTCGTCTATTAATCACGTGAGGCTCAAAAGAGGGGAGGTGGTTAGGAAAATATCACGAAATATCACAAAGGGGGAGGGGGGGTGTACTGATATATCACGGGTATTTATTTTTTTCGTTGAACGCGCGATTTCTAGAGTAAGTTCCAAACGTCTGACTGTTGTTGTTACGTTTTTTTAACTCCTCCCAAGGTTCGAAACGGCTTCAGGCAGTCAGAAACTACCTGTACTCTTAATGTCTATCTGGACATTTTTATCACGGTGCTTAATTTTCCAGAATTAAATCACATTATACCTATATTTATATTTTGTACCAAAAAATACACGTGATTTTAGGTAGGAGGTGGGGGGGTAATCTAAAACCTCACCACGTATCACCAGGGGGGAGGGGGGGGGGGTCTAAGTTGCTAAAAAACATCACGTGATTATGGACTACCTCTTACCTGATCGACGATATGTTTCCCGGCTGCGGTGGCTAGGACAGCCTCCAACGATATGGCCAGCCAAAAAAGCAAAAGGTAAACAAACATAGTATGCAGATGACATTGAGATGTGTCAGTTCCATAGTAAGTTTGTTTACGTTTTGCTTTTTTTTGATTGGAATGAAGTATATATATATATATGTCAGATCAGGAAGGCCGATAAAACGAAATAACTACTATTCGACGATCCAACATCATTATTCAGAAATACAATGTGGGCAAGAAAACTAAATTTGGTAATTAAATTAATCTCAACGAAAACTTAAGGCTTCCTAGGTACGTGCGCGGGCGCAGCCTACTCATGAATAATACTGAAAATGTAGGAGCAATCCCTCGAGCCCTGGACGCGTTCACATGCTCCGAGGTCCCCCGAGATTCTGCTAAAGCGACCTGCCAGCCAGTGTCACTTGCGTTTTCAGGTATTCATATAGGTACCTACTTAAACTGATTGCTAAACATGCCGACATATATATATATATATATATATATATCTATGTTTAACACATTGACCGCCACAGTCGGCAATAGCCGACAACGATTTTCCGTACCACACACTCAAGGATTTGAGATTTTCATATATTTTCGTCGCATGATTTCCCATAGCGTATCGTGGCGGAAATGAAAATAGATGTACCCAACTCTGCCCCAATCTACAGTTCTTACTGACTTGACCTCATGATGATCTCGATCCCCAATCCTGGGGCTTACAACATAAATAGGAAGCGTAACGGTCAAAGGGTTAACAGTAGTCGCAGTTACCTGGTCGACGATGTGTTTCCCGGCGGCGGTGGCTTGCAGCGCGGGGTTCGCGGGGGGTGGTGGTGCCGGCTGCTTCCTCGCGGGGGCGGGCTGCGGCCGCGGGGGGGACGGCGGCGAGGGGGCCGCGGGGGGAGGGGGCGCCGGCCCCTTCTCCTTCTTTGGTGCCTGGAGGAAACAATTCTATATTTATTTCTTTTGACATAAATTTACAGAGCACTTAGTGCCTAGAAACAATGGTGTCGATTCGGTTTTCACGATTAAACTTATTTGACAGGATTAAACTTAATTGAAGTGTTCTGTCTTTTTCTTTTTATATCGAAAAGACAAGGACGGGACGCTTAAATTAAGTTTAGTTTTAATCGTAAACACCGAATCGACACCAATATGTCTGTTTTTACAATATAATCAGTCACAGCCGACACTTTAAATATGATAATTCCTGTGCTATAAGTACAGACTACTCTTCCAACGTCGCGGAAAGGTGTTCAGCTTCACTCTGCAAAGTAAGTAATAATAATACATTTTATAATAAGACCAACATAGGGAGGCGCGGGGGAAGAAGGCGCCGGTCCTTTCTCCTTCTTTGGTGCCTGGAGGAAATGATGGCGAGTTGTAACAGTCTTATTACATTGGAAAATTGAAATCGTAAACCAAATAATAACAGAGACTCGCCCACAGGTTTGAGGGAATGTTTCGTTTCGGCAAGTGTATTTATGACGCCCATATGACGGCTTTCCCCTCTTGGCAGCGAGATCTCTGAGCCAGGTATCTTCGCATAACTTTCGACCCTATATACGTTTTCGCCATTCGAGCCGGTTTTTTGCGAGCCCCTCCCAGTAACGGTATCAGGGTCTCCCAGTATCAAGGTCAACCGATAAGTCGACGTCCGGTCGGTCGTCCCAGATATCGATGGGGCTATGTTTTGAACGCGCTAGCGACTGGCGAGAAACGCACAAAAACCAAGACCAGTGGTGACCTCGTATCGGAGGCCAAGAAACAGTTTTAGGTTTTAATTCGCCAATTGCCAGATTCAGTAAAATTATAAATAACTGTAGTGACGGCATTGATGTACACTCTGATTCTGTATGTAAAATTTACAAAACTGTATCAGTAAATATTATTTTTAAATTTATTTTTACTTATATTTTACTGTGTTGATGAGTTTTATATCCATCTTCATGTTTCTTTTGTATAAATTTATAGATGTGTTCACACTTTTGTGCATGCTGTGTTTGCCTATAAAAGGTTGTTGCACTAGATTATGTTTTGAACTGTGTTATGGGTGTTATGTCTGTGTTATGTCTTACTATGTATGGGTGTAAACTATTGTTGGTAAACCTAATAAATAAATTAAAAAAAATGGGTCGCTTAGCCAGCGTAAGTAAACAGTACGTACCGGCTGCTTCCTATCGGCGGGCGCTTGTTCCTCATCGAGAGGTCGCTTGCTGGCTGCGGCGGGGGCGGGGGGCGGCGGCGCGGGGGTCTTCTGCGGGGCGGGGGGCGCGGGGGAGGGGGGCTTGGGGGCCGGGGCTGCGGTGACAGCCGCGGGCTCCGTTTCCGACACTGTGAGTACAAAGAAATATTGATATACAATACAAGGTGTAATAAAATCAGTGGAAACCATTTAAACTGAGGCTTCTACCACAAAATACACAGATACAGAAGGTCCGCTCAATACGCTCACTAAAATCCTAAGCATATACATGCTTATAGACGTATACGGTCGTTGCAGGCAAGGTCACGATACTGTTGTGATACTTTGCCGCGTACCCATGCCTCGAACGACCGTATATTTCTATAAGCATGTATATGCTTACGATTTTAGTGGTTTGTATTGAGCGGACCTTCTGTGTCTATTTTGTGCTTCTACCCATGAAACTGAACAACTTTCCCAGGGGAATGCATAGTCAACTCGCATAAAAAAAAATGTTTTGACTTTTCTAACAAGTCGGTCACCTGATCTGCCAACTTAGTATGGGCTTTTCGTTTGTTTACATTTTAATAAGTACCTACTTGAACAGATGGGGTCTAGGAGGCGCTTCTTCAACTGTGGACTTATTTCGGATGTTTTTTTTATGGCAGAGGTGGCAAACGAGCAGACGGATCACCTGATGGTAAGCGATTACCGCCGCCCATAGACACCCGCAACACCAGAGGAGTCACAAGTGCGTTGCCGGCCTTGTAACGAATGTAACGAAAGTAAGAACACACTGTTTCTACATATCTTTATGGGAGGTCCCTTATACAGGGTGTTAAAAAAAGTGCGTTTGAAATTTTAAGGTGTAACTCAGAATCAAGTGTAGAATCCAGGAAAAATATTGAAAAAATCCGCTCTTCAAATTTGTTTTTCAGTTTTTCATACAAAGTCTTGATTCACTATTCAGATTTAGTACGAGAATCTGAAAAAAACATTTGAAGAGCGGATTTTTTCAATATTTTTCCTGGATTCTATACTTGATTCTGAGTAACCCCTTAAAATTTCAAACACACATTTTTTAACATTCTGTATAGTTTCTATATGGTTCAGCGGTGGACCTCTTTCGACTGATGATGATCACGATCAAATGAACTCACTCTTGACGTCGGGCGTGTCGGCGGACCTCACAGACGTCGAGTCATCCTCCATCTCCATATGCATCTGAGAGCTGCGATGCTCCTGTACAAAAAACATAATATAACTTTAGTTTATGGTAAAAAAACATTTGTATCGAGTGTAATTAATAAATAGCAAGTAAAAAAAAGAAAGCGCCATAACCACAAAGAAAATACCGTGAATAATGGTGTCGATTCGGTGTTTACGATTGAACTCATTTGACAGGACTAAACTTAATTTAAGCGTCCCGTCCTTGTCTTTTCGATATAGAAAGAAAAAGACAGAACACTAAAAAATTAAGTTTAATCCTGTCAAATAAGTTTAATCGTGAAAACCGAATCGACACCATTGTCTAACTTCATTCTTGTTTGTTTGTTTGTAAACTCTTTGTAGATATCAAATAAAACTAAACGTATGTTTTATTGCAATAATGCATATTGAATTGAATGAAAAATGGGTGTCTATTTTCTTTACATAATGACGGATAAGAAAAAACAGGGTACTTATATAGGATATAAAAATAACAAACAACACATAAATAAGTAAAAAAGCGTGTAAAATAGTATATTTTTATGCGTATCTTGGTACGGTTTTTTTAAAGAAATAGCACTAGAAATAGTAGTAAAAGTATGTACACATAATGCTAGTGAAGTATTCCAAGAGGAACTCGTGTACCTTTGCAATCTCCTTTTGGCCTTTTACGGTATAGATTTTACGCGTTCGTAAAACGAAGGAAGTATTCAGGTATCTATCTATCTAATACTACACTGGTGGACTAAAAAATCGACTCAAAATCTGTTGACCGACTTTTGAAAAAGCAACTCAGTCTACAAAACTACTAAATACAAAAACCAAAAAACTAGAAAACCACCAAACTAAAATCATAAAGAGTAAACACGCAGTTTTTGAAACTTTTGGTTTAGTGATTTTTTTGCTAGATTGAGTTATTTTTTTTTAAAGTCGTGCAACAAACGTTGAGTCGATTTTTTTGTCCATGAGTATAGAATAACAAGAAGTAAACACCTACTGGGAAAATAGTTTCTCTCTATCTCTCAAACGTGTTGAAACTATGTTAATAATGTGAACATCCTGGCCACTTATATTAAGGATTTTATAATCTGTATATGTTTCTATTTTCAGTCTTTCAGTCATATTTTGCTATTGCAACGTTATGTTCTACCAATCCAAATAAATCGACATTCTCTTAGATAATATTCATAATATCTGGGACAAATCACACACGGTCATCTGGCCCCAAACTAGGATTCCCTGTATCTTGGGAACCAGAGAACGAACGAGATAGCTGCGTTTTCCTGCCACAGCTAAGTAGAATCCTCTAATCCAGCGGTTCCCAAAAGGTGTTCCGCGGAACCCTAGGGTTCCGTGCAAGGGTCACAGGGGTTCCGAGAGTTAGGCCTTATCGTCGTAGCTACATAGGAAATACGCTGCCTTTCATAGGCCAGTTCGGAATATTTCGGTATCGATATCTGCAACACATAGTATTCTTACTCTTTCGCGCATACGGTACAAACAGCGCGCACGAAAATTCCAACCATTAAATTTAAATTTGAAACTTAAATGAGTTTTGGATGGGACTTTAAGATGAATATTCCCTTTGGCGAGGTAGGGTTCCGCCAAAAAATTGTGGATCAATTAGGGTTCTACATCAAGAAAAAATTGGGAACCGCTGCTCTAATCTGCTGAAAAAGGTACATGAGCTATCAAGGTTTATTTAGAGGCAGTTCAGTTACTTTTGCGAAAGCCACATTTCACGGAAAGTACATACTACATTCTGATTGAGATAAAAGTGACGTTTCGCAAAATCGACGTATCGTATTCTAAGAAGGAGAAAAAAAAAACAATTCTCAAAATTGACGTATACATTATTGTACGGACTTTTGCGAAAATGACATGCATTCCATGAAAAAAAAAAACTTTTTAGGGACTTCTGTCATCGCAAATCAACATACAATATCTATCTACTGAGGCAGAGAAAAAGACATTTTTTTTTTTCAAAAACCCTCTGAATATACCTTCGACGCAGGCGGAAGCTCTCGCGGCTGCGCGTCCGATTCGCATGCAATGTAGACCAAACACAAAATACACATTAACGTACAGTATTACGCGAAATATAAGTCCGTTGATATACAGGGTGTAACAGAAAGGTGTGATAATACTTCAAGGTTGGCCTTTACCCATCAAACTAAAAAACTTTTGTTCTACAACTTTGTTCAAATCGCAAAATTTTTTTTGGACTTTTCATACAAATCGATCAGCTGGCGAACCAAGTTTGTATGAAAAGTCCGAAAATTTCTTTGCGATTTCAAAAAAGTTGTAGAACAAAAGTTGTTCAGTTTGATGGGTAAAAGCCCACCTTGAAGTATTATCACACCTTTCTGTTACACCCTGTATATTAGCACTACAAACAGTATGTCCAATCCCTGTCAATCTCTAGACGCACACGACTATTGCTTACGAAACCAATACACAATACTGCAGTGTCTTCGCACACTGCCTGTCCACTGCCCGACAAAGGTCTCCCCCAAGAGACCACGGGAGAGCCCTTTTTCCGGAGACCTCCTCATCGGTCTAAGGAGTGGGAGGCCTGCCTACGCTTCGTCTTCCGGTGCGCGGTCTTTATGCCACGACGGCCATTTGTTCTACTAGCTATGTGCCCCGCCCACTGCCTACCACTTCAGTTTACTCACAAAATAGACACAGAAGGTCCGCTCAATACAAACCACTAAAATCGTAAGCATATACATGCTTATAGAAATATACGGTCGTTCGAGGCAAGGTCACGATCGCACAGTACGTGATCTTGCCTACGACCGTATACATCTATAAGCATGTATATGCTTAGGATTTTAGTGAGCGTATTGAGCGGACCTTCTGTATCTATGTCTTTTGTGGTTTAGTTTTGCATGATATTGTTACAGCCTTCACAATCATATTCGCATCAGTCATTAAAAATCATCTTAAAGTAAAATAATTAATTAAATAGAAGCATATTACAATGACAAACTGTTATAGATACTAACCAATTCGCTGGTACTGTCCTTTGTTTGGCTTTTGTTTGCCTTTCCTTGATTTTGTCTAGTTTTTTTTTTAAATACGTTTTTTTTAATATATTTTTTTTTTTGTAGGAAAGTGCAAACGCCAGCCGTTTGTTAGTATGCGTGCAGAATAAAGCATAAAATGTGTTAGTTCATAAATGTTATTTTACATAGAATCAATAAATATTATACAGTGGTAGACAAAAAAATCAACTCAAGGTTAGTTGCTCGACTTTTGAAAAAACAACTCACTCTAAAAACTGCTAAACACTAAAAACAAAAAACTAGAAAACCACCAAACTAAAATCATAAACAGTAAACACACAGTTTTTAAACTTTTTGTTTAGTTTTATTTTGCTAGATTCAGTTATTTTTCCAAAAGTCGTGCAACGTACTTTGGAGTCGATTTTTTTGTCCATGAGTATATTAAAATATTGTGTTAGTACATATTTAAAAAAATGTTCCTTATTATAGAACAATCAATGAACAACAGTTCCAATTGTACAGTACACCTCCAATTTTTTTACATTTTTGTAGGCGAGGAATTTTTATTTAGGGATTACAGAAGAGGTATCTTTATAGGAGGATTCTGGGAGAGGCCTTTTTAAATGTGTGGAATGAAAATTTTAATGGAATGTTTTGTTTTTTAGTAACAATAGGTATTTGAACACTATAGTTCTAGGAGAGGTGTTTTAAAACCTTTCATAGGAGGATTTCCAGGAAAGGTGTTTTACACCATTTATAGGGGGTTTCCAGGAGAGGCCTTTTACACCCTTCATATAAAGTTTCCGATTTACGGTTATCTGTGATAATCCACCGCCAAGGACCTAGCTCTTAAGATAAAGCGGCTTTTCACCAAAAGCAGCATCCCTAAGCACTGACCTCAGAATCATCGTCCAAGAGTTCCTCCTCAACCACCTCTGCTCTGTACTCCAGTAAGAGGTCCCGAAGGGGTTTCGAGTCGAGATCACCGCAGACGAACTCGTGCTTCAGAAGATCTGCAGCCGTTGGCCTCTTCTCTGGGTCCTGAGGGCAAAAGTAAGATAAGTTAGTAAAAAAAATGTAAGGGAAACAGTTGCAGATCATGCAGGTTAAGTGAATAGAGATGTGGTCATATCGACCCTTGTAATATCAAATGTAGTAAAAGCCAAAACACGACTTTACAGGAGAAGCAAAAAACAAAAATGGTCATCATATTAATGTCCATAACTTTTTTGATTTTAAAGTTATTTTAATAAATTTAATAAAAGAAACATGGAACTAAGAGTTCTATAACATGAATAACATGGAAATTGCGTACCATGCGTAGTTTAAGATTTAGCATTGCATTTACTACAAAAAAACATTTTCAAAATGGTTTTTATGACCCTAATTTTAACCTAAAAAACTTATAGCTGTCGTAAAACATTGTATATTTCATTCCAATCAAAAAAAAGCAAAACGTAAACAAACTTACTATGGAACTGACACATGTCAATGTCATCTGCATACTATGTTTGTTTACCTTTTGCTTTTTTTTGATTGGAATGAACCATAGTGCAAACCATTGGCATTAGTTTCGTTGAATATTTTATGTATTAAAAGATTCGTTTTTAATGTATCAAATGGAATTTATATTGATAAATTTAGGTGAATAGTCACAAAAACAAAAAGATAGGAAGCAAAATTGTTTATCAAATGAAACAATACAATTGAAAACAACAAAAAGACAACCAAAGCATAGAGGTTTACAATTTAACAGAACCATTTCTAAAATTTTCACATTTTTTTAGGTATTAAAATTGTTCATTAAATTAAGTAATAGAATTTAAAACATCAAATAAAATATCTTATCTTAAAAATGTCCTGTAAATTATAGATTTATTTAAATTTAACAGAAATATTAACAAAAATTGTGACACAAAATATTTTTTTTACAAGAAGCAACTTTTTTTTCTAATTACAAATATACAGTTATAATATAACTACAGTAAACTACAACAAGTAACAAAAACAATTATTACTTTAGTTATTGATAAACAATTAAACAACACAACATCAAACATTAACCGTAAAAAAAATAACAAAATGAAATTCCGTATTTTTCCTGTAAGTCACCCTAGATCTTCAATAAATGTAGTCAAAAGTCATACGTCCTACATTACGAATTTCAGCAAAAAATAGATACTTTTAATCAGGTAACATAAACGTAACAAAGAAAACAGCAAATTGAAAAATAATGTAAAGAAATAGTGATCTTAAATTCTATTCTTAAATTAGCCTCTTGATATTCCTACATCCTCCTCATGTAGATCAGATGAAAAAATACGGTGTAGCATTTTGTTATTTTGTTACGGTTAATATTTGATATTTGGTTGTGTTGTCTGTGAATAAACTAAAGTTATAATGATATATTCTACTTGTTGTAGCTTACTGATAATAAAGAGCCCACTTTTTTGTAAATTGAATTGAGATTAAGATTTTGTATTATACATTATTATTTTCCTCACTGTCTAGATCTTCTTCATCAGTTTCAATTAGGTTATCAATGTAATTGCCCTGGAAGGGCATTTCTAAGTATTCCCTATGAAATCTTTTAGGGATGGTTCCATCTAAACACAGTTTTCTTTAACCGACTTCAAAAAAAGGAGGAGGTTCTCAATTCGTCGGAATCTTTATATATGTTCACCGATTACTCGAAGACGCCTGAACCGATTTGGAAAATTCTTTTTTTGTTTAAAAGGGTATACTTCACATGTGGTCCTATATAAATTTTATTGAAATCGATTCAGCGGTTTTTGAGAAAATCAACAAAACCATAGCAAAATTGGAGTTGTTGCGATTGAAGTCGGTTGCTTTTAACGTATTCAGCGTGGTCAATTATAAATCTTTATATTTAAGTTCAGAGAGAGGCCGTTTTTTAACAACAGTAACAAATATTTTTTGTTACAAGAACTCAACGATTTTTATAATTAATTGCAATAGGTTCAACCGATTTTTTTTACGAAGTCTAATACGACAGAACAAAATGATACACCGTATTTTTTCATCTGATCTTCATGAGGAGGATGTAGGAATATCAAGAGGCTAATTTAAGAATAGAATTTAAGATCACTATTTCTTTACATTATTTTTCAATTTGCTGTTTTCTTTGTTACGTTTATGTTACCTGATTAAAAGTATCTATTTTTTGCTGAAATTCGTAATGTAGGACGTATGACTTTTGACTACATTTACTGATGATCTAGGGTGACTTACAGGAAAAATACGGAATTTCATTTTGTTATTTTTTTACGGTTAATGTTTGATGTTGTGTTGTTTAATTGTTTATCAATAACTAAAGTAATAATTGTTTTTGTTACTTGTTGTAGTTTACTGTAGTTATATTATAACTGTATATTTTTAATTTGAAAAAAAAAGTTGCTTCATGTAAAAAAATATTTTGTGTCACAATTTTTGTTAATGTTTCTGTTAAATTTAAATCTATAATTTACAGGACATTTTTAAGATAAGATATTTTCTTTGATGTTTTAAATTCTATTACTTAATTTAATGAACAATTTTAATACTAAAAAAATGTGAAAATTTTAGAAATGGTTCTGTTAAATTGTAAACCTCTATGCTTTGGTTGTCTTTTTGTTGTTTTCAATTGTATTGTTTCATTTGATAAACAATTTTGCTTCCTATCTTTTTGTTTTTGTGACTATTCACCTAAATTTATCAATATAAATTCAATTTGATACATTAAAAACGAGTCTTTTAATACATAAAATATTCAACGAAACTAATGCCAATGGTTTGCACTACAATGTTTAACGACAGCTATAAGTTTTTTAGGTTAAAATTAGGGTCATAAAAACCATTTTGAAAATGTTTTTTTGTAGTAAATGCAATGCTAAATCTTAAACTACGCATGGTACGCAATTTCCATGTTATTCATGTTATAGAACTCTTAGTTCCATGTTTCTTTTATTAAATTTATTAAAATAACTTTAAAATCAAAAAAGTTATGGACATTAATATGATGACCATTTTTGTTTTTTGCTTCTCCTGTAAAGTCGTGCTTTGGCTTTTACTACATTTGATATTACAAGGGTCGATATTTTGGAGCAGCTCCCAACCAAAACATTAATTCAAAGTGCTGTAAAAGCCACACAGTGTGAAACTGTGTATTTTACGACAAAACGACCTGATAAGTTTACTTTAAATGAATTTATTTAAAGTGTTGAAAAGACCATTCGGTAGTGGATTATGTCTTTTACGACAAAATTCCATGATAAATTTACTTCAATTTACACTGCTGTATAGGGTACTCGATAGTGAATTCTGTATTTTACGACAAAATACCCTATCAAATGGCCGTTTTTTTTTTTTTGAAATGTCGTAATAAGTTGAACAGGCAAAAAATGTGTAATTACAGCATTTAACTGACTATTGCATTGTCGATTACTGTCAATTACAACACGATTTTCAAAGAGAATCTGCATAATTTTTTAGGTCGTAATTACATTTTTTTGCGAATATCGAAATTTTAAATACACAGATCGATAGATCTCGCGAAACTGAGTACGACGGTGTCAAAACGTCATTTTTGCCAGAATGGCTTTTACTACATTTGATATTACAAGGGCCGATATGCTGGCTGGGGTCACAAAGTTACCTCGATTCTGAAACGGGATCTTATTAGGAGGGTCCACGTTATCAGAAAGAGAGTGAGGGCGGGGGGAGAGGGAGAAGAAGAGGGAGAGTCTGAAGCCACACCACAGACCTTAACAAGAGACCCGTGCACCGTGCACGTCCCCAGTAGGGACGATATGGGTTGGTAACGTATTTCGTTGGAGTATCCACGTGATAAGAGGGGTAAGGGGGGATGAGGGGGAGAAACAGGGAGAGAGAGACCGAGAGGGAGAGAGACCTCAAGCCTCACTACTATTACCAATACCTTAACAAGAGTCTTAGAAATGAAATCGTTGAAGTGGCGTCTCCACTTGGACGGCTGTTCCAGCGCGGGAGGGTCGCTCTTCTGTATCTTGAGCAGCATTAGCATCGGCGGCGTCATCTCGTGGTTCGGCGTGTCTATTTGGGCGAGAGGGCAGGGAGAGAGATCGGGGGCAGAGGAAAAGACGACAGAGTGACGGGAGAGGGGGAGGTGGTACGGGGAGATAAGGAGAGGGAGAAAGGTGAAGGGGAAGTGGCAGAGGGGAGAGAGAGATGTAGAGGGATATAGAGAGACTGAGAGACAGACTGACCTTAACAAGAGCCTTGGCAATGAAATCGTTGAAGTGTCGACTCCACTTGGACGGCTGCTCCAGCGCGGGAGGGTCGCTCTTCTGTATCTTGAGCAGCACTCGCATCGGCGTCATCTCGTGGTTCGGCGGCTCCATTTGGGCGAATTCTATGAGCGTTATACCTAGTGACCAGATGTCCACCTGTAAGGGAGGGGGAGCAGAAAATATAATAAAAAAAATGTAATACTTCTTACTATTACTAGTGGAGATAATGGACAGTAATAATGAAGATTCCCTGGACCTATTAACATAAAGCGACAACGCAGCCCAGTAGGTGAAAAATTTTATTTGTAATAACAAGTAGAGTGACTCAAAATGCCATACTAAGAATAAGTATTTATTGCAAAAAAAAAAGTTTGACACAAAAATAAAGTATACAAAATAAAAATGGTGTTCGTTGGTCGGCTAGTCCGAATGGAGAACCGGTCAGCATATTAATGAATGAATGGATGAAAACACTCTATTCCACAACATATAACAAGAAATACACATAGGAAAAAATTAAGTACTGGACCGCTGACTTGATGATGGTCGCGGGAAGCCGCTGGTTGCGGGCAGCGCAGGCAGGAAATCCTTAAGGGAGGCCTTTGTCCAGCAGTGGATGTCTTTTGGCTAATGATGTTTTTTTTTTTAATCCTTAATTAGTCAGCCCTTGGCATCATCTCACCTGATGGTAAGTGATAATGATCCCAAAGATGAAAGCAGGCTTACCAAGAAAAAGCAATGATAAAAACTCAAGAAGATTCATACCGAGCAAGTATCCAATGACACGTACCTTAAAGTCATACGGGTGGTCTCTAAACGTTTCACACAACACAACCTCGGGGGCCATCCAGTACGGCGTCCCTATGAAAGTGTCGTGCTTTTGAAGAGTTGACTTGTTCTTGGCCGACACGCCGAAATCCGCTGCAAATGAGAACGAAAAATAAATACAGGGTCACTTTAAATTAGTTATTGATACGAAAGGCTATGCATGTGCTCATGATAACAAACAACTTTCCCTAAGGAACCCATAGTAATATCGCAAAAAATAAATTGAAGTCTCCATACAAATCGAGCAAATGACCGGCCAAATTAGTATGAAGAGTCCAAAATTTTTTTTGCGATTTGACTATGGGTTCCTTATAGAAAGTTGTTTGTTATCATGAGCACATGCATAGCCTTTCGTATCAAGAACTAATTTAAAGTCACCCTATATATGTTTTAAAGCTGCATGTAAATAATAATAATAATATTCCGAGGCAAAATCACGCAGGGTTATCTGGCCGTAAACAACCTGAGATTGTTGTACAAACATATACTACCAGCAGAAAATTTGGAAGCATCAATTAAAATGTAATACTTATAAAAGTCAGGAGCGCTGACAACTGACCCACCAAGTCAGTCAATGTTATTTTATAGTCATTCGTTATTTCTGACCGTGTCGTTAGTCAGTTAACTTGCGAGATCGACGCGAGCTTCACTGAGCCACAACCACTTCGTTAAATCGAGCAAAAAATAACTATCACGACAAATATGAAATAAAATGAAAGCATTTAGGTGTTTTATTATTGTCCATTCCATTTCAAAATTTGCCAATGAACCGGCTGAACGTGATTGTAACACACTCACTCCCTAGTTTCACACTCACTCACTCACCTAGTTTGACTCCCCCCTTCATAGTAGCCAGCACATTCCCCGCCTTCAGGTCTCGATGTATCACCTTCCTCGAATGCAGGAACTGCAGCCCTTGGCACATTTCGCGACAGACGTACGCTATTTGAGCTTCGTTGAGGCCTTTCTCCAGTTCCGCCATTACAGAGTCTAAGGCGCCGCCGTCGCAGTATTCTAGAAGCATCTGGAAAGATGACAATATTTGTTGTTAACATATATATATGTACAGGTGTAAGGGACAGGTTTCCGTTAAGGGCATGCTCAGTAGACAAAACTGAACAACTTTCCACAAGAAAAAATTGGCTTCTCCATACAAACTGTCCAATCAAGTTTATAATTTTGTATGGAGAAGCCGATTTTTTTTTGTTTCCTGAAAAAATTCTTGTGGAATGTTGTTCAGTTTCGTCTACTGAGCAAGCCCTTAAAGTTTTCGGAAACCTGTCCCTTACACCTTGTATACTATTGTAGTTGGCACAGTATAGTTAAAGCCTGCCCCTCCAAAAGTTACCACACCGCCCTGCCTACCAGGACAGCAATAATTCATAGGAGACTCACCCATATCTTGTATGTGGTGATGTGGTGTAACCACCACGAGTATATCAATGACGCTGCTAAAGTACCAGGATAGCATAAATTCATAGGAGACTCACTCTTAACTTATAACGAGTATCTTCAGTGAGGCAGGCAAGGTCTATATCGACGCCACGCCACGCTGCAAAAGTAGCAGGGCAGCATAAAATTCACAGGAGGCACACTCACTGTATCCACTGATATCCACAGTCGTCATCGTCATCATTGTCCAGAACGCACAAAAGTACCAGGGTGGCATAAATACATAGGAGACTCACCCTTAACTTGTAACGAGTCTCTTCGGTAAGTCACTCTTGGCAAGGTCAAAAAAGCAAAAGTACCAGGGTAGCAGAAATTCAGAGAAGGCTCAGACTCACCCATAACTTGTTTTCGATGAAGTAAGCCTCGTGCAACTCGACGACGTTCGCGTGCCGGCACTCGGACAGTATGTCGATCTCGACGGTGAAGTCGGCGAGATCGTCCTCGTTGTCGAGAACACACATCTTGGCGGCGGCCAGCTGACCGGTGGTCTTGTGTTGCGCTTTGTACACCTGGTGACACAAATTGTATAAACAGATTTAATACTTATTCTTACATGCAGAGTAAGTTTATTTGTCCTTTTTTCACATAGCAAGGGAGCAATATCTCCTCTAGCAAAACCGGAAGTAGTTTTTTCTGGCCTTTTATTGTAGCCAACAATTCTGCCAATGTCAACATTGAGAAAAAAATTGTGATATGTTGCAATAGTAGTCGTAAAGCCATGTCAGAGTCCTTATAATCGCCTTGAATATACTTCTTCTGGTGTGTGGTAGTGGTTTAAACAATATTAATGTGGCACTACCGTTCGCTCTCTTCCGACCTACGTACGTCATGTGAGACAATAAATTTTTGAAATGAAATGAAAACATAACCGTCAAAACAATCGAAAATTCTCACCTTCCCAAAAGCGCCATCCCCGAGCTCCCCAATCATGTCCCAGTTCTCTTTAGGGTCACAATTGTCCCGGATGTTGTTGAACACCTTTTTCTTTTTCGCGTCATTGCCGCCGCCTAGGTGCAGCACCTGTGGAGTGGAGAGAGATGATAGATTAGTTACTAGGGACAGACACCAGTTGCCTAGTGTTATACATACTTAGAATATCATCACCCGCGATTGCGAGAATGGTTACTTCTATGACCATGATCAGTCTTACCTGTCATGTGGCAATGTTTAAGAACATAACGTACAAAAAATTATGAGTTTATTTTTTTTATGGCAGAGGTGGCAAACGAGCAGACGGATCACCTGATGGTAAGCGATTACCGCCGCCCATAGACACCCGCAACACCAGATCGAGGAGTTACAAGTGCGTTATAATACGAGCTATAATACACAGCGCATAGTCGAAAATAAATCTCGAAAAACCATAACAGAAAAGATTAATATTGCAAACATAAGATCTTCTTTGACAGGAGTTATTTAACCGTTTTTCAAATATGACGGAATAAACTGTCACTAATGACAATAATCTTTCAATGTAAACCATATGTAAACGCAAAATTTCTGTGCTCACCGCGAAAGTAATAAAAATCGAAATTAATATGTGAATGTGTATTCGAAATAAAGATTCATAAATCCAGGTAATCCGCTGGATAAAATGAATCTTTGAATGATTTAAATATCTAAATTCTAATACTCGAAATTGTGTCAAGTATTTTTAAAGTGACTATGAGAATCGAGGAGATTCAAACTATGATTCTAGATATATTGCTGGAAGAGTACATGGAGGATATATTAGGAAAATGAACGTGGCATAAAAAATCTTTTGTGAATCTAGTTCGTTGTCTATTTGCAAGACTTGCGACTAAAGAAGAATGTACATTCGATTTAGCACAAAGGAAGATTCTACAAGATAATTAAAGGTGATCTGACCTTAAGGACCTATAGCAAAAGATTTTTAATTTAACTGTTGGGAAAATCTAGTTCCTTCAATAAGCATCTGGTTTATCTTAAGTGTGATAATCTGGCCAACCCTGTCACTTCCAGAAGACCAAGTCTTAGCATTCACTGATTTCTCGGAAATAACTTTTATAAGTGAGAACTGTAAGCAAGGTTCTAACAAGAGTTCGTTGTTTCTTTTTGCTGAGGAGAATAAGTCTAAGGATTCAATAATTTAACAAATTGTGGACAATCAAGGATTCATATTTTCTTGCGCACCTATACTGTGAACTGAAGACAGACAAAACTCAATAGATATCTCTTTTTTTTTTTATTCTAAACTTACAAAAATGTGTCGGACAATCCATTCACTAATATGCGTAGTGCTATGCGGCATCCAATCGGTTGTACGTATGATATACACCGTCATCCTCTTCATAGAGAACCTGTTCCGTCAACTTTTGCAAACAATCTTCAATTTCATATCATTTTTAATACAGATGGTATCGCTAATTCCTATACTCTTAGTATTTTTATGCACATCGAAGTTGAACTGTTTCTTCTGTAGTAACAGCATGATTCCTATTGGGAGGGGTGGATGCGACTGTCTAATGTCCTTTATAGCTATAGTGATTTTGTTCTTCATTTTCCGAGCGACCGGTGTATTGGATAAGATCTTCTTCAACCTTGGATACGTGAAGGAGAAAGTTATGTTGATGGCGGACGGTTTGTCTGCTGTATCTGTTGCTGATTGTACGAGGAATATTACGGAAACTACACTTGCTTATGAAGACTTTGATACTACAACTGAAGGATAATTAATTAACTGCACTAAAAATGCGATGAAAATGGCAGACTGCAAAATAAAAATATGCTGTGACTAAAATGGCAGACGGCGAAAAAAAAATCGCCATTGAATTGGGGATTCTCGGTAAGCCTGGTATGATTCCAAAACCAATGGCTTACCAATGGAGTTTCAAAAAAGAATATATTTTAATTGTCTATCTATAAAAAGTAACTTTCTTTGGAAGTGATTACTGATTACAAAAAGTAATTTAAATTGGTAACGTGTTTAGCAGAACTCGTTTGTGTAATGTTTGGTAAGGTTTGAATATAATGTACAATATTGTGTGAAGTAATTATTTATTCCGCTGATAAATATTTTAAAAATGAGTGCATTTCGTTTTGTTTTAACCGTAGTTCTAATTATACAGGGTGTAACAGAAGTTTGTGACAATACTTCAAGGTTGGCTTTTACCCATCAAACTGAACAACTTTTGTTCTACAACTTTGTTGAAATCGCAAAATTTTTTTTGGACTTTTCATACAAATCAATCAGCTGGCGAACCAAGTTTGTATGAATAGTCCAAAAAATTTTTTGCGATTTCAACAAAGTTGTAGAACAAAAGTTGTTCAGTTTGATGGGTAAAAGCCAACCTTGAAGTATTGTCACACACTTCTGTTACACCCTGTAGATACTTTGCTGATGTAAAACGTTGTAGTTATGTTCTGATAAGGCACATCTGGAAGCGGTCGTGGATCAGTGCGGCTTGCGTGGTCGCGTCGATCACGCAGGTTAACTGACTACAGACACGGTCACAAGTCACAAACTGGTTGGGTTTGACTTTTAGTGGCATTTATCTCGACCGTTTACGTGCTTCGCAAGGCACGTTATGAACAAGGCACATCTACAATGCCACTTACATTAGATATAGACAAAATTTATGTTTACATGTATACTGCATCAAAACGAAAACAAACATGACATGTCTTTTAACTTAAATGTACATGTTAGAATTCGTATATTTCTTGCGAACACTTACTAAGTTTATTTGCCATTTCGACGGGGAAGTGCTAACAACTCCTAACTACAAAGTTTAAAAAACTTAGTTATAATATATTTCCAGCCAAAATTAATAAGGTTGTGATGGACCTTAATAGAGGATATTTCCTCGGTGCCTAGCTACATCAATTTTGCGAATTTCAACTTAATTCAATATACCAGTAGACGCGCAAATTCATTCTCTATCGAACTGCATTCATAAGTCGTTTTCGTAAAACATGTAAGTTAGGAGTTGTTAGCACTTCCCCGTCGATTTCTATTAAATGCGCAATAAATTCTATTCGTCTGACAATTTTTACATGGATATATCAATATAAAAACATATCAAGATTGCTTACATTTTATTTCAATAACTAAAGAAATGGAGTTTACACATGCGACTCATAGCAAACTAAGACTGATCTCTGAAAGTTGATCGTTACCGACATTTAAAAAGTGTACATAAAAGTACCCACTTTAAAAAAATAAATTGAACTGAACTGAATTTCATAAATCTAAGTACCATAGACACAACAAAATGGTGCTCAGACCCCGGGACGATACAAATCGTCCCGAGTTATTTACCTACTACGACTTCCCTTTCTAAAACGTAGGAGCGAGCGAGACAACTAAAGGTACAAGTCCGAGACCGGCTGCAAGTCGCCGACCACACGCGACAGGCGACAGACCGCATTTATCGACCGCATTTATCGACCGCAAGTTACACTACTGGTTTCTATGAATCTCTATGAAAGTGATTGCGAGCGCGGCGACATGTCGCCTGCGGCCGCGGCAGGCGTCATGCGGCGGCTACACGCAGCGACTGCAAGTCTCAGGACCAGTAGTGCGGCCGACCGCAGAGCGGTTACACGCATTTCTTTTCTTTTTTTGCATATAATAACAACAATTCGTCGACATCTTCCTCCTCTAACAAATGACACAGTAAATTATTGTTAAACACGTCCGATATTCTGACTCGCGCGAAGGTACGGAAACGACAGGGTACAAAAGCTGACTGAAGTGCAGTCGCGTTTGGAATGACGCCGGCCGCAGTGTCGCCTGCGGTTGACGCCTGCAGCCCGTCTCGGAATTGTACCTTGAGTGACGGATGTACGGACCGTCACCAGAATGTTACCGCAGGGGGGTGAGGTCGCCTTCGGAGAGCGGCAGGGTGTGTCCATAACATACAGTGTTACGCTGACAATTGGCCGTAGTTACGCCATAACGATCCAACTTGCTTCAAAGTATGTCAGTGGCATAAAGTACATTATCCCTTACTTACTTTAAAGCCAGTTGGATCGTTATGGCATAACTACGGCCAATTAACCAATAGTGGGCTAGTTGAAATTAGAGTAACTTGAAAATTGAAACATAGGTGCTTAAAATGGCCGTAATAATTTTAAATATAAATAATGGCTTTTAAATAATAATATAAAAAAAAACATGTTTGGGAGCTTACGTTACAAAATGTTTAACTTATCTCTGTCACATCTAGGTTTCAAAAAACGTTATACTTTGCAGCCACGACAAATTTTGGAATAGTTCTCAATACTCAATACTCAATAATTTATTGCATTCCATGAGTTCTTAGGGCGTTCTTAGTTTGCCAGAAAACAAACTCAAATTGCACGTGAAAAATTGTTTATGTTCTAAAGGGTATTACAAAACACTAGATTATGTAAATGACAATGATATATATGGACATGTATAGATCCTCCCTCTCACAATTATATTGTTGACATGAATTTTAATAGAATTTAAGATTTTATTTAAAAAATGTGTTGAAGATAGTTTCTTTTGGGCTTAACGTTTCTTCTCGCTTCGCAAACACTTCCTGAAACGTTGAGTGTACAAGTCCCACGTGACTAGGTAGAAAAAAATGACGATTTAAAAGCATGTGTAAAGCATCTACTTAAATAAAAAAAGACTTAATAAGTGAACTAAATATGTACTTAATTAGTAGGACATTCAAATTAATTGTACCTATCCAGGTTCAAGGGTACAATAAAATCTATGTGGTTTTGCTGCAAAGTACCCTCCCAGCAAAACCACATTAAAATTAGCCAGATCCCCATTGCGTTGGGGAAAGCTCGCTTCCATCTTCGGCATCATCATCACTTACCATCAGGTGAGATGATGCCAAGGGCTCACCAATTGTGTTTTAAAAAAAAGATACAATAAATTTGAATGCTTAAGAACTTAGAAGGCTTAAGAACTCCAAAATATGTTGTAGTTTTGCTGTAATGCTATGCGCGCACGGGCAACGCAACTTTTTTGTCTCTTGCATCAAGTCTATGGGCTTGTGTGGAAGTGCGCGCACGTAGCGATGCGACGCGACGCGACAAACCAGGCGACTTTGTTATGATCCCATAGAATTGATGCAAGAGACAAAAAAGTTGTGTTGCGTTGCGTTACCCGTGCGCGCATAGCCTAAACTCCTAAAGTATAACGTCATACATAATTGACCACGCTGAATACGTTAAAAACAACCGACTTCAATCGCAACAACTCCAATTTTGCTATGTTTTTGTTGATTTTCTCAAAAACCGCTGAATCGATTTCGATAAAATTTATATGGGACCACCTATGAAGTACCCTTTTAAACAAAAAAAGAATTTTCGAAATCGGTTCAGGCGTCTTCGAGTAATCGGTGAACATACATAAAAATAAAAAAAAAAGATTCCGACGAATTGAGAACCTCCTCCTTTTTTTGAAGTCGGTTGAAAAGCGACTCACCTTCTTAAGATTATTGAAAAACGACATGTTTCTTGTAGCGCGAGGCGCGCCTCATCCGCCCTTGCACATCGTGTCACACCACGCCTCGGCTTCGGCGCACGCGCATGGCTGCAACAAGAGAAAATAAAATTATAATATAAAAATTATCATCATGACATCATCTTCAGGAATCAATGAAATATTATTTTTGTTTATTTTATTCATTTAGGATAGGATTTTTTGTGTCCAAAAAATATAACACTAGTTTTTGTCCGCGGTTCCGCCCGCGTGTATGTCGCTTTATGACTGTCTCTTAGGTATCCTACATGTGTTAATCCAGTATTTGATCTATCTACCTACCTTTCATCCAATCCGTTCAGTAGTTTCGGCGTGAAAGTCGAACAAACATCCATACTTTCCCATTTTTTAATATTAGGGATGAGATCAATCAGTAATGAAATGAATATTGCCAAAGACAAAAATACAACCTCCATCACGCCAAAAATATGTCAAAAGACTTTTAAAACAAGTTACGTAGCGCTTTACAACCTTCATGCTACCTTGCGATAACAAAAGTAAACACGACATGCGAATTTGGCGCTTATCTTTATTGAAATAAATGCGTTTAGGTTACACTGTTTTAAGGATGACAATTTATGCGCGAAAAGTTATTTCTTGTATGGTCCAAAGTGTTAGAATTTTAGAATAGGCCCGACAACGGAAAATTTAATTTTAATTTTTTTGACGAGTTTTGAATTTACAATAACAGCAACGCGACGTATGCTTGGTTTACCACGATTATCCAGGGGCAAGGGACAATAACCAGGGACCAATGAAACACGGTCATACGCCGTATGCTCCTGAGTAATATCACTTCGAGTGATTAATAAACATAGCGTAACACGTTACATAGTCAAAGTAATGCATCCCTGTTACATATAATACATACATGAATATCATATATGAAATCCCTTGTATTTATCAAAATTGCTACAAAAATTCCGGGCCCTCGTAACAGATAATATAAACATCATAGCTTTGTATAGCGTAGCATCTTGCAATAAATATCAATCCTCATTCCACTCATCAATTAAACCCAAGTCTGGTCACATAGTGACTCACACCGACTCCTGCGCACCTAACAACATGAAATTTATTATTACTTGCCATTTTATCGCAACCCAGCTTCCGTCTGCTACGCGATAGGTGGCGCGATAGCGGCAACCGCCAATATTAATATTACTTTTAATGTTAAAATTAATTCTGAATTGTCTGTCTAATATTGCCAGTACTTTTGTGTTATGTAGAATTATTTTCCTCATATCGCGATTTGAAACATGTTGGAAACAATACAGAATAGTCGAGTAAATATGATAGGACACCTGATAAGACACGACAGCTTCCTAAAAACCATAATACAAGGAAAGAGGAGGGAAGAAGCTTACAAATGGTGAAAAAATGACGAATGACACACTTACTTAGAATTAAAATCATTTTGGACATTCATCATTTGCAGTGCACCCTTCAAATAGAGGACAAAGATCGCGACTCCATGTCGTCTCTTTGGAGTACGTTTCGGCATGTCAGACGTAGTTTCGTACTCTTCTTATTTTCTCTCTGGCATTCCACAACAATGAAGAGTGATCTTTCCAATGTCATGTGAAAAGAAATAAGAGAATATTTTAGAAAATCTTCGATGAAAAAATGGCGAAGATTTTCATTGAAAGAATGTCCAGGGTGCCTGTATGTAGCAATGTTAGTTATGCCACCATGTAAAAGAGAAGATCAATTTTATCTTTTGCTCCACACAAGAAAGATCTTTGTGGTTTAAAATAATCTTGTGTGTACTATTATTCCTCTTGTTTATGATTTTCTACGCTAGACGATCTAGAAATAACTGGTTTGTTTATTATTCATTACATTATGCAATGTCTCAAAATAGTTTGGTATCTTTGATACGTATTATAAATAGTGATAAAAGTTTCTGTAAAATTAAAAGTTTCAACACTTTTTTACGCGGTTACGGATTTGTTATGTCCCTGTACCGAATAAATCCCTGTTGGGTTTACTGTAATTTCACTTTTACAATTGCACCTTAAAATGTATCTGAATTTTCTTTTTATTGCCGTAGCTTCCACTCATGACACTAAAAACCTTGAAATGAAATGAAAATGAAAATATTTTATTCGAAGTAGGTAGCAGTATACACTTTTCGAACGTTATTCTTTTATCTACCTAACACGAGGTTCCTACCACTCGCTCGGAACTCGTATACCCACTGTTTCGGGAAGTGTTTGCGGAGTGAGAAGAAACGGCGGGCCCTAAAGAAACTCCCTCCAACACATTTTTTTTTTTAAAAAAGTCTTATATTCTATTACATCTTAATGCTAGATCAATAAATGAATTATACAATGTCATGTCTGTAAATAAAATATGCAAAAATAAGAATAAAGTAAGAAGAATAAAGAAAGAAAGGATTCAAAAGAGATAAAAGTAAAAATTATTTGTAGCTAATGACTAACAATTCAAAAACCAATGACAAGAGCAGGCCAGTTCACACGGACAACACCCGATCACGAGTATAACGCGAGAGTCAGCCATCGCTCCCCTCAACCATATTTGAGGGAAGGGAACGACCCGGCTCCCGATACGCCACCATCCGCACGAACATTTAAGCGAGCATGCACAAACTAACATCCTTTAAATGAAAATACAAAAAAAGAATGAACGGGAATGAAGAATGAATGGGAAGAATGTATGGGAAGAGACCCGTGCCCCTGCAGTGGGGACGTTATGGATTACACAAACAACAACACAAAAAATAAAAGAAATATACGATATGATATATGGCCGTCCCGCCTCGAATAGCGGAGAAGAATCAGGAGATGAAGAATATAAATTTAGTTAAATAAGATAGAATAGGATATTAAACAATTATTATTCAAGAAGCATTTTTTTTTGCTTCTCTTATAAGCCGACTCCTGAACTTTGTAAGGTAGTTTAACCGTTTTTTTCTCTTTCTATACTTTCATAATGTCACATCACTACTGGCCGTATGGAAAGAAAGAGGAGTAGAGGACGCATGCCTATGCGATGGACTGACGCGATCAAAGAAGTCACCGGGATGACACTGCAGGCCAACATTTACCGTGCTCAAGACCGAGCGGCCTGGAGAGCTGTGGTGGCACGTGCGACCCATGATGGTCACGTCCCTCAGACATGAGGATACGACGAGGCAGAAGACTTTCATAATGATTAATGACCGCGAATTAATGATTACAATTAATAAAGGTGACTGCGGGTGATGCTTAGTGCAACACTGGGCAACCACCGTCTATACTTTCTGGTTAGCACGGTTAAATTGTGCCACACGATAAGAGAGAGAGAGATAATGATTAATCTTCAAAAAAAAGCTACATCTGCTTTTAATCGACTTAAATCTACCTAGCATTTTTTTTTATTATATAGGAAGGCAAAAGGCTGACGGCCCACCTGATGGAAAGTGGTTTTCGCCGCCTATGGGCATTTGCAGCACCAGAGCTGCTATCAATGCTTTGCCGATCCTTCAAATACCTTTTCGATCCCTTCTTGAAGAGTCATATACTATAGCCCTCAGGGAAAACCTAGGGTGGGAGCTCATTCCACAGCTTGAGGATTAAGAAGCATATATAGATACATAGATAGCATCATTTAGTTTAATGAATAATGACAATATTTGAGACACGATTCTCAGTATGAAGATTATTTTATACTGACTAAATTATATTTGGTATTACTAAACAGCATATGACACAAAGTTTTTATGTGTTATCTACACATAATTGCGAACAAATATAGTGACGTCACACTCTGAATAGTCAAGCAAAGTGACATCATTCATTACAATGAATAAGTTAAGAGGACTTCCTCAAGCTGCTTCCTCAAGTTACAGTTTTAATAATGATGGCTCGTGTAGATAAGTTAGGTATTGGTGTCGATTTGGTTCGTTTACGATTAAACTTATTTAAAAGGACTTTTAAGCATCCTATCCTTGTCCTTTCGATACAGAGAGTAAAGACAACACTTTAATTAAGTTTAGTTCTGTCATATAAGGTTGATCGTAAAAACCGAATCGACACCATTACCTACTTAACTTATCTACTATCGATCCATCGACGCATCGTGGACCTGTCATACTAAACAACATTCTTACTAATATTGTAAATAACTGAGATGCGAAATTAAGGATGTTAGTTTGTTCCGCTTTAACGTCGAAACTGCTGAAGGGATTTAAATGAAATTTGGTAGGTCGATAGATCTAACACTGGATTGACACATAGACTAGTTTACTCTCATCGTTGGACCAGTCATCGTAAGAGAGATTTTTTTCTTCTTCTTATCGTGTGGCACTGTTCAACCGCGATCAAAATGTACAGACGGCAATTGCCTGGTCCTGTACTTAGCATCATCCGCGGTCACGAGTAGGCTTAGAGCATGCTCTAAGCGTGTAGGACTAGCTAGGTTCATGTCATTAGAAATCTCACATCAAAATCTAGGCGTTAAATCATCTTTATGAATACCTTAACCTAACCAGTTCCAAAAAACCGTGTTTCCATCGATTTCTATTCTCTATACATTGTAATAAATAAATATAATAACACACATTTTATGCAAATGCCCTCCTCGTTCGTTCAGTTTTCTGATAATAGTATCTTAAAGTGGAGAATCGAATTACGGAACAGGTTTTTCGGTAAACATATTGTACGAGTTTTATAGTTAGTTATACCGTGTTATACTGCCCTCTTAAGAAAAAAGGCCGCTAAGTATACGGAAACTCCATATTGATAGAACTTCCAAGCCCTTGTCCTGCTGGAAGGACTTCCAGCCGGAATACTCCGCAGAAATACGATTCAAAAACTCGCTGAATCAGAAAGAGACGCACGTTAGAGTTCATTGCGTCCTGCTAGTCCATACAAACAAAAACATTGCGTCCTACCGGTAGTACGTAAAGTCCTGCTAGCAGGACTCTGGACGTTCTACGGATACTTAGCGTCTTTCTTTTTTATGACGGCAGTATACTAGCCTATACCGCGGCTCCAGGTGTGTAGATTTAAGGCTTTGCCATACCAAAGGCAGGTCAGACGCGGAGCAGGTCAGAAGCAGCGCGGGAGACGGCACACTGAATGCAGACGACAGTTCCAACGCGATTTTAACGCGGGCCCGCGTTAAAACCGCGTTCAGTGTGACTTTGATGGGTGAAGGTTAGTTGGCTGCAAGATGTCGAACAGATTCTTGCTGCTTTTGGCTCTAAGTCGAAGAAGAAAATTTTACTTGAATATTATATTTCTATAATATTTGCCTCGAAAATCGTATATATTTTTGTTCCCACGCATTAATCCGATATTTTTTTCATTTAAATCCATCAGCGGTTATAAAAAAATACAACTGTTGTGTAACCGCAAACCAAAAGCAGGTCAGTAGCAGCGCGGTTTAAAGGCGGACCCGCGCATGTTGTAATACAAGAAATTATATGAAGTACGTCACACCCTCACACCCAATTTGAACGCGGGCCCGCGCTCAAACTGCGCTGCGCCGCGCCGCTCTGCAACTGCCGGACGACAAACCAGGCAGCACGAGCGCGGGTCAGAAGCAGCGCAGGCGCGGCGCGGCGCAGTTTGATCGCGGGCCCGCGCTGCTGTATAACTATGGCAACCATGTTAGCATGCCACACCGGGGGCGGGGCGTTCGCAGTGCAGCGCAGCGCGGCGACGCGGTTACACAACAGTTGTATTTTTTTTATCGAATTGATGCCGTAGGAACAAAATTATATACGATTTTCGAGACAAATATTATAGAAATATAACATTCAAGTAAAATTTTCTTTTTCGACAAAACCAGCAATAATCCGTTCGACATTGCAGCCAACTAACCTCCACCCGTCAACGTCACACTGAACGCGGTTTTAACGCGGGCGGCCCGCATTAAAACCGCGTTGGAACTGCCATGCCGTCTGCATTCAGTGTGCCGTCTACCGCGCTGCTACTGACCTGCTCCGCGTCTGACCTGCCTTTGGTGTGCCGAAACCTTAAGTTTTACGACTGTTGTTTAAGAAGGAAAGGTCGTGGCCAGTACGGATTGGTTGGCGCATCGATCACGCACGTTGACTGACTACAAATACGGTCATAACCTGGATAGGTTTGATTTTTACTGGCATTTATTTCAACCGTAGTTTGTAAGGCTGAGCTAGAGCAATAGCTCAGAATTAGAATGGTAATAACAATAGGTCCCCTTGGGTCGAAGTGTCGCTGTTTAGACATCCCCCATCAACAAGATATAGCAATAGCTTAGGCTTAGCAGCTTGAAGTTATGCTTCTACAAAATTATTGTACTTAAATGCATTACAAACAAATAGCTAACGTACCTATGCAAAACATACATATGTAGATATGCGCATGAGTTGACCATGGCATGCGGTAAACGATGCCCATTCACAGTACGTGCTAAGTAGATACACCACACGGGTACAGTCGCGTGCGCATGTGAAAAAAGAAAAATTATGTATGAAATTGGCATAGTTACAACTTTGTAATCGTTACGAATGGTTGCACAAACTAGTCGAAAAACTGTATTTTGGAAGTCACTTACTTCCCTTTTTAATATTAGAAATGTACCTAGTCGCCGATGTCTTTATAAATATGTATAACCGGTGGAGCTTAATGCAGTTTTATTTGAAAACAGGTTTCTTTACGGAAGTTAGTAGCTTTTTTTGAGATAAGTTCAGAGGTTTTGGAGTGCGTTATTAGGTTTTTACGAAACGCCAAATTCCAGACGGAACTTTCTCCTTTTTTTATGCGCAATTAGCAAGCCCTTGGCATTATCTCAACGAATGGTAGGTAATGATAATGTTTACTCAGTTTTAAATTTATTTCCCACAATCACTTCTCTCGGCGACTGTAGGTGTAACGTGTCGTGGTGACACGCTTTCGATCCGCGTTGACCGACAACGTTAAGATATCTATATTTGTACTTTTATATTTAGTACAGTTTAGATTTCGTATTCCGATGTAAAACGTCTTCTAAATACCAGGAACTTATGTACTCGGGAGGAACCTTTTGAAGCCAACCAAAAGGCTATCGATGTAGCCACGTTTTAGGCTCAAGTTGCTACAGATCACCAAAAAATTTGCCATTTACACGAAAAGAAGAAAAAGGAGAAGGAATACAGCAAAACGTCTCCACTGCTCGGATACGGGTATCTTCCCATATATAGGGTGCTACTTTATTAGTGCCCGATATTTTAGTCAGTGCTTCTACTCTTGATTCTGATCAACTTTCCCCAAGGAACCCATAGTCAAATCGCAAAAAAATTATGGTCTCTTCATACAAATCGATCAGCCGAGCGGCCAAATTAGTATGAAGAGTCCAAAAATTTTTTTGCGATTTGACTATGGGTTCCTTGGGGAAAGTTGATCAGAATCAGGAGTAGAAGCACTGACTAAAATATCGGGCACTAATAAAGTAGCACCTTATATTTAGGAGAACCAAGGCATGAAAGTTACCTCCTTGATTATAATAATGTTTAGGATTGTAATAAGGTGAAGTAAAACCAGGTGAAGCTTATTTAAACTAGACCTCCTTTCTAATCGTGAAACAATTAACTTAACCAGGGAAACCAAAATGGCAAGTCAAAAATTGTATTTGCGAATTGACTAAATTCACGAATAAAATGTTTGACTTACCATTTTGTTTGGATGAACAGCTGATTGGGGAAAATCCCTTGGGGAAAGTTGATCAGTTTTATTTATGATAACAAATGAGCCCTGGAAGATATTTTAGGAGCATCAATATCCTTTAATTATAATCTAATTTGAGTGCGTTTGAATACATCTCACCTTATCAAAAGTAACAATGTAGTCGAGGATGGTACAAGAAAGTCCAAATAACTATACCTTGTTCCAATAAAAAAAATGTAAAAGGTAATCAACAAAAAATCTTTTTTGTTACAATAAAGATTTTATTATTATTATTAAACAAACTTACTATGGAACTAACACATGTCAACATCAGTACCCTACTAAGTTCGTTCACCACTTTTTTAATTTATTGGAATGAACTATACCTATTCATTCTCGCCTTGAAGATACCGAGATTGTAAGAATCGGAAAACAAACGCAGCCAAGGAGTTCAACTGTCTTGCAGTCCGCAAAATAAATGAGGACGCATATCGCTTCATGCGAATAGATGGAATGTCAACTACAACAGCTTGGAAATCTTCCCTGCGTCAGGTGGATAAGAGCTGAGAGAATGTATGTACGATATACATATGAGTATCATATTGATAATGTGACAGTGTTGCGTTAAATCTTTTGGTGTGTGTGTGTGTGTGTTCGCGTTTATTAATTACTCACTAATTTATCATTGATGATAAACTTATTTAGGAATGTGCACTATCTTTATTAGTAACACAATACTGCCCATATTTGTATAATGTACATAGTGTGTGAATCGTATAGTAACTGATGTTACGAATAATTGACCACGCTGAATACGTTAAAAACAACCGACTTCAATCGCAACAACTCCAATATTGCTATGTTTTAGTTGATTTTCTCAAAAACCGCTGAATCGATTTCGATAAAATTTATATGGGACCACCTGTGAAGTATAACCCTTTTAAACAAAAAAAGAATGTTTCAAATCGGTTCAGGCGTCTTCGAGTAATCGGTGAACATACATTAAAAAAAAAAGATTCCAACGAATTGAGAACCTCCTCCTTTTTTTGAAGTCGGTTAAAAACCATTTCAAAACGACAGGAGGTAGGAAACGACAGTAGGAGCTCCTAAATTCGGCCGTTAAGTATGTATGTATTTCCGCGATTTTCTCGAAACCGCTGGACGGATCGCTTTTCAAAAAAAATATATATCTAAGTTAGAGGAAGAAGGCTTTGTTCTCAAAGTTTAGACAGTGGTTTTCAATATTCGCTTCCGTGGCGTAGTAGCTAGTCCGCTCGCTTCAAATTACGAGGTCGCGGGTTCGATTCCCGGCGGGCTCTAACTTTGTAGGATTCGGTTTAGTTGATGCTAGGGCATTTTCTCAGCTTGCCTGACTTGCTACCACCATCTATGTCTAAAAGCGTCGATGGCTCCACCATAGCGACATCGACCACTTTACTAGAGGTCTCGGGTTCAAATCCTGACCAATTTAGCTATGTTTCGAAACTTAACGTGCGTTTTCATACCGATGGGTTTAACGGCGAATAAAAATATCGTGAAGTAACCTGCACATCTGATTACAAGATGTGTATGATGGACGGGTTGCCCACGTCCTTAGGTATAAATCTAAACGCCATTACATGTGATCGTGAGCTATACTGCGTTGAACACTGGACAACTGCTATCCCTCCTTTATGATAGTAAGGTTAAATTGTGCCACACGATAAGAAAAAGAAGATCTAAGTCTTGTCATCCTACATCAATGATAACAGCATTGATGCGTTCCGCATGAAAATAGCTCTTGGAAGCCCGCTACCATCTTGGACAGGTGGCGACATCTATCGTCCTCGCCACAAACTAATCTAGAATGCGATATCGAAGTTTCCTTGATCGTATACATATATACAACTTCCAACCATCAACAGTTGGACCACGGCCGGTCCCCAGGCACACCACTTCACATGGCAGAGGTATCTCCCTTCTCACTGAAAAGCAATCACCACTGTTCCTACAGACATTAAGTCACCATCAGAAGAAATGGCTAATTGATTGTGGATAAAAAAGGAAAACATTGATCACAGACAGATTAAAAATTGATGCTCCAATTCAAGAAATCATTAAGTCCAAAAGTTACTTTTGACATATTGATGTTATTATTAGTGATCGGAAATTAGGATGCAATTATACCTAAAATTGGGCAGCTAGCATAATATGGACATGCCGTTTTGAATAGAATTGGAAACTATTAGCCATACAATACTTCTGTAGTGTTAAATGTTTCATATTTTAGCCCCCCTATCACCTCCTACAAGGATTACCGGTAACCCTGTGTATATAAAATAAGTTGTGGATATATAAACACATAATAGCATACATAAAATTTTCAATAACATCAACATTCACTACAATCAGATCATTACAGTTCTAAGATCCGGTGACAGTCAATAAAGGTACTAGGTAGAAAAATATGACGATTTAAAAGTATGTGTAAAGCATCTACTTAAATAAAAAAAAAATTTTTGATTTTGATTTGACTTGATTTTGAACACCAAAGAAGTTACAAGTGTGTTGCCGGCCTTTGAAATGGGAGTAGGCTCTTTTCTTGAAGTATTGAATGTTGTATCGGTCTGGAAATACTAAGAAGTAATAAGGCCTCAAAAGTTCACATAGCAAAATTTAACAGAATGCATTATCTATAAAGATATGTTTTCGTTATCTTAACAGATACTCAGTGAAGTAAAGTTTTATCTTAAGTGCTCGACCTACTCTATATTACTTTCTGTGGTCTTCGATGTTGTTTTATTTTCTGCTTTAACATTATTTGTATAATATTTTTATTTAGTATTTGTTTTTCTTTAAACTCATCCCAGACATACCATAAAAGTTGTCGAGTTATTTACCTACTACGACCTGACTTTCAAATCATATAGGAACAAGCAAGATGATCGAGTGATGACTGTATGGGTCATCACCAGATTGTATACTTTCTCAAGCTAATAGCGCCAGATACCAACACAATAGAAAATCCCTAAAAAAAACTGCCTATTGAAGAAAATAATGTATAAGTATTTGTTTACAATAGTGTCAAAGATTGTGCTTTTACGTTAAACGTTAGTTAGAATGTTAAAACACATTTTGTTCTAACTTCAGAAGTAATGTTGAGAGTTTTTACCTTTTAGAAACTTATCCGAATTTGTAGTCAAATCACACACTGCAATCCAAAGGTGAAAATGCACGTAAACACTACATATTTGCGACGGGAGAAATTGCTATTACGTCGTCACTAATTTAATTTGTTGTTTGACGAATATTTTAGTTTTATGTTAGGTGCATCTTAAGATTTCACAAACGATAAGTTTAGGCTGCAATTCTAGAGAAATTTAAACGGAAAGCTTAGTCAGCGCGGTTGGAACTACGGCTGGCGATAGCGACGTTGAAACGAGAAGACTGACCGGCCTCACCTAGGCTCAGTCAATTCAGAAAAATAAAAAAAAACCTGTTCTTCTGAATCACCTACTGAACTAGTACGGCTGCTTCCGCTAGCCCCAGACTGACCGTCGACCATCCACGTGATAATATTTAGTACACTACGCACATTTTACATAAAACCTACGTTAATTTCCTAGTTAAAACGAGTAAAATATTCTATGGGTGAAAGGGGACATACCTTAGCAAAAATAAGTGTTTCACAGCGAAAACAAACTCCAATATGTGTCAGCACGTTGGATAAACACTTTTCACACAAAAATATAGTTCACAAATAATGTTTGTTGCAAATCGAAAGTTTCACTCGCGATTTTTTACACAGCGAACAGTATGCGGCGGATATGCGCTACCCCGTGCAAGACGCCATTTTGATTTCGTCAACTATAACGATTATAGACAAAATAGACTAAACTGCGTTTTGTTGTTCTTGTCAACGAAAGGGAAAAAATAAAATGTACGCTGTTTTGTATGTAAACGTGAATAAAGTGATGATATTCATTAAACAAGTCAATTTTTACCTTTTAGAAACAATTATTGGCTCAATCAAATTAATTCCTTCTTCCTTCCATTGCCATATCGGTTTTTTAACTGTTGTGTTGTTTATGGTTTAGTGTTACCCTATGAGGAGAAGTGCCGTGTATCTGTAGATTATCAATTTTCGAAGTGTCCTACACTGTATGGGGAAGAAAACTGACAGAACTCACCGATAGAGGCGCTGATATCACTTGACTCATAACAATCATCACTAACTGTCAAAACGTATAGAAAAACTGTTTACGTAAACTAAACATAAGATTTATAAAAAGAATGCCGCGTTGTGTGGTGATTCGTTGCAATAATAATGGAAATCATTAATTTCCTAAATATTCTCGGATGAAGAAGACGTGGGAAAACTTACGTTTTCAATTATGTATTTTTGAACTTTGCCTTTAATTAAGTAACAATCCAGGTCGCATACATTTTCCATTTAACAATTTTACAGAAAAATAACTATTTTATTACACCTCGATAATAAAAAACGCGGAACAAATTGAAAGTTGTTATGAGTCAAGCGTCCGTAGCGCCATCTGCAAATAGCTTTGAGTTTTCTTCCCCATTGTATACACCTTTTCTAGACGGGCGTTTTCCTAACAGTTTCCAAGGCGCTTACTAGATGGCGTTACGGTCTAATTTAATACCACATGATAAAAAAACTTTTTTAACCGCCTCCGTAGCCTAGTGCCATGTCCGCTTCAGGCGGTCGCGGGGTCGATTCCCGGCGGGGTCCAACTTTGAAGGACTCGGTTTGGTTAGTGGTAGGGCATTTTCTGAGCTCGCCTGGCTAGCTACCACCATCGTATCTAAATCTTGCCGCCAAACATCAATGTTTACAGCATTGATGTGTTTCTAACATGAAGATAAGATAGCCACTTCCCCATTGCGTTGGGATATCTCGGTAAGCACGCTTCCATCTTCGGTATAATCATCACTTACCATCAGGTAACATGATGCCAAGGGTTCACCAATTGAGGGTACAAAAAAAAAAAACTTCCTTATTTTGCTTAAAAAAACTGAAAAAACAATGTTCATTCCAATCAAAAAAAAGCAAAAGGTAAACAAACGTAGTATGCAGATGATATTGACATGTGTCAGTTCCATAGTAAGTTTGTTTACGTTTTGCTTTTTTTTTTATTGGAATGAACCATAACTTTAAATATTTGTACAAACAAAATACAGTTTTAAATAAAATTGCCGAATTAAGTTTTCTATGATTCAAAACAATAAATACTCGGAACCACATATTAAATGCATATTAGTTAAATTGTTGACAATGATATTAAATCTCATCTCATCTCACTAATATTTTAAATGCGAAAGTATGGATGTTTGTTTGTTTATTATTCTTCCACATTCTCGCCGAAACTACAGAACGGATTTGGATTAAATTTGGTAGGTAGATAGATAAAGCACTGGGCTAACACAAAGGATACAAATTTATAAGATTACTAGAGCGCTGCGAGGTTGGTCCGCAGCTTAACTACGAACAAGCACTACAGAAACAAAAAATGGGCTCACTGGAGGCGCGCCGCCTCACGGCCGACGCGTCGTTCTTGCGCGAAGTAGTGACGGGCGCGCTGGACGCGGGCCTGCTGGTGCCGCCGCCAGGCCGCGCCCACTCGCGGCGCCAGCCTCGCACTTTTTACGTCCCATTTGTCCACACTAATTTTGAACAAATCTCTGTTTTGCTACGCTGTATGCGCGAATATAACACGTTTTTCGCTGAACCGATATATTCAATGATTTGCCGGGTGCATTTCGGAGACTGGTTGCACTTGCAGTAGCCAGTGATTTTGAATCTACCTCTAACAATGTAGGTATCTAACACACACACATTGTATAGTATAGCTGATAATCATTACATAAAAAAAAATTCTAACATTGAAATCTCGTTTTTGGCCATTAGAATTAACCTTAAGAATTTAAATACAAGTATATTTGTGCTGTGAGATTTTTTGGATCAAATAAATAAAAAATAAAATAAAATACATTTTATCCCAGAAAACTCGAGGGGTCCTGGAAGAATGGCTAAAAACTGAAATTTTGACTTTGTCACTAGATGGCGCTGCGTTAACATTTTATGTCTCTTTGGACCCAATTCCGAAACCCACGCAGACGAAGTCACGAGTGGAAGCTAGTTTTTAGTTAAAAAAAAATATTTTTTTCAGACCAAGGGTTGCACCGAGATTTTTATTTATTGCATTCAAAATATTTGTTTGCCATCCAAATAATTAAATAGCAGATCTTTGTTGGTAACCAAATTAAATAACGGCAAAACATTTAATTACTTCTATTAATATAATGAATGTGAAAGTAAGTTTTTTGTTCTTCTTTCAAATCGTAACGGATTATTTTGCCCAGATATTTGATTGGAAGAAAAAACAATGTTTCATATTATAATTCTGTAATTTAATTTTATGAAACTTTCTTAAAAATCACTTCGGGAACCAAAAAAATTCAACTTGAAAAACCAAAATCTGGCCAAGTGCGAGATAAAACAATGTTTCATATGTTAATTCTGTAATTTAATTTTATGAAACTTTCTTAAAAATCACTTCGGGAACCAAAAAAAATCAACTTGAAAATCCAAAAACTGGCCAATTGCGAGTCCGACTCGCGCACCGAAGTTTCCTTACCTACAAACTCGTGAGTGAGCGACAAACTTCATCTTTACAGTTGGAAAACTGTTGTCCCCATATATCGACATAGGTCGCGGTCAGTTTACAACTGCATGAAAAGATATACATATATTTTTTAGGATTTAGCTACGAAGATTTTCGGATCCTTTACTTGTGCTATTAGACATTGCCAAATTTCATGATTCTAGGTCATCGGGAAGTATCCTATAGGTTTTTATTCCCTTGCGAATGTCAAAACATGCGTCATAAACGGTCGTATCTTTTGACTGCGTTAAATTAGACGTTTGAATTTTTAATAGCTCCAACAAGGGTAGATAGATAGGTAGAAGACAGACCTGAGTAGGTCTAATAATAATAATATCCGGGACAAATCACACATGGTCATCTGGCCCCAAAATAGGATTCCCTGTACTATGGGAACCAGAGACTGATATACATACACTTATACATTTAAATACATAGATAGATATAAATATAATACACCCAGACACAGAGCAAACAAATCTGCTAATCACAGAAATGTTTGCCCTGGGTGGGGATCGAACCCACGACTTTGCCCTGAGTAGGTATTTGATTTTAATTTCAACCTAATACCGCCTGAGAAAAAGAAGACATAAAGACAAAAAGATGTGATCCTATAAAGTTTCCCAAAATACCTAAATACCTAAAAATATCATTAAAACCACCTTACCACTTAACCATTTTTTTTTAAATTTGGCAAAGAGCTTAGATAGAGGACAAGGGGGGTATCCTGGGGACCCCCGGTAACTGCATCCAAAGAGCTGGTTCTGTGATCCTTGATTAAATTGGTGCTGGACATTAGGTTTGCTTTAAGTATTTTGAGTTTTTTGATGATTTTTACGCGAATTTGGTTTTAAATTGAAGAGGCGGGATCGCGATGCGACCAGTTAGCTCCATATTGGAAAACGAAGTTTTTTTTTTAAACTAGAATCCATGAGAGGGCGCTGCGATCGCACGGCAGTATTGCTACATACAAATCTCTGCATATATGTATTAAAAATAAAATCAAATAATTTGGAAAAAACTACCAAATTATAAATCTAGGATCATTTTATCCAGAAAAGTCATATATCCATGCTCGAAAGCAGCTAGAACTATGCGACTTGCGCACTGTGAACCCTCAATGACAGTGATAAAAACGGATTATCCGGTATAAACAGAGTTAAATCAGTTAAAAACTTGAGCAAAAGTTAATTTCGTATAAGTTATAAATAAATAATGTATTCTTGCTACAACAAAATCAGCTGCAAAGTATAAATAATAAATTCTTGCCGCATCAAAAGCAGCTAAGATACAAATACTTCGTTTATGGGTAAATCAATTTATAATGGTAGCAACCCAGTTCAACAAATGTCAAAAAATAAAGCTGAAAGCAGCTGTACTGTTCGTGTGTGTTTTCGTTCGATCTTTTAGTGAAAATCTATTTCCAATGCGATTTTCAGAAGGAAAATAGATGTGATACGTGAAACTAAGATGTCGAGCCGCCGTTCGATACTCGGTTCAACGCTGGACTCTTTGCCCGCGCCCTCAGATCCCTTACGAGAACTCTTTGAGGCTTGCAAAACTGGTGATTCTGCTCGTGTTAAAAAGCTAATAACTCCTCAAACAGTGAATGCCAGGGACACAGCTGGTCGGAAGTCCACACCACTACACTTCGCCGCTGGTAATTACACAAACAAAACATTAAAAACATTTTTCTTTGTCATAAACATGTCCATTAAAGTCGAGTGAAAGGCATTTCGTGTTCGCGTGAAAAATGAATTTTGGTGAATTGCATAATTTGCTACGCCTGTTGGTCTCGATATAGTCGTGGTTTATCTGTTTTACAGCTGTAATTTTGACATTTATGAAGGTTAAAACTGTATTAACATTAAATTGTAATACCTTATTCTGAAACATAGCAAATAGAGATATAATACTTGCATTCAATGTGAAACAAAACATAAAACATGTCTTTTATTTGTTTGAAATAATAAAAAACTAGTAAAAGATGTTTATATACTTGGTTACAGATAAAAAGGTGCAAATTGTTATGAATAAACATTCAAATAAGGTTTAAAATTAAATAATACAATGTTATTTATTAAAATAGTCTTCCTTGTTGATAAAATAATCTTGAAAATTTAAATATAAGTTGTATGTTAATTACCCATTAATAATTGTCCTCACTGCAGGGGCATGGGTCTCTTCCCATAATTATGGAAGGTTAGGCCATACTCACGGGCAAAGAAGTTTTATATCGTCGCTCTGCTCCTCTATAGAACGCTAATACGTCAGTTTCAATATGAAACCGCGTGGACCAAGTTGAGGGGAAAATCTGAGGTGCGGGAGGGGGTAGCTTCATAACTGTTCGAATTTTTGAATCTAAGAATGTCATATGTTTGAATTACAACCAGTCACCGCAAGATGTCAACTGTCTAAGGATTTAAATCGTCGAATAGCAATAGAGTATTTGAAAATGACAAAACTCATAATACGACCGAAAGGTCTAGTGATGGAGGTATTAGAAAGGATCACAAATATCGAAAATTCTTATGATAATTTTTAAAATGAGAATAACAAAATAAATTAAGCATATTGTTCCTTGTTAAATCTTAATACATAAACAATACTAATACAAATTCACAAATATAATACAGTAAAAATACATATTAAAACAAAAAATATATATTTTAAAAATAAAAATCAAACCAAATCATAGTTTCCAAAACATATCTATTGCCAAGCTGGGTGGAAATGTTAGGAGCAAATTTTTCAGCTGTCGTGTCTGCTCATAGTCTTAATTCTCGTTTAATTTTTATTTGGGTTCCTTTGGAAACTGAAAATAATTAGAAGAAAAAATAAGTCAAATACATTTCATGTCTACTTTGGATAAAACTATGTAAATATGCAGTCGGATATTTTTTGTTGCTAAACTTTTTGCTATATCTATCGAAAAGTCGATGAAGTGTTACATCACTACCATATGTTTTGCAACGAAGTTATTTAAATAAAAATTAGTCAATATATGGCTTACTTCTGGTATGAAACCCCGCACATTTGATTTATTGAGATGCCCGGTGCGGTTTCCGCATCAGACAACGATGCAACTTGGCATTTTTACAATAAATTTACACACATTTTGTCCGATGTTACCTCGACCATTGACAGAAATAGACTGAAAGACGAAAATTGAACAAAAATGACATTTCAATTTAACTTGGCCATCTGCCCACCTTGTGGCGAGCGGCCGATGCCCTGTATTGCTAGTCTATAGGAGGGGGGGTGAGCGGGGTGCATGTCTGTGCTCACGGGCTCCAAGTCCGGATTGGTGAAGGTTGGGCTAGTGGCCGGCCAATGTATAAAAGTGTTCAACTTAATTTCACACCAGGAGAAAATTATAAATAACTGTACATAGAGTGAAATCACAAAACTTTATCTATTTTTTAATAATCAAAAGTTAATCCTTTTTTTAAATCCGCTTTTAGTAAAAGCTTGGCGCTATCTTCTTATTGTGTGGCACAATCAACTGTCCTTCCCTAAAGCATAGACAGCTGTTCTACCCTCATAAGAAAAATGGCCGCTAAGTACAGTTTTATTTATTTATTTAAGCCTCTTTATTTCCTCAACTCATAAACATTGAAAATTAAGTAAAGAATTTGGTTAGTTTTGTTAAAGTTTAATAAAAAAGAAATGGTATTACTTGTTACTTTGGTTAGTTTTTGTTTCTTTATTTTCTAGGTTAAGGACCCCTTCGTGGGTATAGGCCTCCTCCAACTTCTTCCACTCATCTCTATTTTTTGCTAGAAGTTACCAATTGTTTCCCTCTGTTTTTCTTATGTCGTCATTCCATCTTTTCCTTGGTCTTCCTATTTATTTTTCTTTTTCCTGCTGGCCCCTTCCATCCAGTCACCTTTACTGTCCATCTTTCGTCTCTGCATCTGCTATTTCCACTTCAGTTCTAGGGCATGTTCAAGAGCTAAGTACAGTAGGACCTCTTTAATCCAAACCCCTCTATAATCCAAGGGACCCTACGCCGTTTCTCAGTAAGTCGCTGTACCACGCGCACTCTTCAGTACTGAGTTATAATCTCAAATTATACACGAATTGTATTTGACCGCCCCATTTTACATAAATTAAGGGATACAGCGTTAGCAGTGTCGCTAAATACTAGTTGTCAAAGTACTATACTGGTATTCCAGGGTTGATAAGAATCATGATTTTTTTTTAATGAAAAAATCTGATTTATTTGATTTAAATCGGATTTTTTAAATTTAAATCAGATTTATTTATTTTTTAAAACTTCTGACCTTATTTAATCTGGAAGTCAGTTATTTATTAAAAAAACACAACATATTTTTTGATTATTTTAATTATTATAATTAAATTAACAAAAAATACTATTTTATAAAATTGTTACTTTTTTAAACAGTCCCAAAAATATTTAAAAATTATCATAAATCGAAGAGTTCTTCTAAAAAGTAATCATTTTTTAAAAAAACACTGTCATTTTTGTCGTATTTAACAAAAATGAACAAGGAAAATAAAATAGACTTAAAATTAATAAAAGAACACAAAACCATTTGGGTTTCACTGCAGTCGCAGTCACTTATGTTGTTATGTTTTATTGGTTTTGTAATTTGTTCAAATTTAGTCTTTTTAGTTACCTATTGCATGACCATGGATCTTCTGATTTCTAATCGACAAGAAAGAGTATTTAAATAAAGATTAAAAATAAATCAATAAAGAGTACTTCATCATCGTCATCATCGACCAAAAGACGTCCACTACTGAACAAAGGCCTCGAGGATTTTCACGCTGACCGGTATTGTGCTGCCCGCATCCAGCGGTTTTCCGCGTTTCTATCTTATCTTTTTTTATTATTATCTTGTTGATGGGGGCTGCCTAAACTGCGACACTTCGACCCAATGGGATTATTTGTGTCAACCCCTCTTGTATCTTTGAAAAATTGTGGGAAGGTTTGAAGAGAAACCACATCTTGACAAAGGTAGGTTAATGTATTTCAGATGTGTTCCAGACCGATGCAGTGGGAAAATGAACGAGAAAAATCAGTGCAAATTCTTTGATACAGCGCCATCTATGAGAATCTTAAGGAATTAAAGCATTACGTTACCTAGTACATAACTAAGTAGATCGTCTTCACAAGAGCAAGTTAATCTGACAAAATAGTTAAGACAAACGACGCTAGGTGGCGCTGAAGGTAACAATCTTGTTGTTAAAAACCCATTACGTCCCCACTGCAGGGGCATGGGTCTTTTCCCATAACTCGGGTATGTTATCTTAAAAAGTTAAACATCTTAATATTATACCTCACACAGGTTATGGCCGCAGAGAAGTAGTGGAGATTCTAATAGCGGCCGGTGCAGCGTTGCAAGCTAGAGACGACGGCGGTCTCCAGCCGCTACACAACGCATGTTCCTTCGGCCATGCGGACGTGGTGCGTGCGTTGCTAGCGGCGGGCGCGGCGCCGGCGGCTAGAGATAACTGGGGCTACACACCGCTTCATGAAGCTGCTGCTAAGGGAAAGGTCGACGTTTGTATTGGTAAGCGAATTTTTGTTACTCGGTTTTAATTGGGGGGTGTGGGGCGTGTGGGGAGGTGTGGGGTGTGTGGGCGTAGCAGCGTTGCAAGCGAGAGAGGACGGCGGTCTGCAACTGTTACACAAAGGTCGACGTTTGTATTGGTTAGTGGATTTGTGTTCTTCGGTTTTTGTTACAGATAGCGAGATAGTCGGTGCAATTACAATCTTACCACCAGGTGAGACGATGCCAAGGGCTTACCAATTGAAGATAAGAAAAAACCCTCACGGATCGGCATGGCACTGATAACTCTTATGTCTGGAGTTACAAATTCTCAGCTTTTTTCCACCTAACACAATAAAAGATGGTGGAGGCGTTTCATCTTATTAAGCACACAAACATATCAAAGAAACATATTTTTTTATATTAAAAAATTGAGTGCAGTTGACTACATCTCACTCAATGGAAAGTGACAAGAAGAAAGTGGTACACGCAAGCTCAAATAATGCTTATTCAGTCTTGTTTTGAAGATTAAAAGATTCAGCAGATGCAGTGGTAGCTTGCCTTACTTGGCTCAATAGCATTTATGATAACCTTATTAAGTAATATAATATTTGGTTTCAGCATTACTGCAACACGGAGCCGATCCCAACATCAGAAACACGGAAGGGAAGACCCCACTAGATCTCGCCGACTCCACCACCAGACCAGTTCTGACAGGTAAGAATTATTTCAGGTCCGGAATGTATTATTGCAATATACAAACTCATTTTGCATCTCAACCAAGATTGTGAATGTAAGCACAGATACAGATAGGATTAACACGTTCACAGTTCACGATTCCAAATGGATTCGTGGACTTGGCTTCAACCATAAGTCCACGCATACCCATGGAGTCGCATATGCGTCTTGCGACTCCGCCTGGAGTCGTGGACTTGTGGTTGAAGCTAATTTGGAGTTGTGGACTGTGAACGTGTTAATAACTCATATCTTCCCCACTGCTAGGGCAAGGGTCTCATCCCATGACTAGAGACGGTAAGGTCTTACCCCGCATAAGGGGGCCAAGATCGGATTGCTGAGGTTGTGGGGCTAGTGGCCAACCTCTTGTCAGAAGTTTCAAGCCTCCTAAATGCCTCTGACATGGCTTAACGACCGTCATCTAGTGATAGTAGCCGGTACCAACAGCTTAGCATTTCGCCTTGAGGTTCACTCTAGCCTGCAGCTTCACCTGCGTGGATGTATCCTATGTTGTTCTTGTAGGAGCTTCGTATTAGATAGACAAGAAAAATGACCTTCGAAAAATGTACAGTGCTATTTGAAAAATGCCTATTTTGAGTATTTTTGATTGATTGGTTATCTTCCCTTACGTAACGAATTGAATGATAGTCAGTCCCATTCATTTCCAGGCGAATACTGCGCAGCTGATGTACTAGAAGCAGCTAGGTCGGGTGCCGACGACCGCCTTGCCTCCCTCTTGACCCCTCTAAACGTGAACGTGCACGCTCACGACGGCAGAAGGTCCACGCCGCTGCATCTCGCCGCTGGCTACAACAGAGCGCGCGCGGTGCGGCTGCTATTGCAGCGAGGGGCTGATGTGCACGCCAAGGATAAGGGGTGAGTCGCGACGTTATTTGACATCTAGGTTGACCTTTAAGAAAGCTAAGGACTGCTAAGGTCATAATTGAGGCCAATGAAAGACTTGACCTTAAGCGAAATGAATAGTTAACTTTAGGCGACATGAACGGATTGACCTAAGGCGACATGAAAGACTTAAACTTAAGCGACATGAAAAACTTGACCTTAAGCGACATGAGAGGCTTAACTTTAAGCGTCTCGGTCCGGCGTCGCTCTTGACCCCTCTAAACGTGAACGTCCACGCTCACGACGGCAGAAGGTCCACGCCGCTAGCTACAATAGAGCGCGCTCGGTTCGGCTGCTATTGCAGAAAGGGGCTGATGTACACGCTAAGGATAAGCGGTGAGCGGTGATGTTGTTTGACATGTAGGTTGACCTTTAAGGAACTAGATGACCTTGATTGAGACCAAAAACCCCACGTGAAAGATTTGACCTTGATTTCGATCCTTTTTGACCAGTTAAGACAGACTCGGTTATCTTTAAATTTTTGGAGTTACAACATTTCAGGTACTTTTGATTGATGCCCTTAATGGCACTTAGATTCGATGACCCTTTAACATCTTGAGTTCGATGTCCTTTTTAGTCACTTGAGATCGGTGACCTTTTTTAAATACTTGAGGTGGATAACCCTTTAAGACATTTCAGATCCATAACAAAAATACTTGAAGTCAATGTGGTTTTTAGCCATTTGAGGTCAGTAGTCCTTTTAGCCACTTGAGGTCGATGACTCTTTAAGACATTTGTGGCCAATAACCCTACATGAATGGTTATATCGATGTCGACCAAAATATTCAAAGCCCTTTAAAATGTTATGGATTTCCTATCGAAATCATACTTGTTTTCACCTCCACAGCGGCCTAGTCCCTCTACACAACGCGTGCTCTTATGGCCACTACGAGGTCACCGAGCTATTGGTGAGGGCGGGGGCTGACGTGAACGCCACTGACCTGTGGGCCTTCACTCCGCTCCATGAGGCTGCTAGCAAGGCCAGGCTTGAGGTAAGAGAGATAGAAGAAACGTGTTTATTGGTTACATTCATTCATCAGCTAAAAGACGTCCACTACTGGACAAAGGCGTCCCACAAAGATTTCCACACCGACCGGGCCTGCGCTGCCCGCATCCAGCGGCTTTCCGCAACCTTCACCAGGTCGTCGATGCACCGAGTGGGAGGCTGCCTACATTGCGTCTTCCGGTGCGCGGTCGCCACTCGAGAACTTTACTGCCCCAACGACCATCTGTTCTACGAGCTATGTGCCCCGCCCACTGCCACTTAAGTAAGCGATTCTGTGGGCTATTTCGGTTACTTTAGGCAAGTTGCCTAGTGTGAGGTTGTTGTCAATCCTTTATTTTGATAATCAACTTTTTTTAATAAATCGGCACTACAGAATCGGCCGACTAACCAGCTAAATTTTGAAACGTATCGGCACGCCGAATAGTCGTCAATACCAATAGCCGGCCCATCACTAATAATTATATTATTTTTATACTTACCAGGTGTGCTCGCTGTTGCTAAGCGAAGGCGGGGATCCGACGCTTCTAAACTGCCACGGCAAGTCGGCACTGGACGTAGCGCCCACTCGGGAACTGCAAGAGAGGCTCGCTTGTGAGTATACACACACATTACGTCACAAAAATAGACTGATGTTACCTATTTCTCGGATGACAATGCATTCCACGAGTCCGTTTGTAATGACTATTAAAATATATAACAAGCTCCCAACAACAATAAAAAATGAAACCAAATTAAACACTTTTATACGAAAAATTAAGACTTTCTTATATGATAAATGTTTTTTTTTGTTTAAAGATACTTTATTCTCATAAAGACAAAGTCACTTACATGAGAACTTAATAATAGTTAATTATACAAATCTGTACAATATGTATGTATGGCATTCGCCTTCTTAAATATACATTTTTTTTTTATTAATTTTAGTATGCGAAGTCATTCTTCACATCGTTATTTAGATAATAAAGTATAGTCTTCCAGTATATGCTTATAAAGTTTACTTTTAAATATGTTGAATGACTCCGCATTTTTTACATGTGAAGGTAGTTTGTTGTACAGTCGTGCCCCCTCAAAACTAAACATTGTTTTGCCGTAATTAGTTCGTGCCTTCGGTAAAACCAGAAAACTAGCGCGCCTCGTTATGCGCTTTGTTACATGTTTTAATTGGGTTAGTGAGATGGTAGTGTGAATAGTTTTGTTAAGAACTTTGCGGATAAGTAAGCATGTTTGGTAAGTGTAAAGTTGTTTAAGGTTCATTAATTTTGTTTCTTTAAATACTTTTGAGGTAGATGTCAGGTAAGGATAATTAAACAGCATTTTAATTACTTTGTTTTGCGCTCTTTGTAGTTCCGAGAGTTTGGTTTTAGAGGCACCGCCCCAGATTTCTAACAAATAAAGTAGATGTGATTTGACCAAAGAGTTGTAGATAATGAACTTTATATGACGTGGAATACAGCGCACAGTGTTACGAAGGGAACCCATTAGAGATGACAGTTTATTTTTAATATATTCTATTTGACTCTTCCATGACAGATGTGCATCCATTCTCAGGCCTAGATATTTTTCGCAAGTTTTTTCTTGGATAGGTATATTATTGATAGTTAGAGTTTTAAAAGGGGGTATATGCTTGTTCTTAGCTTTAAAGATTATGTAGGACGTTTTTGAGATATTTATGGTCAACAGGTTGACTTGTAGCCATTCAAAGAGTTTATTCAGATCTTCTTGTACAAGTGGAGCAATATCATTTATCGACGATCCAAAGTAGAATAGGCAAGTGTCATCAGCGTACAAGGTTATATGTCCATGTAAGCCTATGTCACAGATGTTATTGACATAAATTAAGAAGAGCAAAGGCCCCAAAATAGAGCCCTGCGGGACACCGTACGTTACTGGAAGCGCTGTACTCTGGTGATCTTGTATTTTTACTATTTGATGCCTATTACTAAGATATGATTGAAACATTTTCAGTGCATTCCCTCCGAGACCTATTCCCTCCAGTTTTTTAAGAAGTAAGTCGTGGCTTACTGTATCGAAGGCCTTTTTTAAATCAATAAAGACACCTAGAACAATTTGTTTGATGATAAATGTTAGTACACAATAAACGAATACCTAAACGATAATTTAAAATAGTTTTATTTAACCTAAACACTTAATTTACATATTAATTTATTTACTTGTGTCTTAAACAAAAAAACTGAAATATATTCTTTATTACTTTTATTTAATTCTTTTTAAATTTTGTATACTAAACCTATAGTAAAACATATGTATCCTCCTCTCTTCCAATATTGTGTGCCCAAACTGGGTCCATGTTGTACTGTCTATATTTTATGTCCACCTTTATAAACAATATGGAATGACATAAAGATTAGAGTATTGAGTATACCGCGTTGATACGCCTTTGCAACTGTTGAGACTTTATTGCAACAGTTGTAATATTATAAACGGGATTATCAAGATTATTTTTGTATACTAGTGGTAAGACGTAAACTAACTTGCACAATAGGAAACTTTATAAGATCAAATGTCTATTTCTTTGGGTTGTTCCTGTTTGTCCCTGCGAGCCTGTTCCCGAATGAGGACAAATAGAACTTTTAGTTTTGTTTATCCTTGATGTTTTATTTGGGGACAAACGGGAATTTTAAGGTCTCATTTCGTCCCCGAAAATTATTTATTTTAGTGTAATATATGAAAATAAAAAATATATTTTGCTCACAGTTGAATATAGAGGGCACTGCCTGCTAGAAGCATGTCGTCTAGCCGAGCCGGCGCGAGTCAAGAAGCAAATCTCCTCCGTCGGTGGCAGCCAGCACCAGGTAAACCAATATTCAGAATCAAAATCATTTATAACTTTATTATCTTTCCTAAACTGAATAGTTGTCTGATTCTTTTTTCATGTGTGATTCCACGAAAGTAATTTACACAGACAAAGTTAACTTCACAAAAGTACCTAACACGATATGGAAAACTCGAAAGTACCTAACATATTCACATGTTTTAACCGCCTCCGTAGCCTAGTGGCTTGTCCGCTCGCTTCAAATCAGGAGGTTGCGGGTTCGATTCCCGGCGGGGTCCAACTTTGTAGAACTCGGTTTGGTTGGTGGTAGGGCATTTTCTGAGCACGCCTGGCTAGCTACCACCATCTTTTATAAGTCTTGCCGCCAAACATCAATGTTAAGAGCTTCGATGAGTTCCGGCATGAAGATAAGATAGCCAGTTCCCCATTGCATTGGGGAATCTTGGTAAGCCCGCTTCCATCTTCGGCATCATCGTCACTTACCACCAGGTGAGATGATGCCAAGGGCTTACCTATTGAGGGTAAAAAAAACATGTAACTCGGCAAAAGTACCAGACAACTCCTCAAAACTATCTCACATAGACACAGACAACTCCGCAAAAGAACCTTACACAGACACAGAGAAATCCACAAAAGTACCGCACAGAGATATAACAAAACTCCACAAAAGTACCTCATACAGGCACAGACAACTCCGCAAAACTACCGTACACAGACACACAACTCCGCAAAACTACCGTACACAGACGCAGACAACTCCTCACAACTACCGTACACAGACGCAGACAACTCCGCACAACTACCGTACACAGACGTAGACAACTCCGCACAACTACCGTACACAGACGCAGACAACTCCGCACAACTACCGTACACAGACGCAGACAACTCCGCAAAACTACGGTACACAGACACAGACAACTCCGCAAAACTACCGTGCACAGACACCGACAACTCCGCAAAACTACCGTACACAGACACCGACAACTCCGCAAAACTACCGCACACAGACACCGACAACTCCGCAAAACTACCATACACAGACACCGACAACTCCGCAAAACTACCGTACACAGACACCGACAACTCCGCAAAACTACCGCACACAGACACCGACAACTCCGCAAAACTACCATACACAGACACCGACAACTCCGCAAAACTACCGTACACAGACGCAGACAACTCCGCAAAACTACCGTACACAGGCACAGACAACTCCGCAAAACTAACGTACACAGACACCGACAATTCCGCAAAACTACCGTACACAGACGCAGACAACTCCGCAAAACTACCGTACACAGGCGCAGACAACTCCGCAAAACTAACGTACACAGACACCGACAATTCCGCAAAACTACCGTACACAGACGCAGACAACTCCGCAAAACTACCGTACACAGGCACAGACAACTCCGCAAAACTAACGTACACAGACACCGACAATTCCGCAAAACTACCGTACACAGACGCAGACAACTCCGCAAAACTACCGTACACAGGCGCAGACAACTGCAAAACTATTGTACACAGACACGGTTAATTCCACACAATGACCTCGCATAACAAGCAACTACACAAAAGTTCTTCAAACAGACACAAACAACTCCACAAAAGAACTTTACATATAATACAGGCATTCCACAAAAGGTACATGGACAACTCAAATCAAATATTTTGCTTTCAAATCAACTTCGTAAAAGTACTCACACATACGCATAATGCAGGGTGTTAAAAAAAAGTGCGTTTGAGATTTTAAGGGGTTACTCAGAATCAAATATAGAGTACAGGAAAAAGATTGAAAAATCCGTTCTTCAATTTTTTTTTTCAGTTTTTCATACAAATTCTTGATTTACTATTCATAATCTGAAAAAAAATATTGAAGAGCGGATTTTTCCAATATTTTTCCTGTACTCTATACTTGATTTTGAGTAACCCCTTGAAATCTCAAACGCACTTTTTTAACAACCTATATAACTCCACAAAACACCGCACACAGACACAGATAACTCCAGAGCCTGATTTAAGTACTAATTACTAAATGTAAATTACCTTCAAGAAAAGAGCGTACTCCCATATCAAAGGCTGGCAACGCACTTGTGACTCCTCTGGTGTTGCGGGTGTCTATGGGCGGCGGTAATCGCTTACCATCAGGTGATCCGTCTGCTCGTTTGCCATCTCTGCCATAAAAAAAGGGTATCCCCACACTCTCATTGGTCCCCAGGGTTCCCAAGGCAGCAGCAGCGGCAGTACCCACTCGCTCCCCGGCGAATGCACAGTGGAAGCGCTTGTCAATTTCCAGCATTTGGCCACAGGGGACAGACCGCTGCACTGTGCCGCCGCCAGCGTGTATCCGAAACGAAAACAGGTGCGTTCGTTCCTTTAACTCTTTAACTGTAAGAATGAATGAATGAATAATTGGGATTGCGTGTTTCACCATCGACTTCATCGTCACTTACTGAATGAATGAATGAATGAATTTAAATAATACTAAACATTGTGATGGACTTTATAAAATAATGTAAAAACATCAAAAATTCGCTGCAACTAATCAGATACAACCAACTTAAAATTGATGATTGTATCGAGTTCGCGTCAGGGTATTTTTGAAGATGTTCCAGTTATTTTAGGAATGACTGATATGACGAGATCCATAGTGAGGGTTAAAACTTATTCATCATCTTCATCAGCCAAACGATAAATAAATTTAAGCGTCTTATCCTAGACTTTTCGATATAGAAAGAAAAAGACAAAATACTTTAAATAAGTTTAGTAGTGATTGTCATTCTCCTTGAAAATTATTATATAGGGTGCTACTTTATTAGTGCCCGATATTTTAGTCAGTGCTTCTACTCCTGATTCTGATCAACTTTCCCCAAGGAACCCATAGTCAAATCGCAAAAAAAATTATGGACTCTTCATACAAATCGATCAGCCGAGCGGCCAAATTAATATGAAGAGTCCAAAAATTTTTTTGCGATTTGACTATGGGTTCCTTGGGGAAAGTTGATCAGAATCAGGAGTAGAAGCACTGACTAAAATATCGGGCACTAATAAAGTAGCACCTTATATATTTTTGCTATTCTCACTCAACGTCCTTTCCTGGTATTTTCGATGCAGAAAGAAAAAGACAGAATAAGTTTATGATAGTCAGTCTTTTTGTAAATGATCTTTTTGCTAATCCCAGGTAATGGAGATGCTAATACGAAAAGGCGCGAGAGTGAACGAGAAGAACAAAGACGGACAGACTCCTCTGCACGTTGCGACGGAACACTCCCACTTGGACGCTATGGATCTGTTACTGCGGCATGGTAAGTCCATCGTTAACATCAGGGGTCGCGGGTTCGATTCTCAGCGAGGTTCAATTCTGTAGGATTTGGTTTCGTTGGTGGTAGGGCGTTTGCTGAGCTCGCCTGGCTAACTAACTATCACTGTTTTATCTAAGTTTTGCCGCCAAACATCAATGCTGATAGCATCAATGCTGATGCTGATAGCATTGATGTGTTCCGGCATGAAGATAAGATAGACAGTTTTTTATTGCGTTGGGGAAGCTTGGTAAGCCCGCTTCCATTTCGACATCATCAGTTTGCAACCAGGTGAAATTATTCCAAGGGCTTACCGCCATCATCAGCCGAAAGACGTCCACGGCTGGACAAAGGCCTCTCCCAAGAATTTCCACACCGACTGGTCCTGCGCTGCCCGCATCCAGCGGCTTCCCGCGACCCTCACCAGGTCGTCGGTCCACCGAGTGGGAGCCTGCCTACACTGCGTCTTCCGGTGCGCGGTGGCCACTCGAGTACTTTAATGTTCCAACGGCTATCACATCTGTTGCTATAACTAAACAAAAATTATTGTTGGTGGACTTGCCAACGCACAGTATATTGACAGACTCGGTGGCTCAGTGGTTCACTAACCACTGAGCCACCGAGTACACACGTGTACTCAACGTGTACACAAGTGTGAATAGAATCACTATTCTAACTACTAATCTGAGAGTCGTGGGTTCGATCCCCACCCAGGACAAACATTTCTGTGATGAGCAGATTTGTTTGCTCTGAATCTGGGTGTATTATATCTATACCGGGTGTATATGCAAAGGCGAGAAACATTTAAGGGTATGATTGTATAACTGATGTATAAATATTTTACAATAATAAAAAAAATCTGTAAGATACCAGTAACACACAATCACACGATTTTCTTTTCCTTAAACGTACAAAACTCATACACAATTTACTGGTCAGTGAACTTTGATAGCGTTAGTACCTACTTATGTAGTCTAGTGAGCAGAGGTTTGGCAACAGCGCAGCGGCGGGCGGCACGAAACAGGCAACAGCGCGATCGGCTCGCTACTCTGATGTTTACGTGAAATGAAAACGCATTTTTAGCGTATTTAAAAATCCGAAATTTACACTTATTGTAAATTACAAAATGATTTTACAAAGTAATCGTAGTAGGTACACAAGAAGTGTTCAAAGTGGCCGCCGTTTTGGTACAAGACACGCTGACATACCTACCTACTTCTCCAAGCCGTGACAGGATTCAAATCTTCTTGTTTTTAACTCGCGGAAAGCACTTTTAATAACTAAGTATTTTTAACTCGCACACAGTTCACACTTCCTCTTGGATAGAGTACACAAACTTCCACAAATACAACGGCTAACGCGCTCCAGCCTCCCCGACCTTGAGCATGTAAAGGGGTTTTAAACTGCGGGGTTAGAAAAATAACTGCTTGACACGTTTCAGTCAGGAAATCATTTCATCCACCAGCATCCACGTTGTACGCGTCCGTGAAACATTTTGGTTACTTGTTAAGTACAAATGATACCATATCAAAGTGTTTGATATTTGCAAAAAAAAACAGCCACGTCGACGTTGTGGCGTATTTTCAGCCATGATTTAGGTATCTAATCGAGCGATCGATCGCGGCGACGTACATCCGCTCGATAAACAAATTAGCAACTGTCTTCGACCTGCGCACCGACTCGAGCGCGAGGGGGTGTACGTCGACTGCTTGCGAGGGGGTGGGGTAGGAGACGCGCGCATGCGCGGCAGTGACGTGGCACAGCTAAAGAACCAATAGCGCGACGGTGCGACGGCGCGACCACGCGATGACGGCCTTGACCTTGCGATTGAATTTTGGCCTTGAATTTTTCCATTCCTGCGTAAGTACTATCCAGCGACCTACGCGAGCCGGGGGCGCACGGGGTGAATGAACTAGCTGATAAGAATGCGTGGCTAGAACTTAGAAAAATAATGGATATTTTGGTAAAAAAATAAGGTATGTTTTTTTTTGGTGGAATGCTACCAGAATCGTTTATACTTTCACCTCCTTAAAGGTTTCTTGGTTATGCATATACACCCTGTATATGTATGTATTTATATGTATATGTTTATGTATATCAGTCTCTGGTTCCCAAGGTACAGGGAATCCTCGTTTGGGGCCAGATGATTGTGTGTGATTTGTCTCAGATATTATTATTATTATTCCGTATTTATGTACAATTCTTTCACAGGAGCAAAAGTAAACGCGTGCGATTCGCGCGGAGAGAGCGCGCTATCGCTAGCGGCGCGACGCGATTCCGCCGCGGCTTGCCGGCTACTGCTGGCCTGTGGGGCGGACACGCGGCCCGAGACACACTACACTAGGGCCACAGGTATTATAACACTGTTATCGAGGGTTAAAGAGAAGAGAGAGATAGATGTTGAAGAGAAGAGAGAGAGAGGTTAAATATAAAAGAGAGATAGAGGTTAAAGAGAGCTAGATAGACGTTAAAGAGAAGAGAGAGAGATAGAGAGAACGAAAATAAAGCGATCTCGATCCTCAAGACTGTATATGGTGCTTCAGACGTTACTAATAAAAAAAAGCTGTGGCTTCTACATGACACCAAACAACTTTTCTCAAAAAACCAATCTTTAAATCGCAAAAAAAAATCTCATACAAACTGTTGGAAACTCTGTATGGGAGGAATTGAGTATAGGTTCTTTTGACGTGTTGCAAAAAACACTATAATATTATTATTATTATTGTTATTTTGACGTGTTTTAGACACACTATAATAGGGCGAAACCCTTTGATTCTTTGATTATAATAATTTATTGATTTTTAGAAACATTTAATAAACTACTAATTAACACATTATTTAATATTTATAATTATAAAATTGTTATAGATATTTGTATGCCGATAATTGGCGAAATATGTTAGAACTAAAATTTTATTTATTTTTTAAGATTTTTTATAATTACTACACATATTTTACAAATAAATATTTGATTGATTGATTGATTCTTGTATAGATTGATATTTAATGCAAATTTGAATCTTTTATTTACTGGACTTACATGTTTTTTGTTCTTCGCAGACGCGTGTTCGAACGCCGCAGCGCTACGGCTTTTGGAAGCGGCTAGAACCGGCGACGTGGAGACAGCCAGGGCGATATTAGACGCCAGACCTCGCTTAGTCAACTGTCGCGACGTCGACGGCAGACATTCCACACCGCTGCACTTTGCTGCTGGGTAAGCTGTCATCATCAACTGATCATCATCATCAGACGAAGTTAGATAACGTCATCATCATCACGTGGAGACAGCCAGGGCGATATTAGGCGGAAAACACACTGCTCCGCTCACCGCGGCGAATGGCGGTGGCGCGGATTTAAACTTTGTACTGTAAAATGTTGATTTGTATGGAAAAACCGCCGGGTACCACACACTGACACCGCTTCTCCGTCCGGAGGCGCGATTCGCCGACGAATCCGCGCTCCCGCGCGGAGACGCGGTGCGATTCGCAGGGTATGCCACACTGACGCCGCTTCTCCGCCCGGAGGCGCGGTTCGCTTGACGGATCCGCGCTCCCGCGTGGTGCTATTCGCAGGGTAAAGCGTGAGTCTCGCAACATAACGGGGAGCGGGGGGGTTGCCTGACGCGGGGAAGAAGGGTGCGGCGTGCGGGGGTGGCGGTGTTGCAGAGCGCGGGGGGTGCAGAGCACCGGGGGTGGTGGCGCGAAAGGCCTTGCGGGGCGCGGGGCGCGGGGGGAGGGTGTTGCGGGGTGCGGGGGGAGGGGCTGTGACGCGGGGGAGGGAGAGTGCGGCGCGGGGGGAGGGGGAATGCTGCGCGGAGCGAGGGGGGAGTGCGGCGCGGAGGGAGGGTGTTGTAAGGCGCGGGGGGAGGGGGGTGCGGCGCGGGCGGCCTTGCGGGGCGCGGGGGGAGGGTGTTGCTGGGCTCGGGTGGAGGGGCTGCGGCGCGGGGGGAGGAGGAGTGCTGCGCGGAGGGAAGGGGGAGTGCGGCGCGGGGAGCCTTTTGGGCGTGGGGGGAGGGTGTTGTGAGGCGCGGGGGAGGGGTTGCGTCGCGGGGGCAGGGGGTGCTGTGTGAGGGGCCTTGCAGGGCGCGGGGGGAGTGGCTGCAGCGCGGGGGGAGGGGGAGTGCGACACGGAGGGAGGGCGCGGGGTTGGGGGGTGCGTCGCGTGAGGGGTTCACGAAATGATCCTTTTTACAAACAAAAACAATCTTTGTTACATACATACACGTTCGAATATTAAAATAAACACATGACGAAAATCGTCGTGCACTGCGGCTTCGGACGAAATTCGGACGGAAACCGCCCGGTGGCGCGGAATCCGCGCCTTCGTCGTGCACCGCGGCTTCGGGCGAAATTCGGACGGAAACCGTCCGGTGGAGCGGACCGCTGCCGCGCGCGAATTCCGTTACTCCGCGCCAGGGACTGGACTGGTAAGCCCTTCACGGGTTTTTGAATGGGTTTCTGCAAGGGGTTTGCTTACCAAACCCAGTAGGCGTCAAAACCCTTTCGTTTGGGTTTTTTAAGCGGTATTTTTAAAGATTAACTAAACACTTTGGAACCACTTACCATAATGAAAGGGTAACCCTTTCAGCTTTTAGACAAATATGATCCTTACGTTACAACCATACGGACCATTATAGAATGGAATATGCGATGCAGTCGGTCCGGGCGACTGTAGGCATTAATTTGAATGAAGTTGATGCGTGATTGTTTGTTTACCTACTCACTGTCATTCGTTTAAGCGCAGCACACACAGAGGCGGCCGCGGGGCGGTACCGGGAGCGGGATTTTTTGTAATGTTCGGATTACTATGAAACCCTTCACACCAAAACCGGGCGGGATTCGCCCGATGCGGTACCAGCGCGGGGGCGAAAGCGGGAAGATCGGGCCTACAGACTGGCGAATCCTGCGCGGTGGCGGCGCGGTAGCGGGAAAGCGGCCGCGGCGCGGGACCAGTTGTATTCCATTGAAATATATGAAACCCCCCACATAGCGGCGCGTTTGCGGCGCGGTGCGGGGGCGTGCTTGCGAGTTGTATTAAATTACAGATTTTTGAGTGTTTTTCTTGTGTTTTATAAGTTTTACAGATAGAAAGTATTGTGTTAGTGTGAGCTTGACCAGTTTTTAAATCTTTTCGTACAGAGTGTATCGTAACAGTTATAATAAAATACCTATTTCACGAAATTCCCCGAAAAAAGTCATGCCGCTTTTGCCTTCAGACATACCGCCCCCGCGACGCTACCGCGACGCCGCAATTTCTGTCTGAAGGGGTCCGCTCTAAGTTCGCTTTCCGCAGGTCCGCCTTCGGAACGCTACTGCCCCGCGGCCGCCTCTGTGTGTCCTGCGATTTATTGCGATCGGAAGCGTGCAAACCAAAGTGGTACCTACATAGAAAGTGGAAAAAAAATCTCTTCTTGTGTTGCGAATTTTAAGACCATTAGATATCACCATTAAGGAATATGAATAATCGGATACTTCTTGGTTGATACTCACAGTTTTCGTCCACCATATTTAAAATGTACTTAAAACTAGAAAACTCAAAAATATGACGTGGTCGAAATTAGGAAAGAGAATAACAATGCTCCTGTTTTCGACCGTTTTGTTCTAACAAGCAAAACTAAGGTAGTAGTTACTAGAAAAAAAAGCATGTGTTGTCTTTTATGATATGAAAAATAGACAATTTATATTTCATGTTCGATAGTAGCAGAAAATTTTTGGAATCTTAAAAAATCGATCTGCCGGGCGTCGGATACTTCTTGGTTGATACTGTCAGTTTTAGTCCACCATATTTAAAATGTACTTAAAACTAGCAATGTCAAAAATGTGACGTGTTCGAAATCAGGAAAGAGAGTAACAATGCTCCTGTTTTCGATCGTTTTATTCTAACAAGCAAAACTAAGGTAGTAGTTACTGGAAAAAAATGCATGTGTTGTCTTTTGTGATATGACTAATAGTAATAATTTATATTTAATGTTCGATAGTAGCAGTAAATTTTTTGATTCTTTATAAAAATCGATCTGCCGAGCGTCGGATACTTTTTGGTTGATACTGCCAGTTTTCGTCCACCATATTTAAAATTACTTAAAACTAGCAATGTCAAAAATATGACGTGGTGGAAATCAGGAAAGAGAATAACAATGCTCCTGTTTTCGACCGTTTTATTCTAACAAGCAAAACTAAGGTAGTAGTCCAACATTGCATGTTGTCTTTTGTGATATGAAAAATAGATAAATGTATATAATGTTCGATAGTAGCAGTGAACTTTTGGATTCTTTATAAAAATCGATCAGCCGAGTAGCCAAATTAGTATTGAGGAGATAATTTTTTACGATTTGATTTGATTTATGTGCTCCTTGGGGAAAATTGATCAGAAACAGGAATAGAAGCACTGATTAAAATTTGACGCACGACCATATTTACATCCCGTATACATATAATTATTTCCAAAGTATGATTGGAGAAGTGATGAGCTCTTTAGACGTCAAGAAGATATGCTTGTTTTTTATCCTTTTTTAAAGAGTGCAATGATTGGGCTTGTTTGATGGTACAAGAAGGGGACTCTAGAGGCGGATAGCTTGATGAGTAAAGGAGTGAGCTTAGAAATTGGTAGAGTGAGGAAGAATATGGAGACGGAGGTTATCGGAGGAACGAAGAGGACGACTGTGAGTAGAAGATAAAGTTGAAACGCTCTTTAAGATAAATTGGGGATTTTGAAAATAAAGATGTAACAGGGTGTGAAGGTCACGACGGTAACTAATTGGAAGCCATTCCAATCTCTTCGATACGGGGACACGTGATGATATTTACGGAGATAAAAGATAAATCTGATAGCAAGATCAGTGAGATTTTGAAGACGCTCGAGTTTATTTAAAAAGTTGAAATTTATATATGGCTAGCAAATGTCGGCGGATCATTTAATTTATGCACCATTTGAAAAACGTACACATCCCAGCATGATTATTTCATAATCGCCAACTTTTCTTAATTACTTCATAACAGAATGATAACTTTCTAAACTGCTAATAAAAATTTGGCTACTTCTTTAGCCTAGGAACTTGAATGGTTGCCTGGTTGCCCCTTAAAACAGCAGAAGATGTTAAGAGCTCATCGAGTAAAATATCATAATACCTTTACGATGTTTAAGGGGCAATCTCACATCTGTAGGCCTCTGGAATCTTTGCGAATGCACGTGCGTATGCTTTTGTCATTCTTATTCGTATACAATGTGCATTCTTACTGCTCAGAGTGCGGTCCTCTAACAATATCATAGCATATGAGTATGACGCTCTGTCAGGCTAAGCTGAATATAGAGGATGACAGAATTGTATCGTCCTAGTCTGAGCTGTTGGAAGAGATTAAGAAAATCTACGGGCAATAATACGCAACCACAGGTTTATCTATCAGTAATTTGGCTACAGATCTGAGAGCCAGATTGAAGCGATACAATACTGAAGATATCTCTGACGTCAGCCTATACGAAGTTAACTCTAAAACATCTTAACACTTTGGGGCGCGGTAGCGGGAACACCCGTTTATCAGCTTCTATAAAGTTTGACAGTGCGGGGAACCCCGTTTGTGCGTGACATTCGTCGTACATTAGATTAGGGGCCTTAAGGTTGACACTATAACTAAATCTACTCATAACGACAGTATTCTTGCTCTTTATATGGCGCTCATTCATTTTGCACGGGGCTTACCGTAGTAATGATAAGAATCATTTAAATACAAACGGGGTTCCCCGCACTGTCAAACTTTATGGAAGCTGATAAACGGGTGTTCCCGCTACCGTGCGCCAAAGTGTTAAGAACAACAAGGCACTGGGAGATAAGTGATGATAGAATTACGAAAGAACTTCTGAAAACAGATGGAAAACCGGTACTGCAAGCTATCAGAAGCTGTTTAATTACATTGTAATCAATATATGAACAGGTAAGGCATTGCATGTGGTGGTACTCTTCTTCAAAAATAGTGATAGGACCCTGCTGAAGAACTATAGACCCAAATATAGAACGTAATTTAACTATAGCATTTAATTCTGTCTAGACCAAGGCTGTGCTATAGTCACTCCAGCAGTGACTATCAATATATCAAAGTGTTGATGTGCTTGTACGAAAACGCTACCATGTTATTCCGCCTCCAGGATTAAAATTGGAAAATTATTCCGCTGCAGCATAGGGTAAGACAGGGATACATTATATCTCCGAAGGTACTCAACACTGCCCTGGAAGTTGTTTTCAAGCTTCTGGACTGGAGAGGATTCAACTTAATTATCGACGGCGTGTACACTCGCCTGTATTAATAGGGTCAGCCAAGAAGGCTTATAATCGCTTACACATATTTATTCTTATTTACTCACACATACAAGAATGCTTTTCTGTTTAGGAAAATTCTACCTTCAATCAATGAGTTTAAACTCAAAGTCGAATATAACACTTACTTAGTGACCTCTATGTAATATAAAGAGAACTGCTTTGAAGTGAACAAATACTGTCTGGCTGGAGGATTATTAAAAAATTGCCGATACTAAGATCCCTCAGACAACATAAAATATTGACGTGACCACTAGCGCCATTGTCTTCGAAGCATATAACTAACATTATGTGGCACTAGCGTAGCCAAACGTAGCGGTATTTCATCCTAGAAGTTAGCTGCGATTGTAGCCTTGTGGTTACCGTTTCTGCGTTCGCGTCAGCGATGCTAGGTTCGGATCTTTCTATGAGTTAATTTTTTTTTTTTGTAAAACATAACAGCTACCAAATATCATGTATCATTTTAATACTGATATGATAATTTATATTATATATAAATTAAGTTATATATAAACGAAATAAAAACAAAACTTTGAATAAATATTAATTTATTATCCTGATTTAAATTTTTTTGGGATAACATTAGGTATTTTATAATCATAATCATATAATTACTTACTAATCACTACGATTAATGTCTTAAGGTTAAGCTTAATTATTCGTTTACGTGATGAAAAGATTATTGAAGCTAGACCTTAAGAACACCATAACTTAACATGCTTAGTATTAACAACACTTTTAAATTTTAAAACCAAAAACTGCTATAACATGTATAATAAGCTGAAAAATAATTCTATTGAAAAATGACAGAAAATAGTTTAAAATTAAACCAATATATAGAAAACTAATATTTTGTATAACCACCATTATTTTCTATAATAGATCGGCGTTTATTATAGAACTGACGATACTGGAACAAATATCTTAATTCTTCCTACACTTGCTGACAGTGCGATGAATATTCTCTGGAAATGTTAGCCTATTCCGTTTATGCTCATCGATTAAGCTGGGTTTCTTTGTATTCCTTGCTTATGTAGGCCTCGCCGAACGGTATCCAGCGAGGTATCAAATCTTACGGCAAAGTCGTTAGTTCGTAAGAAACCATTTTCTTCATAAGCTTCAATCATGTCTTTCTCTTGGATGTCATAAATTAGACATTATACGCGAGCGGCCACTTCGCGGTCGAGTTATTAACGTTACCTTCCTGTCCGTAACGTTTTATCCAACGTTTCACAGTCCTCCACTAAAACAATAAATACCTGATTAAAATTGGTATTGGTATATTTAAAAAATGTTAAACGAGTACACAAAACATATAAAATAAGTAGGTAGCTATACAAAATAGTAATTAAAATACTTACACTCACGCTTAGATTAGTCGCATTAATAATTTGAGATTTATTAGGTATACAACAATACGATGCTTCTCCTCCAAACTTATATTATTACTCATTTTAAAATAAAACACAGTAATATTAAACCAAAATGTAAAAGACAGGAACAGCTGACTATTAAAAACACACCGGCAGCCAGCACCCTCAATAATAGCGAACTTACAATGACAAATTGCAAAATCATTCCGAAACTAACTTCACTGCAGTCAAGATCACTTTCAAATTGTTGCTGGTATAAAATAAAAATGGTTTCTATAAAATGAAAAACTTAAAAAAACGAACTCCTATTTAATACTAAACCTCGAGGATTCGAACCATCGTCGTCGTTGGCTCGCTTATCTCTGCTGTTCTAACCGTGGAAGCTATGAAAAACTTAAAACAACGAACTCCTATTTATTACTAAGCCTCGAGGATTCGAACTATCGTCGACTCGCATATATCTGCTGTTCTAATCGTTCGAGCTATGAAGCTTACGTCTGATATAGTGAAATTGAAGATATTACTTGGTGTATATAGTTATCTATCATTTTATGTCAATGTGTGAGTATACATATCTACAGCGGACGATGCGCAAGCAACTCGTTTTCTTTTAACTGACCCTAGTTTTGCGGTTGACCGTACATAGCTTTCTTAGATTCGCTGACGATATCATGGTCTTAGCTAAGACCTTGGAAAACTAAGGTACAATGCTCGATAGACTCAGTAGAGCCTCTCATCAACATGTGGGTCTTAAAATGAACATAAGCTAGACAAAAATATATCATAATATCCTCTGAAGATTGGAGACTTATGACACTTGGAGTTGTTGACGGATATGTAGCCTGGGACAAATAGTACAGCTGGATAGTTCCAACTTCTAGAAATATATCGATTGTTGAATCCAATTCTGCTGGGCAGTATACTGAAAGCTCCGCAGTATAGGGTTACTTAAAATTTGTTCTTGATACCTAAGGGTGTGCATGTTCGCATGATAACAAACAACTTTCCCTTAGGAACCCATGATCAAATCGCAAAAAAAGCATACTAATTTGGCCAGTTAGTTGACCTATTTCTATAGTATCCAAAACTTTTTTCGATTTGACTATGGGTTTCTTAAGGAAAGTTGTTTGTTATCATGAGCACATGCCATGCATAGCCTTTCGTATCAAGAACTAATTTAAAGTCACCCTTTATATGTATTTACGTCCAAAATATAGCAGTATCTCAATACTAAGGTACTTGAGCAGAACATGTTACTAGTGGGAACATAACCCACTGAGACATATTAACTTACTATGAGCCTCATAAAAAGTATTAAAGCTGTTCAAAGATAGAAAGATAGATAAAACGTTTAATTTAAAGAGCTATGGAGCGTGCTATGCTTGTAGTTTCTCTTAGTGATCGAACTCAAAAAGAGATACTGACTTGGTGGCTAAGTGGTTAGCGATCCTGACCTCTGATCCGAGAGTCGTGGGTTCGATTCCCACACAGGGTAAACTTTTCTGTGATGAGCAGAATTGTTTACTCTGAGTCTGGGTGTATTATATCTATATATGTATGTAGTTAAAAGTATATGTGTATATATATCTGTCTCTGGTTCCCAAGATACAGGGAATCCTAGTTTGGGGCCAGATGACCGTGTGTGATTTGTCCCAGATATTAATATTATTATTATACGCAGGAGAACTAAAGCAACCAACAAAGCTCACAGAATCGCTAAACTGAAGTGGCATTGGGCGGGGCACATAGTTCGTAAAACAGATAGCTGCCCCAAGGCATTAAAGTTCTGGAGTATCGCGGAAGACGTAACTTAGGCAGGCCCCTCACTTGGTGGACCGATGGTCTGGTGAAAGTTACGGGAAGTCACTGGACGCAGGCAACCCAGGAGTGGTTGGTGTGGAAATCCTTAGGGGAATCCAAAGTTTAGGGATATGATAAAATGGTTTTATTATTTTAACATATCCTGGGATTTGATCAAATCACTGATTTTAACATATCCCTGCAACATATAAACTGTTAAAACTCTGTTTTGAAACTTTTTTCTACGTAACACCAATACTTTTACATAAATACTTTGCTTCAGTCTCTGGTCGAAAACTGGACAAATGTGGTCGAAAACTGGAACATCTGGTCAAAAACTGGTAAAATCGGCATTTTGCGTATTTTTACCGATTTATTCAACAACAGTAAGAGTAAATAACAGTTTTTGTTTGTTTTATTGAAACTAAGTGTATGTACCATATATGGAGAGCTAATTTAACAACATAATTGTGTCCCTTCTCTGTTAGATTTAATGTTAGTTTCATCTCTTTCTCATGTTGCCAAATATGGTCAATTTAGTGCCAATGCTTTTTCTTATCATGACCTTGTTTTCCTGTCTTACAAAATTCGCCCTCCCAAAGTAAAACATAAAGTTCTTCTTCAGCGCAACTTCAACGGTATAATCGCTGATAGTCTCAGTGAGGATGCCCGTAAAATAGACTGGTCGGCCATCGACAAAGTTTCCTCAGTCGATCAACAGGTTGAAATTTTTACTAACCTCCTCACGCAGTTATATGACGTTCATGCACCTGTACGACCAGTTAAGGTTAAACATCTTCCGGCTCCCTGGCTGACAGAGGATATTAAACTGGCAATGGGTCGGAAAAACCGAGCTAAGGCGAAATATAAGGCAGACTCCTCGGATCTCAACCGAGACAAATATCATCATGTCCGAAATCGCTGCAATACACTCATAAGAGATGCTCAGCGTCGCCATATCCATAAATCTGTGGATAATGGAGATTCTGCCAAAGTCTGGCGATTTCTAAAATCATTGGGAATCGGCAAGTCGCGTAATAGCACTGTATCAAGGGACATTGACCTGGATCGCCTTAACTGTCACTTCTCTTCTTCTTCTTCTCCAGTAGATTCCGACACCAAAAATCATACTTTGAATAAAGTTTTATCGTTACCTACCCCTGATTTTCCTTCTTTTTCGTTTAGCCAATTCACCAAAGAAGATGTAAAGAAAACTATCCTGTCTATAGGTTCAAACGCGGTCGGAAGTGATAGCATTAGCCGTAATATGATTATTCCACTCATTGACATCCTATCCCCTGTGATCACAAAAATCCTTAATAACTCTGTGTCCTCTGGTGTATTCCCTACAGCTTGGAAGGATGCGCAGATTATACCTCTCCCCAAAAAGAGCACTCCAATCTCCTTTTCTGACTACCGTCCTATTTCTATTTTGCCATTCCTTTCCAAAGTACTTGAAAAACTTGTCCATGGACAGCTTAATTTTTTCCTTAATAACAATTCCCTTCATAATCCTCTCCAATCTGGTTTCCGATCTGGTCATAGTACGGCTACTGCTCTCGTTAAAATTACTGATGATATTCGTTACGGCATTGAAAACCAGCAGGTAACCGTACTAACGTTACTCGATTTCAGTAATGCATTTAACACCGTAGATCATGACATTTTGCTCGGGCTTCTACGATCCTTCAACATCTCTCCTTTGGCGATTAGCTGGCTCCGCAGCTATTTGGCAGGTCGTCGCCAGTGCATTCGTGTCGATGACTCCTTTTCTTCATGGTGTAACATCTCTGCTGGTGTACCGCAGGGCGGCGTCCTATCCCCTCTCCTTTTTGCTATTTTCATTTCCTCTATTACTACTTCTATCTCTTCTTCTTATCACCTTTACGCGGACGATCTGCAGATTTATACCCAATCCTCCCTTCAAGAACTTCCGGCTGCAATCAGTGCTACGAATGAGGATCTCCAAAGAATACATGACTGGAGTCGATCCTACGGCCTCAACGTTAATCCCACGAAGACACAGACTATTATCATCGGCAGTCCTTGGTTTACATCAAGGATAAATTACGGACTTTTGCCACCTGTAGTCTTCGATGGTGTTAACATTCCGTACAGTGAAACTGTCAAAAATCTTGGAGTGATCTTCGATCGATGTTTTTGTTGGAAACAGCATGTTGCGGAGCTTAGTAGAAAGATCTTTGCTGCTTACAGCTCGCTCAGACGATTGCGTAATTTCTTGCCAACGCGTACAAAAATATCCCTAGCTAAGTCTCTGCTCTTACCGATACTCGATTATGCCGATGTATGTTATTCTGACCTTTCTGTCGAACTTAAAAACAAATTAGAACGCCTACAAAACCTCTGCATCCGTTTTATCTTTAGCCTCCGGAAATACGACCATGTTTCCAGTTTTCGCGCCCAACTTAAATGGTTACCTATTCCTCGACGGCGAGATTTGCACATCTTATCTCTTCTGTACAATATCCTCTTCAACCCTGTCACTCCATCTTATCTTAAAAACCACTTCATCTTCCGGTCCTCAACTCTATGCCGTACATTAAGAAAATCCAGCACCCTCACCCTTGAAATCCCTACCCATTCTTCTTCTACCTATTCTAACTCTTTCACTGTTCAAGCAATCCGACTGTGGAACTCGTTACCTGAAACTATCAGACGTGCTCCTTCAGTGAACTCTTTTAGAAGACAAGTTAAAGCTCACTACTTATAAAGTTATATATTATTATCTGCATTTTTGATACATACTTTTTTACTCTGTCCTTCCTCACCCATAGATGCTATGATGTATATATATATATATATTATATATATATATATATATATGAGTATATATTTAATATATATAGGTTTATATTTAATTTATATATGTATATTAGTATGTATTTGTGTTTCTTATTACCTATTTCGTTATTTCAGTAATCTTTTCTTTTATTGCTCTACCCCAGTACATCTCATAGTTTATTTCCTGCCTTAAGGTTGCCTGGAAGAAATTGCTACCTAGCAATAAGGTCGCCTATTGTTGTCACCAATTTTCTTTGTGTTTGTTTTTGTTATATTATATTTTCTTATGATGCAATAAAGTATATTGATTGATTGATTGATAATTGCTACACCAACATATGTTTTTTGCTTTCCAAACTTGACAACTCCACTAATTGGTCGAAAACTGGCGGGATTACCGTACTTCCCCATCACAACAATCTTTTATTTTAATTGTAATCCAAATTATTTTTCACTTCACTTCCTGCTTCACAGACCGCGGTGGCGCTAAACTGGAGTGAATTCCGCATGACTCTTCACCTACAATCTTTCTTCCACCTCTCGTTTGCATAAATAAAGCATTGTGTTAACAACCCATTACGTCCCCACTGCAGGGGCACGGGTCTCTTCCCATGACTCGGGAAGGTTTTAGGCCATACTCCACACACGGGGGCCAAGTCCGGATTGGTGGAGGTTGTGGGGCTAGTGGCCAACCCCAGTGTCAGAAGTTTTCAAGCCGTCTATAAGGCCTCTGACATGGCTTAACGACTGCTAGCGATAGCAGCCGGCACCAACGGCCTAACGTGCCTTGCGAAACACGGAAACAGTCAAGATAAATGCCACTAACAAGTCAAACCACTAACAAGTTGTGCTGGTTGTGCTGATTGTCATAAACTTCAGTCCACTCTTGATGGTGTATCAAGCTGGTGTGAAGAAAACCGATTGTGGCTTAACACCGACAAATGTAAAATAATATCTTTTTCGCGGTTACGTAATCCAGTGTCAGCTGTTTACACTGTTTCCTCGGGTCCATTGGAGAGAGTCGACAAAATACGTGACCTAGGTCTGACACTTGATTCAAAACTAGACATGCATGAGCATATAAACTCGATATGTAAGAGTGCCAATAAGACTTTAGGTTTTATTATGCGTACTGCGGCCCAATTTCGTGACATAAGAATAGCAATTTTGCTATATAATTCGTACGTCCGCAGCAAATTGGAGTTTGGATCAGCTGTTTGGGATCCCAGGGAAATGAAGTACACCTTATTGATTGAACGTGTGCAACGTAAGTTCGCTCGCTATCTATACAAACGGTTATTTGGATACTATCCATTTATGTATCCCTCTGCATTTGTTTTAGGTAGTGTAAGTCTGGAAAGTCTAGAGCTCAGACGGAAGACCTCTCTTCTTGTGCATTACTATCAGATCCTCTGCAGTAAAATAGACAATCCACATGTGCTAAGTGGTCTGCGGCTCTTTGTACCTCAAGGATATACGCGAGTAGGCACCAGGCGGCGCCACCGGCTGTTCGCTGCACTCACTGGCGTGCGCACGCAGCAAGCTAGTAATGCTCCCACAGCGAGAGCTATTACACTTTTAAATGAATTTACAGACCAGGTTCAAAGTGTGGACTTATTTTTTGATAGCCAGAACATAATTTTTAAAGCTATATGGTTATTTATTAACAATAAACTTTGTCTAGAAATAACTTAATCTAACATATCTAATACTAATAAGTTAACATATATATTTTTTTTTTATCTTGGAAGGCGTCTTAGTGTTAAACTGTAAGCCTTCCAATGAATTGTAATAAATAAATTAAATTAAATTAAATTAAAAAACCTATCCAGGTTATGACCGTGTCTGTAGTCACTTAACCTGCGTGATCAATGTGACCACACAAGCCGCACTGAGGCACGACCGCTTCTAAATACATGAGAATGAGACATAGATAAAGCATTATGTATGTCTCATTGTACGACTTTGGCACGCGCCCCGCCCGAACCTCGTTTGAAAAAATACCCTTATAAACTCAGTTTTCATAAGCCTAATGAACGGGTTACCCTTTCAAAAGGGTTACCCAAATGAAACGGTTCCCCATTCGATTGGGTAACCTATACATTTGGGATATGCTATCGAAGGGGTTTTTATTTTAAGCGCTTAATCGCGGAAGGGGTTGTCACGTCCCTGCTCCGCGCTCCCGTCCGGATTCCGCCTCAATGTGTTTTCCGCCTTAGACGCCAGACCTCGCTTGGTCAACTGTCGCGACGTCGACCACCGCGCTGCACTTTGCTGCTGGGTAAGCTGTCATCATCAACTGATCATCATCATCAGACGAAGTTAGATAACGTCATCATCATCACGTGGAGACAGCCAGGGCGATATTAGACGCAAGACCTCGCTTGGTCAACTGTCGCGACGTCGACGGCAGACATTCCACACCGCTGCACTTTGCTGCTGGGTAAGTCATGTGTGGGCCTCCCACTCGGTGGACCGATGACCTGGTGAAGGTGACGCTGGATGCGGGCAGCGCGGGGCCGGTTAGTGTGGAAATCCTTGGGTGAGGCCTTTGTCCAGCAGTGGACGTCTTTTGGATGATAATGAACAATGAACAAGACATTAAAAATATTAAAAAAATATATATATTGTTAAATTCTCATTTTTATCGCAGGTACAACCGTCTTCCACTCGCTCAGTTATTGCTACAAAGGGGAGCAGACGTACACGCGAAAGACAAAGGGTAAGTTGCTTTTTTTCTTGGTGATATTCGGATTTCGAAGCGGCCGTGGCCTTAGGCCTTATAGGCGGCTTGAAAACTTCTGACACTGGGGTTGGCCACTAGCCCCACAACCTCCACCAATCCGGACTTGGCCCCGGTGTGTGGAGTATGACCTAACCTTCCCGATATATTCCCAGAGATCCATGCCAGTGTAGGGGGGCGAGTAATCAGGTCTACAATTACTTTTTCAGTATCCTATACAAATTATTGATTCACTGCTGAACAGTGAATCAATAATTTGTATATTTATTATGGGAAACTGAAAAAAAATATGTAGATCAGATGTTTTTAATATTTTTCCTGTATTTTAAACTTGATTCTGAGTAACCCCTTAAAATTTCAAACGCACCTTTTTAAACTTGTATATTTGTTTTTTCCCCCTCCCCCCCACAGCGGCCTAGTCCCTCTACACAACGCGTGCTCCTACGGCCACTACGAGGTGACCGAGCTGCTCGTCTCGTGCGGCGCGGGCGTTAACGCGGCGGATCTGTGGCGGTTCACGCCGCTGCACGAGGCTTGCGCTAAGGGGAAGGCGGATATTGTGAGGTTATTGTTAAAAGTGAGTTCTTTTCCTTATTTATTATAAATATCCGGGACAAATCACATACGGTCATGTAGGATGCCCTGTATTATGGGAACCAAAGACTGATAGATACACATATATGTTCAATTAAAAATATACATATATAGATATAATACACCCGGACACAGCAAATAAATCTGCTCATCTCAGAAGTGTTCGCTCTGCGTGGGGGATCGAACCCACGACACTCGGATCAGTAGTCAGAAGCCCTAACCACTGATCTACTGAGTCTGTCAATTGTATACTATATTTCATTTCGACGACGTAAAATTGTTTTGCTTTCCTCTTCTTTATTATTATACAAATATATTCTGTTCCGTTCCACTCTGTTCTATTCTATTGTTGCCATCTGCCGTTTCTCCCCAGCACGGCGCGGACCCCGGCCGCCGGAACCGGGACGGCCTGACACCGTTGCAACTAGTCCGGGCCGGCGACACGGACACGGCGGACGCGCTGCGAGGCGACGCCGCCTTATTGGACGCGGCCAAACGAGGCGACCGAGCGCGCGCCAAGTCAGTATAACCATATGAAATGAAATGAAAATATTTTATTCGAACTAGGCAGCAGTGTACGGCGGAAAACACACCGCAACGAATTGCGGTGGTTCTAATTTTTAAGCTTTGTACTGTAAAATGTTGATTTGTATACAAAAACTGCAGGGTACCACACAGTGACTCTGCATGTTCGTCCGGAAGTGCGATTCGCACGACGGATCCGCGCTCCCGGATGGAGATGCGGCGCGATTCGCAGGTTACGCCATACTGCTCCGCAGTACCGTCTGGATTGTTGTGTAGAAAAGTGCGTGAAAATTTCGTCGCTCTAGACTCCCGTCCGATTTCTGCACCAGTGTGATATCCACGTACACTTTTCGAACGTCATTCTTTTATCTACCTAATACGAGATTCCTACCGCTCGGAACTCGTATACCCGCCGTTTCGGGAAGTGTTTACGGAGTGAGAAGCAACGACGGGCCCAAAGAAACTCCCTCCGACACATTTTTTTTGTGTGTTAACAACCCATTACGAAGAACAGATGACCGTTGCAACATTAAAATTGTCAAGTGGGAACCGCTTTAATGCCCCAACCTTTTCAAGCTTCTTTTGTCATTATTTATTTAAATTAATAATAATTCCTACATCAATATATTGGGTATATATTTAATGAGTAAGTGGGGACCTTTTTATTGTCACTATGCAGCACCTACATTTATTTTTAGCTTAAGAACGAATGTCTTACTTTAAGGTGTTGTGTTTTTACATTAAATAAAGAGTTTTCTATTTCTGATACATAATATACAAAGAAAAATTATAACTTGAAATATTGCAAGGAGATTAATATTAAATGCAATCTCAAACTCTTCATTTTCTGCACTTAATCTTGTTGTTTTTTTTTTTATAAATGGCGCGTAACTTATTTTTATTTTGTCAACAGAAAACTAATTACACCGCAAAACGTTAACTGCCGAGACGCACACGGACGGAATTCGACTCCCCTGCATTTAGCTGGTAAGTAATAATAATATCTGGGACAAATCACACACGGTCATCTGGCCCCAAACTAGGATTCCCTGTATCTTGGGAACCAGAGACTGAGACGTATACATTTAAATACATACATATATAGATATTATACACCCAGACTTAGAGCAAACAATTCTGCTCATCACAGAAAAGTTTGCCCTGAAATACATACATATATAGATATAATACACCCAGACTTAGAGCAAACAATTCTGCTCATCACAGAAAAGTTTGCCCTGCGTGGGGATCGAACCCATGTGCTCGGATCAGAGGTCAGGTTCGCTAACCACTTAACCACCTAGTCAGTCAAGTGCTTTTATACTTCTTCCTAATGTACGTAGTCGGTCCCATAATGAATTGGCCTGATATAGTTCTACGCGACATGTCGATACAGTACGGTTCTCAGACACTTTATAAACGAACACGCATGGACTTGACGAGCGTAGTTCAGTTTAGCAGTTTGTTTGAACAACAAGTGTCGCGTATTTTTTCAAAATGTCGAAAACCGAGTATCGAAGCGTCATAAAGTTTCTATTTAAAGAAGGCTTATCCCCCGCCCAAATTAAAGAACGATTAGATGGTGTGTATAAGGAGTGTTCTCCCTCTTATAGCACAGTAAAAAATTGGGTGAAAGAGTTTCGCCTCGGGCGAGAAACCGTCGAAGATATCGGCCATGACGGTCGACCGGTAGAAGTGCTCACTCCCGATACTATTGCTCAAATCGAAGAAGAGGTTTTGAGTGACCGCCGTTTGAAGATTAGAGAAATTGCAGCTAGACCTGGGCTCTCTAAAAGTACCGTCCATCGTGCAATCGATGAACATCTTCATATGAAAAAAGTCAGTGCAAGATGGGTCCCGAAACTTCTGTCAGCTGTGCAGAGACGGGAGCGAGTTCGCTGTGCTGCCGAGTTTTTAGATCTTTGTGGAGAAAACCCAAAGAACGTGATCGAGAGACTAGTGACTGGTGATGAAACTATGGTGTTATATTATGATCCAGAAAGCAAGCGCGAGTCAATGGAATGGCGTTATAAGGGTGAAAAGCCGCCTAGAAAGGCAAAGGTGCAACAATCTACCAAAAAAATCATGTGCACAATCTTTTGGGATTTTCAAGGTATTTTGATGGTTGATTTTAAAGAGCGCAATACAGTCGTAAACGGCGAATATTATGCTTCATTAATATATAAACTGCGAGATATTATAAAGGAGAAGCGCAGAGGCAAACTGAGTAAAGGCGTCCTGTTGCTTCACGACAACGCCCCCGTGCACACCGCCGCACATAGGAAAATAAAGGTCTGTTCCGGATCAAAAATCGATAACTTTTTTGTTTCTTAAGATATAATGCCCAAATTTTACACAAAGTCAAAGTAGTAAATAGCGCTTCTATTGACGTGTATTATGTGACTTTTTTTGAGATGGTAAATATTAGAAAAATAAAATAAAAATAAAAATCATAAAAATTTGTATTTAATTTATTTTAATTTAAGATTATAAACTTCAAAACCTGTGAAAATACCTTAAATTTATTAGTTAACGACGACAAATACATAAAATGCTTCAAAATAACTTATACATATTTTAAGTAGTAGATTAATAATAAAATTTTAGCATTTTTATATGGATTTACAGAGAGGAGAATTTAAATGTACTAATTTATTCTTGGGGTTCTTCAGGTTCTGAAATTAGTTCATTGATTAACAAAAGCTTCAGATTGTCTTCCTCAGGTTGTTTCACATTTCTATCATACGGTTTTCTAAGGCTGGTGATATATAGATCAGAGGTGTACAATAGAGTATGAAGTACATCTTCATTTGTAGATACTCGAGAATTTTTCCTAGCATGATAAAGCCAAAATTTTTTATAATCTTTGTTGCGAGATTCTTGCGCGTCTTCTGAAAGCTGGCCGATAGGAAGAACAGCAAAATGTTTAATGATATTTTCTCCATGAATAAGAATTTTATGAACAGAAGAGGGCATATAATACCAATCATAATTACTGACATAGATTCGAGCAGTTTCTATAGCATAATTACCAAAACTTTCAGCATTTATCATCACACCTGAGGAAAGCGCTTGAAGAATTGTATAAAGTCGTTTAATCAAATTTTCATTAACTCCAGTAATTTCAGCAGAGCAGCTTGCGTTGCAAAAAAGTCATCTTCTAGCAGTATTACCATCATTGGTATTACCACTTACTAGTTTTGGTTTGTCGATGATCAACCCTAGCTCTTCACGGAAACGTTTGTGTACCAAGGCCTTCTTTTCTTTCTTTAGCTTTTTTTGTTCGTCACTTCTGGCTGACAATGACCTGAGGTTGTAGGAAATATGTAATATCATTTCCATACATCGTATACAGGCATGTAATGTAGATAGCCCATATTTATACGAATCTTCATTTTCGGGCTTAGCAGCCACTTTAGTTAAATCATTCATTTGACGTGGAGTAGCTCCACATATTGTGCATGTAGAGCTTGAAGGCGTATCTGTTAATATTTGGGCCACTTTTCCATCGATCATGGTCATGAAAAGTTTATGTTTTACATATACTCGTTCGCCATTCTTATTAATTATAGATGGCTGCAAAGATTTTATTTGGTTCTTTATTTCATCAACAACAGCTTTCGTTTTCTCCGGAGTCTCTTTACAAAATTCGATTGATATCGGTCGACAAAAGCGGACAGATGAAGGTGCTGGATTTTGCCAAACAACTGCACCAGTTACTTCATCAGTCAATCGAATAGGCACCAAAGAACTAATAAACAAATTTGCATCAGAAATAACTCCAGACTCCTCTGGAAGTTTCTGCTTGTACTCACTTTGACCAGAGGAGCCATCACAGCCCCATTTACTGTATAAAAGTAATTGTTTATATTCAATATTGTAGACGGAAGCGATTTCCAAAATTCTAGCTACAGTATGATCCATAAGGGGTCCGGCAGGGGTAGGAGCAAGGCTGCCCAGGTCGTCATCATGCGAAAACCTTGCCAAATCGGAACTTGGAATGTTAGAACAATGCTAGCACCAGGGAAATTAGAGGAACTTAAAATTGAAATGGATAGACATAAAATAAATATATTGGGACTTAGTGAAGTGAGATGGGGAGGAAGCGGGGATTACTGGAGTGATGACTATAGAGTAATATACACAGGTGACCAGCAGGGTGCAAATGGAACGGCAATCGTATTAGATAAAGAATGGGGAATGCAAGTAGAGAACACAATATACCACAGCGATAGAATAACAGCAATTAAAATTAAGTCAGAACCCGAAGATTTTATAATTATACAGGTGTATATGCCAACTGGAAGCTATACTGATGATGAAATTGAAGACATATACAACCATTTGGATACTATCATTGATTTAGCAAAAGACAAAGATAATTTAATAGTAATGGGAGATTTTAATGCAGTTGTAGGGGATGAGGCAACAGAAACTATAACAGGAAAATTTGGTTTAGGTAATAGGAATTCAAGAGGAGAAAGACTGATTCAGTTTTGTAAAGAAAATAATCTATCAATTTTGAACACCATGTTTGATCAACCGAAACGCGGACTTTATACATGGAAAATGCCAGGAGACATAGGACGCTACCAACTTGACTACATAATAGTTAGAAACAGTTACATAAATCTAGTCACAATATGTAAAACTTTACGAGGAGCAGACTTAAATACAGACCATAATCTTCTGATTAGCAAACACAAGATAGAACTGAAGAAGAAGAAAAAAGTACATAAACCGAAACGCATTGATCTCAAGAAACTCAAAGATGATAAAAGCAATTACAGAGTGCAATATAGTAATAAGATAGGTGATAAATTAGAATTAAGCAAGAGTAGTGATAATAGTACAGAATATATATATACAGGGTGACTGGTAAATCAACGGACGCATTTAAGGAGGTGAATAAGAAGCTGATACACATTCCAAATATGTAAAAAAAACATGACCTTAATTTTCATCATTTAAAAAATAATTTTAAAGTTCACCTCTACATTTTACTAAATACTAAGTCACGTGTACGCGGCCTCGGGCAACGACCCCGAGTAGCGGTGGCGCGGACTCGCCACTGCGCAATACAGCGCATGCGCGTGAGCGACTGCTCCCGCGTCTCTGCCCTGCGCCGCGCCGCGCCGGCCCTAGTCAGTCGCCCGCGGGCCGTCGTAGGGGTGGTGTGCGTTCACGCGTCCCGTTCGTCCCGAACATTCTGGTTTTACTTACGTAGCTGTCGCGTGGATTTCGGTGCCTTGATAGTGAGTGATAATGGCTTATCAGTACTCTAATGAGGATACTGGGATATGGTGTGGTGCTATGTAATGTAAGCTAGTGTTGTTAGACGTGAATTAACGTCATATTGCAATGTATCACGAATTACATAAGTTGCCGTCATAGGACTTCTTAGGAGACTTGGCCTTCCTCCAGTTCCTAACCCTGATCAAGGACGAGGAAGGAATCGTTCGTTATCCAGTGAACCCGCACAAAGCAATTTACTTCGATTATTACCCATGTGAAAGTACGCGGAATGCAGGAAGGTATTTCCAGGTATCCCAGTGGTTGGTGTAAAGTATCCTACATGAAGACGAACTCCATCCTTTCATTATCAGTGTGTTATCAGCCTGTCCAAGAGATTGGCCTTAGCGACCACGAGCAGCTCGGTGCACGCTGTGGGAAAGTGGTAAGTACCTAGGCATAGAGTTAGAAAACACAAGAATAGTTACGTTTTATAAAAAAATATGTAACTTGTGTTTTTTGAGTGTATGATTTTTTTGTTTTATATGGTTGAAAAGTATGTAAATTATCCTATCATCTCCTTAAATACGTCCGTCGTTCAACCAGTCACCCTGTATATATATATACAATTAATAGTATTGAAAAGCGTTGGAGTAATGTACGGAATATTATTAAAAGTAGTGCTGAAGAAATTTTAACAACCGAAAAAATTATACCGAGGAAGAAATGGTTAGACTCTGAGATAATTAACCTCATGCTAGAAAGAAGGAAATTAAAGAACAAGAGTGATGACCAAAGTATTCAAACATACAAGAAACTAACCAATAAAATAACATTAAAATGTAGAGAAAAGAAAGAGAAAGACTTAGAACAGGACTGTGATCTTATTGAAAAATTCATGAAGAAAGGAAAAATAGACAAAGCATACAATTTAATTAGAAACTTGGATAAAAAAACATCAGACAAAGAGTACAGCTATCATAGATGAGCAAGGGAAAATTATAATTGACAACAAGGAAATAGTTCAAAGATGGGTAAGATACTTAGAAGAACTTTATAGAGGAGATGGGCTTGCAGAAGGTGATTTAGAAAAGGAAAGAGATGTAGCAGAACATGAGTTAGGACCAGGCATTATGAGAGAAGAATTTGATGAAGCTATAAAAAGTATACAAAATGGAAAAGCTGCTGGAGAAGATGGTATATATATTGAATTGATTAAATATGCAGTATGTGATCCTATTTCAGACGAAATATACCACATTATTGAAGACATGTATTTAACAGGAAAAGTACCCAATGATTTTAAAGTTAGCAAAATAGTTACATTTCCCAAAAAAGTTAATACTGTTAAATGCGAAGAACATAGAACCTTATGTCTTATCTCTCAAGCATCCAAAATTCTTCTTAAAATTATTCAGAACAGATTAAGAAATAAGATAGAGGGAAAAATAGGAGATGATCAGTATGGATTTAGAAAAAATAGAGGCACTAGAGAGGCTATTTTAGCTTTGAGAACGATTGTTGACAGACGCATGGATTTAGGACTTGAAACACATATAGCTTTTATCGATTTGGAGAAAGCATTTGATAAAGTAAACTGGAAATTAATGATGAATGTCTTGAGAAACGCCGGAATAGATTACAGAGACAGAAGAATAATTTATGAATTATATAGAGAGCAAAAAACACTAGTAGAAATGGGAGAAGAAAAGGATTTTGCGGTACTAAGACAAGGAATTAGACAAGGTTGTCCACTTTCACCCCTTATTTTTAACCTTTTTATAGAAACTGCTATGGTAAAAATTAAAGAAAATGAACATGGAGAAGTTAAATTAAATGGAAGTAGAATACATTTATTCGATTTGCAGATGACATTGCAGCTTTAGCAGAAACTTCTAACCAACTGAATAACCTAGTTACATCCATGGATGAAATCTTTAGAGAATATAACCTCAGAATCAATATTAACAAAACTAAAATACTCAGTACCGCTAAAACAACCCCACATATTATACCGATTACACTAAATGGCCATACACTAGAACAAGTAAAGTATTTCAAGTATTTAGGTAGCATCATTAACCAAGATTCTAGATGTACTCAGGACATAATTACAAGAATCGCAATAGCTAAAACATCATTTAATAGTAAAAAGTCCATACTGAAATCAAAGAAAATATCTATAAAATTAAGGAAACGTTTAATAAAATGTTATATTTGGAGCGTAGCATTATATGGCAGTGAAAGCTGGACAATGACAAAAAGAGATAAGGAAAGATTGCAAGCATTTCAAATGTGGTGCTGGAGACGAATGGAAGGTATAAGCTGGAAAGAAAAAGTCACAAACGAAGAAGTGTTGGATAGAGTGAAAGATAAAAGAAACATCATAGACACTATTGAGAACAGAAGAGGAAATATGATTGGACATTTGTTACGACACGACGACTTCATAACGAACATCATGGAAGGAAAGATAGAAGGAAAGAGAGGCAGAGGGAGGCCAAGAATAAGTTACATCGATCAAGTGAAGGCCAAAGTCAATGTCGTGTCGTACCAGGAAGTCAAGGAGTTGGCAAGGAGTAGAAAAGAATGGCGGTTACTCCACCGACAAGAGCCTAGCTCTTAAGATAAAGAAGAAGAAGAGAAGAAGTATGATCCAATAATTTTTGCAGTTCCACAACTTTTGCACGTGTATTTGTGATTTCCAGGGGATACGGGTAGCAAGTCTGTTTCGAATTTTGCAATTTATAATATGGTGGGAACATGAAACAGTTTAGTTCATTTGTTAACTTCCTCAAATACGAATATTGTGCTTTCAAATCAAGATCAATAAAGATGCTGAGTGCTTCGTCACCTGATAGAATACCTGTCTGGCTTGCGTTGTCGATATAACTGGAGATCAGAGTCTTTTTTTCTTTATCAGAAGTCCTTAATGCTTCTACGACCTTTGCTTCTGTTCCCTATATCCGTAAGGCCTGAAGGTACGCGTTTAAGACGTGTTCAAATCCATATTCCCTTAGTAATTCAGTATTTTTTCTTCTTTTGCTCGAATCAGACGAATCTCCATAAGACACAAGGTCTTCCGCGTTTTTCAGAAGTGGATGGTGTGAAGTTAGTTGTTGCATCTTCTATGTTGGGTATCGTTACAGAATATTCAGAATCTAGCCAATTTCTGTTTTTAGATAAAAAATAATCCTTGTTCTGTGACGCTGCGGCCCAGCGTTTATTAAACGATGGAAGAATATTCCTTTGAATATCACTAATGATGAAACACAAATCATCTTCAGAAACGTGATACTTTTCTTTTAAAATTGTTGACAGTTCCTCGACTGTCCTTCCTTCATCGATGTAGTAAGTTAATAATTCACGTTTTGAGCACTTAAAAGTTGTCATTTTAACAAGTTTAGTATCTGCAGTATACCTAGGAATAACTTTCACTGTGAATATGTGAGTAAAATAAATGTTTTTACTGTATATATTATACTTAAAAATTCGGGCAGTGTGCATTTATTGCACACTACCTTTACCGCAAAATGAGTGCAAAATTGGTAAAATGCCGTTCTATTAATCAATAATTGATAAATAATTACGAAACTGTATACCTCATTTTTATTACCAGTGGTTAAAATTGAAACCGCAATAAATAGCTATTTTACCCTTATCTCACTTCTGTCACTTTTTGCCTAATAACTTCTGAGTTAGCGCGTACTAGCAGGTAATTTTTTTAAGTGTTTATGATAAATATTTACTTAACAAATCAAGCCTAAATCTAAAGCGTCGGGAAGCGTCGGTGACTACCAAAAGTCTTAATGAACTTGAATGATATGCTTTTATTCTTTATTTCATTGTTAAATTAATTTATAATAACCTGAAGCATATAACAAGAAAAAATATACTGTTCTTTATTCTTCATAGCATAAGGTTTTTAAAAATGTATAACACTCAATAAGTATTTCTACAAAGTTTTAGAGAACATTAACTTTGAAATTGAGAAGCGCACGGCATCGTTGTCCACGTCCATAGAAACGTTAAGTATTCGACTTTAAAAGATTATTTTTTTACTTAATATTATAAAAAAAATGTGCAGTGTAGTAACAATTTATTATCAAACTATTAAATAAAAATGAAATTGAATGTCTAAAGCGACATTAGTAAAAACCATTTTCGATCTGCAGTTGTTCTACCATTTTCCACTGTGCGCCGGTGTTTCGAAGGATGCAGTGCGTCAATGCGGGTTTACGGAGCTGGACCATCCACCTTATAGTCCAGACATGGCTCCGTCCGACTATTACTTATTCCCAAATTTAAAGCGGGACTTAAGGGGAAGAAAATTTTCAAGCGATGAAGAGTTGCAGGCGGCCGTCTTCAGTCATTTTGAAGACAAAGATTGCGATTATTTTTATAAAGGATTAGAAATGTTATTTCACCGATGTCAGAAGTGTGTCAGTATTGATGGAGACTATATTGAAAAATAAAAATGATTGCATTTAATTTTCTTTTTTATTTCATAGTTAGGCCAATTCATTATGGGACCGACTACGTACCACAGTTTATCCCCAACAGTAGAAGCGGTCGTGGCTAAGTCTGCTTACGTGGTCGCGTCGAACACGCAGGTTAACTGACTACAGACACGGTCATAACCTGGATGGGTTTGACTATTACCAGCATTTATTTGCAACTCAACCTTTTCCCTTCTTTTTTTATGACAGAGGTGGCGAACGAGCAGACGGATCACCTGATGGTAAGCGATTACCGCCGCCCATAGACGCTCGCAACACCAGGACGAGTCACAAGTGCGTTGCCTATACATTTAAAGGAATGGCCGTTGGGGCATTAAAGTTCTCTAGTGGCAACCAGGCACCAGAAGATGTAGCGTAAGCAAGCCTCCCACTCGGTGGACCGATGACCGGGTGAAGGTTGCGGGAAGCCGCTGGATGCGGGCAGCGCAGGACCGGTCGGTGTGGAAATCGAGGGAGGTCTTTGTCCAGCAGTGGACGTCTTTCGGCTGATGATGATAGTCATATGTATAGGGTGCTACTTTATTAGTGCCCGATATTTTAGTCAGTGCTTCTACTCCTGATTCTGATCAACTTTCCCCAAGGACCCATAGTCAATATCAATAGTCAAATCCATAGTCAAATCGCAAGAAAATTATTGGAATCTTCATACAAATCGATCAACCGAACGCCCAAATTAGTATGAAGAGTCCAAAAATTTTTGGGGAAAGTTGATGAGAATCAGGAGTAGAAGCACTGACTAAAATAACGGGCACTAATAAAGTAGCATCCTATATAGGGAATCGTTTTTTGGGGCCGGTTGACTATTTATTGAATTATTTATTTCTATTCTATCCCACACAGCCGGCTACAACAACCTAGAAGTGGCCGAGGCTTTGCTAGAAGCCGGCGCGGCGGTCGAAGCCCGGGACAAAGGCGGCTTGGTCCCGCTACACAACGCGGCCTCTTACGGCCATCTAGAACTGGCGGCGTTGCTACTGCGAGCCGGGACTCCGCCCAATGCGCATGACAGGTATATCTGTGTACTACCCTCATAAGAAAGAAAGTCGAAAAGTATAAGGAAACGCAGTATACTATGTACATCTTCCCACAAGCCCAGATAACCCCGTATAGATGCCACCTCCAGTTGGCGGCGTTGCTACTGCGAGCTGGGACTCCGCCCAATGCCCATGACAGGTATGTCTGTATACCTGTAGACTCTTACTGTGTCCCGCACAGCCGGCTACAACAATCTAGAAGTGGCCGAGGCTTTGCTAGAAGCCTGGGTAAAAGCGGCGTGGTGTCGCTACACAACGCGGCCTCTTACGGCCATCTAGAGTTGGCGGCGTTGCTACTGCGAGCCGGGACTCCGCCCAATGCGCACGACAGGTATGTATCTATTATACAGGTGTAAATCAAGTCGTGGGTAATATTTATACAAATCACAAAAAGAAATTTTTTGACTCTTCATACAATTCGATCAGCCGAACGGCCAAATTAGTATAAAAAGTCCCAACAATTTTTTTTGCGATTTGACTATGGGTTCCTTGGGGAAAGTTGATCAGAATCAGAGTAGAAGCACTGATTAAAATTTGACGCACAACTAGATTTACAGCCTGTATATACCCTGTATACTGTGTCCATCGTCCCACAAGCCCAGATAACCCCGTATAGATGCCACCTCCAGTTGGCGGCGTTGCTACTGCGTGCTTGGGACTCCGCCCAATGCCCATGACAGGTTTGTCTGTGTACTACCCTCATAAGAAAGAAAGCCGAAAAGTATAAGGAAACGCAGTATACTGTGTCCATCTTCCCACAAGCTCACATAACCCCGTATAGATGCCACTTCGAGTTGCTACTGCGAGGTGGGACTCCGCCAAATGCGCATGACAGGTACGTCTGTATGTCTGTGTAGCTGTAGACTCGTACTGTATCCCACTGTGGCGACATCTACCGTCCTCGCCACAAACTAATCTAGAACGCGATATCGAAGTTTCTTCGGTCGTAAGCATATACATATACAACTTCCAACCATTATCGGCTGGACCACGGCCGGTCCCCAGGCATGCCACCTCGCCTGGCGGAGGTACCTCCCTTTTCCTCCGAAGAGTGGGAACACACAGTTCCTACACCATACAGCCGGTTATAACAGGCTCGAGATAAAGGCAGCTTGGTGCCGCCTGTATACTGTATCCATCTTCCCACGGCTCAGATAACCCCGTATAGATTTCACCTCGAGTTGGCGGCGTTGTTATTGCGTGCTGGGACTCCGCCCAATGCACATGATAGATGCACATAACTCATTTTGGTGGCAAGTCTTCAGTGTAAACACTTTTTTGATGCTGATGATTATGATAAGATAAGATAAGATAAATACTCTTTATTGCACACAAAATACAATTTCATTATAAAAAAAAAAAAAAACAAATATAAAGATATGTAGTGGTGCAACCTGGGCGGTCTTATCGCTGAAAGCGATTTCTTCCAGACAACCCAGGGACACGGAGACAAAACATAAAATACAGGTAGGTAGCGCACGAGTATCTTAAAAATAAACCAATTACATAAAACAAAAATTTAAAACATAGTTTCAAATTAAAGTACTTAACGATGATGATACAGGAAAATAAAAATAAATGTTAACGGTATGAAATGAAATGAAATGAAATGAAATAATATTTATTCGAAGTAGGTATCTCTGTACACTTTTCGAACGTCATATTTTTCTACCTAATACGAAGTTCCTACCACTCGGAACTCGTATACCCAACGTTTCGGGAAGTGTTTGCGGAGAGAGAAGAAACGTCGGGCTTCAGGTAAACAACAAAGATATGGTTAGCTTAGTTGCATACTATTACAAACGAATGTGAAAGGATCAACAAAAACATACAAGTACAATGTGCAAACAGGTAATTATTGTGACCAAACACCAATGACAAGAGCAGGCCAGTTCACACGGACAGCACCCGATCACGAGTATAACGCGGGAGTCAGCCATCGCTCCCCTCAACCATATTTGAGGGAAGGGAACGACCCGGCTCCCGATACGCCACCATCCGCATGAACATTTAAGCGAGCATGCATGTTTCTTTCATTTTGCAGATGGGGCTTTACACCATTACACGAAGCAGCGCACAAGGGGAGAACGCAACTTTGCGCGCTATTGGTAAGTTAACATAATTTTCTTGTTTTTTAGGGTTCCGTACGTCAAAAGGAAAAAAGGAATCCTTATAGGATCAAAACTAAAATAAATAAAAATTTTAAGGATTGAGTCTGCCTGATTATTTGCAACTGTGTCTGTTTGTGGACTCGTTACTTACCCGACTGCGATAGAAAGTTAATGTTTTTGAAATGAGGTATTTATCTTTTTATGTTTCCCTTGGTGAACCTGAAGCCGTAGTGGCTTTTAGAGAACAATGAAAAATATTTAAATTTTCCATACAAATCAAAATAACAACGTATTGACGCTACGCTATGAGATATTGTGCGCCCACCGCCAAAGTCGGCTCCAGCCAACGAAAATGTATTAAAATCTCCAATCCTGGCATGTTTCTTCTGACATACTTTTCTTGAATTTAAATAGAGAAATAGATTAATTTACTACTCTGAGTCTGGGTGTATTATATCTATATATATGTATGTATTTAAAAGTATATGTATATTTATATCAGTCTCTGGTTCCCAAGATACAGGGAATCCTAGTTTGGGGCCAGATGACCGTGTGTGATTTGTCCCAGATATTATTATTATTAGTTGTTTGTTTTATATTAACACAGCTGGCTCACGGCGCCGACCCATTCCTCAAGAACCAAGAGGGTCAGACCGCTCTCGATCTGGCCACAGCCGAAGACGTGCGCTCGTTGCTAGCGGACGCTATGACGGGTAGCGCGGGGGCCGAGGGAGATAGAGCCCCCCCGGCCCCCGCGCCGCTGCCCCCTCCGCAGTTGCCAGTCGTGATGCCTAGCGGGTGCGCCGCGTTGCTTCCACCGCCGGTAAGTTGAATAAGACTGTTATCAGAAATAAATGTAATGTCAAAACCGTTTACGACGACATCGCTTAGAGTATTTTAAATATCTATTAAAAAAAGATAATTCGGCCATTGATTGTAAACAGAAAGGAGATTACAGTGACCAAACTAAACCAAATTAAAATAGCAATAGTAAATAAATGACAGGCAGCGCGGGGGCCGAGGGGGATAGAGCCCCCCGGCCCCCGCGCCTCTGCCCCCGCCGCACTTGCCGGGGGTAATGCCTAGCGGTTGCGCTGCGTTGCTTCCACCGCCGGTCAGTGCATGTAGACTACTTTCAGAATGGAGGGCAATGAGATTTGCGTCAGGGACCGCGGAAGTACTCCATCACGGGGGGGGGGCAAACTTTTTTGAAATCAAAAATTTGAATGTCTTTGATTACATCTCACCTGGGGAAGGATAGCACAGACAAAGCTTTATCAGGTAGTACAATAAAATTGGAGGGGGCGCGGCCCCTGTTTCATTTTAGGGGGGGGGGGGTATTTGGCCCCCTCTGCCCCCCACTTCTGCGGCCGCTGATTTGCGTTGTATAGTGTAGTGTATACTTCATTTCTTTGGTAGAGGTTGTGGGGCAAGTGGCCACGTAAACAATACTGTACCAATTTTTTTGTAATTAAGTAATGTAATTACAAAATGTGTATTCTAAAGATATTTAACAATAGAGGATTGTTTTTATCGAAATAGAACAAAATCTTTATAAGCCATTATACTTATGTATCTACAGGATATCTATACATATAATAACACTGTAGAGGTCGAATGTCTGTACACAGAAAAAATGCTAAAAAGCGAGTCAGGGGGAGGACCGTAAGAAGAGAAATAGAACAAATCTGTAATAAATAGCTGAAAAAGTTTTTTTTCTATTTCGACCCATTTACTTGCTTTAATGCGTCTGCAATATAACCTACGACGCTCTATTCAAAATCGTCATTATCAGCCAAAAGACGTCCACTGCTGGTCAAAGGCCTCCCTCAAGGATTCCCACACCGACCGGTCCTGCGCTGCCCGCATTTTTTTTTTTTTTTATGTGATAAGGAAGGCAAACGAGCAAGTGGGTCACCTGATGGTAAGTGATCATCACTGCCCATAGAAACCTGCAACCCCGGAGGGGATTGCAGATGCGTTGCCAACCTAGAGGGCTAAGATGAAATGCCTCTTGTGCCTGTAATTTCCTCGGCTGTCTTACTCTCCACACCGGAACACAACAGTGCAAGCACTGCTGCTTAGCGGCAGGATTAGCGAGTAAGATGGTGGTAGCGATCCGGACGGACCTCGCACAAGGTCCTACCACCCGCAAAACCCGCCCGCATCCAGCGGCTTCCCGCAACCTTCACCAGGTCGTCGGTCCACCAGTGGGAGGCCTGCCTACACTACGTCTTCCGGTGCGCTCTATTAATCTGAAATTATATTTCATCAGGTCATGGCAAGCAATTACTGGGCGGAGGGGTCAAGAGGCAGCCTGGAGGAGGCGGCCGGTAGACCCGCATCAGCTCTGTCCACTTCAGAGTCCCTTCAGACCTTCCTCACCAGGTACGCAAGTCAACTGTTATTTTTATTTGACTATTTATTATTACTGACTCGGTGGCTAAGTGGTTAGCGATCCTGACCTCTGATCCGAGAGTCGTGGGTTCGATCCCCACACAGGGTAAACTTTTCTGTGATGAGCAGAATTGTTTGCTCTGAGTCTGGGTGTATTATATCTATATATGTATGTATTTTTAAGTATATGTGTGTGTATATCAGTCTCTGGTTCCCAAGATACAGGGAATCCTAGTTTGGGTCCAGATGACCGTGTGTGATTTGTTCCAGATATTATTAATTTTTATTTATTTATTTATTGTGTTAGCTAGAAAAAGGCTGATAGCCCACCAAAGGGAATGCTAATGCCGCGTTTATATTAGCATTTAATATTTAATAATTAGCATGCTTTCATTACATAGATAAACAAGAGACTTTATAATTTTATATCTAAGACCTCACCAGAACATTTATTGTGTAAAAGTGCACCTTGTTCAAAAGCAAATAAACTATTCCATTCCATTCGAGCATCGGTCTAGAACAGTGTTTTTCAACCTGTGGGTCGCGACCCCCTGGGGGGTCACGAAGTCTTTCTAAAGTAAATGGTTACAGGTCCTACACTGCAATGAAAAAATACTTACGATTTCAGTGAGAAGGCTGGTCCTGTCTTTTTTTAACAATTTGTCAAAGTTGGAGAAGTTTATAAGTAAATCATTTTCTATTTGAAGAAAATTATAAACGCAGTCTTTCAAATCACTAACATTTTGTATGTTTATGGCCCAAGGGGGGTCGCAAAATGTTTTTTAGTTGTAAAGGGGTCGGGTTTTAAAAAAGGTTGAAAAACACTGGTTTAGAACAACTGTGATCGGCACTTCTTTATTTCTATAATTTTATACCTAAGAGCTCAAGATTCAAGAATCAAGATTATTTATTGTGTACAAGTGTACCTTGTTTAAAAGTAAATTAAGTCTTCTATTATACATTGAAATCGTGGCACAAAAACTGTGGTTTCTGCTCATAGAACTGAACAACTTTCTCTAAGAAACCAATTCAATCGGAGCAAAAAAAATTTGGTCTCTTCATACAAATCGATAACCTTGCTAGTCAACTTTCTATGGAAAGTCCAAAACTCTTTTTGCTCTATTGAATTGGTTTCTTAGATAAAGTTGTTCAGTTCCATGAGCAGAAACCACAGTTAAAATTTGTGCCACGATTTCAATTTCATCCTATATTATCAATCAATCAATCATTTTTTTAATGTTCTGTTCTTTTCTGTTGTATAGTACCGTATTGTATTCTATTCTCTTCCATTCCAGCATCGGCCTAGACCAGCTCTGTCCAGTACTGGAGCGGGAACAGATCACGGTGGACATCCTGTCGGAGATGAGCCACGCGGACCTGCGCGCGGTCGGCGTGGCCGCGTACGGCCACCGGCATCGCCTGCTCAAGGCGGCGCGGGCCACGCTGCGCCACCAGACTGGTGAGGGACCCTGGGGTAATGGGGGGGCGTCATCTCAGTCACTAGATAGATGGAAGTGACGCCATCCGAGTCACTAGATAGGAAGAGGTGACGTCATCCGAGTCAGTAGATAAAATGTGACGTTGTCAGAGTTACTAAATAGATGGTGACGTCATGCGAGTCAAAAACTGAAGTAATCCGAGTTACTACATGGATAGAAGTGACGTGATCCGAGTCACTAGATAGAGGTGACGTCATTCTTATTACTTTTAATTGTCAAAAGATAGAGTTGACATCGGTCCACCGACTGGTGAGAGGCTGCCTATGCTATGTCTTCATTTATTTATTTATTTCGAAATAAAAACATATATAGATAGTTATTACCATCTAAGTTAGCAATTTTATAATTCTGTTGAAGTATTTTTTTTATAATTTTTCAGGTATAATAAGTATTTTATTATATTTACACTTATTTGAACTGAATTTTGCGATTTGACCCTTCTTTAGGCCTTAATAACCCATACATCTGGGGCACGCGTCTCTTCCCACGTCGAAACTTGTCAAGTAACCTTAAATAACTTAAGTTTTACTTACAGAATTCTACGGCGGAACACACCTCATAGACGCACCGACGGAGTCTCACGAACAGTGCGAGAGCGAGTACGCACTAGTCGAGAGAGAGATGCAGAACTCGGTGCGCGCGCACCGCGACCCGCAGTCGTCTCTGTCGCACTACAACGTGGTCCGGGTGAGTGAGCGAGACAGAATGATACAGCTTTAGCCCACGGCTCCGCCCTCGTAGGTGTCGCTTTTTGACTGTCTCTAAGGTATACTAAAAACAATGGAGAAGGTCATTAACGTGCACATTAGGGAATCTTACCTATTGGAGCGACCTCTGCATGCGAAACAACACGGATATCAGAAAGGCAGGTCCACGGAAACGGCCCTGATGGAGCTTACTGATAGAATAGAGAGAGCACTAGATCAAAAGCAAATTGCCCTCTGCGCCTTTCTAGTCATTGAGGGAGCTTTTGATAACACCTCAACTGACGTTATACTGAAATGTATGAAGATGCGGAACATTGACTTGACTACAATTAACTGGGTTAAGTCAATGTTGACTAATCGGACAGTCAAAACAACACTACTTGGAGATACTCTGGAAGTGAGACTAACACGAGGTTGCCCGCAGGGCGGAGTCTTGTCTCCTCTAGAATGGTCCCTTGTGGTTGACTGTCTGATTGAAGAGCTCAACGGAGCAAACCTGGACACACAGGGCTATGCAGATGATCTGGTTGTGTCAATAGTGGGGGGGTGTCCCTCTGCAATTTCAGAACAACTGCAACAGGCCCTTTTCAGGATAGAACGGTGGTGTAACGAATTCCAGGTCTCAGTAAATGCAGGGAAATCAATTATAGTCCCCTTCACCAGAAAAAGGAAAATGGAGGGCTTAACGCCTCCCACTCTTTTTGGTAGGACTATACCGTTTTCACGGGAAATTAAGTACTTAGGAGTAATTCTTGATGACAAACTTACATGGAACAAACAAATTGACCATGTCGTAAGGAAGGCTAAGATAGCGCTAGGTGCATGCTGTCGGCTGGTGGGATCCCGGTGGGGGCTGCAGCCCAAATCGGTGGTGTGGGCCTACACATCCATAGTGCGGCCGATGGTTGCCTGCGGATGTGCAGCGGGCGCAGTCAGACCCGACAATCGACATGCATCACTGCACTTAACAGCCTACAGAGAATTCCTTGTCGAATGGCTACAAACTCTATCTCATCAACTCCCACTGCAGCACTAGAGGCCATTTTTAACCTCGAACCGCTGCACATCCATGTACAGAAGGAGGCCAGGATGGCCATGCTGCGTGCTATGGACGGTGGCAGGACAGTCTGGCAATCAGTGGTAATGAGGGATCTCTTTGATGGACTCATTGTAAACCCAGCACTGGCCATGCCATCCGATATCCTCTTAAAGGAGTACAGTTTCAACAAACTGTACACGATTCGCGTACCGCGTAGGGACGAGTGGAACTGTGCGGTTCCCGAAACTCTCAAATCTGGTGACCTCATCTGGTTCACAGATGGTTCCAAAAAAGAGGGTTTTGCCGGTGCTGGAGTATGAGTGGAGGAGACTCGGAGACGAAGCGGTCATACAGTCTAGGCTCGCATGCGACGGTATTTCAGGCAGAGATGTACGCAATAATAAGATGCGTACAAGAAAACCTTCTGAGGTCCTATCAAAATAGAAACATAATCATATGCTCGGATAGTCAGGCAGCCCTTATGGCACTGAAATCACATGAGATTGATTCAAAACTTACCCTTGAGTGCACCAACGCACTTAATCAGCTAGGAAGACACAACAAAGTCACCTTATGTTGGGTGGACACAGTGGCATTAAGGGGAATGAAATAGCAGATGAGCTAGCTAGGAACGGAGCGGAGGCACCAGCTATTGGCCCCGAACCAATAGTGGGAGTGCCTCGTTTCACCGGAAGAAGAATGCTGCAGGAATGGGCTAAGGAACAGAGTAGAACACTCTGGGCTAGTGCCCCAGGCCAAAAGCATTCGAAAGCGCTCATGTCTGGTTTTTCGCGGGAATAAACGTCTAGAGCACTACGACTTCTTAGGCCTGGACTTAGGATTCTAGTCAGAACTCTTACTGGCCACTGCAGGCGTAACAAACATCTCTATCAAATGAAGCTTGCAGATACGGACGAGTGCCGATTCTGCCTCGAGGAAGAGGAAACTCCTCTTCATATACTCTGCGAGTGCGAGGCACTGGTCCAAGCCAGAAGCCGATCTCTAGGTGGACCGATGGTAACTCCAGAGGTCATTAGGGAACTCGATCCCAAGTGCATCCTACAGTTCATTAGAACTATTGGCCTTGAGGATATAATATAACAGGGGCAGTGATAACAATAGATCTACCCAGGTCGCAGTGATCCAATAGGGCCCTCCTTTGGTCCTATACCCCTTTACCCCCAAATAATAATAATAATAAGGTATCCTACGGAACCATGCATTTTTCCGGAGCAAAAAGTAGCCTAGTTGTTAATGCAGTATTTGATCTATCTACCTACCAAATTGTATCCAATTCCGTTCAGTAGTTTCTGCGTGAAAGCGTAACAAACAAACAAACTTTCGCATTTATAATGATGCAGTATTTTAACTAATTCAATTTGAGGAGATGCTCTGCCAAATCGGTAGGCGTCTCTGTCGCACTACAATGTGGTCCGGGTGAGTGAGCGAGACAGAATGATAGCGTGTGAGGAATACGATTCGTTACCTGATTGAAGTTATAATGTATGGCAGTGAAGTACCAATATTTTTCAACCGTCTTTGACGCCGAGTGGCTAATCGCTTTGCTTCATATCAGGACGTCGCGGCTTCGATTCTCAGCGCGGCGGTACCCAACTTTGTAAGACTGCTTGGCTTGCTACAACCATCTTATCTCAATCTTACCGCCAAACATTAATGTTTATAACAGTCTCAACTAAGTTTCGCCACCCTTCGACGATGTCTCAACTTAGTTTCGTTTGCCTTCGACGATGTCCCAGATGTGTCAACTGACTTTCGTCTACCTTCGCCAGATACAAAAGATAGTGTACAGCCGCCTATGGGGCTACCAGCAGATGTACTTTTACCTTAATATACAATACACTAACATGACTTGTTATCGACATATTTCAGTTCATTTCTTTCGAGGATGTCTCAACTAACTTTCGTCACACTTCGACGATCGATGTCTCAACTCACATTCGTCTGCTTTCGACGATGTCTCAACTAATATTCGTCACCCTTCGACGGTATCCCAACCAAGTTTAGTTTCCCATCTACTATGTTTCAGTGTCAACTAATCATAAGTTCCGTCTCCCTTCGCCAGATACAAAAGATAGTGAACGGCCGACTATGGGAGCGCTATCAACACCGACAACGCGAGGTGGCTGAAGAGGCGGGCGCTTCCAACGAGCGGATGCTGTTCCATGGCTCGCCCTTTATCAACGCTATTGTGCAGAAGGGCTTCGACGAGCGGCACGCGTATATCGGTGAGTAATTAAAAAAAAAAACCGCCAAGTGCGAGTCGGACTCGCGCACCGAGGGTTCCGTATAAATTCATAATCACGCATGTCTTGAACTCTATATTTTTTATGTTTGAGTTGATTAAATGAAAGGTAATTTGCGGTTTACGATTTATGACGTAACTAAAAAACTACTTACTAGATCTCGTTCAAACCAATTTTCGGTGGAAGTTTGCATGGTAATGTACATCATATATTTTTTTTAGTTTTATCATTCTTTTATTTTAGAAGTTACAGGGGGGAGACACACATTTTACCACTTTAGAAGTGTCTCTCGCGCAAACTATTCAGTTTATAAAAAAATATATTAGAAATCTCAATATCATTTTTGAAGACCTATCCATATATACCCCATACGTATAGGTTTGATGAAAAAAAAATTTTTGAGTTTCAGTTCTAAGTATGGGGAACCCCCAAAATTTATTGTTTTTTTTTCTATTTTTGTGTGAAAATCTTAATGCAGTTCACAGAATACATCTACTTACCAAGTTTCAACAGTATAGTTCTTATAGTTTCGGAAAAAAGTGGCTGTGACCTATGGACGGACAGGCAGACAGACATGACGAATCCATAAGGGTTCCGTTTTTTGCCATTTGGCTACGGAACCCTAAAAAAAGACGAGACGAGAGGAGATGACAAGAGAGGGGTGACACAACACACTTATACGAAGAGGCGGTCCATCTTAGCATCCTCACGTTTGAATGATAAATAAATAAATATCTGGGGACAAATCACACACGGTCATCTGGCCCCAAACTAGGATTCCCTGTATTTTGGGAACCAGAGACTGATATACATACACATATACTTTTAAATACATACTTTACATATACAGGGTGTAACAGAAAGGTTTGATACTTCAAGGTTGGCTTTTACCCATCAAACTGAACAAATTTTGTTCTACAACTTTGTTCAAATCGCAAAATTTTTTTTGGACTTTTCATACAAATCGATCAGCTGGCGAACCAAGTTTGTATGAAAAGTGCGAAAATTTCTTTGCGATTTTAACAAAGTTGTAGAACAAAAGTTGTTCAGTTTGATGGGTAAAAGCCAACCTTGAAATATTAACACACCTTTCTGTTACACCCTGTATAGATATACATAATACACCCAGAGTACCCAGACACAGAGCAAACAAATCTGCTCATCACAGAAATGTTTGCTCTGGGTGGGGATCTAACTCACCACTCGGATTAGTAGTCAGGAGCACTAACTACTGAGCCACCGAGTCAGTCAATAGATAGAAAGAGTATAGAAGAGTATTTGATTCAATTCTCCCTTCCAGGTGGCATGTTCGGCGCTGGGATATACTTTGCGGAGCACTCTTCTAAAAGCAATCAGTACGTGTATGGATTTGGCGGTGGATCCGGCTGTCCCGCGCATAAAGACCGCAGCTGCAGCTTATGTCATAGGTTTGTACAGCTGCCCCAGTATCATGGCGACATATCTCGCGCGCGAAGCGAGTTTTAAAAGCATTTGTTCCGTTCCGCTAAGCTAATGAAAGAGACAGCCGAGCTGTTTTCTCGCGTTCGGCGCGACAAACTGCTTTGTCTACTCCTCATGCTACCCGTGCTGGAAACTGGTTTCAGGTCGATCAAAACCTATTATAGGTAGATGGATGGACTTTGAAATAATCAATAAAAAAATGTGTCGATAAAAAAGTTTCAGTTACACAGTTTTGCCTCAAAACTGTGTAAATGACACACTTTTTTTATCGAGACCGAGTTTAAATGTAGTGAAAAGGGACCATCCATAAATTACGTCACACGAATTTCATGATTTTTGACCCCCTCCCCCGTCTTTGTCACAGATGGTCACATTTGTGGGACCATGGTGTGACACCACATATTTTGCGATTTTTCGCCCAGAATTGAATAAATGAAAACTAAATTCTATATTTTTTATTATTTATTATGTGACGTCACAACGTTTATGACTCCCCCCTACCCCTTGTCACATAATGTCACACTTCGTTGACCTCCTCCCCCCCCTTAGCGTGTGACGTTATTTATGGATGGTCCCAAACGTCAAATTGAAATTCGCACCAAAATAAAATTTTTTCACCTAAATCAGGGTAAAATTGACACATCTATCTTCGAAAAGTGTACACTGCTACCTACTTCGAATAATAGAATATCAGTTTTGCCTTTTAGGCAAAAAAACACACTGATCTATTACCCCACTATAGCTTTTTTGTTTTTTTCTTGTGTTTGTATTTAGTTCTGCGTTTTATTTTTCTTATAATGTTTTGTATTTTTATTTCCTTTTTTCTTTTTATTTTTTTTTTGTTTTTATAAGCAATACAATAAATAAATAAACGAAATTATTAATAAAACATTTGCATTTTCATCAGACAAATGCTGTTATGCCGCGTAACGCTCGGACGAGCGTTCACCCTCACATCAGCAATGAAGATGGCGCACGCGCCGCCGGGTCATCACTCGGTGTCGGGCCGGCCTAGCCAGGGCGGGCTTTGCTACCCCGAATATGTGGTGTATAGGGGGGAGCAGGTAAGCATATTTTGACAAGAAAATCCAAAATTTTGACAGGAAAATACAAAATATTGACAGAAAAAATACAAAATATTGACGGAAAAATTCATCATTTTGACAAAATGTTCTTAAATTAGACAGGAACATCCAAAATTTTGACGGGATATTCCTCAGTGTTAAATTTCTCGGGGTAACTTTAAGTCAAATTGAAGTTCATCGTTTCAACTCTACTGCAATATTCTTAATACCGAAAAAAAAATCTAGTGTTACAATTTTTTTTTCAAAACAATGTAATGTTGACTCTCAAAATGTACTTCTTCTTTGTTCCAGGCGTACCCAGAATATTTAATAACGTACCAGATTGTGAATACAGACAGCAACACAGGAGCGGTTTAACACTAGTATTATAAAAAAAAAGGAACACTATCTTTGACGTTAAACAAAAGTCTGCATAATAATCTCATGAAAATAATTTGAAACAAAAAACAGCTTATCAGAACGAATCAAATGTCAAAGTGTAAAGAGATTTAATTGTTTATTTTTTCCGGTAATTTATATGCGATTTCGGTAGAACTACGAGTATATAGGACGCTTATAATCGAGAAAACAAACAGATTACCGCGAATAGAATACACACAGTATTTTGAAAAATATCAGTTACTGAAAACGTCAACATGACAAAAAGAAGTGTAACCTACAACAAGGCGGTGTGATCAAGAAGCCTTAGCCTAAGCAGCCCTAGATACTCACACACACTAAAACACGTGTACAGACATGAAGAAGTGTCAAATTTCTACGTAGTAAACAATAACGCGATATTTGTATGAAGTGTCCATGATGTGGACCGCAAAGTATACAGGTGTAACAGAAAGGTGTGATAATACTTCAAGGTTGGCTTTTACCCATCAAACTGAGCAACTTTTGTTCTACAACTTTGTTCAAATCGCAAAATTTTTTTTGGACTTTTCATACAAATCGATCAGCTGGCGAACTAAGTTTGTATGAAAAGTCCGAAAATTTCTTTGCGATTTCAACAAAGTTGTAGAACAAAAGTTGATGGGTAAAAGCCCACCTTGAAGTATTATCACACCTTTCTGTTACATCCTGTATACATACGGAAACTCCATATCGTCCCTCGCACGACTAACTCTCCTATCTCAGATTTTTGATGATTTGAGTTTGGCTTTTTCTAATTGAAATACGGTTATTTTTGAGAACTTGAGAAAAATGACATAGGAGTGTTAGTCGTGCGAGGGACGATATGGCGCTTAGTCAACTTTTCCTTTAAAGCGTCGATATCCTTTGCGGCCTTCTTCCTTAAGAGGGCAGATTACTCGTGTGCTGTATCTAGGGGATTCCCCGTAAGACGACGTCTCCTATATATTAATTACTAAACAGTATTCATTGTTTTATGGAGTAAATTTAATTTTGTCTTAGACCATTTAGAATTGGGAGATGTTAGTTCGGGGGACGAAGTAAACACGCATAGCACACACACGAGCAAACAGTCCAAATGTGTTGCTATGAACACACATTTAAACGCAACACACAGAGAGGCGGTGCGAAAGCGTTCCGGGAGCGGTATTTTTTGTAATGTTCGGTTTACTATGAAACCCTTCACACCAAAACCGGGCCGGGCGCTCTCAGTTCGCTTCCCGCAGGTCCGCCTTCGGAACGCTACCGCCCCGCGGCCGCCTCTGTGTGTTGAGCTTTAAAGAAATTTGTCACACGAAAACTTTTACGCCCATACATAATACAGGATGTTTAAAAAAGTGCGTTTGAAATTTCAAGGGCTTACTCGGAATCAAGTATAGAACACAGGAAAAATATTGAAAAAATCCGATGTATAATTATTTTTTTCAGTTTCCCATACTAAATCTGAATAGTGAATCAAGAATTTGTATGGGAAACTGAAAAATATAATTTGAAAAAATATTTTCCTCGTATTCTATACTTGATTCTGAGTAACCCCTTAAAATTGAAAACGAAATTTTTAATGACCCTGTGTACTTTCCCAGATTATGACAGATTACTGGCGCATATGGAATCTCCAGTTCTAAATGCTCTAAGAATTTTATAGATCTCGAGTTTTAGTACTTGCTTCTGAATTTTATTGGAATTGTACCTTTGTATGCAAATTGTGACTGTGTACAAAGATTTTCCGATGAGATTTTTTAAAAATTTTATTATATCAATTAATATTTTTTACGTTTAATGTTTTTTAAATCAAAACGTTAATGTTTTTTTAGAGAATGGTCTGCCAAAAGTGAATATTTTGTATATAAAGGAATAAAAATAATTATACGTATTGTATTGGTATGTATTTGAGTTTTTTTGTATTGTGTATGTATTTAATGAATCGCGTAGGGTAATAATTAATAGATAATATTAATAAAAAACTTGAATTTTCAAAAGTATTTTTATTACTATAATATCGTTGACACACTTATATACTTTATATACCTTATATACTTAACAATCTTTCTTAATATTATATAAAAGAGATTACACAGGTAAACAGCTGATTGGCCAATATAAAGTTCAATTGTTATATGATGCGAAAAAGGTTTAGTTAACGAGTTCTATGTCTATTTCGTATACGTTATGTATACACCCGAAACACATTACTCTCCGTTTGAGCAATCGGTCAAGTATCAACTTTGTTACGAAAATATATCGATATTATAAAAATGTTTAAAATTATCCATAATTATACTTATTTTAATTTGATATGTCGTAGTACACCAAGTACTCGGGATAGGCCTGGAATGAAAATATTACAAGGCTTAGTGTAATGAATAAAAGATGTATGGGGGTCCATCTATGTATGGAACCTCATTGTATGGGGGGCAAACCGTAAAGAAGCGGTGTGATTGTTAGTGGCATTTACGACCATTTCCGTGCTTGGCGAGGCACTAATGAATGGTCCTGTAAGGGGACCTATCTATGGCTGGTTTCAAGGATCCGCGCTTCGGCAGCGCTGTTGGACAGCGCGCGCTTGGATATGTATGAGGCTAGTACAAGCGTTTTTTAGTCACGCTGTTGAAGCGCGCCGTTGGTGAAACGCGCGCTGCCCAAGTGCGCGCTGTTGAAGGGCTTCTACGGCCAGTGAGCGTTTCAGAGTGACGCCGTTCGGACGCGCTGCTGCGTACAAGCTAAATATGATAAATATGACTTCTGGATGAGTGACTGAAGCCGTGCGCTCCAGAATGTTTGTCGGGAATGTTTTTTAATTTTCTATTTTTTACGTATCATTAATATGTTTACCGCCACACAATTCTCTTTAATAAAAACATGTTTAGTAAAAAAGCTAATACATGTTGACGACAGTACACCGCAGCCAAACGCGCGGTGTTAAAACTCGTTTCACAGATATCCGTGTTAAAACGCGCGCTGTTCAACAGCGCTGCCGAAGCGCGGATCTCTGAAACCAGCCTATGTATGGAACCACATTGTATGGGGTCAAAACTTAATGAAGCGGTTGGTTGTTAGTTGCATTTTAAATGAGATAATATCTCGACAGTTTCCGTGCTTCGCAAGCCACGTTGAGCTTTTGTGCCGGTTGCTTTTACTAAGTGGCAGTCGGTAAGCCATGTCAGAGGACTCAGACAGTTAAAAGATTCTGACATTTGGGCTGTCCTTTATCACAACCTTCACCAATCCGGATTTGGCCCCCGTGTGTGGAGTATGGCATAACTTTCCACAACACCGACCTTGTGCTGCCCGCATCCAGCGCTTCCCGCAATCTTCACTGAGGTTATCGGCACACCGAGTGGCAGGCCTGCCTGTGCTACGTCGTCCGGTCGCCACTTCGAGAACTCTCCTATCCTAACAGCCGTCTGTTTTACGAGCTATATGTCCCGCCACTGCCACTGCCACTTAAGCGATTCTGTGAGCTATGTCGGTTACTTGTTAACAACCCATTACGTCCCCACGGCAGGGGCACGGGTCTCTTCCTATAACTCGGGAAGGTTTAGGCCATATTCCACACACGGGGGCCAAGTCCAGATTGGTGGAGGTTGTGGGGCTAGTGGCCAACCCCAGTGTCAGAAGTTTTCAAGCCGCCTATAAGGCCTCTGACATGGCTTAACGACTGCTAGCGATAGCAGCCGGCACCAACGGCTTAACGTTGCTTGCGAAGCACGGAAACGGTCGAGATAAATGCCACTAACAGTCAAACCCATCCAGGTTATGACCGTGTCTGTAGTCAATTCTTTTATTTTTATTTTTATGTATGTTCACCGGTTACTCGAAGACGCCTGAACCGATTTGGAAAATTCTTTTTTGTTTAAAAGGGTATACTTCACAGGTGGTCCCATATAAATTTTATCAAAATCGATTCAGCTGTTTTTGAGAAAATCAACAAAAACATAGCAAAATTGGAGTTGTTGCGATTGAAGTCGGTTGTTTTTAACGTATTCAGCGTGGTCAATTATTTCGATTACGTACGGAAACTCCAAGCACCCTCCACCGCTCTTTGGGCGACCTTAGGATTACGTCTACTTAAGCGAGGAACATCAGATCATTTTTACAATTTACCTGATCGGCGTTGTAGATGACATATTCAGGGACAGCTAGCATGCCTTCCACCGAGTGGTGGCCAAGCGGGGCTGTGCCTCCCGAAGTGGTCGTCTTGTGCATGCGGCCAAGAGCCACGCGACAAAACAGCATCCGTCTGTGGAGGAATAAAGAATAATCTCATCTCATGTCATCTCATCTCACTACTATTATAATTGCGAAAGTATGGATGTTTGTTTGTTTGTTCCACTTACAGGCCGAAACTACTGTACGGATTTGGATGAATTTGATAGATAGATAGATAAAGCACTCGGCTAACACACAGGATACTTTTTATTCCGGAAAACTTGAGGGTGCCCGGAGGAATGCTTAAAAACTCAAAATTTGATGGCGCCACTTTAACATTTTATTTGTCTCTGGACCCCAATTCTGAAGTCAGCGCGGACGAAGCCGCGGGCAGAAGCTAGTGCACAATAAAACGAACAACAATGCCTTTATGCCATAGTGAACTGGTATTCTATTATGGACGCGCGCTGTTCCTCCAACGCAATGTGGAACTGACGGTTAACTGGCTATTTCTAATGGAAGCTCGAGTAAGCATAGTATACCTGTGCCCCAAATATCCTGGAGAATATTGGTTGCTCTTCGACGAATTCTTCGCGAAGTACACGCCGTGTCCGAAAAGGCCGCCTGTAAAAAATAATAAAAACAAAAATAAATATATTCGCTCCAGACTCGTGGTCCCACCGCATTGACCCACTGGTGGGTCGACGAGTAATTGACTGTTTACTCGTAGTCCCACCGACTCACTCTTGACTGTTCTTGGAGGATATGAAACAATGACGTAGCAATGTGGTATGTTACTGTGATAAATTGGCATTAGTGAAAAATATTTGGGGTCAACTACCACATTATTTAGGACTTACCCCTAGCTTTGCTCAAATCGAAACCAGTCTTTACAATAACGTCAGCGGCTGCAGATCCGTGAAACAACATCTTTTCGTTCACGAATCCAGCGTCTTTGACTATCTTCTTCTCTATGGCTCGAAACTTGGACCACAGACAACAGTTCTGGACTTTTTGAATCTGAAAATCATTAGGATTTACAAGTGAACACATTTCCGGCAGAGGACTTGTTTAAAAAGCTTAAAGAATAATTAATTTAAAAATTTGTTTTATGTAAGTGGCGGATTTTGATGTCGGACTTCAGGTTGCGGAGTCAGTGAAGCAAGAAGTAGTTTTTAAATAAGTTTCTTATAATAAAACTTCCTTCTTCAAACTTTTAAATCAGCTAGACCTTATTAACAAATTAGGTGACGAAAGGGACGGAGTGGTAAGTAGAAGTCCATTGCTTATCTCGCAACTATACTCTCCAAAAAGTATAGTTGCGAGAAAGCAATGGACTTCTACTTACTCTTGACTTCACCACTGTACTTGATCAATGTAACCCGGGCATAAGACATAATGAATCTCCTCCGTGGTTTAGTGGCTAGAACGCTCGCTTCACATCAGGAGGGTTCAATTCCTGGCGGGGTTCAACTTTGTAGGATATGGTTTGGTTGGTGGTAGGGCATTTCCTGAGCCCGCCTGGCTAGCTATCACTATCTTCTCTAAGTTTAAGATAGCCAGTTCCCTATTGCGTTAGGGATTCTTGGTAAGCCCGCTTCCATATTTTGGCGTGATCATTACTTACCATCAGGTGAGATGCCAAGGGCTCACAAACTGTGGATAAATAAAAAAGAAGATAACTATAATTACCTGTTTAATACTGTAGCTTGCGTAATTCTGAGCTTGAAGAGTCTTGTGCATTTCGTCGGCCACTATTTTGTACTCCCGCCCCGACATACGACCGTCTGGTTTCAGAGTTATTAATTTCAAGTTTTCACCCACAGTGGAACACGAGCAGGTCGATCGAGACTGCAAATAATTTATATTTATGTATTTATAATCTATTTTAGTTGCCCTGCCATCATCTAGCGACTTCCTACGGCCAAATCACCGGTCTACGCGACGTCTTCCCGTGGCGCCCAGTGCCAGTTCAGTTTATGTAGCGATTCTGTGTGATTCTATTTTAGTAGGTACTCAGATTTTAAAAAGTCTTTTAGTATGGATAGTACATATTATATTGATTTTTGCGACTAATCGGCAGAGGTATAGGGTCCTTCTGTAATACCTGTAAAATAAAATTAATTGTGGTTTCTAATCATGAAACCGAACAACGTCTCTTATACTTAACGTCTCGAAATACTTATAACTACTGAAATTGAAAAATTCGTCATTTAACAAAGAAGTTTTATGATTAAATGAAACTAATTTTCTAAAGGCTTGAAAACAACAAAGACGAATAGGTACAGTTTAAGAAGAATGTGAAAAAAAAAACACCGCCCTTCAAGGACAATCAATAAATAGACATGTACCGGGTAATGGATTTGCCCGGTACCCGGCGGTCCAATCGGCTGGATAGCCGGGTACCCTGCGCCGGGTACCCGGCAATGAAACACGTCACGATCACGTCTTAGATCATTACCTAAACTTGGCCAGAGCTCCAAGGGTAAAGGGGTATAGGTAAAGGGGTAGGTGATCACTGCCCCTGTTAGATTATATCCTCAAGGCCAATAGTTCTAATGAACTGTAGGATGCACTTGGGATCGAGTTTCCTAATGACCTCTAGAGATACCATCGGTCCACCTAGATATCGGCTTCTGGCTTGGACCAATGCCTCGAACTCGCAGAGTATATGAAGAGGAGTTTCCTTTTCCACGAGGCAGAATCGGCACTCGTCAGTACTGCAAGCTTCATTTTATCAAGGTGTTTATTAAGCTTGCAGTGGTCAGTTAGAGTCCTGACTAGAATCCTAAGTCCAGGCTTATGAAGTCGTAGTGCCCTAGGCGTGTATTCCCGAGAAAGACCAGATATGAGCGCTTTCGAATGCTTTTGGCCTGGTGTACTAGCCCAGAGTGTTCTACTCTGTTCCTTAGCCCATTCCTGCAGCATTCTTCTTCCGGAGCTCCAAGGGATGCAGATATAGTGTCTTCATGAATCTGAACAACTTTCCCCAAGGAACCTATACGATACTCTTCTTCTACTTAGCGATATCCCGGCTGGAGCCAGGATCCGCTTTCCTACTCAATCTACTCCACTTTGCCCGATCTTCAACATCCTCTTCAGTGAGGTCATTTTCTCTCATGCCCGCACTCACAACATCAAGCCAGCGCTTCCTGGGCCTTCCACGGGATCAGGGCCATCAACAATAAGTTCAAGGCATCTTTTACCGACGTACTCTGGCGGTCTGCGGCTTACAAGACCAAACCTTCGGAGACGACTATCATGCAATTTGTCCGGACACTGAGGCTACCACGGATGTGCTCGTTATGGATGCGATCGAGTCGCGTAACGCCACACATCCACCGCAGCATTTTCATCTCCGTGACGTGAAGCTGCTGGACATGTCTTCCAAGGACTGGCCACGTCTCGCTGCCATAGAGTAGTACGGGGCGTATGATGCACTTGTACACGAGGACCTTCAACTTTACCGGCATCCTGCGGTCGCAAATAATGCCGGTGGCTTCCCGCCATTTCGCCCAAGCTGCGCTAATTCGAGCATAAACGTCATGATCGATTAACCCAGACTCGTGCAGAACAGATCCAAGATATCTAAACTTGTCCGTCTTAACAACGGACTCAGCGCCTACCTTTATGGGTTCGTGGGGTGTAAGTGGTCCACCTTAGAACCTATGGACCAAAGCCAAACTCTCCTGCACGCGGTACACCCTGCTAACTGACAAACGAGGCTCTGGCGAAAAGGGTTCCCATCGGGGTTCTGGGGGTCAGACGGCATCGCCCCGCGTAATACCCGACATTGTCAAATATTATGGAAAAGCTGGATGAATCTTTGGGTACGATGGCTAGGGCGTCGCCGCATAACGTATACGATACTCAATTCGTCAAAAGATTTTTGGACTTTCCATACAAAATTGTCGGTTCTGTTGATCATTTAGTATGAGGACTCCAAAATTTTTTTTGCTCATTTAGTATAGGGTGGACTAAGTTGTTCAGTTTCATGAGTAGAACCGTATATTTAAGTGTTAGGCAGAAAATAGAGGTCACACACAATGGCGCTACCTTTCCCCACCAAGTAGCTCAGTATACAGCGAGCGTCTTTTCGAAAGCAAAGTCTACGAAAAAAAGAAGCCGACTAGATCCTGATCGAGCTAAAAACTCGTATTTTTACACCATAACTCGCCAACTACTATAAACCTACAATACTAAATAAGATTGAAATATGAACGACAGTTACATAAATGTATCTATACTTTAACTTCAAAATAACGTGTTTTAATAACTAGGTAATTACCCGGCGAAGCCGGGTACCCGGCGCTATTACCCGGTACCCGGCCGGATCCTTAAAAAAGTGCCGGATCCGCTGGGTACCGGGTCCAAACCGGGTACCCGGTACATGTCTAATAAATACGATCTTCCAATAAAAAAAAATACTTACTGGAATTACTATAGACACTTTAGTGTCAGATGGCATGTTCACACTATTCATACGACGACGAGGCGTCTGTCGCTGCGTCTGCGCACGATTGGCTTGACTGCTTCTCGTTTGCTGCGATCTTGGTACTTGGTCCTGGGTTTGCGACGTGGTTGGAGCCATAAGCGGGGACTGGAGTGGAGCCGATAGTCGCTGTGGCGGGCCCTGTCGCTTCGTTTGGGCATGCATGGCTTGACTGCCTCTTGTTTGCTGCGATCTTGGTACTTGGTTTTGGGTTTGCGACGTGGTTGGAGCCATAAGTGGGAACTGGAGCGGCGGAAGTAGAGCCGATAGTCGCTGTGGAGGGCCCTGTCGCTGCGTTTGCGCCAGCCTGGATCTGCCTCTTGCTTGCTGCGATCTTGGTACTTGGTCCTGGGTTTGCGACGTGGTTGGAGCCGTAAATAGAGACCGGAGCGAAGGGAGTAAGGCTGATTGTTGCTGTGGCAGGCCCTGCGCCTGAGTCACTGTTTTATGTTGTCTATCGGTCTGTGTTCCTCTATCGAATAATCTGTGATTTTTTAAATTTAAATTAGTAGGGTAACTCCTTAAAGTTAGTAAAAAAAGCGGTCAAGTGCGTGTCAGGCCACGCGCAGTGTAGGGTTCCCTAGTACTTCTCGTTAACTTATAAAGCCTACTTAGCTGTGACAGTTTTCCTTTTTATTTCGTTATAACTATATATACTATTGCCGTGAATTTTTTCACGTTTATATATAGAAACAACCGTTTAGCTGCCAGGGGTACACATGATTTTAACAAAAATTTGCACTTTAAAGCTTAATTTCGAAAACGGATCCTGAAAGACCTATCTAACGACACCCCACACCAATGATATTTTTATTTACGTGTAGGGGAGATAGCCTGATTTTTTTTTTCAAGATTTTATTTTATCACTTTATCGGCGTGATTAATGTCTATCCGTACCAAATTACAGCCCGCTAATACTAACTGTCTCTGAGTTAAGCCGCGGACAGACAGACAGACAGACGGATGGCGAAACTATAATTCTTATAATATATTCCTTGTTTACTACGGAACACAGAAATCTATATTTATTTATTAATTTATTTTTAGTTATTTATGTACTAAAAAGTGAAAATAAATAAATAAATAATCTTAATTTATTTAGATTTCTGTGCCACGGAACATTAATTATTTTAAGTACGCGTGATAATCATAGTCAGTATGATATGTGTTCTGTGTTTGTATGTTCTATGTTCTATTATTGACTTGGTGGATCAGTGGTCAGCGTTCCTGACTGCTGATCCGTGGATGGGTTCGATTCACAGCAAGAGCAAAAATGTATGTGATGAGCAGACTGGGGTCTCCCCAATTATGTCAAAAGATGTACAGGAGGGCTAATTAAGTTTCTTTTGGAATCAGGGAATTGACTGCATGAAAAATAAATAAGGAATTTTATTGACTAAATAGTTAGATCTTTAATGGTAATTGTTGAAAAACTTAATCACTTTAATTTTCATTACATTTTCAATTTTTAATTTATAAGAATTTCCTAATTAGTATACGAACTACTATTTTGTACAATGACGTCATCGTACAAGATTTCAAACATTTTTAGAACAAAATGCCGTTTTAGACATTTGATAAAAAGTAACTCAAATGACTAGCAGTCAAGTACCGGATTGTAATCAATAAATAGGTAGACAAGACAACACAAGAACCTCTGTTTTGGACTTTTTAAATATTAAAAGTTGAGCACTGCGAATTGTAGGGAGGATGGGATGTGTGCGCTAGTAAATAGCTAGCGAGGTGGGCTCCGAAAATGTCCTGCCACAGACCAAACCGAGTCCTACAAAGTTGGACCCCGCCGGGAATCGAACCCGCGACATCCTGATAGCAGACCACGAAGGCGGTAAAGTTACTTACAGCTCCATTTTTGTATTGTTGTAATACGATGTCTACACGCAAATCTGAAAATTAAAAGCCAAACTGGTGACACAATAAATATACAAATTTTAATTTTAGGTAAGTAGGCTTTATAGAGAGGTGCAGGGAGTGTCCATACTGATAAAAATACTGTACGCACTGTCGCTGAACTTTATGACCAAAGCTGTAAACCCATTTAAATAAAACTTAAAACCACTAAGATGGCACCATCGCGTGCGAAGTAGGTGGTTACAGGTCATAATTTATTAGTTATTAGGTACCTATCGCCTATCGATTCATCACGGCGCGGGTGCACTCATCTGATCCGATCAGATCCGACAGATGATAACGTCACAGTCCAATATAGTCGCTGTACATATTGTATGAGCGCGGGTGCACTCATCCGACGGCGACAGGTACCGGACTTAAAGAACGGATCTTATTTTATCGGCTCTTACTAGTCGCTGTACATTTTGTATGAACGCTGCTCCGACACTGACATTCTTACCGAACGAAACGAAGTGTTGTGCATAATTTATCGACATTTAGTTTAGTTATCGATTCACATATGTATATTAATATGATAAAGTTAGGTACCTACAGAAATCATTATACATTTATAGAATATTCAAATGCATAGGTGTGTATGTATGGATATATTATGGTATTTTGTATTAAGTAGAAAAATATACAATTTGAGAAAATCCTAATGTGGAAAGCATCTACTTAGATAGAAAATACTTTGATTTTCAGTTTTTAATATTTACATGTTTACCACCCAAGTGCTTTAATGTAATGCGTTTTTAATAAAAAAATAACGTTCGTTTTTAATTGTCGCACCATCTACAGAAATTAATATACACTTAATATGGTAGGTTCTATTATACAGGGTGATTGGTAATTCGACGTGATCCTTCAAAGGGGTTATACTAGAGTTCATTTGCAACAAATTAAGTCCAGTTAACCCGGTGTCAAAAATGTGTGGTTACTGAGATATTACGGTTTTTCGATTATTTTGAAATTTTCTACCTTGTTACCAAAAACAATTAATTATGAAAAAAACATTATACTGTTAACATTAAATTGATACTATTTTTAAAGCTGATAAATAAGCGCTCACTTTAAAAAAATCCTTGCCCAAAACTCACATAGTCTCAAAAATAAATGGTCTAAAGTCACATAAAATTATTATTTTTTAATAAATTTTCCATAAGTCATTGAGTATTACTAGAAAAAAAAATTGTGAACTTGGCGTACAAATTAATGACATAAGTTCCTTGTTTCATAAGCTTTCTAAAAAGGTACAAATGTTATTAATTTTTCACGGGATGGAAAAAAATCCAATAAACCAAACAAGTAACAGATATTTTTCATACATATCATGCACGGTGCCGCCCTCTCTTTTACTCGTGTCGTGCGACTCGTGCGTGACTCGTGAGCTTAACATGATTCGATAATTTCAGGCAATCTTCGCGACGGTTCGTGGACACGAACTCGCACAGTTTTCAACCAGATGGTTAGTTCATGCGGACAGAAAACTCACAATATTCGTTAAATAATTAATCCTTGTTAATTGACTAAAACTACGTTTAAACACTTCTAATTTTGATATGGGTGGTTTTGGAACGCCTCTGCAGCACGAACATAGAAGCGGTTGTGGCTCAGTGTAGCTTGCGTGGTCTCATCGATTACGCGGGTTAACTGACTACAGACACGGTCAAAACCTGGATGGGGTTTTACTGTTAGTGGCATTTATCTCGAACGTTTCCATGCTTCGCAAGGCAAGTTAAGCCTTCGGCACTGGCTGCTATCACGGCGGCACCGTGCAGGATATGTATAGAAAAAAAATCTGTTATTTGTTTGGTTTATTGGATTTTTTTTCGATCCCGTGCAGAAGTTGATAACATTTGTACCATTGTAGAAAGCTTATGAAACAAGGAACTCATTAAGTTCACTACATTTTTTCTAGTAATAATAAATTAATTATGGAAAATTTATAAAAAATAATAATTTTATGCGACTTTAGATCGTTTATTTTTGAGACTATGTGAGTTTTGGGCAATGATTTTTTTTTCAAAGTGAGCGCTCATTTCTCAGCTTTTAAAAAAGTATCAATTTAATGTTAACAGTATAATGGTTTTTTTCATAATTAATTGTTTTTGTTAGCAAGAAAATTTCAAAAAATCTAAAAACTGTAATATCTCAGTAACCGTACATTTTTGACCCCTGGTAAACTGTACTTTATTTGTTGAAAATGACCTCTAGTATAAGGTCTTTGAAGGATCACGTCGAATTACCAATCACCCGGAATAACCGCCATTTTAGATGTATTAAAACACTTGGTTACCTTCCTATGGTTTTACTTTTACGCCGTATTAATAACAATTAGGTATAATAATTGGCGGGCGTTGGCTAAAAGCCCGGCACATTTTTTGTAGTACTGCGCACAACACTATTCAGAGACAAGACAACGACAACGACGCGACGACGACGCTTACTATATGGATCGAGCGGTGGAATGACTGTTTCCGTCCGACAGTTTACCGTACCAGTGCACCCGCGTACATCCGGCAGTTTTTAAGACGACCGACATGTGGGCGTGGCTGGGTTGTCGGATCTGACCGGACCAGATGAGTGCACCCGCGGCCTTACAAAATAATATTTTTTTAATTTTTAATTAAATAAAAATGGCTGGTCAGTCAGCTGCTCCCATGGTAAAAATACATTTCGTAAAATTAAAGGGGATTCCCCGAACAAATAGGTCGGTGGGTCTAGAACTCAATCAATACCTAGGTATAAGATGAAAGCTATAGGTATTTAGACAGATAGACAAAAACTTTGTCTTAATAACTCATTATCAAATAATCTTAATCAATTTGCGGTTGCAAAAACTTGCGTGGTTTTGTTTTAAAAACCTAACTCGCTTGGCTATGTAAACTATGTATACTGTTTTTGACGCTTTATTTTTGGTTGGAATGTACAAGACTTACCCAATTAGTAATTATGCATCTAATTACTCCTTTGTAAACATCACTCACTTTACTCTCATTTAGTAAATGTACTTATATAAAATAACTACTGATGACTGTTAAACTGATAAAATCACAAAACAATGAACAATCGCGCTGCGCACGCCCATTCGCTGAAATTCTGCTGTTATTTGGTACAATATGGTTGGTTATGCCTAAACAGTATTGCCAGTGTAGAATTATGAAGTGTACCAAAATTAAATAGGTTAAAATACAGAATTTTTATTCTTTTCGTTCCCGTTAACTGTAATTTGCAACGACATTCTATACATGGACTTTGCATCGGCGCACTGTAGACGGCACAGCAGAAGTGTGCTCAAATACGATGTGCGCACACTTTTTACCTTAGTCCGTGTTTTGACTTTTTGAGCGCAAAGCAGTAAGGATGCCGAAATGCGTCGTGAAAAAGTGTCGAAATAACACTCGAACGACCCTAAAAAAAGATGGTGTGACCTACCACCGGTAAGTTAATTTTATTTATAAAAGATAACACGCGAAAATGTGTAAAAAAAGTAGAAAAGCACTGAAATTTCAATAAATATTGTAAATTATTAAGGAGTATTCCTTTTCTTTTCTTTCATGCGCGCCAGAAAGAGACATGCGTCAGTACGCGACAAGAACATAGTCATAAAACAAAAGAGTGGAGTCGCTTTTGTTTAAATGTTTTAAGTGTAAAATCCATATCTATCCGAATCGGAAGATAATATTTTTCGGGTGTATGTATGTGTTATGTATGAAGATCTGTTTCATTATTAACGACTTTTTATATGATTAACCCAAAACGTAAACAAACTTACTATGGAACTGACACATGTCATCATCTGCATACTACGTTTTTGTTTTTTTTTTGATTGGAATGAAGTATAGTCGTTTTCTTTGTTTAATTGAGAGATACATAGTATCTGGAGTCGTCTTAAAATTATATGTTTATCTGTATAATAAAATTATATATTTATCTGTATAAAACTGTTTGTATCAAAATACAAAACAAAATCTGTATAACATGTCAAGTTATATATCTGCAAATTTAAATCATATACATTTTAGTTATAGCTCCGTGTCCTATTTTTACAATACGGGAGCCTACCCTTCCCTAAACATTGTTATCCATTTAAAAATCACATTATATGTATCTGGAATTCGAATTAAGTCAATTGTACAATATTTCAGAAAACATTACGAATGTGCAGTATTTGAAACACTAGTTTAGGATGCCCAATACAAAAAAATATAATTCAAATGCTACTCCACGCTTCTTATGTTCTCAAGAGTCACGCGTTCGGCTTGCGAGATGACGTAATATGAAATAGCAATTCACGCGCTCCATTTGTAAGAAAGAGATAGGCTGTGTTTCGTTTGTTTCTACGATGTTTACTATTGATGTATAGCTACGTATAGTGTCCTTGTGCCGCGCTACGACGATGCCGCGTTGCTTTAGCGTGCAATATCCTTAGTAAAATATCATTGGTGATTTGTACTCACGAATGAACAACTTTTACCCAAGGAACCCATGTCAGTTCGCATACTTAAATAAAAATAAGTATATAATTTTATACAAAAATGGGAGGTCAGCTGATTGTATGAAGAGTCCAAAATTATTTAACTTAATTTTAAAGCTATCTTTCTCGATTGTATAAGTTCTGGAAAAAGTTGTTCAGTTATATAGAATGTTAAAAAAATGCCCCTTTAAAATTTCAAACGCACTTTTTTACGTCCTGTATATGAAGTGATTCTGCAATTTCCTCTTATTCATAGAAAAAGACGTCATTTTCGATAGAAGAGAAATAATTTTTAATATTTTCTCATTACAAAAAAGCGGCCAAGTGCGATTCGGACGTTTGCATGGTAATGTACATCATATATATTTTTTAGTTTTATCTTTCTCTTATTTTAGAAGTTACAGGGACACTTCCGAAGTGGTACAATGTGTGTCCACACATTGTACCACTTCGGAAGTGTCCCTCGCGCAAACTATTCAGTTTAGAAAAAAATGATATTTGAAACCTCAATATCATTTTTGAAGACCTATCCATAGATACTAGGGGGTGCAGAACCGGACCTCTTTAGTAAGAACCGGTTCTTCGGTTCCGATAGCTACTTGGAACCGGGTACCCGGTTCTTTCGGTTCTTCTAAGATTTTTTTTGACACGATTTTACGTAAGAGACAGACGGTTAAAACGCTAAAGTATAATTTCCTTTTTTTCTTGGAACAACTTAAGTATTTATTATTATTATCATCATCAGCCAAATGACGTCCACTGTTGAACAAAGGCTTCCCCCAAGGATTCCACGCTGACCGGTCTTGCAATGCCCACATTCAACGTTTTCCCGCGACCTTTACTAGGTTATCGGTCCACCGAGTAAGAGGCCCTATACCTCTTCCGGTGCGCGGTCGCCACTTGAGAACTTTAATGCCCCAACGACTCTACTAGTCATGTGCCCCACCCAGTGCCAATTCAGTTTAGCGATTCTGTGAGCTACATCGGTTACTTTAATTCTCCTACGTATCTCCTCATTTCTGAATCGATCACGTAGGGAACCTACAAGCACAGCACTTTCCATTACCCTTTGGACTTTGGGTGACCTTGAGCCTTCTTATAAGGCCCATAGTAAGTGACCATGTCTCAGTTCCGTATGTCATCACTGGCAAAACATATAAAGGTCAAAGACCTTAATCTTGAGATACTGCGGTATTTTGGATGTGAAGATATTGTGGATCTTCCCGAACGCCGCTACTCAGCCGTGTTGGATTCGGTGGTTGATCTCTTTCTTGAGGTTGGACCTGCCTAGCTGGACTGTTTCTCTCAGGTATATATTTGTCAACAACTTCAAGTGTAGAGTCACCAACCTTCAGAGGAGTGGGTGTGATACGGACATTTGACATAATTTTAGTCTTGTCCATGTTCATTTTAGGATCCACTTGTTGGAAGAGTCCATCGAGCATTATGTCTAGGTCTTCCAAGATCTCTGCCACGACCACGATATCGTCAGTGAATCGAAGGCGAGGTGATGTAATCGCCGTGGATGTTAATATCGAGTCCTCTCCAGTCCATAAGCTTCCAAATATCTTCCAGGCCAGCGGTGAACGGTTTCGGAGATATAACGTCTCCCTGTCTCACCCTTCGCTGCAACTGGATTGGTTTCGAATTCTTTTCCTGGAGGTGGACCAACATGTTGGCGTTTTCATACAAACATTTTAGCACTTCGATATATCGATAGTCGATTTGGCACTGTTGGAAAGACTGTAACTATACTCTTAAGTCTTCTATATAATCTGTCTCAACGTATGAGAGTGGTCTATGGTACTGAAGCCTTTTTGGAATCCGGCTTGTTCAGGAGGCCAGAAGTCGTCAAACCTGCGTGCGAGATGATTTGTAATGACTCTCAAAAACAGCTTTTAGACATGGCTCAGAAGTGAGATGGGTCTATATTTCTTCAGCAGGTTCTTGTCACACTTTTTGAAGAAGAGCACCACCACTTTCCTGTATCATGCCATAGACGTTCGTCCCTCAAGCAGATCGTAATTTAAAAGCTTCTGAAGAACTTGAAGTACCGGTTTTCCACCTGCTTTTAAAGGCTCAGTCGTAATTTCATCTTCACCCGGTGCCTTGTTGTTCTTAAGCTGTTTGAGAGCCATTCTAATTTCATACAAGCTGATGTCCGGGATATCTTTGGTTTAGTGTCTAGTCAATTTGGCTCTTGGGTCTTTAGCCAGATTACTGAAGGGTAAGCGTGTGGTCGTGTATAATTGTCCGTAGAACTTCTCAACCTCCTCCAACAGCTCAGGCTTGGAAGACACGATTTTGCCATCCTCAGTCTTCAGCTTTGTCAGTTGGCAATCAGATCCATTGCCAATTCTTTTGAGCCTTTACTGAGCATGAATCTCCTCTTTTATACGATTAGTATTAAATTGGCGTATATCGCGAGTTCGCGAGACACAGACTTGGAGAGATCTATCTGTTTAGTCGTCGATACTGAGAAGCATCTTCAGAGGATTTCAGAATCAGGCTCCCTCTTTGCTCCATGAGCTTGCTGGTGAAGTCCAAGATTCGAGATGTTCTTTTTTGAACGGCTGGTTTTGAAAGCATTATTTTCCGGTTTCACACTAAATGGCGAAAGAAATGATCATAAAATGATCATATGCTGCTTCAAATCTTGAAGAACCGAAAGAACCGGTTCTTATGACTTAAAGAACCGGTTTTTATTTTATTCGACAGAACCGGGTTTTCCCGGTTTTTTCGGAACCGGGAAAAACCGGTTCCATGCCCTAATAGATACCATAGATACCCCACACGTATGGGTTTGATGAAAAAAAATTGTTGAGTTTCAGTTCTAAGTATGGGGAACCCCCAAAATTTATTGGTTTCTTTTTCTATTTTTGTGTGAAAATCTTAATGCGGTTCACAGAATACATGTACTTACCAAGTTTCAACAGTATAGTTCTTTTAGATTCGGAAAAAAGTGGCTGTGACATACGGACGGACAGACAGACAGACATGACAAATCCATAAGGGTTCCGTTTTTTGCCATTTGGCTACGGAACCCTAAAAAGAACATTCAATAAACAAGAAAAAAATGCTTATTACAGTATGTATAGAATCTACTACTTACAATGGAACTGGTTTTCCTGAATGCAAAGTGAGATGAAACTTCGCGTCGTCGGGCCCAACAAAAACTCTTTCAACACATAAATAAATTTTTAAACATGGTAATACATACTTACAAAGAAACAAAAAACAATATGTCAATATAATTTATACATTGCAGAAGTGTAAAATATAGTTAAAAATTAGTACCAAAATGTTTACTGTAGCAACACTTGATCTATTATCGTGATGCCAAAAAAAAATACGTCGTCGTCGTCGTCGAGTCGGGGGATTTCCCGTCCATGTTTTTTCAAGTTTGGGTTCAAGTATTTTTGAGAAGCCTAAGTACTTAAGCTATAATAATACCTCTAAGAGAAGGGAATATTTTTTTATTGTAAGTATGTGTTTATGTTTATTTGTTTTGGTTGAGTTGAAACAAATCTAAAATCTATCCAAAGTATTCCAAAGAACTTGTATATCTCTACATATAAATTCCGTGAATCTGTCTATGTATCACAGAAATGTTTACCCTTATCCATCGAGTTTTAAATTAGGGATGCAACGATTCGGCCATTACGATTACGATTACGATAACGATTCGAATCGTTATTTATTACGATAGCCGATGCATTACGATTATCCAAGAAAACTGAAAAAAAAATCAAAATGTATTAAATCACACATCTTGTCGTTTTGGCATTATTATAATAGCAACAAGGCATAAACATAATTAGGAACTATTTTTTTATTATTATTAACAGTTACAATTTTGCAGTCCTCAGAAGATGCTATTCAGTATCGGTGACTAAATAGACAGATCTTTAAGTCCGTCACTCGAGACTTCACGCCTCTTTTATACAAATCGTATTAAAGAGACGATATACAGCGAAATAAGGGCTCAAAAGTATTCGCAAGGGATTTGTCTATTGATCAAAGCCAACTCTGACCAAGCTGAAGACTGAGGATGGCAGAACCGTATCCTCCAAGCCAGAGCTGTTGGAAGAGGTCTAGAAGTTCTACGGGCAATTATACATGACCGCACGCTTACCTGTACCTGAATTACGGCTGAGCTTCTGAAAGCAGGTGGAAAACCGGTACTTCAAGCTCTTCAGAAGCTGTTTATAAATCGTTTGGTGTACCAAGTAAACCTTATTTTATCTTATCTTATCTTATGTTATCTTATCTTATCCTATCCTATCCTATCCTATCCTATCCTATCCTATCCTATCCTATCCTATCCTATCCTATCCTATCCTCTTTTTTTTTTTTTTAACGTTGGGAAATCCGTCGTGGATACCCAGTCGCTGCGGGGGCAGCAACCGGGTTATGCCGGACTCCTACCGGCTAAAACCCAACGGCGTTCCCGCTTCGCCGTATGGCAGGGGTCTGGGAAACCGGCAGAGCCTTTACCTCCAGTCCCCCACCGGCGACTGCCACCCGAAGGCGGCCCGGCTGCGTGAAGGGACCCCCACCAACGACAAGGTGGCAGCACGACGGGGGGGATCCTATCGTATCGTATCGTATCGTATCGTATCGTATCGTATCGTGTCGTGTCGTGTCGTGTCGTGTCGTGTCGTCTCGTCTCGTCTCGTCTCGTCTCGTCTCGTCTCGTCTCGTCTCGTCTCGTCTCGTCTCGTCTCGTCTCGTCTCGTCTCGTCTCGTGTCGTGTCGTGTCGTGTCGTGTCGTGTCGTGTCGTGTCGTGTCGTGTCGTGTCGTGTCGTGTCGTGTCGTGTCGTGTCGTGTCGTGTCGTGTCGTGTCGTGTCGTGTCGTGTCGTGTCGTGTCGTGTCGTGTCGTGTCGTGTCGTGTCGTGTCGTGTCGTGTCGTGTCGTGTCGTGTCGTGTCGTGTCGTGTCGTGTCGTGTCGTGTCGTGTCGTGTCGTGTCGTGTCGTGTCGTGTCGTGTCGTGTCGTGTCGTGTCGTGTCGTGTCGTGTCGTGTCGTGTCGTGTCGTGTCGTGTCGTGTCGTGTCGTGTCGTGTCGTGTCGTGTCGTGTCGTGTCGTGTCGTGTCGTGTCGTGTCGTGTCGTGTCGTGTCGTGTCGTGTCGTGTCGTGTCGTGTCGTGTCGTGTCGTGTCGTGTCGTGTCGTGTCGTGTCGTGTCGTGTCGTGTCGTGTCGTGTCGTGTCGTGTCGTGTCGTGTCGTGTCGTGTCGTGTCGTGTCGTGTCGTGTCGTGTCGTGTCTTGTCTTGTCTTGTCTTGTCTTGTCTTGTCTTGTCTTGTCTTGTCTTGTCTTGTCTTGTCTTGTCTTGTCTTGTCTTGTCTTGTCTTGTCTTGTCTTGTCTTGTCTTGTCTTGTCTTGTCTTGTCTTGTCTTGTCTTGTCTTGTCTTGTCTTGTCTTGTCTTGTCTTGTCTTGTCTTGTCTTGTCTTGTCTTGTCTTGTCTTGTCTTGTCTTGTCTTGTCTTGTCTTGTCTTGTCTTGTCTTGTCTTGTCTTGTCTTGTCTTGTCTTGTCTTGTCTTGTCTTGTCTTGTCTTGTCTTGTCTTGTCTTGTCTTGTCTTGTCTTGTCTTGTCTTGTCTTGTCTTGTCTTGTCTTGTCTTGTCTTGTCTTGTCTTGTCTTGTCTTGTCTTGTCTTGTCTTGTCTTGTCTTGTCTTGTCTTGTCTTGTCTTGTCTTGTCTTGTCTTGTCTTGTCTTGTCTTGTCTTGTCTTGTCTTGTCTTGTCTTGTCTTGTCTTGTCTTGTCTTGTCTTGTCTTGTCTTGTCTTGTCTTGTCTTGTCTTGTCTTGTCTTGTCTTGTCTTGTCTTGTCTTGTCTTGTCTTGTCTTGTCTTGTCTTGTCTTGTCTTGTCTTGTCTTGTCTTGTCTTGTCTTGTCTTGTCTTGTCTTGTCTTGTCTTGTCTTGTCTTGTCTTGTCTTGTCTTGTCTTGTCTTGTCTTGTCTTGTCTTGTCTTGTCTTGTCTTGTCTTGTCTTGTCTTGTCTTGTCTTGTCTTGTCTTGTCTTGTCTTGTCTTGTCTTGTCTTGTCTTGTCTTGTCTTGTCTTGTCTTGTCTTGTCTTGTCTTGTCTTGTCTTGTCTTGTCTTGTCTTGTCTTGTCTTGTCTTGTCTTGTCTTGTCTTGTCTTGTCTTGTCTTGTCTTGTCTTGTCTTGTCTTGTCTTGTCTTGTCTTGTCTTGTCTTGTCTTGTCTTGTCTTGTCTTGTCTTGTCTTGTCTTGTCTTGTCTTGTCTTGTCTTGTCTTGTCTTGTCTTGTCTTGTCTTGTCTTGTCTTGTCTTGTCTTGTCTTGTCTTGTCTTGTCTTGTCTTGTCTTGTCTTGTCTTGTCTTGTCTTGTCTTGTCTTGTCTTGTCTTGTCTTGTCTTGTCTTGTCTTGTCTTGTCTTGTCTTGTCTTGTCTTGTCTTGTCTTGTCTTGTCTTGTCTTGTCTTGTCTTGTCTTGTCTTGTCTTGTCTTGTCTTGTCTTGTCTTGTCTTGTCTTGTCTTGTCTTGTCTTGTCTTGTCTTGTCTTGTCTTGTCTTGTCTTGTCTTGTCTTGTCTTGTCTTGTCTTGTCTTGTCTTGTCTTGTCTTGTCTTGTCTTGTCTTGTCTTGTCTTGTCTTGTCTTGTCTTGTCTTGTCTTGTCTTGTCTTGTCTTGTCTTGTCTTGTCTTGTCTTGTCTTGTCTTGTCTTGTCTTGTCTTGTCTTGTCTTGTCTTGTCTTGTCTTGTCTTGTCTTGTCTTGTCTTGTCTTGTCTTGTCTTGTCTTGTCTTGTCTTGTCTTGTCTTGTCTTGTCTTGTCTTGTCTTGTCTTGTCTTGTCTTGTCTTGTCTTGTCTTGTCTTGTCTTGTCTTGTCTTGTCTTGTCTTGTCTTGTCTTGTCTTGTCTTGTCTTGTCTTGTCTTGTCTTGTCTTGTCTTGTCTTGTCTTGTCTTGTCTTGTCTTGTCTTGTCTTGTCTTGTCTTGTCTTGTCTTGTCTTGTCTTGTCTTGTCTTGTCTTGTCTTGTCTTGTCTTGTCTTGTCTTGTCTTGTCTTGTCTTGTCTTGTCTTGTCTTGTCTTGTCTTGTCTTGTCTTGTCTTGTCTTGTCTTGTCTTGTCTTGTCTTGTCTTGTCTTGTCTTGTCTTGTCTTGTCTTGTCTTGTCTTGTCTTGTCTTGTCTTGTCTTGTCTTGTCTTGTCTTGTCTTGTCTTGTCTTGTCTTGTCTTGTCTTGTCTTGTCTTGTCTTGTCTTGTCTTGTCTTGTCTTGTCTTGTCTTATCTTATCTTTAATTCCGGCATGCTCGAGGGACAATCGCCTACAGTGGTGGTGCTCTTCTTCAGACAGTGGTGGTGCTCTTCGTCAAACAAGGTGATAAGACCCTGCTGAAAAACTATAGACCCCTCTCACTTCTGAGCCATGTCTACAAGCTGTTTTCCAAAGTAATTTCGAATCGTCTTGCACGTAGATTTCACGACTTCCAGCCTCCTGGACAAGTTGGTTTCTGAAAAGGCTTCACTACTATTAGACCACATACTTTCGCTGCCGCAGATTATACTGAAGACCGAAGAGTATAATCGGCCACTATGCTTGGCGTTGTGGACTATGAGAAAGCATCTGATTCGATCGAGACATGGGCTGTGTTACAGTCTCTCCAACGGTGCCAAATCGATCCGCCAGGCAGCCTGCCTCCAGGATCAGAATTCGAAACTTATCCGGCTGTGGCGTGGGGTGAGACAGGGAGACGTTATATCTCTGAAACTGTTCACCGCTGCCCTGTAAGACGTTTTCAAACTTCTGGACTGGAGAGAACTCTGCATTAATATCAACGGTGAGTACATCACTCACCTTCGATTCGCTAACGATATCGTGGTTACGATTTAGACCTTGAATGACCTAGGCATAATACTCGATTGACTCAGTAGAGCCTTCCAATAAGTGGGTCTTAAAATGAACCAGGACAAGACGAAAATTTGTTCCAATGCAATAATTACTTTATTGCATTGAAAATTATGTAAAATGTCCGTGTTACACCTACTCCTCTGAAGGTTGGAGCCTCTACATTCAAAGTTGTTGACGAATATGTATACCTAGTACAAACAGTCCTGCTAGGTAGGTCCAATTTCGAGAAAGAGATCAATCCGGCTCGGCTGGGCAGAGTTCGGGAAGCTCCACAATATCTTCGCGTCTAAAATACTGCAGTATCTCAAGACTTAGGTCTTTGACCGGTGATGACATATGGAACTGAGACATGGTTTCTTACTATGGGCCTCGTAAAAAGGCTCAAGGTCACCTAATGTTCGAAGTAGCGTGCTGTGCTTGGAGTTTCCCTACGTAATCGAATCAGAATTGAGGAGATACATAGGAGAACGAAAGACACGGCTCAGAGAATCGCTAAATTGAAAGAAATTGCAGTGCAGTGGGCGGAGCTCATAACTCGTAGAACAGATGACCGTTAAAATTCTCGAGTGGCGCCCGCGCACTGGAAGACGCAAAGTAGGCAGGCCTCTCACTCGGTGGACCGTTAACCTGGTGAAGGTTGCGGGAAGCCTCTGGATGCGCGCAGCGCAGGACCGGTCGGTGTGGAAATCCTTGGGGCCTTTGTCCAGCAGTGGACGTCTTTGGGCTGACGATAAAATAAATTAAGTACAAAAATTATTATAATTCTAGCTTCTGCAAACGAATTTGTCTGCGTGGACTTCCGGATTGTTATTTACTGGGATAAAAAGTATTCTTTGTGTTAATCCAGGTAATTATTTATCTGTGTGCCAAACTCCATTTAAAGATATTCAATCGTTTTTGTGTATAATAAACATACAAACTTTCAGTTTTATTATATTATAGTTGTGATTATAGTAGGATACGTTTTATTATATACTTAGGCTGCGTTGCAAAACGACTTCGTGATCCATGTAATGTATAACATGAGACATCACTGCAGACTACTGACAAGTAAAATCTAACCCGTTTTGTAAAGGGGCCTTAAAAGGTGGTCAAAACCATTTTATTTTTTTTTAGAGCCAAATTGTATATGTCGTTTTTTTTAATAATCGTAATCGTAAACATTTTTACTACGGTGCACTGCATCGTTATTAATCGTAAAAATTACGATTACAGATGCATAACGATGCACCGCTTCGTAATCGTTGCATCCCTATTTTAAATACAATACAGGGTTATTTTTGGACCCCCTACCAAAATTGTACAGTGATATCTACTCATGAAACTGAACAACTTTCCCCAAGTAAAGAATGGTCAATTCGCAAAAACATTTTTGTACCTTTCATACTAATTTGATCACGCGATCGGCTTATTTTGTATGGAGATGGCAAAATTTTTTCTGCGAATTGACCATTGGTTATTAGGGGAAAGTTGCTCAGTTTCATAAGTAGAAGCCGCTGTGAAGTTTTGGTGGGGGGTCCAAAAATAAACCTGTATATTAGGGGCCATCCATAAATTACGTCACACGTTAAGGGGGAGGGAGGGGGTCAACGAAATGTGACATTATGTGACAAGGGGCAGGGGGATTCATAAACGTTGTGACGTCACATAATAAATTATTAAAAATATATACTTTTTTAATTTCATTTATTCAATTCTGGGCGAAAAATTTCAATATGTCATGTCACACCAGGGAGGGGGTGGTCTCACAAATGTGACCATTAGTGACAAGGACGGGGGGGAGGGTCAAAAATTATGAAATGCGTGTGACGTAATTTATGGATGGCCCCTTAGGGCTCTTCTGTGTCCAAAAACAAGGACTTTGCTATGAAGTCTAGTGAAAATACTTTTAGAATTTGACCTGTGGTTTTGTGAATGTACTCAATACTCAATACTTTATTAGCATACCATAATGTACAATATAGATGTTAAAGTAAGTATAATCAGATCATTATGGACCCTGTCGGGCGCAGCTTAAAATAAAAGAGAGGAGAGGACGGAATAAAGCTAAAACAATTTAATAACTAAATAACGTAAGAAACGTTGTAACTAATAAATGTCTTTTGGTCTAGGTAGAGTTATTAGCTCCTTGGGCGTTTCTTATTCTCTCGGGTTGTAACTTAGAAACCAAAAATCACCCGTTGTTCAGTCTTCTTCTTCATTTCTTCATTTGACCACTTCAGAGTTCTAGTGGCCAGTCCACTCGCTTCACATTAGGAGGTCGCGGGTTCGTTTCCCGGCAGGGTCCAAGTTATTAGTAGGGCATTTTCTGAGCCCACCTGGCTAGTTATAATACCACATCTTATCTAAGTCTTGCCGCCAAACATCAACTAGATCTACTATCTAGATCTATATACTTACATTAAAGAAATATAAGCACTATACCAATTTTGTTCTTCATGCATACCTATACAGGGTGAAATTGAAATCGCAGAACAAATTTTAACAGTGGTTTCTGCTCATGGAACTGAACAACTTTCTCCAAAGAACCAATTCAATTGAAACAAAATAAAATTATGACTCTTCATACAAATTGATGACCTGAGTAGCCAACTTTCTATGAAAAGTCCAATTTTTTTGCTCCGATTGAATTGGTTCCTTCGATAAAGTTGTTCAGTTCCATAAGCAGAAATCACAGTTAAAATTTGTTCTGCGATTTCAATTTCACCCTGTATACCTACATACCTATGTAGGAAATGTGGTAAACTGATTTCTAGATAGATAGAGTCGTGGGTTCGATCCCCACACAGGGCAAACTTTTCTGTGATGAGCAGAATTGTTTGCTCTGAGTCTGGGTGTATTATATCTATATATGTATGTATTTAAAAGTATATGTGTATGTATATCAGTCTCTGGTTCCCAAGATACAGGGAATCCTAGTTTGCGGCCAGATGACCGTGTGTGATTTGTCCCAGATATTATTATTATTATTATTATAGCTATACCTACGGTCCTACGTATACTAGGTCTGTCCGATACGAACTCGGTCGGGTTTTTTTTATTGTTTTGAAGGCGGAAAATCCTGTGCGACTTTTTTTGCGGTTGGTGGTCGGCAGTGGTGGGCAGTTTGTGATTTGATAAGATAGGTATGTAGACTACGCAAAAATATTTTTCTTTCAGCAGTTTAAATTGCGATGTTCAGAGTTATCGAGTACCAGTTGTGACAGTTTGTTTGGAGTAAGTGCCACGCATCAAATACCTACGAAAGGAAAATGCCGTAAGTATTTGTTTTTTTTATGTGATAGGTGGCAAACGAGCAGACGGATCACCTGATGGTAAGCGATTACCGCCGCCCATAGACACCCGCAACACCAGAGGAGTTACAAGTGCGTTGCCGACCTTTGAAATGGGATGGGGGATGGAGGGAATTGGAAAGGTTGGGCCTCCGGTGCCCGCCCTCACTCACTCGGCGAAACACAACGCAAGCGTTGCTTCACGCCGGTTTTCTGTGAGGCCGTGGTATCACTCCGGTCGAGCCGGCCCATTCGTGCCGAAGCATGGCTCTCCCACGGATAAAAATGTTGTTTTTTTTAAAAATAAATACAGGCTTTTAAAAAAAGTGCGTTTGAGATTAGAGTACAGGAAAAATAATAAAAAAACCGATCTACAACTTTTTTTTCAGTTCTACATACAAATTCTTGATTCATTCGTATGGGAAACTGAAAAAAGAAAGTTGCCGATCGGATTTTTTAAATATTTTCCCTGTATTCTATACTTGATTCTGAGTCACCCCTTAAAATCCCTAACGCACTTTTTTATAACCCTGTATATGCAAAGTGTAAAGAATGCGTATGTTGCCCTCACAAGAAAGAGGACCGCAAAGTATACGAAAATTCCATACAGGCACTTTGCCTTCCTTCTCATGAGGGTAGTGTATAGGGCCCGTAAAATGGGGTTTCTATGACTATACTGAAATCTTTAAGCGGACCAGACAGGACCAGACACTGTCAGTAATAATGACAGTATTTTCAAGTAATGACAATATACTGACATTATACTGACAGTGTAGTGGTTGGAATGATGGTCTGACGCATATTTAACGATGGAATGTCATTATACTGATATAAAAATACTGTCATTATTACTGATAGTGTCTGGTCCGCTTTAAAAAAATTGTATTGTCCATATGAAAGCTGATAATCATCAGCCGAAAAACGTCCACTGCTGTACAAATGCTCTCCCAAGGATTTCTATACCGACCGGTCCTGCGCTGCTCAAAACCTGATTTTGATCATTTTGGGTATACGAGTTGTTCAATATTACCTATGTGTTAGCGGGTTTTTTACCAATTTCTTTGCGAACAAGTGAAGAGAAAACGCGTATTTCAAAAAGAAAAAAGCGAGCGCAGCGAGCGCGAAATTTTTTGAATAGTTAAGAAATGCCTGTATTTATTTGCATTTTATAGAAGATTTAGTACTTCGGTTAAGCTTCAGGGGGGGCAATTGCACCCATTGCCCCCCCCCCCCTGGATCCGCGCTGGGCCCGGGCTTTGGCAAAATCTACTTTGGCGAAATTGTATGCGGTTTTTACAGTGTATTGCTGTAAATATTCTTAAAACCTGGTGCATTTTCATCTTGACACATCGCCTAGAAACGGAGGATTAATAATATTTTAAAACGCAATATAATCGAATTCCACGCAGACCAAGTCGCAAGCGGAAAACTATTTTAAAATAACATTAATTCGTAATGTACTTACTAATTGACGTGGAAAAAAATGTTGTCGTAAGGAAGTCTCCGCTCTGTTCCTCGAAGTTTAGGTAAATACAGTCTACTATTCTGATCTCTGCTGATAAATGTTTCCTCGTGAACCTAGGATTTAGTAAAGGTGGGGGAAAGTGGCTCGATTCGGAAAGACCTTGTAGACCAGTCGTTATAGAAATCCTTGGGGAAACATAGGCTAGCAGTGGACGCTATTTTGCTGATATGATCACTTTTAAGATCGCTTACATATTATTTCAGATACCGTTGTCAAATTTGCAAAGACTGCAGTGACATTGAGGACGTTTACCAATCCGATAGGGACTACCCTTCTGATATCTCCGACTCCGACACGGAATATTTTAGAAGAAGATGGAGAGGAAGGCACTCTAGAAGAACATACCAACATCGGCGAGGAAGCGAAAGAAGCGGCTATACTAGACATACATCAGAAAGAGAGCAAAGAAGAGGAAATGAGAGGAAAAATAGGGATGAAGATAACAGCAGAACGTATAGAAGACGTAACGATTGGACTAGTGAAGGCAGGAAAACAAACAACAATGATGAGTTTCGTTCAGAAGGTGAAAACTATGGAAGGAAAAGAGAAAGATATATTAGTGAATCTGATGATGATAACGAAATGGATATGAGAAATTACAGAGAATTAAACAATGAAGGTAAAGAAAAGAATAAAGAAATAGGTCAAACTTGTACCATCTCTATTTATGATAGTGATAGGAAAATATATACAAATAACAATGAAAGCAACAAAAATAGTAACATCGATTCAGGAACTGATAAGGCGAGTACAGAAAATATTCAAAAAGATGCCAAGAAGAAAGAAAATGTTAATGATTCACCCGATAAAGTTCAGGAAACTAACATAGACAAAACATTAAATAATAAAATCGAAGAATCTCAGAGAAACCGGCCAGAAAGTAACGAAAAAAAATATGAAGATAAAAAAGAAGAGAACAACCAAGAAACAGAAGATGAGAGTGATTATAAAACTGATAGCGACAGTTTTTGGAAGGGTTCCTCGGATTTGCAAACAGAAACTGATACTGAGTCGGATGATAATAACGACGAGAATAGGGACGATGTAAGTATTGATCAGAGTATTAATAATAATTTTTACCTTATAAATAATTAGTTGCATGACTAAATACTTGCTGACAAATAACGCACTGCCTAACATGTTCAGTGGGAACATAGAAACTATAGGAACAACATATGTTGTTATTGTGATGTGATTCCCTTCACCTACATAGTGGCCTTAAAATACATGAGTTAACTGTATCTTCTATTCATGAAACTGAACAACTTTCTCCAAGGAACCTATACTCAATTTACAAAGAAAATTTTATCGCCTGATTCGCCAATTTTGTATGGGAAATGCAATTTTTTTACGAATTAAGCATAGGTCTGAGGTCTGATAAAGGTAATTTTTTTAGGCATAGAATAACCTATACGTATGCATTTGTAATTACAGGCTCAGATATCAGTCAGAGAGAAACGTTACGCCAGTTACCAAAGTAGAGGCAATCATGGAGGCTATAGAAGCGGCCGTGGGAAATCCCGCAAGAGAAGATCACTCAACATCAGTTATGTCAGAATGGCGTCTGGAAAGAGGTTTCCAATTATTACTCCTGTAAGTTTTTCTACAATTGGTAAACCCTTGGCACAGTCTCACCTTATGGTGAAAGCTAGGTTACCATGATTAATAATGTATTTGAATGATGTATTATAATATTTTAAAACAAATCGCATAAGGCCATAAAACTATATTCGTTATCTTCTTTGCGCACCGGAAGACGTAGCTTAGGCGGGCCTCCCACTGGAGGACCGATGACCTGGTGAAGGTTGCGGGAAGCCGCTGGATGCGGGCAGCGCAGGACCGGTCGGTGTGGAAATCCTTGGGGGAGGCCTTTGTTCGGCTGATGATGATGATGATGATAATCATCTTTGTAATAAATACAATATCTACACAATAAATGAATTTTATGAGACTAGTAAACTTGCGTAACTATTTAAAGGTCTTTATTTCATGTTGAGAATATCGCTTCGAAACTGTGTAATAAATAAACGTAAAAAACTGTGTTAAAATGTCATAATTAAATATGAATAGTTAAAACAAAATGTAATTTTCATATAATTCAACTTCTAATTTTGTTTTCGACAGAAAATAAAAGATTTTAATTGTGGAACTCCGACCAAGAGGATAACACTACATCGTAATGGCAAGATGAGTGGAAAAGAGTACAAAATAGTGGAGAAAGAGATGCAGAACTCCATTGTATACCATCAGAACTGCGCTAGTGGTGGAGGATGCTATAACAAGTACGAAATTGTAAAGGTTAGTGAGTTGTGGATTTCACCAGATTATCTATCTATCTATCAGCCGAAAGACGTCCACTTCTGGACAAAGGCCTCCCCCAAGGATTTCCACACCGACCGGTCCTGTGCGGCTCGCATCCAGCGGCTTCCTGCAACCTTTACCAGGTCGTCGGTCCACCGAGTCGGGGGCCTGCCCACACTACGCCTTCCGGTGCGCGGTCGCCATTCGAGAACTTTACTGCCCCAACGGCCATCTGTTCTACGAGCTATGTTAATACCAGATTAATTGAATATTATTCTAATTCTGATTAAGCGGTTTTATAAGGTCAGAAAAAGGAGCTGGTAAAACATAGGAGGAGTTTTAATCAGGCCAACCAGCTATAAAACTAATTATTGCTCCATTTCTTCTTGGTCGGTTCACTCTTGGCAAGTGGTCGTGGTCATTATGTCGTCGAACAACACGTCGCCAGTCCTCTCGCACTGCAGTTCTCCTGGTGCTTTCATTTAGGGAAACTCCCAGCGCGGACTTGATCTGATCTCTCCAGCGTGGGGGACCTGCCGCGTGCTCTGGTGCCCTTACTCCATACCATACAATTTCTTTCCCAGATCGAAAAGCTGATAAATGGCTGCCTCTGGAAGCGCTACCGCCACTTCCAGCACGACATCATTAACGAACACGGATACGCCAACCAGAGGATGCTCTTCCACGGATCCGCAAAGGCGGAAGACATTATCAAAACCGGCTTAGATGAACGCTACTCGGATTTGGGTAAGAACTTCGGAGGAATGTAAACAGGCGCGGATCCAGGGGGGGGGGGGGGGGGGCAATGGGTGCAATTCCCCCCCCCTCCCGAAGCCTGACCGAAGTACTAAATCTTCTATAAAATGCAAATAAATTAAGGTATTTCTTAACTTCATACCATCGGCCGCTTTATAAATAACTGAACTGAACGATCTCCTGGATCTGTGCCTGAATGTAAAATAATATAATTATGGTCATGAGTATGATTATGAATTAGAATTATAGAATGCATATGCGGGCGAACTTCACTGCCATATTCTACCAAAGTACCTAATTTAAGCTAACTTGGACCACGGTCAGACCACTGCTGTACTGAAAAAAGGTATGTTGGTAGCTTTTCAGTTGTGATGTCCCATTTTTATGTACCGTAAAGAAAGAAAAAAGTTTATTCAGCAACAAAACCAAGAAAATAGAACAAAACTTAAATCAAAAAATCGTATCTTAATCTTATACGTTTTTTTCAACAAACGTTTACTCTGGCTTTCCAATTCCAGGGGGCATGTTTGGAGCTGGACTTTACTTCGCGAAACATTCATCAAAATCTAACCAATACGCATTCGGTTATATGGGGGGATCCGGTTGTCCGCTGCATTCCGACAAGAACTGTCATTCGTGTGAGAGGTGCCTAAGTATTCTTTTTTTTAAATTGTTGAGTATGGCCAAAAGCTGCAACACGCAACTCTTTGCGCAACCTTCAAAGACCTTTTCAATCCCTTCTTCAACAGTACTGTTTTGTAGACTGAAGAAAACCTCGGGTGGAAGATTGACTGACTCAGTGGCGAAGTTGTTAGTGCTCTGATCTGAGGGTTCTGGGTTCGATACCTACACAGGGCAAACATTTCTGTGATGAGCAGACTTGTTTTCTCTGTGTTTGGGTGTATAATATAGTCGTTGCCATTACTCATTACGAATTTTTTTAATGAAATTACAAATTCTTATTTTTTTCTACTGTTTCAATAAATATCTAGACGCGAGCACACTAGTGAGTCCCCCAACTACCCTATTCTTTCAAAATTCCAGAAAAATTCTTCTATGTCGCGTGACGCTGGGCAAATCGAAGAATCTCTACACAGGGCAGAATCTCGCGCACCCCCCAGCCAGACACAACTCTGTGGTGGGTGTGCCGAGTAAGCAGAAGGGGGGCCTCCGGTACCCTGAGTACATCGTGTACAGGGGCGAACAGGTAAGCGATACCAGGCGATATATTTTTACTTCACTACGCTTTTTTACCCTCAATTTGTAAGCGCTTGGCATCATCTCCCCTGATGGTAAGTGATGATGATGCCGAAGATGGAAGTGTGCTTAGCAAGATTCCCCAACGCAATGGGGAACTGGCTATCTTATCTTTATGCCGGAACACATCAATGCATTTGCGGGTGCAATGCAATCATATTTGCGGGTGGTAGGACCTTGTGCGAGGTCCGTCCGGATCGCTACCACCATCTTACTCGCTAATCCTGCCGCTAAGCAGCAGTGCTTGCACTGTTGTGTTCCGGTGTGGAGAGTAAGACAGCCGAGGAAATTACAGGCACAAGAGGCATTTCATCTTAGCCCTCTAGGTTGGCAACGCATCTGCAATCCCCTCCGGGGTTGCAGGTGTCTATGGGCAGTGGTGATCACTTACCATCAGGTGACCCACTTGCTCGTTTGCCTTCCTTATCACATTAAAAAAAAAAGAAAAAAAAATGCATCAAACATTGACTTTTAGCGGCAAGACTTAGATAAGATGGTGGTGGTAGCTAGCCAGGCGGGTTTTAGAAAATACCCTACCACCAACCAAACCGAGTTCTATAAAGTAGGGTCCCTTCGGCACAAAATACAAAGATACAGAAGGTCCGCTCAATAAGCTCACAAAAATCCCAAGCATATACATGCTTATAGACGTACCTATACGGTCGTTGTAGACAAGATCACGTACTGTGCGATCGTGACCTTGCCTCGAACGGCCGTATATTTCTATAAGCATGTATATGCTTACGATTTTAGTGATTTGTATTGAGCGGACCATCTGTGTCTATTTGTGCCTTCGGGAATCGAACCCGCGACTTCCTGATGTTAAGTTAGCGGACTAGCCGCTAGGCTACGGAGCCGGTTAAAACCAGTAAAAATAAAATAATAATATGTTATCTTTATACCGGTAACCGGCCACATCGCGCGGCTTGTACCTATATGTTTATGTGCGCACCAGTAGGCACGTTCCGGTCGCACGCACACTACGGTAACTACAGAGGTGATTAAGTCGAAACAGTTCAAAGCCCCGTCCGACTAGTGTGCGTGCGTCCAGCCAGTGTTTGTAAAGCGCTACTAGGTTAGAAGCTGATTGTGAGACAAACCAAGTGTCTTCTAAAGCAATAAGCTTCAACTACTGCCTTATTGCAGGCTTAAACAAGCCTATAATCAGCCCATTCGACACGGTATACAGCCACTTTAACGCTTAAGGCTTTGGGCATAAAAATTCATATATGTAATATGAATCCGTCCAATACGTAAAAATAGTACGATAAAATAGAAGGTTTCTAATTTATTTATTTTTCTGTTTCAGGTTTATCCAGAGTATCTGATTACATATAAAATACAAGATTAGGTATATCCTTAAATTACTATAGTTTTTTTACTATTTTAATTATATTATTTTAAAATTCTGTTAATTTTTATAATAATTATTTTGACAATATCAAATTAAATACACGTATTTTATTGCAGAAAATATACAATTATATGAATACACAGAAGTGATATATCAAAAATATGTCACTGTCCAATTTAGATGGCTTTGTTGCTTAAAGCAATTTCTTCCATACAACCTATAGAATGTTTATATTAATTAGTATAAACGATAAAAAAAGAAAATATAGGTAACAGTTGTTGTATAGAAATATATAGGGTGACTTTAAATTATTTCTTGATACGAAAGGCTATGCATGTTTTAATGATAATAACAAACAACTTTCCCTAAGGAACCCATAGTCAAATCGCAAAAAAAGTTTGGTCTCTCCATACTAATCAATCAACTGACCGGCCAAATTAGTATGAAGAGACCAAAATATGTTTTATAATTTGACTATGTGTTCCTTAGGAAAAGTTGTTTGTTATCATGATCACATGCATAGTCTTCCGTATCTAGAACTAATTTAAAGTCACCCTATTTTGTTAATCCACAATTGGTAAGCCCTTGGCATCATCTCACCTGGTGGTAAATGATGTTGATGCCGAAGATGGAAGCGGGCTTAACAAGATTCCCGGACGCATATAACTTATAAATAAAATAACAAATATATATATATTTTTTACTTTAAAATATTCCTTTTTATTTTTTAAAATATAACTACTTTAGTCTTTAATTTTTTTTAAGTGTACGTAGAGGTACGAATAATAATTGATACAGTGGTTTTTGGGACATTCCGCCAAGCTTCAGTGGCTTCTCCTACGAACAACCTACCCCAAGAAAACTAGGATGTGCTCTAGGACGGCTGGCTCGAAAAACAAGACTTGTTTGGACGACCTATTAATTAGCGTGTCGTGTTAGCTTAGTCTGTAAGCTTACATGTAAATAAATTAAAAAAAAAAGCTATAATTGACCTAGCTGTATCTATTATTTTCGTCTGTAAGTCGTACGTAAGTTAACTCATTAAATTGTTTAGTGTAACTTTTTTTTGTTTGTGTGTATTTATTATTTTAATTAAATAAAAATTAAGAAAATTACTTTTATTGTTTTTATTATTTTCTGTACTAAAATAGAATTATGAAATAAGTAATTTACGTTGAATATTTTCTGCCTTTTTGTGACTCACACACGACACGACAAGAAATTAATTATAAATAATTATACATTATTTTATACAGAATGTAATAAAAATGGTGTAGGACCCGTTAACTGGGGATTCTACTCATCGCACTGAACAACTTTTGTTCTACGACTTTACTCAAATCACAAAAAAAAATGTGGACATTTCATACAAATTGATCATCTGGTTTTGCCATTTTTTGCTATTTTAGTATGGAGCGTCTAAAATATTTTCTAAGATTTCAGCAATTTAGTAGAACAAAAGTTGTTCAGTGCGATGAGTAGAATCCCTAGTTAACGGGTCCTACACCAATTTTGTTAGACCCCCCTGTATATAATATGCAAAAATAAAATCAATTTTTTAAAATTTAGAAATACATTTATTTGGTAAAAAGATCACATATTTTTACAAATACTTACATATTATGTATAATTTACCCTAGTATCCTCACTAGGATTCCCTTTATCGATATTATTACTTTTTCTTCTTTAGGCTGTTAAGGATATAAAGCCTTTTCCGTCGAGTGGACACTTTGAAATGGAAATATTATTTTTAAAGTTAATTTATATACAAATGAGTGCTGGCATAAATTTGCGACTTTGCTTTGGTTTAAAAAAATATCCGTCGTTATCCAGATTATAGCGAAAAAGGATAAAAGAAGATCGAAGTGCATTTCTAATTTTATACTGCAGACATAAAATATATTGGATTTGCAGAACGCGCCTAATAAACTGTACACATTTATAATTTATAATCTATTACATATAATAAAACAGTAGAGGTCGAATATCTGTACATTGTAAAAAAATGCTAAAAACCGAGTGAGGGGGATGTAAGAAGACACATAGAACAAATCCAGATTTTTTAATTTTTTTGGTTTCTCAGTCTGTTTGTACGGGCTAATCTCAGAAACTGCTAGACCGATAAATGAAATTTTCCATGGTGGTACCTTATATCCTCGGTCAACATCTTAGATACTTTTCATCCCGGAAAATTAAAGAGTTCCCGTATGATAGTTAAAAAACTATAGTATCTTATACAGCTTAGTACACAACAACTTATGCACCTAATTCAGTAAAATTTGGCATGCATTGCATGCACCTTATATTGCCGTTCAAAAAATGTGTATTATAAAAATTATAAATCCCATAAAAGTGACGAGTTCCCGCGGGAAAGTAAAACATTACAAAAACAGTGTAACGAGATATTATTAGATGATCAAACGAACTTACCTCAAGTGAAGTTCGATCTTAATTATCCTTCCTTGTCGGAGAGATTTAATTGAGTTACCATGTAGTAAGTCCTCGTCTACGTTTGACCCACTCGCACGCAGTTAAGCGCCATAAGAGAAAAAGAGACAGCTAGGTACTCTCCCACCTCGGCGCCATTGCACGGTCCAAGCCTCATTCATTTTAGAGAATAAAAAAGGCACCCTACATCCTACATTATTGGTATTAGGGGTTTTAATACTAGCATCCTAGTATTGTCTACTCTAGGGCAGGGAGGGACCTTAAACCTCTCCGACAAGGAAGGATAATTAAGATCGAACTTCACTTGAGGTAAGTTCGTTTGATCATCTAATTATCCTTCCTTGTCTTCTAGATTTAATTGAGTTACCATGTAGATGTTTGGAGAGACTAACAATGTTGTAGGTAATAGGTATGAGAATTATTGCAATAAAATATAATCTGAGAGAATTTATAACTGCAATTCAATTAACAGAAATTTCTTTCTGGAAGAAATTTCTTTTAGAAATAAGTTGCACCCCTTGTGTATATTTGGTGGTAAGCTTTTATATTATGCCCATTTTGTGTACACAATAAATTATACACTTCCTAACATAAAAAATAACACTTCCTAAAAGGTAATCAACTAAACAATATGAAAATAAAATTAAATCTTGTTCAATTTTATGAATGTGATTGATAGTCTGATTGTTAGTTGAACTTGACGTTAGGTTCTGAGTGATGAGGTTACACTTAGCATAAGTGTAGCAATAGACGATAGTGTTTTATGAAAGGTATATGCAGCGTCGTTTAAGTATGCTTTTTCTAGACGTCTTACATAACCGGATATGAATTACTTTAGTAATTAATGAATAATCTATTGATATATACTTGAAAATTTCATACGGGAACCTGTTTGACATTTCCATCCTTTTAGCTATTTGGAAAATCTGTTCTAAGTCCAAAGAACTGCTAAGATGGTAATCTAATACGATATTCTGGTACCTTAATTACACTATGTACCTATCGTATTTTAACAAATATGGTTTTAACCTGTACATCTTTCATGTACTGCATGAATAATTCACGTTGAACATCTGAAATTCATTTTTAGGCAATTTGACAAAAAAATGTAACACAAAATAAACCCGAATAACTATAGGTATACCCGCAATGGGGATGAGCCGTGAACAAACCAACGAATCTATACTCCTGATCGATAATATTCCCCCACTGTTTAAAGCTAGACGTGAACTGAAACTAGGTATTATCGACCAGTGATAGGAATTTTATATCCAGCACTGACGATATGCATTTGTTCGTTCCTTATACGAATGAATAAGTAAATATTTGAGACAATATTTAAAAATATAAGTTTCAGGTTCACTTATAAGAAATAAAATGTAGATGAATTCTGATTTCATAACAGACCCTACGTCAAGTGTGAAAACGGTAGTAGATTGAGCAGCATTTTTTTTTTAAGACTTATTACATAATAAGTCATAATTTCGAAATAATAATATGAAGTTCATGATAACTGGAAAAAGTGGGAACCGTTGAAGATAGTTACACAAATGACCGGAAAACATTACAAAGATGTAAAAATGTACTTATTACATTTTGTATTTATTCTTTAAGTTAAAATTGTTATTTTAGGCTGGATAAGCTTATTTAATAAGTTTTGGAATGCAGTAGAAAACATGTTTAGTATATTTATCTAAACTGTATCGATAACGGTAATTTCAGCAAGTTTTATATGTGTTCAGGCTTTGTCTTATATTTGTGGGTAAATTAATATTTAGCTCCACTAGTCAATGTACCTACCTTCATTTTTGATGTGGCTGGTGCGACGACGCTGGCCCAGCCTGTTCGCCCGCGGCCGCTGAGCAAGACACACGTTGTGTCCTATGCTCTGACTACATCATCGGGCTTTTCTCGTAAAAGAGGATTTTTCTACTGGTTAGCCGTGCTACCGAACTCTGTGGCTTTGTCTATTTCTGTGAAGTGCTGTGCCTCTCTGTGCTCCTCCTCCTCAGCAGCAAGGTGCGCCGTGCGCGTCTGAAGCTGGCCATCATCCAGGGTGAATGTGGGACAAAGGTTAGTGGAGCCATTTTACTCACTTATTTAGACGAAGCCTGATTCATCTCATCTATCTATTTCTATACAGTCCACTAAATATAATTATTTTACCTCAATTGTTGCAACGTTTGCACAATTTTTTTTGGTCTTCGAGCCGAGATTCTGTAATTTTTTGGTATTAAACCTAACATCCAGTGAAATTTATATTAAAGTAATTCATATACATTAAAAAATAATTACCAGAATGTATTTGAAACAGTAATTTTCATGTATTTCGCAACTGACCACGTGGACGTTCCACGCGGCTGCGTTGAACTCTAATACATAGAAGTCGATTAAAAATAACTATTTACTGGTTGAAACCTTTTAAAAGGTCAATATTCTTATCGTATAAGTCTATTTTAGTGTATTTTGTAAACGTAAAAGTCATACTTTTATTAAAATCGTGCTATTTTTTCAACTCTGTAGGTAGATTATAAAATAAAAACATGCCACCTAAAAAAGATAGCGATGACTTGTCCTGTAAGGATTTAAATGTTTTAATACAACATAAGGAAAGATATTACGAACAAATGCAAACTGTGTTCGATCTTAGTAAAAATATTGCAGACAACGAAACAAAAGAATTGTTTTTGCTGCGCGTTGCAGAAATCGATCAGTTACGTAAAACTTTCGAAAAAACTATTTTTGCGATATTTGATAAAGAATTAAAGGAGGATTCTACATCCACCTTGAGAAGTCAAGAGTTAAAAAGTTTTGATGACTTATATTTTCGGTCTAAAATGATAGCATCTAGATTTCAATCCACGATTCAAGATAATAATAATATTAAAACGGAAAATTCCTCAATGCAATCTCGACCACGCTTGCCAAAATTAGAACTGTTCAATTTTGATGGTGATATTGAGAATTTTACCACCTTTTATGAAACATTCTGTTCACTGGTACATAATCAGCCAAATATTCCGAAAATTGACAAGTTTCATTATTTGTTATCTTGCACAAAAGGCTCTGCATTGAACATTGTCAAAAGCGTTCCGATTTCGGCCAACAATTACGACTTAGTGTGGCAAAGCTTACTTAATAAATACCAAGACAACCGTATGCTAGTCGGTAGGTATTTAGATAAAATGTTAAACTTCTCACCACTCAACAAAGAGTCGTCAACTCATTTAAACATGTTCATAGAAACATTTGAACATTCGTACAAAGCGATACAAGCCTTAAACATTGATAACCTGGGTAGTTATGTTTTATGTCACATTGCATTGCGAGCATTAGATTCTCACACCCGAAAGTCATTCGAACAGAGCTTAGATCAGAATTCAATACCTACATTCATGGAACTTACATCTTTCATTCATAATCAGATAAAAATTCTCGATCACTCGGCATCATATTCGTCGAATGCGAGTGCAAGTAGCTCAAACATGCAAGTACATAAACGAGCACAAAATAATAATTATAATAAGTCTGATAAAAATACGAACAAAAACTATTCGCACGCGTCGTCTTCCACGCATTCTAAATCTATGAATATGTCTTGTTTACACTGTGGCGGTAATCACATGATCTTCCGTTGTGATCAGTTTCGTAAACTGACCAGCGCGCAGAGGCTTAGCCGTGCTAACAGCCTTAAGTTATGTCAAAACTGTCTTAAAACAAACCACAGCGCAAATGAGTGTAAAAGTGAGTTTAGATGTTTAGTGTGTCAACTACCGCACCATCTATTATTACATAGCGATTTAAATACATTAGGTAAAAAACCCGTTATATCGAACCCACGACCCGAGCCAGTGCCGCTGACTACAAGCTGCGCAACCGCTGATCCTGTCGTTACCACCGCCGCCGCCGCGCCCGCGCCGGCCGCCGACTCGATCGAAATGAATAGCCCCACTCACCATGCGTCATCGATGCATAGCCATAGCTATAGCGCAGTCGTTCTAGGTACCGCTGTTGTGCATGTTAAGGACCAGTTAAACTGTTATCAGCCATGTCGCGTTCTTATTGATTCTGGCGCTCAATCGAATTTTATATCGAGTGCCTGTATGCAACGATTGGGTTTATCTCCGCGGAAGTGCCCTTTAAATATATATGGACTCGCCGGTGAGAGCGTGAAGACACACGGGATGACGTCATGTTTAATAAAGCCGCGTCATAATTTAAATCCAACTTTTAACATAGAAGCGGTTGTATTACCAAAAATAACTTCGGATTTACCGACTGTACAAATACCCGAAAATATAGTCAGTGAATATAATAATTTGTTTTTAGCTGATCCTGAGTTTTACATAAAAAAACCCATTGACATAATTTTAGCAGGGGACGTTTTCCCTCACATTTATGACGGAAAGAAAATAATATTTAACTCCGACATACCTGCAGCGCTGAGCAGTGTATTCGGGTATGTTATCACTGGTAGCCTATCACTTCCAAGTCCTTCTGACGTCACTGACGTTAATGTAGTAACGTCAACAACTTCATTAGTATCGTATACTATTGAAGACAATTGTCTTAATGATACTCTCAAACGTTTTTGGGAGGTGGAATCTGCGCCGTGCGAGGTTCCAATGAGCCCGTCAGAAGAACTTGCCGAAAAAATGTTTTTAGAAAAACATTACCGTGACGAAACGGGACGTTTTGTGTCGCCGATATTATTAAAACCGGATCATGAACCCTTAGGAGATTCGTACGATTTAGCGTATAGGCGACTCCTACAAGTGGAGCGTAGAATAGCTCGCGCCCCTGACCTTCAGAAGGCATATGTAAATTTTATGAAGGAGTATGAGACCTTAGGTCATATGGAACCATATTTAGGTACGGAACCCTCTAAATATTTGATCCCGCATCATTGTGTGTTACGCCCGTCCAGTACGACCACACCCTTACGTGTAGTATACAACGGTTCGGCAAACACAAGTACTGGCGTATCGTTAAACGATATACTTTTAACCGGTCGCAAACTGCACCAGGATATTTTAAAAATAATAACTAATTTTAGATTACATGACATATGCTTCACAGCTGATGTATCAAAAATGTATCGAGCGGTTTTAATTGACCCTCCTGACCGCAAGTACCAACATATACTTTGGCGGGAGTCTCCTGCGGAGCCGATCCGCATTTATGAACTTAAAACAAATACCTACGGGCTCCGTAGTGCGCCGTATATCGCTGTTCGCACGTTGCATCAGCTGGCAAATGACAACCCGAACTCATTAGCTTCCGAAGTACTCATGCAAGGTTTTTATGTGGACGATTTGTTGTGGTCATGTAAAACAATGTCTGAAGCCTGTAATATACAGGACGAGTTAATGTCACTTCTTAAAAGTGGCGGGTTTGATTTAAAAAAGTGGGCAAGTAACTGTCCCGAGTTACTCACACGGATAGATACTGACCAAGTTTCACAAATTGACTTCCAAGATGATACGTTATCATCTTCTCTAAAGGTTTTAGGATTGACTTGGCTACCCTCTGTTGATAGTTTTTCTTTTAATTACAACCTGACTGACACAAAGTCTACAAAACGTTCGGTATTGACATTACTCGCGAGTATATTCGATCCGGTAGGTTTTATTTCGCCGTGTACATTTGTAGCGAAATGCATTATGCAAGATTTATGGAAGTTAGGTATTGGCTGGGACGAACCCTTACCACCAGAACTTCATAATAGGTGGAGTAAATTTATTGATGAATTGTCGTATCTAGCCGAGTTGCGAATCGAGCGGCACCTGTTAATACCTAACTGCGCGCGCGCTCAGCTGGTAGGCTTCTGCGATGCGTCATCGCGGGGTTACGCCGCTAGTGTTTATTTGCGTAGTGTAGACGATAAGGGAAATGTAAAAACCAGGTTATTAACGAGTAAATCCAAGGTAGCTCCGCCACTATCCATACCTCGACTTGAGTTAATGGCAGCCGTGCTGCTTTCCAAACTTGTTCGTTTTGTCGTACAAAACGTTAATTACAAGCAACTTCCAATAATTGCGCATAGTGATTCGACAGTCGTACTGTCGTGGTTATTAACTGCACCGTATAAATTAAAAACTTACGTCTCAAGCCGAGTGTGTGACGTCATTGAGGTGATCCCGCCTAACTGCTGGCGTCACGTTAACAGTGAGAACAATACAGCTGACTTGTGCTCCCGCGGTGCGTTGCCTAGTCAGCTGGTACAAATGGCCAAAGAATGGATTCATGGCCCAATTTGGTTAAACCTTAAACCTGAGGACTGGCCGACCAGTACCTTTTTTATAAAAAATGACGACAAAATCCCGGAATTGAAATCAAATGTAGACACATTTTGTTTTAATTCGTGTGACAGTAAAGTTTTAAATAATGACCTAGAAAATACATTTAATAAATGTTCGTCGTTCAATAAACTGCAGCGTGTCATTGGGTGGTGCCAACGATTTATAAATAATTTAAAACTCAAAAGGCAAGACAGATGTTTTGGCCCATTAAAAACTTCAGAATTAAAACAAAGTCATGACACTATAATTCGCGTAATTCAGTCTAATCACTTTAACAGTGAAATTCAAATCTTGAACAAAAAAGGTTATGTCAACTCATTACGTAAGTTGTCACCATTCATTGATACGGACCAATTCCTCAGGGTGGGGGGTAGGATTTTACAGTCTGACCTTCCATACGGTACAAAGCACCCAGTAGTGTTACCAAAAAAGTGTCACACTACAAATTTAATAGTGGAATATTTTCATAAAAAATATTTACATACGGGGCCTCGCACGTTGCAAGGTATCCTATGCAAATCCTACTGGATAATTAATGCTCGAAGAGTTATTCGCTCTGTCTTATCAAAATGTATCCAATGTTTTAAATGCCGTCCTTTGAGCATTCAACCTGCGATGGGTACGTTACCCGCATCTAGGTTAAAACCTAATAAAGTATTCGACCACGTTGGTTGCGATATAGGCGGCCCTTTTTTTGTAAAAGAAAGTTTGCGCCGCAATGCAAGAGTGAATAAAGCATATCTATGTTTATTTATATGTTTCTCAACAAAAGCAGTGCATTTAGAAGCAATCACTGACCTATCGTGTGAATGTTTTCTTGCCGCGTTAGATCGATTTGTTGCCCGTCGTGGATTATGTAGTTGTTTACATTCAGATTGCGGTACAAATTTTATTTCTGCTTCGAAACATTTAACTGAAGTTAGTGCATTCCTTAACAATAAAAATAACCGTGACAAACTTATGAACGGACTGACTTCGCGACACATTGAGTGGCGTACTAACCCGCCGAATGCCGCGTCTATGGGCGGTCTTTGGGAAGCTGGCATTAAATCGGCCAAGCATCATTTGTATCGTGCCGTAGGGGAACGTTCCCTTACGTTTGAAGAATTAAGTTCAGTATTCTGTAAAATCGAGGCCATAATGAACTCGCGTCCGCTATGTCCCTTATCAAATAATCCGAACGAGTTTGACGTTCTTACTGCTGGTCATTTTTTAATTGGCCAAAACCTATTGGCAGTACCGGAATATGATTATACAGATGTTCCTCTGAATAGATTGTCTCGCTGGCAATCAATCCAGAAGATATCACAGTCATTTTGGCGGCGTTGGTCTGATGATTATCTGCATACTCTCCAACAGCGAGAGAAGTGGTTTACATCATCTCCTAATGTCAAAGTAGGAGATTTAGTGTTGCTAAAATCTAACTTAACTAAACCATTACAATGGCCTCTTGGCCGAATAGAAGAAATTCATCCCGGAGTTGACAAAATTGTACGTGTGGTAACTGTGCGTACACAGAGTGGACCTTTTAAAAGACCAGTAAATAAACTCTGTCCCTTGCCTTATGCAAATTAAACTTTTAAATAAATTAGTTTAGTTTAGGTTAGTTTTGTTTAAACTGTTTCAAGTATATTATTTTTTTAGTTTTATTAGCTATCCCCTCATGTCTTTTACAAGATGTTGTCTTGTCACATCTCTTTAATTTGAAGACTTTATATTTTCATATATTTTTTTTTATTTTTTTTTAAATTTTTATTTTGAAATCATCATCATGATTTCGGTGGGGGGTATGTTCAGGCTTTGTCTTATATTTGTGGGTAAATTAATATTTAGCTCCACTAGTCAATGTACCTACCTTCATTTTTGATGTGGCTGGTGCGACGACGCTGGCCCAGCCTGTTCGCCCGCGGCCGCTGAGCAAGACACACGTTGTGTCCTATGCTCTGACTACATCATCGGGCTTTTCTCGTAAAAGAGGATTTTTCTACTGGTTAGCCGTGCTACCGAACTCTGTGGCTTTGTCTATTTCTGTGAAGTGCTGTGCCTCTCTGTGCTCCTCCTCCTCAGCAGCAAGGTGCGCCGTGCGCGTCTGAAGCTGGCCATCATCCAGGGTGAATGTGGGACAAAGGTTAGTGGAGCCATTTTACTCACTTATTTAGACGAAGCCTGATTCATCTCATCTATCTATTTCTATACAGTCCACTAAATATAATTATTTTACCTCAATTGTTGCAACGTTTGCACAATATGTGTGATGCGAATATAAAATAATATTTATTATTTTGTGCACACCAGCAATAATATTCTATTGTCACAACTTTTAAACATTTTAATTTCTCGTTTTTTTGTGTGTTTACTTAAAAAATAAACTACCTGTTTGGTTTATAGAGAAAAAAAATGCTGTAATTTTCTATAGCCACGAAAGTATATCGCGGTTAATAAACTTTCAATTGTAAATAATTTAGTTCAAAATATACCAGAAGTTTCACGTAAGCTATGACTTATAATAATTTTGTTTTTGCAAAATTCGCTGACGTTCACATTTTTCATTTTTAATTCATGCAACATATATAAATCTATTTAATGTATATTTTGATTATAGGCGATTCATAATTTTCACCATCCTCACAAGGACATCTCCAGTGTACTGTGGAGGCATCAACAAAAATTTTGATTATGCAAAAGTCAAAATTTTGATTATCCACCATCTAAGAATTCACAGATTTCACCCATCAAACATTATTGTTTATTCTTATCTGGTGATTGCGGCAGCTTTATTAAGACTTAACTTGCATTAAACTTAAAAACAGGCACACCTATGAATCATTGTCATCTAGACTGAAGACATGGCTTCATAAGAAAAAAATAACGTATATGTATTTATTATAACTAATACTTCCCGAAACGCTGTCATTGCAAGTTTCGTGTAAGTAGCAGAAGCTAGGTTTAAAAAAGACAATTTCAAGTATAAGGTACAGAAAACCTTATTTTATAAAATACTTTTATTTTTCTTATTATAATTATCAACGATTACTTGTCAGTTATGGTAACTGTAAATCGAAAGGGTTTTGAATCGTATACCGAACTGGTTTCTATCAATTAATTATTTAAAGAAATAATGTGTACAATTGTACATGTATTTAATTCGTTGATTTAAAATATATTTGGTGTTAAGTTTAACACCTCTCAATAAGATAATAATATAATGGTGATAACATCCTCAGATGGTTCCAAATTGGAGTTTAAGTGTGGCGTGGCGTAGTTCCCCAAACAATGGAGTATTTGACGTCGTGCCCTGCATGCCCCGATAACTGCACGCAGGCAGATCTAATGAGTGCCACGGACAGTGCAATTCGCGTGGTTTAGGTTTAGGTTCGACCGAAAAGAAGAATAACATAGAATAATATAGTAAAAACAGATTGAAAAGACTCCTGAATCTGTTCATAAAGTTAATGAACACTATAGTGTTCATAGGACTAGTCCTATAAAAGTTGAGCACAGGCTGAAAGGTAAAACACAAGTACTTATATAGAAAAAAGTGTTTTAAGTAAGATAAAATCGTGCATGAGCACGAGGAAATCGGCCTATTTCATTTATTGCTTTTACCATGTAACTGCCCTGGGCAACTATGTAAATCGACCTATTTCATTTATTGCTTTTACCATGTAACTGCCCTGGGAAACTATGTAGGTACGATAAAATAGATTTCCAATTATCAATATTCAAAATTTGATTAACATTTAAAATCCAGTATAAATTAACATTGTCTTCACTTTTACGGATTATAAAAATAATACTCGAAGCAAAGAGTTTTTCATACGGTTCATACTGCGTTAACTTTTACAATTTTGATCAAAAATATACCATATTTTGGCCAGGACTTGTCCAGGGGCTAAGAAGTCATCTGGGGTAATGAGAGTCTTTATCTCAATATTTTATGTAAAATGGTCTAGTTATACGAAACAATACCTTTTTAATGCATCTATAAAATATTTCCATCTACCCGCTACCTTAAAATGCGGCTGAGCTGCGGAGGGCGTGCTTCGCAGCGATCGGTGTGCGCGCCAGCGCGTCGTCGGCGCGGCGGCGACGCGACGACGGGTTGCGTTTGGGCTGGCTGAGCGGCAGTGGCACATACATACATACGTATCTCCCTGCTCGCTATCCGACGCCACTGAACTCTTTTAACTTTTTGCATATGCCCTTTGACATCTTCACAAAACCACCGAATACATGTCTCCCTTTCGATTCCAGTGTATAAGTATCACAGAACACTATTATGATATGATGAAGAAATAAATAAAAGGCTGGTATATTACTTAATTAAACTGCACTGTGCACGGGGGTTTGCCGCGAAGATTGGCTATATTAGCTATTTTCGGGCGCCCCACAGTCAACAAGTCTACTAGGAGTCCAAGTGATCACCATGACTCATGACCGAAATCGGTCGGGTGTTTCATTCATTCATTCAATCAGTTATATAAACTGAAATGACAGGATGTCTGTTGTTTCAATAAATCAGGTTAGCGGTAGGTATTGGACATAGCCGTAAGGTTATGGTTAAGAAAAATAGCTATAATATCCCTGTTTTTGTCTCCGTCTTAGATTAATAGTTCAGCGTCGCCTCAATTTCTGGAGTTATTGTCAGATGACAAACTCGAGAAAATTGTTTTTATTTTTTAAATAGACCGTCCTTCTCGAGGTTGGTTTTGAAATAATAACACACGCGTTTGGAAACACTAGAAGGAATCTCAACTGCGGGTAGTAGGCATCAGTATAAACGCACGATGGCGGTGGATATGTGCCGGAAGATTAAATAGACGTAACGGTGCTTATGATACATATCACCTGTAGGCGGCGGCAGTTTTGGTGGCGGCGCCGGCAGCGGTTTTGGCGGACGGCGGTTACAGCAGCGCCGTTGGGGAGGTTTCGGGAGGCAATCCGTCCATCGTCGTTGTCGATTTTTCAGCATTGTTGTCAGCTGCATAAGCGGCGGTGGCTGTGGTGGCAGTGCAGTGATATGAGCCACGATGCTGCCAACGCTTCACCTGTGGCGGCGAGCGAGGGTTGATGGAGCAGCCGCATAAGCATTAGAAAGCTGATGATTCCAGTTCATACGAAACAGGAATATTATAGTGTGGTTAATGTCTCGCATTAACTCTAATAAAAGTAGCTATTGGTCAATGTGTCGCATTGACTCGAAGCAAAAATGGCTATTGGTCAATGTCCCGCATTGACTCGAAGCAAAAATGGCTATTGGTCAACGTTTTGCGTTGACTCGAAGCAAAATAAAATTATTTGATATTGTCCCATCATGTTTAAATAAAAATAAATTTCACTGCACTTGTTTTTTTTTTAAATGATTTTCGCATTTCCTTTCCACATAAGTAGTGTATTATTGGGCTTTTAAAATCACTTTTTGAGAACAGCGTTCAGTAAACTCCGTTCGCCTCGCTTCGCTCGTCTTCACTCCGTATACTGAACGCTGTTCTCAAAAAATGATTTTAAAATCCCAAAAATCCAACGAAAACTTCGGTTCAACACATACAAAGAGCGAATGTTAAAATTATATTAGTACTCACCAGTAAAAAGCCGCTGTCTCCGTTGAAGTTTAACATCTTTTAAATATCACTATTTATTAAACACAACGCACATAAACTTGAAAAAAATAGATAACATAGTTTTGTTGTGATAGGTTGGTTATTAAACTACGCGGTCGCGTATAGGATGGGATATTATAAATTGGTTGATTTAGGTTTCATTCACTGACTGGATGAAGTTTCAGTATTTTAATTTTTTCAAGGCTCACTTATATAATTCAGTTACTGCACCTAACTGATAACTTCATTCAATTGCAGCAGTGTATGGCTGGGGGTTTCGGTCTACTCGAAACTGGCTCCCCGACACTGACATTCATTGAGTAGCTGAAGTTTCAGTACCTTAAATTTTCATAACTTCACCCAATTGCAGCAGTGTATGGCTGGGGGTTTCGAACTAGTCGAAACTGGCTCCCCGACACTGACATTCATTGAGTTGCTGAAGTTTCTGTACCTTAAATTTTTTTAACTTCACCCAATTGCAGCAGTGTATGGCTGGGGGTTTCGAACTACTCGAAACTGGCTCCCCGACACTGACATTCATTGAGTTGCTGAAGTTTTAGTACCTTTAATTATGATTAGGTTCACCTTGAATAAAAATAACTGATAACTTCGTTTAACTGCAGGAGTGCTTCGGTTGGGTTTACAACTTTTTCAAACATGTTCGATCTGCATCTATATTTATCTGTTCATAAAATTTGGTTATATTCACACCAAAACTAAGTTATACACATTTAATTAATTTTATAATATATTTCACTAAGCGGGAACATCCGACGTCATTCCCGCTGCACTGTAAACCTCCACTAGAAGAAGCTGCTGACGCTTGCAAATCTACACAAATGACACGGCGTGATCATAAGCGACAAGCGTTTTTGCCTTTTATTTAAAAATAATTAAGTTAGTAGCAATTTAGCTAAATAAGTTTTGAAGTAGAATTTTTATTTCAGAAGAATTGATTTAATTAGGAATTACGAAATTACTTCGTTTTGTTTACATCTTCATTTTATAGATTCTGTTTTTTTTAGGAAAACATATATAGATTTTATTAATATTCATTTGATGATAATTTTAAGAACTAAGGAATTCATCATTTATCAATTCAGTTTTTTTAAGCTTCCAATGATTTGCTTTTCACTCCCGCTATGCGCTTATGACTTCAACCAATAAGTACTGTCACACACATAATTTCTATCTCAACGGTGTACTTATGATTAGCAGGTAAGTAAATAAGTATGAAGTATGATTTATTTCTATATTATAAAAAGTATTACTGATACTAACTCTTTAAAATTAAATTAAACATTTTGTAGCTTAATGTAATCAGAAGTCCAACGACATGTGATTTTTGTGATAATGTAGCCTTTAATTATGTAAATGTAAAAATAAATAGGTAAAATTGAAACTTCTTTGGAAATTCGTGAGAGAGGGAGAGGAATTTAAGTAGGTTTTTCTAATTAACTTAACTTGAATATTAAAATCATGTTTTTTTTAAATTTGACTGTACTTCAAAAATACATTCCCATTCCCACGATATACGGCAAAGGTTTTACCTCAAAGTGCTGAGTTGTTGATCATATTATTATGAATAAACTTGCTTGCTTGGCTAGTCTATTATGGTCATGGTAAATAATGGTCACAGAATTTCAATCGCAAATAATAGTTTAGTGTAATAAGGTCGCTATTAAAAGTGGTAACAGAATTTGATTATTTTAATATGCTGAGTATAATAACGTTATATTAAAATGGATGCAAATATTACTTAGGTGAAAAAATATCACAGAGCTCTACGTTTTAAAAATATAAAATTAATAACAGCTACTAGGGTGATGCACAAGTGAAGATTCATTCATGATAACCAAAAGTCTTGCCGCCAAACATCAATGTTTACAGCACTGATGTGTTCCGGCATGAAGATAAGATAACCAGTTCCCCATTGCGTTGGGGAACCAATTGTGGATAAAAAATAAGTTTAAAAATCTAATATTAAAAACAGTTACTTAACACTGTATAGGTATCGGTTATGCTTCTTGTGACCAATTTACACTTTAAAATTTCAATAAGCTTATGACAAAACATTAATAGTTAATACGAAAAAAAAAATGATATTCTGTTGTGACAAAAATACATTCATTGACCTTATTATACCAACTCGCTTATCTAAGACTACAACATTCGTGACAAAAAATTACTTTGCCTACAGGATCGTGTATTCTTCAAAGAGTTTTTAACGCAACTATCTCAAACAAATGTCTTTTAGATTTTATTAGAAACGGATTTTAAGATAACAAGGTAAGTAAGACTCGCATTAATATCAAAATAGTAATTTTACCCTGTTGAGTAAGAAACAGAGATCAAAAATTATTTCGCTAAATATGTACATCCTTTTTTTATTGCTAACATAATTTTATTGAAATCAAATTCAGCAGAACCTCTTAAATCTGAACCACTTCTAATTCGAACCCTTGTGTTATCCAAACGTCCCACCTCTTCCCGTTTCTTCACTGACTATCTATCGAATGTCGAGTAGGCTTTTTATTTTTAATACAATATCATCGGACAAATTATTGGATCTCTTAATTGTTTAGTTATGTTAAATTTGTATTTATTTTATTTTACAATACTAATAGTTTCATAAAAAGTAGCCTATAGTTTCTATGTAGGTACTATAATTCGATCGCTCTGCGAATCTCAACACGGAGTAAATCAAAATATCAAAACCCTGTTGTATAAAATAAACCCTGCTGTATACGATGTGTTAGGTTGACCAAGAAGGCGACCGTTTTTGCTGACTTAATCAACTTACAAGTGAATACCGTACCTGCATGTTTCAAGTTACAAAGGCTTTATAATTCAATTTATTAATATGAATTTTTTTTTTTTGATGAGATTGCCATTTTACTGTGAGAAAATAGGTGTTCAAGTGCATGTCAGACTAGTGATGGGGAAAGGAATATTCTCGGTTCGAGAACATTCTCATTCAGAAAATGTTTGAGAATATTCTCGATAACCAATTATATATAAAATTGTCAATTGTAAGTAACAGGCAACCAACACATCTACAAATTTAGTATACAAAATTTACCTTTACGTGGCAGTTTAGTATGAATACTTTATATCAAATCAAATCAAATATATTTATTTGCATAAATTTTGGTAAGTACCAGTACAAGTTGTTATAAATATAAATTACCGCAAAATTTTGCTTAAATTAAGCGTGCAAATTCTTAAAACAATATATTTCTTAACAAACTATTTAGCATTCAATATTAGTAAATATAAATGTTATTTTAAATCACCTTATCAATTAAATTTTATTTTATACAAAAAAAAAAACATTTTTAAATACATTTTTAAATTCTCGCAAATTCTCCCCACGGAGAACATTCTCGAGAACTTAAGCGCAAAGTTCTTGCGGAGAGAAAGTTCTCGATTATTTCCCATCACTAGCTCGGACCACGTGTGAGGATTTCTGCTTACTCAGGAATTATTGTGTTATAAAATGGGGAGAATTGCGGAATTTGTTACATACTTTGCTCAGTGTTTGAGTGAAATTCTTCAGTGCACGGAAGCACCTCCGAATCCGGTCCCTACTCTGCTGCCGGCTCTGCCCTACGTCGCATCAACCTGAGACACTTCGCCGTTGAAATAATGTTCGTAAGTTCTTATAATTTTGTAAGCTATTATGCTTTTTTTTTTTCAGTTCACGTTGATCTAGGTACCTACTCTGAGTGGAATACGCTTTCCGTTCAAAGTTTTTGCAGGAAGAAAGTAAAGTTTTACATTTTCTTACAGGTCTGAAGAAAATTACCGTAAAAAGAAGAGCGAGGCGTTCTTCGATTCAGATGATGAATCCGTAAGGTAGGTACATACGATATAATTTTCAATCCAGTTTTCAAAGTGATTGAGACAAGGTCCGTGCTCAGCACTGCAGCACTGCTCAGCTGTGACTCTTTTATTGTATTGGTATTGTTTGTATAGATACTCTTTTGTTTTTTCATAGTCCAGTCGTGTCAGTCTTACATTTAATTACGAAAACATTGTGATTTTTTTAATTCTTTTTTACTTATTTTCAGCAACAAAAAGAAAGCCAAATCAACGGCGGCGCCAAGAAAAACAGCAGCGGCGCGCAAGGCTGCACCTGCACCATCAACGTCAAGCAACGTTGACGCTAAGGCGTGGTTATTCAGCGAGTCGGAGGACGAGCGCGAAGAGGAGCAGATCAGCAAGCGTGAGCATAACAGCGTGTACGCGAGGCGCGTCGCTGGCGGGTCGATCAGACGCAAGGCTCATCTGTCAGGTGATCTACTAGCGGAGCTACGACTGTTTAACCCGGACGAGGTCTGCGGCCTCGACGGTTACGAGAGGTGCGAAAAAGCAGTGGTGTGGCTCCGTTACACTGGAGACTCCAACTCGCCGGAGCTGCAAGCTTTGAAAAAGTTTTTAAAAATAGCTAAAACTAAGTTTACAGAAGAGGGCACATTTTTTAAAACCAAAAAGTAATATTTTTTGTCAGTTTTTTAAGATTTGTTTTTTTGATATGTGCCCTCTTCTATAAACTGGGTACATTTTATATCAGTACAACTACTTATAAAAATGATACTTGTATGATACTTTACTAAAACACTACTTAAATAAATAAATGATACTTCTTAGTGACAATTAATTATATTTTTAATTTTTAATCTTATGTCAACTAAAATCTGCTCTAAGTTTTAAACCTCAAAGCCTCTGTCCTAAATTTTTTAACTTATGTTTTTTTTTTATTTGTTTCCAATTCAATATCATGGCTAGATCAATATTTTGTTCAGTTTGCGATATCTCAGTAAAAAGTAAAGCCTTTTCTGCTCATTTAAAAAGTACAGTACATAAAAACAACACAGCTGTGAGCGAATGTGATGGTGTTGAGAAAGTTGCTAGCGCATTTCGAAGTCGAATTGCATCATATAGATTAAAATGTGAGTCGGAAGCCAGCACAAACGATGCAGAAGTGCTTCTGCCGGCTAAATTCTTGATGTGTTTACGAAAGCGCGTGCGTGCTTTGCTTTTAGCACGTATGCAAGCCCATAATAGTCTCAAGGTCAATTTTGAATTGTTTTCAGAATTCTTTTTACCCAAAAATGACTTACTATCTGTTAAATCTTTTGCTACAGAAAACATTGTCTTGCATCAAAGCTATAACTTTGAAGACTTATTTTCAAGAATAGTCCAATCAATAACAAAAAAAATTGACGAGTTTCAAGAAAAAGATAGTGGATGGGCATTTGTACGAAACCTTTACCTTGAAATAAATATAAACAAATATAATCCCTTAAGAGCTTCAAGTTATATTGAGTTACCAAAAAATATTAAATATAAAAGGGCTTGTATCAACATAAAAAACAATGTCAATTTTTGTTTTTTGTGGTGCATAATGGCAGCTTTGTTTCCTGCCACAAGTAACGCGCAGCGAACATCTTCATATCCTCACTTTAGTACTGTACTTAACACACGGAACATGTCATTCCCTGTAGGATTCACTGACATAAAGGTATTTGAAAAAAATAACAAAAACATAAGTGTAAACATTTATGGCTTGAAAAAGTCAAAAATTGTTGGGCCTCTGTATAAAAGCGAGTTTCGAAAAAAACATCATGTTAATTTATTGTTTGTGGAAGATGGTCCTCGAACTCATTACTGTCTTATTAAAGATTTAGCAAAATTAGTTCGTCCTCAGTTAACTAAACATCATTCAAAAGTTTTTCTTTGTGAGCAGTGCATGATATTTTTCGATAAAAGCGATAAACTTAATTCTCACATTTGCAGTGGTGTAGCAACTGTACTACCTGATAAAGGAACTCATATTAAATTTGAACATTTTGAAAGATTACAAGACATGCCTTTTGTTATTTACGCTGACTTTGAATCTTTGTTGAAACCCACGAAAAGTACTGGAGACTCTAAAACAAATACATTAACTTTACAACAACACGTACCATCTGCATTTGGTTACTATATTGTGTGTTGATATGATAGTTCACTTAACAAATACGTTTCTTATCGAGGTGAAGACTGTGTTGATGAATTTATAAATAACCTTAAAAGCGATGTTAAAAATATTTCTTCAATATTTAATTCACCTATGCCTATGTCATTAACAGATAAAGACAAAGATAACTTTAAGAAAGCTAAATATTGTTTTCTTTGTAATGGTTTATTGTTTGAAGATAAAGTACGAGATCACTGTCATCTTACTGGACGGTATCGTGGTGCAGCGCATTCATACTGTAACATCAAATTTCGTTTACCGAATTTCATACCTGTATTCTTTCACAATTTATCAGGATATGACAGTCATCTTTTTATTAAACATTTAGGCGAAATTCCTGGTAAAATTAAAGTTGTAGCGAAAAATAAGGAAAATTATATTTCATTTACCAAAATGTTCGATCTTGATAATTGTCTTCCAGTACGTTTCGTAGATTCCTTCAAATTTTTGGGTACCAGCTTAGAGAAACTTGTGGTAAGTTTAAATGATGATGAATTTGTGCACATGCCTCGGTTTTTCCATAACTTTGAACATTTCAAATTATTGAGGCGAAAAGGAGTGTATCCCTATGAATATATGACAGATTGGAATACTTATGAAGAAAATGAACTACCACCCAAAACCTGTTTCTTTAGTAGAGTAACTGGTTCTAACATCTCAGATGAGGATTACACCCATGCTTTGCATGTATGGAATGTGTTTGATTTAAAATCTTTAGGAGAATACACGGACTTGTACTTAAAAACAGATGTAATATTACTTGCAGATGTTTTTGAAAACTTTCGCAGAGCTTGTAAATCGTATTACAAGCTCGATCCAGTATTTTACTTAACAGCTCCAAGTCTTAGTTGGGACGCTATGTTATTAAAAACTAATATAAAATTGGAATTAATTAATGACCTAGAAATTATGAAAATGATTAAGCAGGGTATACGCGGTGGTATATGTTTATGTTCTCACAGATATTCTAAGGCTAATAATAAGTACACAAGTGATTATGACCCAACAATAAAAGATAATTACATAATCTTCGTTGATTGTGTGAATTTGTATGGATATGCCATGTGCGCCTATTTGCCTCACTCTGGTTTTAAATTGTTAGAAAGAACGGAATTTGAACAAACAGACTTTTTTAAGGTCCCTGCAGATTCAAATTATGGATATATTTTAGAAGTAGATCTTCAGTATCCTGAAGAACTACATGATTCTCATAATGATTTTCCATTTTGTGCTGAAAAATTCACACCTCCTGGTTCCAAAAATTCAAAACTTATCCCAAATTTATATGATAAATACAATTACGTAATTCATTATGTTCATTTACAAATTTGTATCAAACATGGATTGAAACTTAAAAAAATTCATAGGGTTATTAAATTTAATCAAAGCCCTTTTTTGAAACAATATATCGACGTAAATACTGAATTGAGAAAAAAGGCAAAATCATTATTTGAACAGGATTTATTCAAATTGTTTATTAATAGCATATTTGGTAAAACATTAGAAGATGTTGAAAAAAGAGTTGATGTTAAAATGGTTAATGTATGGAATGATATGGAAAATAAAACGAAAAAAAGGACTTCTGTCGAGCAACTCATTGCAAGACCAAATTTCCACAGCGTAACAGTATTTACAGAAAATTTCGTAGCAGTTCAAATGAAGCCTGAAACAATAACTTTTGATAAACCAATTTATATTGGATTTTCAGTTTTAGAAATATCAAAAAGTCACATGTTTGATTTCCATTATTCTACCATAAAGCCTTACTATCAGGATAAAATCAAACTTTGTTATACTGATACAGACAGTTTCCTTTATTCTATCGAAACAAAAGATTTTTATAAAGATTTGAGAAATAATTTTCATACCTTTTTTGACACCAGTAACTATTCAGTGGACAATTCTTATGGTATTCAGATTAAAAATAAAAAAGTTCCTGGATTTTTCAAAGATGAAATGGGGGGAGAAATCATAACTGAATTTGTAGGTTTGCGTTCCAAACTTTATTGTATTAAAACAAAGAAAGATGAATTAAAAAAAGCAAAAGGGGTACAGAAACGTGAAATTAGGAACATTCATTTAAAAGATTACTATGAAGTACTCATGAAAAATAGGATAATATATAAGAAAAATATAATATTTAAATCACTCAAACACGAGGTTTTCACCCAAGAACAAAACAAAGTAGCATTTTCTTCTAATGACGATAAACGTATTATTCAAGAAAACCGTATTTCAACCTCATCCTGGGGTCATTATGAAAGTTTTTTTTAAGTCAGTATCATTGTTTCAAAGCACATTGTTCAGCTCACATCAGAGGACACTGATTGATCTAGCCACGAACGAAAGTTATTTATTTGACTGTGTTATATCACCACGTGCCTATTTAAAACATTAAAATTTATAATTTAATAGTTTAAACATAAGGACAAAACTTTGAGGCGATCGTGATAACATCCTTCAAGTGCAAGTGCAAATTTATTATAATCATAATATACATATAATATTATAATAATTTTTTTTTTAATAATTGTTCCTATGCATGTGGTCATTAATGAACACCGTTTAGTATATAAATTACTTAAGAAATTTTGTTAAATGCGATATGTTACATTTATTTTAGCGCCTCTAAGTAGGTATATACTATGAAATAATTTGTTTAGTGATTACCTAAATATTGTACTTGGTAATATCCTTCTTTTGTAATTTAGATAGATTTTTACCTAATAAAAACCAATTACTAAAACGATTGCCTTTATGTTTTGTAACACTTACTCTTTTTGTGAAAACATTAAATGTGCAAGCCTCTTTCATGTTCGAACATGTTGGTAATATAATACCGCAGGTGCGCAAATATTAAATTGATACTTATACCTAATTATTTAAGTGCATGCACAAACATGCTCATGAAAGGCATTGCATTAACAAAATAATCAGAATGCTGACTTGCTACAATGAAATAAGTTACTCGAACCTGCGAAACCGTTAGCCTATTATTCAGTCTCTATCGAACCGTCACGGACGAACCACCTTCATATTCCAGTGCTGGTACTACGGGTAGTGAACTACCTGTATCTTGAATTCAGAGGTATGGACTTGATTTATTTTAAAATAATTGAATAGGTAGTTATTAATGAAATAAAATCTGTGTTAACATTTTTGTATTTTTTGTTTCAGAAGATGGACCCCATTTCAAAGGAGCCAGGTTTAAAATATATTTTTGACCTTCCCAGTCCAGAAGCACCCTGCTCAGTCTGCGAAGAATCAAGCCTCTTTCAGCCCTCGTCCTCCAAAGTGAAAAGCACAGCGAAAAGACGTGACCGAAAACAGCAGCCATATTATGTCCAGAGAAAATCGAACCACAGTGCCTTATCATCATCCTATGTAATCAGCAAAGAAGTGGGAAAGGGTCGCCGTCTCATCAAAATTGAAATAATTGATACTACAGAGTCACCACAGCACGATAAGGATGCAGAAGAAGGAGTTACTGTGGTTAGCGCGCAGTACATCGTAAAAGAAGCGATGGACGATATTATGGACCAGACTGAGGCTCTTGTCCATAATATTTCTAAAAAATTATGTGGATATAGTTTTTATGTTTTTTAAGACTTTTTACTAAGCTAGTATTTTATAAGTTATTGTACTAGATAGTTTAAATTAAATAAATAAATAATATAATATTAATTAAACTGTATTCTTTTATTTTTTAAATAAGATTGGGTAGGAAAAAAACAAAAAGCTGTAACTTTTCAATAATTTATTTAGTAATTACATTACAGTACGAATTATAAATATAATAATTATTAAATAATATAGGTAACGCTAATGAAATAGATTAAATTGATACATATTGTTTTCAAAATACCACTTTCTCATACATAATACATTCTTGAGAGCACAATAATTAACATGATACGCACAATTAAAAAATAGTTTACCTTTACAGAATCTTTCGTATAAGGTTTCCAGTTTAGGACATCCTTTTTCACCAATGTCTATAATGTTACATTCATGACTTAGTTGTTTTATCCAGTTTATTTTTTCCTTTCCTTTAACCAATACACATTTATTCACTAATATAGCTTTCGTCATTCTATTAAATTCCTGATAATCAATAAAGCCCTCGTTCCATAATATACGTCTGTTCTTTTCGATCCAAGTCACTTGTCTTCTCTCTTCATAGTTTAGTTTCGAATATGGATATGGAGGTTTGACTAAGAATGATTGAGTATACTCTGCTGTCGCTAAAGCTAATTCTTTTACGATAAAATTATTGGAGTGATCTTTGAAACCTTGAACGTCTACAAAAATAATATCATTCATGATATCTTCTTTACCACACTACTCAATGGTTTGTACTCTATAACACAATCGTTTAAAATAAGGCAGTAAGCTGTCGTTTGTTCAGGTAAGTCAGTTTGGCTTTCTATCTCAAGCCTTACATCCACGGAGCCTCCTGACTTTAAGCAGTCTACTTGACGTGAACAGTCAATCACAAATAAAGGTGCTTTTGTTTTAAATTCTTCAAAAGTTAACAACGGTTCCGGTCGACGACCATAATAATACTGTTGAAATTTAGCATATTGCTCGTATATTAAGGAATAATTATTATTAGCAAAACTTATGTTCATATTTTCATAGGGGTAATATGTAGAATTCAGAAATACTTTAACATCACGCAGATAACAGTGATCAAACTGTGACATGTCCTTATGAATATTATTTTTTCTATTAGTTTGTAGACCTAAAATTATATATCTCGGTTTTTCTATCTGGGATGAGGTTTTTATCGACCAAGTATGTTTCGATGTTTTTGGAAGTAATGGATACTCGTGCAAATCCCAATTTCGAAATACAATTTGAATAGGACGATCTTTTTCTAAATGACGAAGTAAATTAATCCTTTCCCGATCTGAAACTTTAATGTGTGGGACACGCCAAACTATCTTGCGTATTGTAATATCCTCTACAACTTCCCCCGTATTAAATTTAATTGCATTTAAATTAGTATTGTTTCTTAATAGAATCAATTCATGTTTACAGTTAATGATGATTTTGTTATAATCTTCAGCAAACCCTAGTACTTTGTTTAGTGGAATTGATACCGAAAACTCGGATTGTGGGTGTTTTATACCATCAACGCTCCAACCCCAGTATTTAGACATTTTAGCTTCACTTTCATTCATTGATAAAATAGACTTCATAGTGGTTGTGATTCCTGCGTTTTTCACTTTGTCTATTTCTATTCCGTTTAATTCATAACGTATATCTTGAAATAGATAAAGTATCGCATTATTCGTAAAATGAAAATATGGCAACGCCGTCTTCGTTTGTTCGTTCTGAGCTCGAATAATACCTTCGACATAAAGCGTACTTGCTGCCGGTAGTAGATATAAATCTTGTTGATTAATCGGTATGCGGATTTCATCATTGTGATTAAAACTAGACACGTAAGCAGCGGCGGCCTTACCCATTGCGAGGCTCCGGGCGGCAAGTCTTTGTGAGGCTCTTTGTCCTTCGTGAAAAGTATGTGATGCGAGAGTAGGTCTGGTTGTTTGGTTCGCTTCGGCGGATTTGGACTACAAATAAAAAGGACAACTTCTAGAAACGACCACGTCTGGAAATGACCATTACGTAAATGACCACTTCTGGAAATTACCACTTCTAGTAATGATCACTTCTGAAAATTACCACTTCTAGTAATGACCCGTTTTTCTCGAAAACGGTTAATCCTACGAAAACGAAAAAACTTCACATGACCAAAAGTGTTCCCCTAAGTGACCTCTATTCGATACAACAATAAAAGGGGGGGGGGGGGTCGCAAACAAAAAAAAAATCTTCGTCGAAATTTTTTTAAGTCCCTGGCCCTTAGTGCTCAAGCGCTTATTTGTAGTCCAAATCCGCTGAAGTGGTCCAAACATTGGTATTGAAATGGTCTTGAAGAAGTGGTCATTACTAGAAGTGGTCATTTACGTAATGGTAATTTACGTAATGGTAATTTACCTAATGGCCATTTCCAGAAGTGGTCGTTTCTAGAAGTTGTCATTATTATTTGTAGTCTAAATCCGCCGAAGCCGCCGTTGCTGCCGTTTGGTTTAGGTATTTGTCATGTTTGACGAGAAATGCTAAAGTTATACAATTAAATAAAATTTGAGTTTTAAAATATTTTATATTGAAAGATTTACAAAATTAACAAATACATAGATGATAAATTTTAAAATTGATGTTTGCGGCGGCTTTTCCTAAGACTAAGACTAAAAGCCGATCTTGTGTCATCGAATTCCTCAAATATGTTTTAATAATTTTAAGCCTCGAAAAACTCCTTTCAGCAGACGCACAGGTGCGGTGATAATAATTCTCAGGACTATTTCGATAGTGGGGTAAACTTCAGTATTTTTTTTTTCTATTATTTATTTCAGCACCGAGATAATGTCGTCGTTTCCTTCATACACACGGATGAACATATTCAGTTCTTCGTACAATTCATGTCCATCGATATTACATGATTCTCCTGCTGTCATATATATTTGCAAGTCGCTGCATTGCTTCAAAGTTCACTATCACTAATTTCCTTTAATCATTTTATATTTTACATGAAATCAAATATGCTCTCATGATGTTTAAGTGCCTCAAACCTAGGATGGCAGAACCTTAATAAATAATTAAGGATCAAAATCAAAGTTTTAAATTAAAAAAATATAGTTAAAGAAATCTATATTTTTTCAAATTTGCTTGGGTTGTAGCGCGAGGCCCCTGCAAGAGCGAGGCCCCGGGCGATTGCCCTGTTCGCCACCCCCTAAGGCCGCCGCTGCACGTAAGGCTTATAAGAATGAAACTCATAACTTTCTATTGAGTTGTCATAAGTAAGAGGATCTGTCACATTTAGGATATTCATTTTAGTAATCCAATTAACTTCAAAAATTTCTTGTTTTCTTGTGTTAATTTTTTACGTGGATTTGTTTTCCTTTTTTGTTTAGATGTTTTCGGAGATGTTATCCTTCTGGTATCAGTATGTCTACTGAGTGAATGTGGAGCTGGTACTGAATATTTATGAAAATTTATCATTTTCTTCTAAGATGGAGATATAACTGTACTTCTTCTCCTCTCAAATTAACTGTTTCGTTATAAGAATCCAAGATTCTTATATTTATACAACTAATACTGTTTTGATTGACTGGAAAATAAATAATATTTTTTGGAATTTCAATGATTCTGTAGCCTGGTGGAACATTAGGTACAAACTCGTGAATTATATGAGAGGGATTTCCGTTTACAAAAGAGCCACTCACAATATCACATTCGACTCGAAGCACGGTTGTTGATAGAATGTTAATAGGATAGTGGGATTCGTGTAATTTATTAGCTTTTAGAGTATCATTTCCAAATCCCAATAATTTTCCAAGAGAATTTTTATTTTCAAAGTGTATATCTTTTGTACAGGTAAGTGCGGTTTTTAAAGTATTATTGTTACAAGACAATTTCAATGAACAATCTTTAACACTTTTTTGCAAAAAATCACTAAGGTCGCATAGTTCAGACGATCCTTCAGGTACTTCTACGACCTCGTTATCTCCATAAAAAAAAATGTTATTTCTTTTATCTATGTTCGGTATAGAGTTAAATGTGGATAAATATAGAAGCCCACACTCATATTGCCCATCTAGCTGAAGTGGAGGCGAGTAATTCGTAGTCAGAGACGATGAAGTGCTGGATATTGACAGTGTGAAAGACATTTTGAGAATGGTACTAGTTATCACTATAATCTTATTTTATACCCATATCATTCCAAAAGTTGTTAAGGAAAGCCAAGCATAAGTGACCGCAGTTGACAGTATTGAAACTCTGATAATTATTATAATTATAAAATATATTGCACTTTTTTAAATGTTCAACCAACTCTAAAGGAGGTTTCAAGTCTCCAAAACTATCAAAATATTCACAAAATTTATTTATTTTAACGTAGGCTACCCAATGAGTTCCGTTGTTTTTAAAACTATCCAAATTAAGAACTGCACATTCTATTTTTCTGGGTTTCTTCGGCAGGCGGTCTCTCATATAAACACCTCTAAAATATGGAATATTCTTTGCATATTTTAAAATATCGATATCAGTCAATGCACGATTGGGTAACCTTTTCTCTAGTTTTTTGGTAAAAATAAACCTGACCCTTTTTTATATGGTTTAATGTACAACCCCTTTCCAAGAGCTATGGATTCCATCATTTTATTGTGGCGTTCAGATTCCTGTAATTGATGTTTAGAAGCTTTATAATCATTAACAGCTTTAGCAATACCGGCTGCGCCTCCAGCTAAAGATCCCAGCGCTGACAGTCCAGCAAATATCGGAATCAGTGGCAATACACCACCTGTTTTTGGTATTGGAATTACACGTGGCATACGGACTCTTGCGTTTTTTGATAAAAATTTTTTCGCTGCGGCATAAGCAAATTTGATTGCTGATTTGTTGTCTTTTGGTTTAAATTTTCGCAATTGTGATCTTATTTTAGATACGATATTATTAAATTTGTGTACTCCGGCACCCAATTTTAATTTTGTTTTCATAGCTTTAGATACCAACCAGGACGAAATTTTCTCCCCTCTACTTGAATCACTTGCTTTACTCCTTTTTTTCGCCATGTTTAATAACTCTAAATCAGCTTTATGTCGATCCCTTAGTTTTGAATATTGCGAGTATGCGATGTCGTGACGCATACAGGCGTCATCCAACTGATTAATTCCTCTATCTCCTCGTAATAACCTTTCGCGTAGTCTAGTTCCAGGACCACAGTAATTATATCCTGGTAAATGTAACTCAAACGGTAAATTATTTATTATATTATTAACAAGACCTCCTCCTTGCATAACTAGAATGCAACTGAGGATGGGTTTTTGTGTGAGCAAAATTTATACAGTCAAACAATAGCTTTTTGATCTATCCAACTATTTTCGTTACTATTAAGGCCTAACCATTTCACAAACAGTTTATTGCCTTTCTTTTTTAAAACTTTTTCTACCAAATATATATCTGGATGCTTCGTTTTTTGTAGTTCTTGTTCATAAAATGTTCCTAATATTCTCTGTTTCCGCTGGTCCTCAATTTTGTAAGTTATTGGAATTGTATTATTAACTTTGACTATTTTAAAGATCTCAGTAGACCAATTGGGTGTATATGCTTTTTGGAAACTACTTTTGTATTTGCTTATTCTAACGTGATCTCCAATTTTTAATTTTGCTTTCTTTTTTATAGACTGTTTAGAACATTCAATGTTTTTCATAACTGATACTTGATTTTTTACATTAACCTCGTTTGGTTTATATTTTGTAGTACGGTGTACAGTATTATTATACAAATTTACAATGTTCCTTAAAGGCAAGTCAATCCATTTATAATTACCTACTAGACTAAAGTATTTATAAAGTTTACTTTTTATGGTTCTGATAAGGCGTTCAACAATGGATGCTTTCTTTACCGAATATGTTGAATAATGATTTATTTTATAGCTTTTCATTAATGTCTGAAATGAATCATTATAAAATTCCTTTCCAAAATCTGTCTGAAGATTATAAGGAATACGTCCTTCTCTAAGTATGTTTTTAAAAGCGTTTGTAATCTCCCATTTAGTTTTAGATTTTACTGGAACACACCATGCATATTTTGAAAATGCATCTATGACAATCAAAATATACTTAAATCCTTTATTTTCATTCGCATATTTTTGCATGTCGATTAGATCACCTTGCCATAAATCATCAATCCCTTTTAGAATGACATGTCGACGTTCGAAATTCTTCCTTGCACCTTTATGGATTTCATCTACAACTTGCTGTTTACTCATTTTGAAGGTGGAGCAACTTTTGATTTCTTATTATTATCAACTTGTTTGTTTAAAACTAACAATAAGTTAGATCTTAAATTACTCAGTTCCTGTTGCATTTGCTGAAGTGTACAATATTTTTCTAGTTCTTTATCAACGTATTCTTTGTTTGCTGCGTCTTTTGAGTCTATAGGTATCTTCACTCCTTTTAAATGTGATGAATGAAAATCATAATCCCCATTTTCAAATCTCACTAAAACGAAGTGATTATCAAAATTTTCTGTAGAAAAACGTAATCTTTTATGAACATGGTGACCAAATTTATCGACATTCATCTTTCAGGGACTTTAATGTACAAATATTGAATAACGAATGAGAAATAAAAATCAGTATTTCATTTATATATAGGTTTTATTTAAATGATACCAGTTTCTTTTAGCTCCTCTATAATAGAAATTATTTCGTTATTCAAACCTGTGTTACCAGCATCACGAGAAGCAATTAGTAGTCTCAAGCGATTAACCAGCTCATTTGGATCATCCCAGTATATGTAATCTACGTCTTTATTTAATTTTTTTGTAATGGGTAAACCTTGCCCTTCTTTTTCTGGTTCACTTTCAGTTGTTGCTGCATTTCTGGATAATTTAATGAACAGAGGTTTTATTATTTGTGTATACTTAAAACCTTTGTTACCTTTAATAGGCTTGGTAGGATCATAATCTCTCCGATGAGCGTTTGTGGCTAGTAATATTGACTTGTATATTTTTTTATCAGCTTCAGTAATAAGATCTAACTCAGGTGTCTTTTTGAGTAATAATTCTCGTAATCCTGGAGTGTTTTCATATTTGTTACTACCCACAATAATCTCCTTATCATCTATTGTCATTCTTGTTGAGCCGATCATGAGCTTTCCTCTCTCTCTTCTAACACCAAATGGAATCTTTTCTGGGACCTCTTCAAACAGCGACCACCAACGTCGAGGGCTAACACTTTCATCAGATAACGAAGTCTCAGCACTCTCGTCAAGTTTTATCTTTTTATTATCTACATTAATACTTTTATCATTTTCATAATCATTTAGGATCGTGTCATTTAAATTACCTGGTTGAATATTGCTACTAATTAGATTTGCGATAGGATCACTTTCATCATCGGCAGAATACAAATCATCGGACGTATTACTAAAACTCTGTCCCTTTAATGTAGCCATTGATAAACGCTTACGTTTTATAGATGACATATTATTGTCTTTATTAATAATACATTTTTTATCCCTAGATGTAGATATAGGGGTGCTAAAATTTCTCTCTGCTATTTTTTGTTTATTAGCAATTTGGTTTAATGGTTCCGTTATTGGTTTCAATGCGGACTCTAAAATTATGTCGTGAGTTTCTTTTAAATCTCGTAACATTCTTACTTTACGCTTCACTGCAGCAGCTGATGTGATTATTTGTTTTTTTAAAAGTGATTCTTCCTTCATAATTGATACGTTCTAGTCGTGGTTATGTCTAAGCAATACTGATGATAAAAAGCATAAGTTTTATATTTTATTCTATTCATATAATGCTAATGTTTTGTTCAGTCTATGTTAACATACGTATCAAATTTCTTCCTGTAACATCCGTTATTTTTTTCACAGTCTTTATTTATTACTAAATAATCGTAAGGCTCACTCCAAATCTTTGAGCACATATCTCGGAACTGCATCCAAGTCATGTCTGCACCAACATGTTCATCATAAACGTGACGCAAATTAATATCATCTTGTTTAAAAACAATAATCAAGTTCGCATTATCTCGTATAAGTTGCTTTGGAATTTTGCTATATGTTTGATTTAAGTAAAAACAATCTATATTTTTATGTCTTCCCATTGCAAAGAATTCACGAACATTGTTTTGATTTTCACAAGAAATGTCATCAAATAGTATAACAGAATTGGGAGTTGCTTCGTGAATATTTATCACTTCTTCATTTTCGCGATATTTCACAAATTTAATTTCAGGTACAAGTGTAAATACTCTTTCAAGGAATAAATATTTGGGCTGGAATAAAGTTTTTGAATAGATATAAACATTTTCAAATTTTAGTCCATTTTCATGCAAAAGAAGACCAATCACGAGATTTGTCTTTCCACAATTTGAAGGACCTACAATTATGCAGCGTATAGTATCGGGTAAAAGCGGGCCATGGCGGTAGAGTTGTTTACTTTGTGCCAATTCAATTTTATCTAAATTCAAAGAATGAAGTTGTTTCACAAATTTCATATCTCAAACAAAAAAAAGTGTTATCTTGTTCAGGTGTGATTACAAAATGAAATATAACTTATTTTTTCAGCTTTATATACCTATTCTTTATATGGCAACTTTTTTCGAATATAATAATAATACTGAACCATTTAAGTATTATTGTAAATCTAACTCACTTAAGATATTTTTAACATTCGTTCTTTGTATGTTTTTCGTCGGATTTTTGGGCGTTAAAATCACTTTTTAAGAATAGCGTTCAGGAAACGGAGTGAAGACGAGCGAAGCGAGGCGAACGGAGTTTACTGAACGCTGTTCTCAAAAAGTGATTTTAAAAGCCCAATAATACACTACTCACATAATCTCCTTATCTAAAAGTAACGTAAGGATTTATTTTCTTCTAAGCACATTTTTGCACACTTGTTAAATTCAAATAATTAACGAACTTTTTAAAAAATATTTTTTACTACGTGCGGTAGCCGTGCGCGCACGAAAACGAATGAGGCTTGGACCGTGCAATGGCGCCGAGGTGGGAGAGTACCTAGCTGTCTCTTTTTCTCTTATGACGCTAAACTACGTGCGAGTGGGTCAAACGTAGACGAGGACTTACTACATGGTAACTCAATTAAATCTAGAAGACAAGGAAGGATAATTGTAATAATAGCGCTAATTTCAGTATTGTTTAGTTCAAACACGTTAACCAAAAGGTTTAGAGACTCTGCGTAAATACATAACATTCTACACTTACCTATATACAGAATATTTGAATAAAATTAACTTGATTTCTAACTATTACTACTAGGCAGTCGATAGATGGCGCCATAAGAAATGTAAAATGCGCTATAATGTTGCGTTCAATTTTGACCACCATCGCACAAAGTAAGTCAAAGTATACATAAAAGAGGTGATAAAAGAGCACGGAAGAAAGATAAAAGAGTGTCCGCTCAATACAAATCACTAAATTATAGACGTATACGGTAATTCTAGGCAAGGTCACGATAGCACAGTCAGGGTTGTCACGCGCGCGGAAGCGACAGGACGGGATTTACGATTACAGGATTACGGGAGGAGTTACGAATCGCTTTCAATCAATCGAATCACTTTCAGTCAATCGTATTAGGTAGATAAAAGAATGACGTTCGAAAAGTGTACACTGCTACCACAGACTTGCATCCCGCTCGGAGCGACGATATAAAACTTCTTTGACTGCTACCTACTTCGAATAAAATATTTTCATTTTCATTTTCACATCGGATGAAAAAATATATTTTAGAAACTGTTGTGTATTCGGCTGTCTAAACTGTAATAGAAATAGTAAATTATCTTTATTATTTCGTTGCCAGCTGACGTGGACAGGTATAAACAATTACATATTATGTTCGTGTGTTTTTTGGGTATATTTATATGCGCGACATTACTTTTTAATAATAATCCATGAAATAGGTATGGTATTATGTGAAATATGTTCAAAATGCATATGATAGCGAAGAACGCGCTAAAGCATGTAAAGCCCCAGAAAATTAAAAATATACCTATGATTTTCAAAGCTTCAACAGCAGTGTGTGATCTCAAAATATTCAGACAATGCGCATTAAGCAAGCATTGGGTATTTAATTTCTAAACATATAGTAAGAATTTGGAAATAGTTAATATTAATTTCTCTTTCACTTTTTTTTATCAATCGGCAATGTCATTGACTTAAGTAAAAGTCAAAGACTTAAGACACTTAAGTATTTTGATTAGATTTTAATTGTTACGTACTTAGCATAATTAGGTACTCGTACCTAGAATATGGAAGGATGGTGGACGCAAGGTGAACGTCATTTGGCTAATGATAATACTTATGATAAGACTAAGAACTTCTCCTCGTACCTAGGTATTTCTTGGTTGATTTCTCTCTTCAGTGACTTCCTGTGCAGTTAGTCTCGCAATGCCTATGTTATCTCTTCGAGTTCAGTATACGAGATTTCGATTTTAAAAAAGATGAGAATGTTGTGACAACCCTTGCGCTGAGGTCAGTAGTAGGTACCTATATGCCGTTATATACATGAGCGGACTCTCTGTTACTCTGTGACCATGGTGTCGCGTTTATTTACGAACTTTTCGAAGCTGTATCGCTGAGAATGTGACTTGAACGAACGAAAGACTAGGATTTAACACAACACACATTACATTATTCAATAATTTGCGGATTATTGCGAATAAATGAACTAACAATATTGAGTTGTGATTATTTATGCGTCAGTATATTTGTGATTTGGTTAATTTCATGAAAACGACGACTTTCAGAGATTTTTTGATAAGGCTATTGTGTAAAGTTTTGGTATGAAAAGGTAAAATTAAATACTTTTCTTTCTTATAATGAAAAGTAGAGACCACGTCACGTCTGTACATTAAAAAAAATTGTTAGGGGGTGTTCTGTCCACGCTAATCTCTGTAGGGTAGCTTTGTAAATAATAGTTTAGGGTAGTTTAGGATTAATATTTAGATATAAGGTAGAGTAAGATAAATACGTAGATATAGTTATAGTATATAGGTTAGCTTTAAGTATAAATATAGGTGACAATTTCAATAAAGGACACTCGCAACTGAGAGCTCAACCAGCAACTACTCTTTTACTTGACTCCTCCACTGGACCTTCTAGTTGGGACGCACGTATCCCACATTGGTGACCCCGACGTGATTTTGCCGACGAAGAGCTCGTTACTGAGCGAGGTTACCACATTGGTTCCCCGACGCAAACTCTACCGACGAAGCCGACGAACGCACGTTCGGCTACCTCATAACTGGGCATTCACATTGCTCCGTAGAACGCACGGGTTACGCACGTTAACCTTACTCTACGCTAGCTCTATCTATCTATCTTCGTCATGTCGACAGACACCGATACTACGCCCAAACTTGCTTCCGCTGTAAACTCTAACAGCGACGCAGCCGTAGCTGCAATATCAGTACAGTCTCGTCTTATACCTTTTTGTCACATTCTTATTTTTAATCACATTCGATCAGTTTTAGCAGTCAATTCAGAGGTATCGCTGGACACTTTAGCAACCATGGCTGACAAAATGATAGAGTTTACACCTAACTCCAGTGTTGCAGCACTAACCGCACAATCTCAGTCTTCTACACAACTGGATGCTTTAGCAAAGAGCATTAAAGATCTTACCCTCGAGGTGGCAGAACTGAAAAGAGGAAGAACTAAGCAACGATTCTTTAATCACTATAAATCACAATCTAGATCGCGTTCACGATCGTTCTCAAGAGGCACACGTCCATCAACAAATGGCAAGAACGTTCGCAAACCCGGCGACGCTGACTGGGAATGTTACTATCACCATAAGTTTGGTAACAGAGCAAATCGCTGCATGTCACCGTGTTGCAGAAAAACCAAGCAATTGGAAAACTAGAGTCAGCACCGATTGTAGCGGGCATCGGTGTGGTTACGTCAAGTCACCGCTTATGTATCTTTGATCGCGACACCAGAGAGCGTTTCCTCATTGATACAGGCGCTGAAATCTCAGTTTTAGCAGCGAAAGGCAAGAAAAAGCCAACCAACACTTACAAACTTTATGCAGCAAACAACACACCGATTCAAACTTATGGAGAAAAATCTATTTTACTAAATTTGGGATTGCGACGTAATTTCAGATGGACATTTGTAATCGCTGACGTTAAGACATCCATACTTGGTGCAGATTTCCTTAACCACTACAAGTTACTGGTTGACATTCACAATAGAAGATTAGTGGATGGAGTCACAGATTTGCATGTGAATGCTATAAAGATAACGTCAAACCAAGAATCGATTCACGTACTAGACAGTAATCAAACATATAATGACATATTGAAGCAATACCCAAACGTACTTCGACCTTTATCGCTGAACGAGCCTGCTAAGAATGATGTTTTGCATCACATAGAGACCAAAGGTCCACCTTTGTTTGCCCGAGCTCGTCCGTTGCCACCGGACAAATATAAAGCTGCAAAAGATGAATTCAACAAAATGATGGAGATGGGCATATGCCAACCATCCAAGAGCCCTTGGGAAAGTCCACTGCATGTCGTTAAAAAGAAGGACGGCAGTCTACGAGTATGTGGAGATTATCGTCGTCTTAACGCTGTCACGCTACCCGACCGTTATCCAATACCACGTATTCAAGATTTCACATACCAATTGCATGGAAAGAAAATTTTCTCAAAACTTGATTTAAAGAGCGCTTACTATTGGATACCTATGGCAAACCCAGAGAAGACAGCAATAATCACACCTTTTGGGTTATTTGAATTTCGTTGTATGCCTTTTGGACTTCGTAACGCTAGTCAAACGTTCCAACGCTTTATGCATGAAGTTTTGAGAGGAATAGAAGGATGTTTCCCATACGTAGATGATATTCTACTATTCTCAGAAGACGAAGAGTCACACAGAAACCTCCTTCAACAAGTACTTGAACGCCTAAACAAATACGGCGTGGCACTGAATATCGAGAAATGTGAATTTAGCAAAAGTGAAATAACTTTTTTGGGCTACAAAGTCACTTCTGAAGGCATCTCTCCACCCGAAGACCGAATAGAAGCCATATCGAATTACAAGAAACCCAGTAACATACAAGAATTACGTCGTTTCCTGGGAATGATAAACTTTTTCAGAGACTGTTTGCCACAGCAAGCTCAGTTACAACATGAACTGAACAAGTATTTACATAATTCGAAGAAAAACGATAAAACTCCGATTGAATGGACACAAAGTGCAGAGCAAGCTTTTGAAAATTGCCGACAAAGCATTTTGAAAGCGACCACACTGTCACATCCAGTTCATGGGGCACCGCTCCGTATCATGTCCGACGCATCTGATTACGCGCTCGGCGCAGTACTACAACAGAAAGTTGGTAGCGAATGGAAACCGTTAGCTTTCTTCTCAAAAACAATGAGTGTAACACAGCAACGATACAGTGTATATGACCGCGAATTATTAGCGATATACACTGCAGTAAAACATTTTCGTCGTTTAATTGAAGGCAATGACGTCATAGTTCACACCGATCACAAACCATTGACATACGCCTTAACGAAACCACCGAGCAATAACGATACACCGCGTCGTGAGAGACAACTTAGTTTTATCAGTCAATTCTGTAACGGAATAATGTACACAAAAGGCAAAGAAAACGCTGTAGCCGACTGGTTATCTCGAATTTAAGAAATTGAATGTCCAACTGTAATTGATTTTCAACAAATGGCCAACGATCAGCTCGAAGACGAAGAACTGAAACAATTGAAAAACAAAATTAATTTAAAGTTTGAGAACTTAACTTTACCTGGGTTAAATAAATCAATCACATGCGAAATGTCAACAAACAAACCCAGACCATACCTACCACAGGCTTACCGGTTTGATGCATTCAAAGCTCAACACAGTTTATGCCACTCAGGTATTCGCACAACTAGAAAACAAGTCGCTGATAAGTTTTTCTGGCCTGGAATGAACAAAGATATCGGTTTATGGACAAAAAACTGTATTTCATGTCAAAAGTCCAAAGTTCACAGACACACCGTAACGCCTATAAGTAGTTTCCCACCTTCACAGCGCTTCGAACATGTACATATAGATATAGTTGGACCACTGCCTATCTCAAATGAATACCGTTATATCATAACAATGATTGACCGATTCACAAAATGGCCTGAAGCCGTACCTGTACGAGAGATAACAGCAGAGATTGTAGCAAAAACACTGTACAATAACTGGATAACACGTTTCGGTTGTCCACTGCGACTTACTACAGACCAAGGTCGTCAGTTCGAATCCAATCTTTTCAATTGCCTAACAAAGAAATTCGGAATTCAAAGAATTCGAACAACTCCTTATCACCCTCAAGCTAACGGACAGGTAGAACGATTTCATCGATCACTGAAATCAGCTTTAATGGCAAGAGGTTCCGGTACTACCTGGACCGAAGAACTACCTACTGTTCTACTTGGATTACGCAATGCACTCAGAACGGATAACAACCTGAGTCCGTCCCTGTTAACCTACGGCGCACAACTACGAATCCCGTCAGACTTTCTCGTACCTGCAAAGTCGAAAAATGAAGACGCAGATTTTATTCGTGACTTACTGAGTACCATGGCCAACTTGGCACCCTCTGAAAGAAAACAAACTTCGCAAAAAACATTTGTACATAACGACTTGGCAACATGTACACACGTATTCATACGCAATGATGCAGTAAGTCCACCGCTAACTCCGCCGTATGCTGGTCCCTATGAAGTACTTGAACGACACGAGAAATACTTCAAGATACAACTACCCCAGCGAACCACTGTCATATCACTCGACAGACTGAAACCTGCTTACATACTAAATGAAAATGTAAGCGATGAACCAAACCCCTACATCACAAAATCCGGACGAGTATCTAAACGAACGGTACGCTATAACCTACCCTCTTAACCTTTTAACGGTTAAAAGTTGTTCACTTCCCCACCTAAACATACATAAAAAAACAATTTACCCTAAGTTGGTTAAAAATATCAGTCATTTCTTCATACCACACTGGTACATTTATCATCGTTAGAAACTATAGAAGTCGTTCTGAAAAGAACGTTTTGTTTTCGATCCCGTTGCGATCGATAAGCGGCGAACAAGCAGCAGCAAGTAGATGACGTCATGCAACGTGCGTGCATCGATGACTCGGCGAGCAAGTAGCAGCGAGCGGGTGACGTCATGCAGCGTGCGTGCATGAGCGTCCGATGCAGAGAGGAGTTGTACCACCGACGAGTGCAGCCGGTGTACTGAGCGCGCGGCTTTTTTTTTTTTTCGAACGGACATGTTTGTTGTTGGCCGTTGGGCCTTTACAACTTCACCGGACAGGGAAGGCGAGTACGTAGGGTACTCAGCCTAAGCAAAAAGATGCAACTGCCTAAGGGCGCCCAGGTGGGCATGGACCTCGGCTTAGGACGTTGCTTGGACGGGGAGGATCGGAGAGAATCGGCCCGGTATGTGCCGATAGCGCTGGTAGGCGTGAGAAGCGGGGGGACGCCGCCCTCGCCGGCGAGGGCAGTATGTCGGTGTGGTGTTACTCTGTGGTTGGGGCGGGGGGGTCATGGCTGCTACGGCTAGCGTGATAGGATCATCGGGATCCTCGAGTACGTGCCGGGGGCGTCGGATCACGCGTATGGGATTCGCAGGGAGGTCGTAAACTGCGGAGCTTACGAATAGGGGGTTGGGGTGATGGGGGGCGGAATCGAAGTAGCGTTTTGACGCTTGCTTCAGGTATTGAGCTATGGTGGGAAGCTCTAGATCGCAATGGAGATTTTCATTGCGCACGAACCATGGGGCGCCCGTGGCTCGGCGCATGAAGCGATTTTGGATGACCTGAAGTCGGTGGATGAGACTGGGCTTTGTATGGGCGAACGCTACGCCGGCGTAGGTGAGAATGGGACGGATGCAAGTTTTGTAAAGTGTCACCTTATTTCTAAGGGACATTTTACTTTTCTTGTTCGTGAGGGGGTAGAGACGGCCTAAAACAAAGGCTGCTTTGTTTCGGACTCGTTTAATGTGGTCTTTGAACGTCAGTCGGTCATCTAGGGTGACGCCTAGATATTTGACAGAGCGTTCCCACGGGATGGGACGATCGAACAGTTTAATGCTGCGATCGATGGGATTGGTCTCGGTACTGAGCCGTTTGAATGAAAAGAGCATGGCTGCACTTTTCTCGGGGTTCACTTCGATCCTCCAGTTCCTAAACCATTTGCCCAGGGCACTGGCAGAGGATTGGAGGTTTCGAAGGATGAGGCCCGCTGAGCGGCTGGATAGATAGAGGGCTGTGTCATCTGCGAAAAGCGCAAGGTTGACATTTGGGAATCGCGGCATGTCGCTCATGTAGAGCGAGAAGAGTGTGGGGGCTAGAACGGAACCCTGAGGGACTCCGGCTCTGATGGGTCGGGGGGACGAGTAGACTCCTTCTATGCGATAGCGAAAGCTCCGATTCGTGAGGAAGTCTCGTAGTATGAGTACGAGCCGGTCTGGCAGTCCCAGCTGATATAGTTTGTATATCAACCCGTTGTGCCAGACTTTATCGAAAGCTTTCGCCACATCAAAGAAGAGAGCTCCTGTGAACTGTCTGCGGGCGAAGCCGCTTATAATGTGCTCCGTTATGCGGTGCACCTGTTGGACGCACGAGTGTCTGGCTCTGAAGCCAAACTGCTCGTCTGGTAGAAGGCCTTTGGACTGGACAATGTCCTTTAGGCGGGCGAGGAGAATGCGTTCGTACAGTTTACCCAAGGCCTTGAGGAGGCTTATGGGTCTGTAGCTGGAGGGTTCAGAGCGGGGCTTATTGGATTTGTGGAAGCCTATGACGTCTGCACTTTTCCACGTGTCGGGAAATGTGCAGTTGTCGATGGCTGCATTGAAGATGCATGCTAGAAGAGCAATGAGATTCGGGGAGAAGTACTTGAGTACTTTGTTGGTGATGCCGTCAGAGCCGGGGGCCTTCTGGGGTTTGAGCTGTTTAATGGCCTTCTCTACTTCACACGGGGTGACTGGGGCAAGAGACTCGGTCGGGGGGAGGGCTACTCGCCGTTCGACTTCCTCATCCACCTTCTGTAGCTGGATGGGCTCGATTGGGAGTGTACTGGGGGAGCATTGGGCCTCTAGGCTGTCGGCCAGGCACTCGGCCTTTTCGGAGTCGTCAAAGGCATCCGGAAGGTTGGGGCGTTTGAGAGGGGGCATGGGGGACTCGACATCCTTCTTGAGGGCTCTCGCCAAGCTCCAATACGCGACGTGAGATGGCGAGATTCCCCCAAGAAGTTCATCCCAACGGGTCTGCTGCAGCTCCTGCATGGTCTGCTTTACGTCCCTCTGTAAAGCTCGCATGTGAGTGCGGTTTTCCTCGTTTGGGAAGCTGTCGTAGGCACGGATGGCTGCATTTCTTGCGGTCAGCAGCGACCTCGCGTCTTCCGGCAGTCTCCAGCGGTGCTGGGGCAGCACTGGAACCTGCCGGGAGCAGTCTTTTACGACTGATTGAGTGTGGCTGCTGAGGGCATCGATTGCGCATCGGACGTCATCTAAAGACTTAATGTCGTCGGGTATGTTGTCAAGGTCCGGTGAACTGGTAGCTTTGAGTTTGTCCTCAAGGCTGTCCCAGTCAACTATCGTCTTGGTGGGCGGGGCCGTGGGGGTTGGGGGACCTAATTGTAACAGGACCGGCCGGTGGTCGGAACACAGAGTTTGAAGCACTTCTATCGAGCACAACTGAAGGTTGATGTTCTTTAGAAGTGCTATGTCTAGAATGTCTGGGGTGTGATTGACATTGTACGGAAAGTGAGTGGGGGTCATTGGGCCAATGATGTCGAAGTTGAGTCGGTCAACGAGTCTGTCAAGGGCTCTACCTCTGGTATTGGTGGATACGCAATTCCACCGTTCGTGTTTGCTATTTAGGTCGCCAGCCAGAATGACTGCGCCTCCTAGATTGAAAAGGGCCTCGATGTCGCTTCCGAGTAGTGGTTTGTCGCCACTACAAGGGAGATAGACCGAAGCTAGGGTAATGGGTTGGTGGCCGGTCATGGCTAGCCGACAGACAGAGGCCTCAATGCTCGTGAGAGGGGGGGTGTCGATGGGTATACAGTGCAAGGACCTTTTGTAATAGATGACAGTGCCGCCCTTTGCGGAGTTCACTCTATCGTTACGCACTAAATCGTAGTTGGGGATTTTAGGCCCGCGAGTGCAAGGTTTAAGGTGTGTTTCTTGCACTAGTAGGACATCGATTTGGTGTTCGCGAAGGAAATCTATGATTTGCCAACGCTGGGGGAGGATACCGTCTGCATTATAGAATGCGACGGTAATGGATCGGGGCTTGAGTCTACCTTTGGAGGGGTTTAAATCCATTATGGAGAATTAACATTGAACTCCGAGATGGCTGCGATGAGTCGCGAATGCTTAAGCATTGCTATGCAACGCTGTTCAGTGTTATGCTGGGTTGCTCTGAGCTCCCTAGCCAGGTCGCGGACCTGCTCCATGTTAATGGCGCTGGCAAAGCGGATGACAAGGCTAAGATCGTCTTCCTCCACCGTGTCTGGGACAGGCGCTGGAGGGGAGACCTTAGGGGGAAGGGGCGCTTTGCTGATCTTAGCTGGTTTGGTGGGGGGCTTGGGGGTCGGCTTGACTGAGCGCGCGGCGCCGGCAGCGACGTATTTATGCACCGGCCGGCCACGGCACCGCCCCTTCCGCGCATACATGGCGCATACGAACTGCACAGTGGGACTGGTTGCGCAGACGCAAGATGCACTGAACAACTCAACTACGCGTTATCACCTGATCATTTAACTAGCATCGCAATAGAAGCTTTACGCATGCGAGGAATAGTTATCAGAATAAAATGATGCAGGTCGCGATTTTTAACTTTGTTGTATATTATAAACGTGTATTATGTAAAATGTTTCATTGTATTTTTGTAGTTTGTTTTTTGTAATTTAAAATTTTAATTTAACTGTTATTTAGTAAATAGATTTTTTAAACGACTGATATTATTTTAAGGTTTAAATTGTTTTTGTTAAATATTTTTGTTGTTCTTTTGAAACCTGCTGTGTATTAACTTGTATATATTTTTAATTTTTCTTTTTGTTTGTATCGCTTCGCTTGGGGGGGAGGTATGTAGGGTAGCTTTGTAAATAATAGTTTAGGGTAGTTTAGGATTAATATTTAGATATAAGGTAGAGTAAGATAAATACGTAGATATAGTTATAGTATATAGGTTAGCTTTAAGTATAAATATAGGTGACAATTTCAATAAAGGACACTCGCAACTGAGAGCTCAACCAGCAACTACTCTTTTACTTGACTCCTCCACTGGACCTTCTAGTTGGGACGCACGTATCCCACATCTCGGTAACTACTGAATGGATTTTTATGGTGTTTTCTCAGGTAGATTAAGCTTAATTTGCAACATCGTTTGTTTCATCGAAATCGGACGATGTACAAGAGTGATCGTCATTTAAATATAGTTAATTTAAATGCGCCGCTCGCCTGCTAAAAATACGATACAATAGCAAATTGGATTGAAAGCTACATGGCAATAAGTTTTATACGTAGGTACTTTGCAAGGCGCTTTCTGTCATGCATGTCCGAAAGTATGGCCAGGGACAGAACCTGAAGCGGTTGAGGCATTTTGACTACAGACGCGGTCGTACGTAACCTGGCATTGGTTTCATTGTTGACCCTCTCCATGCTTTGAAAAGGACGGTTAGCCGTTGGTGACAGTTGTTTTTACAAGATACCAGTTGTTAAGCCATATCAGAGGCTTTACAGGCGGTTCAAAGTCAAAGTCAAAGTCAAAGCGTTTATTTGCCAGAACATAGTAGGTAACAAAGATGTTTTAATAGTACAGTATCATATGTTCAACCCGTAAAGGTATGCAAATATTACAAATATATACAAAACTAAATTGTTACAATAGATTATTAAATACATTAAAACACATTATATCATTTATTTTTGTCATTAAGGAACTCTGTTATTGAATAATATCCCTTATTATGAAGCCACTCTGTTATTTTCGATTTGAACATATTGGTAGGACAATCTTTGATGTGGATAGGGAGGCTATTGTATACGCTGATACACATACAAAAAGAATTGTGCTTGTGTACATTGACTCTTGCAAATGGTAAGTATAATCTGTCTTTGTGCCGTGTAGATCTTTCAAAAACGCTACCATGAGTCTGAAAATAGATAGGGTTTTCGCGGACAAAAATACTAATTTGTTTTATGTACATACAAGGCAACGGTAATATATTGCTTTTTTTAAATAATGGCCTACATGAGTCTCTGTTCCCGTTAGGAGTTCTAAATACTGCTCGAACACATTTTTTTTGGGCTATGAATGCTCTATTAGCGTCCACTGAATTACCCCATAACATTAATCCGTAGCTTAGTACCGACGAAACATACCCATGATACGCAGTGAGAGCAACCTCTATAGATGAAATTCGGCTCAAACGTCTCAGTGCAAATACGAACCTGTCAACCCTTTTGCAAATGTTATCTATATGATATTTCCAATCACAATATTTGTCAATTGTGAATCCTAAAAATTTCGTAGTATCTACACTTTCTATCTTTTTGTCTTCAAAATTAATGTCCAAAGGAAGGTCCAAAGACTTATAAGTTCTGAATTGCATGAAATGAGTTTTGTCAATATTTATTTTTAAATTATTATTATTTAACCAGTCAATTGTATTCATGAATGTATTATTTAATGTCATATTAAAATTTGAATTAGAGTCGTTATTTTTAATAAGAATTGTAGTGTCATCTGCAAACATGATGCATCTTTCATCGTTTTGCAAGACATTAGGCAGATCATTTATGTAACATAAAAATAATAAAGGTCCCAAAATGCTCCCTTGAGGTACCCCGCAATGATTAAACTTCAACTGAGAACGAAACGTTTGGAGGTTAGAATTAAGAATCTTTTTTATTTCTGTACACTGCCTCCGGTTTTCAAGGTAACTTTTAAGCCAACAGTAAGGTAGACCTCTGATTCCATAGTTGTATAGCTTGTTGAGAAGAATTGAATGATTCACAAAATCAAATGCCTTACTCATGTCAAGAAAGATTGCAATAATTGGAGTTCTCTTATTAATACTTTCTGTGATTTCCTTAATTAAATTGAAGCAAGCTAGTGTTGTAGAGCTTCCCTTCCGAAACCCATATTGATCCTTGAAGAGGATATCGTTTTTATTTAAGAATTCGACAAGACGTTTGTGCATTATTTTCTCAAAGATTTTGGATATGACAGGAATGAGTGTGATTGGTCGATAATTATTCATTGAATTTTTACACTCTTTCTTGTGCAGAGGCTTGACAATTGATATTTTAAGCAGATCTGGAAAAGTTCCTTGTGAAAAGGAAAGATTAATTATATGTGCTAAAGGTAAACTAAAAATAGTGGCACAAGTTTTGAGACATCTGGTGTCTATATTGTCATGGCCGACTGAAAAGCTATTTTTCAAGGACATTATAGTATTGTAAACCTCCGATTCATTAGTTGGGTTCAAAAACATTGATTTACTATTCATTGGTATGTCATTAGAATTAAATTTATTACAATTAGAATTATTTGTCATGTCAATAAAAAAATTATTAAATAGCTCTGCAATAGTATCTGGGTGAGAATAATTAATATCATCTTTTGTTATTGTGTCAATTTGATTTTTCGTGTCATTATAATCATATTCGTTAATAATTTGCCAAGTAGTTTTACATTTATTTTGGGATTGATTAATTTTATTTTTGTTGTGTAACCTTTGTGCTTGGGATATACATTTTGTTAACATTTTATTATAGGTACAATATCGGTCTTTATTGATAATTTTGTCTTTACTAGAACGGATATAGTTAAGGTAGAGATTTCGTTTGGATACACAACAGCGTCTTAATCCTTTTGTAAGCCATTTGGCATGTTTAGTTTTATTTGTTATTTTAATGCGTATGATTGGAAAGCTCGATCTGACGCTGGCGTTGTGGTGCTAGCCACAAACTTCCATCAAACAGGACTTGGCCCTCGTGTGCAGTATAACGTTACATTTGAAATTAAAATGGTCATTTGAGGCTCAGTAGCCTATATAAAATTTTGAAATCTAAAGAAAGGTCAAAACAATGAACACCAAAAATGCTCACATTGAAAACTTAAAGAACTCTTTGGATCAGCGATTGCATTTTAGGGGAATACGGCTACAGCCTGTTTCACACTTTAAAAAAATATAGCCAACCTCAATAGGGTATTTGACTCTATCAAAATTAAATTGAAAAATATTATTCACTAAATAGCATTTGTCGTAGAATAGCGAAAAAATTACTGGACTGATGTTTTTGTTCATTTTAAATTTTATATTCATTACAATCAGAAAATCAGTTCGTCAAAGACTGTGACGTCACACGCCAGTAACACGAACAATTTTGGAACAAAATGTCGTTTTTGGCAGTTGATAAAAAGTCACTCAAATGACTAGTAGTCAAATACCGTATTCCATTAAAACGAACACGGGACTGCTTAAAGTACGTAATTTAATGTTTTTTTATCAGATTGAAATGAATAAATACTTTTTAGTCTAAGTCTGACGTCACCTAACTCATGAAACATTAAAAACATTCCTCTTTTGGGGCAGTCGGGTAAGAAGTTAAGCAGCAGAAGTTTTGTTTCGTCCATCATTTTGATAACTTAAGAGTAGACATGGGCGTCGACCTCATATTTGCCGGCGGCGGCGCGCTGGTCCAAATTGGTCGGCGTGGCAGCGCCGCGCCGCGGCGTGGCATAATTTTTTATTTTTGAGATTTGTAATAAGACAGACACATTTTCTACGTATATAAATAAATAAAAACTTTAATTCCGAATTGAAAAGGTATATAAAAATAATAATTCATCTTCAGCAAAAGAATTCTACAGTTTGATATTCACGCTAACCAGTTTTTCGCTGCCCGTATACTGCGGCCCGCAACCTTTACAAGTTTTCGCGACCGTGACAGGTCTGCCTATGCTGTGTTTTCCGGTGTGTGGTCGCCATTCGAGAACTTTGATAACGCTTCATCATCATTATCAGCCGAAAGACGTCCACTGCTGGACAAGGGCCTCCCCCAAGGATTTCCACACCGACCGGTCCTGTGCTCCTCGCATCCAGCGACTTCCCGCAATCTACACCAGGTCGTCGGTCCAATGAGTTGGAGGCCTGCCCACACTGCGTCTTCCGGTGCGTGGTGGCCACTCGAGAACTTTACTACCCCAACGGCCATCTGTTCTACGAGCTATGTACCCCGCCCACGGACACTTAAGTTTAACGTTTCTGTGAGCTATGTCGGTAACTTTAGTTCTCCTACGTATCTTTCATTTCTGATTCGATCACGTAGGGAAACACCAAGCACAGCACGCTCCATCGTCCTTTGGGTGACCTTGAGCCTTCTTATAAGGCCCATAGTAAGCGACCATGTCTCATATTCATATGTCATCACTGGCAACACACACTGGTCAAAGACTTTAGTCTTGAGACACTGCGGTAGGTTGGACGTGAAGATATTGCGGAGCTTCCCGAACGCTGCCCAACCGAGTTAAATTTGACGATTGATCTCTTTATCGAAGTTGGACCTACCTAGCTGGTCTGTTTGTCCCAGGTATACATATTCGTCAACAACTTCGTGTGTAGAATCTTCAACCTTCAGAGAAGTGAGTTTAACACGGACGTTTGACATAATTTTCGTCAAGTCCATGTTCATTTTAAGACCCACTTGATAAGAGACTACTGAGTCCATCGAGCATTGCGCCTAGATCCTCCAAGGTCTCAGCCATTATCACGATATTGTCAGCAACTCGAAGGTGGGTGATGTACTCGCCATTGATGTTAATATCGAGTCCTCTCTTTTCTCTAACCCTTACGGTCATCTGTTATAACCAGTGATCGGAATAGGTAGACTGTATTTACCTAAACTTCGAGGAACAAAGCGTAGACTTCCTTACGACAACATTTTTTTCCGCGTCAATTGTCCCGGGTTTCCGGACATCACATAAGTACATTACGTATTAATGTTATTTAAAAATAGCTTTTCGCCTGCGACTCGGTCGGCGTGGAATTCGATTATATTGCGTTTTCATAAAATAAAAATATTATTAATAACTCGGTTTCTAGGCGACATGTCAAGATGAAAAATGTACCAGATTTTAAGTATATTTACAGCAAAACACTGTAAAAGTCCCGCATACAATTTCGCGCAGTAGATTTTGCCAAAGCCCGGAACAATTGTCCCGGAAAATAAATTGTATAAGGAAGTCTCCGAAAGACGTCTCTGTTATCTGGCGAAATTTAGGTAAATACAGTCTACCTATTCCGATCACTGGTTATAAGTATAAGTTATGTGTTCTGGTTACTGCACTGCCACTTCAGTTTAGCGATTCTATGAACTATGTCGGTTAATTTAGCTCTGATTCAATCATGTATAGAATTTCTGATCATAGCACGCGCCATCGTCATTTAGGTGACCTTGACATTGAGCCTTCTTATAAAGCTCATACTAAGCGACTATGTCTCAGTTGCAAATGTTATTCACTGGAAACACACTCTGATTAACTTACCGACAATTTGATCTTGAAACACTGCATTATTTCGGGTGTTTCGAACCTGAAGATATTGCAGACCTTCCTAAACGTCGCCTAGCCGAGATGGATTCGATGATTGATATCTTTCTCGAAGTAGGACCTATCCACCGTTGATTTTATCTAATATCTATGTTTGAGTTTGGCCTAGGAATATTATGTTTATAAATATTCATTAACAACTTCGATTGCAGAGTCTCTAACCTTCAGAGAAATGGGTGTGAAACGATATTGATACTGATGTCCACTTATTAAGATGATGAAGCTTATCAATGGTGGTTAATGTACGCCATGGATGTTGAGTCCTCTCCAGTCCATAAGCTAGGAAAGATCTTCCAGGGCACTGGTGAACAGTTTTGGATATATAAAACGTCTCCCTCACTCCTGGTGTGACTCCTCACTGCAGCCATATACTTACATATCTAAGGTAGTTCTGTATCAAACTGTAGAATTATTTTGCTGAAGATGAATTCTGATCCTGGAGGCGGACCGATATAGTGGCGTTTTACTAAAACTTCAATAACTTCGTAGTTAATTTGGCACCGTTGGAGAGACTGTAACACAGTCCAAGTTTCGATTGAATGAAAGGCTTTCTCATAGTCCACATTCTACAAACGCGAGGCATAGTGGCCGATTATGCCTTTAATTATTTTGTGTTGACTGCTTCAATGTAGAAATGAAGTCTATGGTACTTAAGGAAATTCATAAAACAAGCGTCCAGATGATTCGTGATGATTCTCAAAAATTAAAAACAATGATGTGAGTCTGTAGGGTCTCACAATCAGCAGCTCAGCTCAGGGTCGTTACCAATTTTAAAGAAGTGCACCACCCACCATGCTTTTGTGCTATGTGGTAGACGTCCGTAATGAAATCAAGCAACTTCTGAAGAGCTTCAAGTACCGGTTTTCGAATGCTTTCAGAAGCTCATCCGTAACTCTATCAACCTTCACCCAGTGCCTTATTGTTCTTAAGGTGTTTTTTTTAATGTGATAGGTGGCAAACGAGCAGACGGATCACCTGATGGTAAGCGATCTTAAGCTGTTTAATCTCGTTTAAGCCGATGTCCGAGATATCTTCGTTATAAGTAGTGTCAATGTCGGATCGATTTGGATTAAAGTTAACTTAATCTTTGAAATCAGGTGATGCCAGAGATACATTTTTGTGTAGAATAAGGGCATTAGAATTTATATACTCGTTGATGCGGTCTGAGAAAAGCCACACGAATTGTGTTTTGTATCTCCATGCATTAATCGATTTCTTTCTCTGTTTGCATCTACAATCTGCTCTAAATGATATGAGATGCGGTACCGTACCGCATGTTGAAAAAAACTACATTTAATATAACCAAAATTGCTTGCTACTTGGTCTGGTCGGCGCGAATTTCGAAAGAGTCGGCGGCGGCGGCGGCGGCGCGAACAAATTGGCGCGGCCGTGCCGCGCCGGCGCGGCGCCCATGTCTACTTAAGAGTCACAGAAGGAAAAGTAAATTGAAATAAATCAATATGTTTTTCATTGAATAAAGATTTATTTTCAATAAATAAGATGAAGTATAGAAAAACAAAATTTATTAAAAAAAAAGATGATTTAAAGAAAATATATCTACATACAAAATGTATAATAAAATAAAAATCTCTACAGTAAAATAAGTCATGAACTTGACTTTTCTTCAATTATTTTCGTTTAAAGGTTCTGTCACACATAACAGTTATCTATCACCTTTCTTGGCTCTTTTACTCCCATTATTATGAATTTCTCTACCAACTTCTCCACGATCATCAAGATTTTGAAGTCCTACACTAAGACTGATGTCTTGCACCAAAATGTTGATGACCACCAGAACCAAAATTTGGATGTCCTGCACCAAAACATTGATGTGTTGCTCCAAAATGTTGATGATCTGCACCAACATTTTGATGACCTGCACCAAAATGTTGATGACCATCAGAACCAAAATTTTGATGTCTTGCACCAAAATATTGATGATCTGCACCAACATTGCGATGACCTGCTCCAAAATGTTGATGACCGTCAGAACCAAAATTTGGATGTCCTGCACCACTTTTTTTATGTCCTGCACCAAAATTGCGATGACCTGCACCAACACTTTGATGACCTGCACCAAAATGTTGATGTTCTGTACCGATACTTAGACGTTTTACACCGTGATTTCTGACGACGTTTTCTTCGTCATTTTTGGTGTCTCTTGGTGGGTCGATTTTATAAGTGATGAGATACTCTGGGTAGGCCTGAAAATAAAATTAAGTTATCATAAATAATTCATGAATCGGTTGTGGATCAGTGCGGCTTGCGTGGTCACTTCGACGTCACGTCACGCAGGTTAACTGACTACAAGCATGGTCATAACCCGAATGGGTTTGACTGTTAGTGGCATTTATCTCGACCGTTTCCGTGCTTCGAAAGGCACGTTCAGCCGTTGGTGCCGGCTGCTTGGCTAGATGGCCATGTCGGAGGCCTCATAGGAGACTTGAAAACTTCTGACACTGAGGTTGGCCACTAGCCCCACAGCCTCCACCAATCCGGACTTAGCTCCCATGTGTGGAGTATGGCCTCACCTTCCCGAGGTATGGGAATAGACCCGCGCCCCTGCAGTGGGGACGATTTGGGTTATGACGATGATAAATAATTAAGATAAATTAAATTTGAATTAATTATGTACTTTTATCCCCCCTGTTTTCTCGTGGACCCTATTATTATGGGCCGGACATGTATCTCAAAGAGCTGACAACCGGTGCACAAACAGAGTTCTACAGTGGAGTCCACGTTTGGGCAAACGTAGCGTGGGACGCCCCCCGGCTAGGTAGAGCGATGATCTGCGCAAGGTTGCTGGCAACAGCAGGATGCGCGTGGCCGAAGATAGGTATAAGTGGCGTGCCTTGGGGGAGCCTATGTCCAACAGTGGACTAATACAGGCTGTTGATGATGATCCTATTAACATTTTATTACTTTCTACGTGTACTACGGCCGCCATGTTTTTACTAAGAGAGATAGATAGAAACTGCTGCCGTTCGGCGCAAATGTTGCGGTGCGCAAGACGTCGCCGCGCTTGAAGTGAAGCGAGCGGACTTAGCTGTTGTTACAATGTATTTATAATAATAATAATTAACCGACTTCAAAAAAAGGAGGAGGTTCTCACTTCGTCGGAATCTTTTTTTTATGTATGTTCACCGATTACTCGAAGACACCTGAACCAATTTGGAAAATCCTTTTTTCGTTTAAAAGGGTATACTTCACAGGTGGTCCCATATAAATTTTATCGAAATCGATTTAGCAGTTTTTGAGAAAATCAACAAAAACATAGCAAAATTGGAGTTGTTGCGATTGAAGTCGGTTGTTTTTAACGTATTCAGCGTGGTCAATTATATCTGGGACAAATCACACACGGTCATCTTGCCCCAAACTAGGATTCCCGTACTATGGGAACCAGAGACTGATATACATACACATATAATTTTAAATATGTACATACACATATAGATATAATACACCCAACAGAGCAAACACATCTGCTCATCACAGAAATGTTTGCCCTTTGTGGGGATAAAACCCACGATTTTCGGATCAGTAGTCAGGAGCACTAACCACTGAGCTACCGAGTCAGTATGAATGTCCATTTCTTTCAATTATAATCTTTAAATAAGTATGTCATTTAAAAAATGCGTCGGTTGCTAACAGCTCAACATCGTCCAGACTACTGGGGCAAGGCTGGCTCTCTTCCCAAACTTAGGGATGGTTAAAAGCCTTGAGAAGTTCGAAAACTGTCGAGATAAATGCCACTAACAGTCGAACCCATTCAGGTAATGATACGCAGAGGTGTCAGATAAGCAGAGCTATCAAAACTCCGTATAGAAAAGGATATTATTACACAAGAACATAGTTTTTCATCTTATCTTACTTCTTACTTTTTATTTTATTTTTTATTTACTAATTTACTATTTATTTTATTTTATTTTATTTTATCTCATCTCATCTCACTATCTCACTAATATTATAAATTCGAAAGTATGGATGTTTATTTGTTTGTTTGTTTGTTCCGCTTTCACGCTGAAACTACTGAATAGATTTGGATGAAATTTGGTACGTAGATAGCTAAAGTACTTGGCTAACACATAGGATGCTTTTCATCCCGAAAAACTTGAGGGTTCCCGGAGGAATGGCTAAAAACTGTATTTTTTTACTTTGTCAGTAGATAGCGCTGCCTTAACACTTTATTTCTCTCTGGACCCAATTCTGAAAACCACGCAGACGAAGTCGCGGGCGGAAGCTAGTTAATTGCAAGATCACATACATACCTGTTCACCCCTATAGATGACATACTCAGGATTATTGAAGGCTCCCTTGCCGATAAGTGCCTCAACGGAGTGGTACCCGGGGGGTGGATGTGGCATGTTCTCTATAGTTTTCAGTTGGTACGCTTTGCCCAGGGTCACACGGCATAGAAGCAAGTGCCTAGAGTAAAAAGAAAACATTATTTTTCAAAGCATATAAGTTCAACAAAGAAGTCAAGGAGAAGGCCTTTAATATTATGGAAAGAAAGAAAGAAGAAAGAAAAATACATAGAAGAAGAATAGAATGAAATGAATAGAAGTGAATGGTGTGAGCTGCATGAACAAGAGCCCAGCTCTTGAGTTCAAGAAGAAGCAAAGAAGAATAAGTTTTACTGTTGAATATAATGCAAGGAACGTGAATATACATTGTGTAACAAAATTGGCGTAAGACCCATTAACTTGGGGCATCTGCTTCTCATACAGAACACTTGATGAATTCCTAAAAAATGTACTCTCCAAACAAACTGACCAGGTATAAAGGTATACTGTTTAAAGCTTCGTTGAGTTCGCCACACCCTCTCTCTCTCTCTCATCGTGTGGCATAATTTAGCCATCCTATCCACAAGTTATAGGCGGCGGTATACCACACCCTGTCGCTTAACTCAATGGCCGGGCGACTAGCCATAATACTCACCTATCACAAATGTAACAATTCTTATCCTGGTGTAATTTGCAGCCGTTACCACCAAAATAACCAAAAACAAACTGGTTGGCCAAAGACGAGTGCTTCGCAAAGTACAACCCTGCTCCGAACTGTCCATCTGAGGAATATCGGGATGTTACTATAGCAAAGACAATTTATTCCATGGCTCGCAAGGCAATTGGTGTCTTTTTGCTATCACTAGATGAGAGTAGATGAGTCATAATATATCAGAGACCGAGGGGCTTGAAAACTTTTGACACTGGAATTCGCAACTAACCCCACCACCTCCTCCACCCGGACTTGGCTCCGGTGTGTGGAGTATAGAGTATATCTGAACCTTCCCGAGCTTCAGGAAGAGAAACTTGCCCCAGAGAGCAGTGGGTTCGAAAGTATCACAATAATGTCGATTCGGTTTTCACGATTAAACTTGTTTGACAGGATTAAACTTAATTTAAGTGCTCTGTCTTTTTCTTTCTATATCGAAAAGACAAAGACAGGACGCTTAAATTTAGTTTAATCCTGTCAAAATAAGTTTAATCGTAAACACCGAATCGACACCATTATTTGTTTGTAATACATGGCTGGAATGTATATGCAGTCATATACATAGTCCAGCCATATATTCTGTTACAAACAAATATGTTTTTTTTTATTATCGCGACCAGTTAAAACGATTTCATATACTCTTTTTAGTGTGATTATAATCTCAGTCTCACAGGGCCGCCATAGTGATATTATAATAACCTTCGTTAAATTATGAGTTCAATTTATGGTACGGGACATTTTTAATTCTTCGATTCTTTGTTATCCGCCATTCGTACTGAAAAAAAGACAAATCAGTCAGCTTCTCACAATCTAACTGACTGGAATTATCAATAATATTTCTGTCTTATATATAATATCACGGGATGCGTCTCGTGGAATTATAATTTCACTTATGAGATTATAATATCACGGATTTGACAATATTACTGCGACATATACTCACTAGTACTGCTAAATCTCTCATCGAATCCTTCAGAGACAATTTTCCAAACAGCATCTGTGCCGTGGAAGAGCATCTTCTCGTTAGCCGAAGATGTCTCTAGAAGAACATTAGTCTTTCGTTGCTGGTACTTACGCCAAGCGCAACCTTGTACAATCTTCTGTATCTAAAATCAGAAAGAGAGAATAGGATCAAATTGCAAAGGGGATCATTGATTCCAAAAGGCTTTTATTTTTATCCACAGTTCGTAAGCCCTTGGCATCTTCTCACTCACGTGACGGTAAATTAATTAATGATGTCATGTCGACACATAGGAGGAGGGCTTACCAATATTCTCTGGCTGTCTTATCTCCATACCGGAACATATAAATACTAATTAACATTGATGTTTAGCAGCAAGACTTAGATAAGATGGTGGTAAAAAGCCAAGCGGGCTCAAAAATACCCTACCATCAACTAAACTAAGTCTGCTGGATCTTGCCATAAATCGACCCCCCGACCTCCCGATGTGAAATAAGTAGACTAATAAAAGTTTAATAAACATTTTTGTTTGTTACAAAAACTTTGTCTAAGTTAAGCAAAACTCAAGTTTCAAACTGGTTATTGTATATTAAGTTAAACTTAACTCTTGCTGGTAGTTTATTAGGTTTATGTACATGTTTCATACCACCTTCATAAATAATAAATGTTGTGAGCTTTGACTGTGTCTAAAACTCAAGTGAATACCTTGATGATGTTATATTTTTCAAAACACCCGCCTCCGCTTTCACAATTGTCGTGGTGAACTATAGTATTCTGCATAACAGCCTCTACGATGTCGAATTCTGTATTCTTCCTCTTAGTGTTTGGTCCCAGGTTAACCAACTTGGTTCTGCTACCACATTTCCAATGAGGGTTCACCTGGAAAATTTAAATAGATTTATTATCATAAAATACTTAAATCTTACAAAAAAATAAGGCAGTGGCATAATATTTGTGACTTGGCCTACAAAGTGGCTCTACATTAATAGCGCTTTGGTCGTCTTAAAAAAGCATACTTATTGAAATCTGAAAGTAGCCGTGGGAGACCTGCCTACACTACGTCTTCCGGTGCGCGGTCGCCACTCCAGAATTTTAATGCCCCAACGGCCATCTGTTCTACGAGCTATGTACCCCACTCACTGCCACTTCAGTTTAATGATTCTGAAGTCATGTCGGTTACTTTAGTTCTTCTTTTCTAGTTCCTGCGAGTCTCCTACGTGTCTCCTCATTTCTTATTTGATCTGATCACGTAGGGATTTATGAATCTACAATAGTTTAGAGTTTGTGTTAATAATATCAATTAAAAATAATAGATATAACACTTACAATATCTTTTATTGAGTAATGTTTTTCATCCGGCATGAGAACACGAGACGTTGAATTTTGTCTTTCATTATTTCTACTTTTTCTATGGTTTCCTTTTCCTCTGTTACCTCGTCCACGTTTATGGTTTATCTTGTGTGTATCTCTTTTGCATTGCGTGTGAACAGATGTTTGATCGCTAGTATGAGGATTATTACAAGAATTATAGGCGTTAGTGTCTTGATCTGAATTGTGTACAACATGTTCTGTCTTATCCCTTTCTTTGTCCTTGTTAATTCCTTTGGCATAACCAACATTGCCTTCATCGTAGTCATCATCAGAACTTGTAGTGTCAGAATCGGAAGTTTCAGTTGGACACTCGATGTCATCAATTTCTACATGTTCTGGATCAGGATCTTTCGTAGTATCGAGTTGTTCTGGATGACATATTCTGCAGTGTGTTCTGTAGTGTGTGTAATAAAGATTAAGTTAGTAAAGTTATGGTGTTTTTTTTTGTCAACCTTTCGGTGGAATCCAGCATTGGCCGTTGTTAAGCCACTTCACAAAAAAGGCAAAAAAGACACCAATAGAAAATTATCGTCCAATAACCTTGATTTGATACCAGTATCTCAATTTTTTTAAAGACAAAAATATTTGTCTTGGATGGGAATCGACCTCACGACTCACAGACCAGCAGTTAGAAGCGCTGACCACTGAGCCACCGAGTCAGTCAAAATAATTTATTGTGGAGCATCTGTCAATAATACACATGTCCTTAATATTTATAATAGGGATGGTAACATTTTTTTCAAAGTTAATCGGTAAATAAAGAACATTATATTGACTCATTTTATTTACATTTTAGGTAATTTAGTTTTGAAACTTCAACTGAACTGACATCCCAAAAATGAATTAACCCCCTTCGAGTTATTTATCATATCGAGGGTTCACGGGCGACTTGTATTAAGCGACATTTTTGGAAACACAGGTAACCTCTACTTTAAAAATTTTTTTCTTACAAAATACCTCACAAAAAATAACTTCTGAATAATATTTAAATTATTAAGAATATCGAGAATCTATATAATACTACGAAGTTAAGTTTTAATGATTATTTTTCTAAGAAATATTTTTTAAATCAGTCTCCTGAACATTTCTAAAAATGTCGCTTAATACAAGTCGCCCGTGAACCCTCGATATTCTGATTAGGGGTCTCCATTAATCACGTGATGTTTTTTAGCAAATTTTTAACCCCCCCCCCCCTCCCCCCTGGTGATACCTGGTGAGGTTTTAGACTACCCCCCCACCCCTACCCAAAATCACGTGTATTTTTTTGGTACAAAATATCTTAAGTTTTCAAAATATTATCTTTAAATACAGGTATAATCTAATTTAATTCTGAAAAACTAAGTACCGTGATAAAAATGTCCAGACAGATATTAAGGTTGCAGGTTGTTTTTGACCTTGAAAAGAGTTAAAACAACATAACAACAACACTCCGACCTTTGGAACTTAGTCTAGAAATCGCGCGTTCAACGAAAAATAAATACACGTGATATCTCACTACACCCCCCCTCCCCCTTTGTGATATTTTGTGATCCCCCCCCCCCTTTGAGCCTCACGTGATTTATGGACGACCCCTTATGTGTATGTAAGGTCTTTCATGGGCCATTGCCATGATGTGTCTCATGTAAAAACCCACAGAGTAAGGTTTCATTGAGTGCTATATTGGCGTTTTCATGAGGTTAAATGCAATTTGTTTTTATTATTAGTTAAGAAACTGTACCATACATATTTTTGGAAAAAAAAAGATTTCGAAAATTTTACAAAAATCATGAAATATAATACGAAACATTTTCAAAATTCAAGTGTAAGCGAATAACGCCATAGGACAAATTTAGCGCCTAAAAATTAAAAATACCTAAGTACTTTTTTCCTGAAATAATGGTGGTTTTCAGTGACGGAAAAATCACTTTTCATTGCTTCTACACAACTGTGCTTTCAAAATTTTCAAACTAAAGGAATTAAGCAAGTGTTACTTTGACAATAGGAACCTAATTGTTTTAAACCGTCTTTCATGAATATTAGTTTTCTACATAAAGTGTTAAATATTAATTTTCTTTTTAAACTAATCAGCAATTTCATAGCTAAGCATCTAATAAAAAGTGCGTTTGAGATTTTAAACAGGAAAAATACTGAAAAAATCCGATTTAGGACTTTTTTCAGTTTTCCATACAAATTCTTGATTCATTGTTCAGATTTAGTATGAGATTCTGAAAAAAATTTAAAGAGCGGATTTTTCAATATTTTGACCTGTATTCTATTGATTCTGAGTAACCCCTTAAAATTTCAAACGCACTTTTTTAGCACCCTGTATACATTATTTTTAATTTTGACTTGTACTTTATACCGTGAGAAGATATTTTAATTTTCTTTTATTGTAGTTACGTACTTTAAAAATATTAAAAAGTACTTACGTCATATTGAAAAACAATAACTTATTTTCAGCGCGGCGCGACACAAGTGACTGATAACAAAATTTGAATCGAAAATAATTATATAAATAGTTGTTATTTTCTGGTACTTTTACACACTGTATTTTTCAACTGTGGAAAATACGCAAACTATTGGGGAAGTGGTATTTTGATAAGGGAGTGTGGTTAGGTATAAGTTATACAGTGTGAGTGTTTATTAAGTGCACATATGAAAGAGGGTGAAATAAGACCCAATTTTATCGCCCAGAATTTTTTTTAAAAATTTTATGGACGTTTGTTTATTTTTTTATTTATACCCCAGAAAAAAATATAGTTTTATGGACGTAAAAAAGTAAAGTGGCTAAGCGGTATTGACTTTGACCTCCTAACCAGAGGTCGTCGGTTCAAATCCTGGCCAGTGCACCAATGAGTTATTCGAAACTTACGTGTATTTTCATACCGAGTAGTGGTACGGCCATCTACTGCCAATCCTCACTTTTTTGTTTTAAGATTCTAGCCTGCTTAATTTAAAAATTACAACTTGGGGACAGTAGATGCTATTTTAAAAAAATAAACGCCCATAAAACTATAGAGCGTTTCAACAAATAGTTCCTATGCCGTTATGTTGGCAGCAATGCTTTCCACACACACTACATAGAACTCAGACACACACTACATAGAACGCAGACACACACTAACAAAATCGGTAGAAGCGTCTTCGCGTGTTGATGTCGTTGATAGACAGGGGAGCCAACATAACGGCATAGGAACTATTTGTTGAAACGTTCTCTACTTATTATTTTTTTATTTTTCTGGGCGATAAAATTGTGCACTTAATAAAGACTCACACTGTATATACTTTTGGAAAAACACAATGAATTTGATAATGATGATAGGTTGTTATGTTTAAAAGGTAGATTTTTGCAAATAACTAAAAAGTCATACGCTGGACGTCGCGTCTTCCCGTAAATCAAGTCGAGAACGTAGTGAGACAAAATCACTGGAGCAATGTCGTGAGTTTTCGTCAATTGTTTTAATTATTACTATTGTTTCATTCTCTTTTCTTTTCTTCGACTGATGGTATTGCCAATGAGTAGTTTCGATTTATTAGTTAGTTTACTGAGTCGAATAAATTAAATTATAACTTAACATTTATTAACATTAGCCCTACGTCCTAAATTAATAACAAATATCCGGGACAAACTAGGATTCCCTATATTATGGGTACCACAGACTGATATACATACATATATACGTTTAAATACATACATATATAGATATTATAATACACCCAGACACACAGCAAACTAATCTGCTCATCACAGAAATGTTTGCCCTTGGTGGGGATCGAACCCACGACTCTCGCATCAATAGTCAGAAGCACTAACCACAGAGCCACCGAGTCAGTCTGTTAACTAATAACAATGAATTTCAGATCTATTTGCTTGGTATGCCAAGGCTACGAGTCGGATGGAAGCGATTATTTTGTGAGAAGAAACCCAAAAAGCGAATGTTCAGACTGTGACGGCTCAGTATGCGAATGTGATGACTGTGATTGCTCAGACTGGGAATCAGCCAACGAAAGAGAAAGTGAACATGAATGCTCTTCAGCTGATGAAAACTATGCCACAGGTGAAGCTACGTACAGTGAAAGTGATGTAGAAGTTAGTGATGAACATAAAAAAGAAGAAGGCGATGTCAAAGTTGAAGCTAAGAATGACAATCGGGAGTTTGTTAAAGTGAAATATATGCGGGTTCGTGAAAGCTCTGATGAAGATAGTGAAAGCGAAAATGATAAAACTAAGGAAGAATCTAAAAGTGACGAAAGTGATAATGTTACAGAGAAATATAAGGAGAAAGGAAATAAAAATAGCGAAGACAATAATGGAGAATCTGATAATGAGGATGGTTATCCAAAAGAAATAACTGAATTTCTATTGAAACATGAAATAACAGAATCAGCTGACAACACAGGTGTAAGAACTCGTCGTTGGGTCAATAATAACAACAAAATAAGTCGTGGATATCGCCATCGCAGAAGAAAGTTTGGAAACTCAGGTTCAGGTACTTATTTTAATTCAATTAATTTTTTTTGACAATCGGGAAATACATTCTGTGTTATCACACTTGTGTAAGGAAAACATGTAGTTACCTAAGAAAAAAAATAGTTAAAGAATCGTTTGAAATTTTAAGACGTGATCATAATCTAGGTACTCCAGGATCATAAATGCAGAGCCTTGACAATGTTTGCTATCATTTTGTTTCAGGACATACAGAAAGCGGTTACAGACACAGACGTCGTCGTAGTTTCTCTAAGAGCTATCAAAGCAAGCGTTCCCACAGACGCCTCTATTCCTACAGTAAGATGCCATCTGGAAAAAAATACTGGATTACTACACCTGCAGCTGTATGTACACGTTAGCACACTATCGAACAGTATGGCATCATAATCAGCCAAAAGACGTCTACTGTGGGACAAAGGCCTTCCTAAGGATTTCCACATCGACTAGTCCTGCGCTGCTCGCATCCAGTGGCTTCCCGCAACCTATACCAGCCTATACTACAGTACGTGTTTCGGTGCGCAGTCGCCACTCTCTCGAACTCTTTAATGCCCTAAACGGCCATCTGTTCTGCGAGCTATGTGCCCCGCCTACTGCCACTTCACTTTAAAGCGGACCAGACACTATCAGTAATAATGACAGTATTTTTATACCAGTATATTGACATTCCATCGTTTAGTATGCATCAGACCATCATTCCAACCACTACACTTTCAGTATATTGTCATTACTTGAAAATACTGTCATTATTACTGATAGTGTCTGGTCCGCTTAACGATTCTGTGACCTACATCAGTTACTTTAATTCTTCTACGTTTCTCCTCGTTTCTCATTCGGTGACGTTGGGAAACTCCACCCGTAATACGCTCCTTCGCCCTTCCGGTAACATTGAGCCTTCTTATAAAAATAATTAATTAGGTACATCATAATAATTCGTGACCAGGAGGAGTCTTCATGGAAATGTGGCAGCAAAACCAAGTTGATCACTCTGAGGCCAAACGGACGCATGGGTAGGAAGGAGTATGGGATCATTGTCAGTGAGATGGAGAAGACGAGGAAGAACCACGTCAGTGGAGCCTTCAGCGGATATGAAATCATAAAGGTACCTACAATACTACTTATTTAGCTTTTCTTAGCTTTTTTCAACAGGTCGGCACGACACCGATACCGGCGGCGGAGATAGAGCGGAGATAAGAGGCGGAAAACTATTAATTCTTAGTTATTTTTTGATAGCGGATATTAATATCGTCAGGGTTTTGTTTTACCACTTTGTCAAAAGACAACAAAAAAACGAGACGGTACAAATTGGTATCGAGGACAGCGTACTTTTCATAGCGGATATTTCTGATCTATATAGTTTACCTTGGTTTTTGCGTATAATAAATACCTAGCACCAAAAATATTTAGAAATATAAGGATTCTACAAAAATGGCAAAACATACAAACTTACTTCACTAATCTGATCCACGCCCTTGGGCCCTGTGTAAAGTATGGTCTAATCTTCCCAATATATGGGAAGATATTGGTTATTAAGAACACGCCTGTGTTGTGAGAACAGGCCGGTGTTTTTGTAGTGGTTATTTCGAGGTTGTGACCGTGGTTCACTACATAATAAGTTTGGCAATCACAGTATAGTTCGCGTCACGTAAAAAGAGCGCTGGCTGGCGTTCCAAGGATGCACTTTGACAGCAACTGTTTAGTACCCTCTCTTTCACACTTACGCGATTTATATTATGCTATCCTATTGTCAGAGTGAACTGTTGTGCCCTCGGAACGCCCACCGGCGCTCTTTTTACGTGACGCGAGCTGTACTTGATAGGTAGCTACTTCTGTCTACTTCTACAGATCGAGAAGATAGTGAACCCCTGCCTTTGGAAGAGGTACCGTCACCGCCTACGCGACGTTACACATGAAGGTCTGGAGAATGAGCAGCTGCTGTTCCACGGGTCTCCTGAGTACAAGGAAATCATCCAGACTGGATTTGACGAGAGATATTGCAATTTTAGTAAGATTTTCATTTGTCTTAATTTGACTAGACTAATCATTCGCTTACACAAAGGTGTGAGAGGGACATGTAGTGGCTGGGTATATTAAAAAGCGTCGGTGGCGCAGCGGGTAGTGACTCCGTCCTCCAAACCAGAGGTCGTGGGTTCAAACCCTGGCCAGTGCACCAATGAGTTTTTCGAAACTTACGTGAATTTTCATACCGAATGCTTTAACGGTGAAGGAAAACATCGTGAGGAAACCTGCACATCTGATTTCTAGATGTGTATAACGGTCGCGTTGCACACGTCCGTAGGTGTAAATCTAAAGCTAACAACAAGGCAAAGCTAACAACAAGACACAAGACAACGCCGCCTATGCGTTATGGATAGAATAGTGTGTGCCACACGATTAGAAGAAGATGTAGCTATACTCTAGCTTTACGTGGATGATCTTTTAAACTAGTCATTTTTTACCAGGCGGAATGTTTGGAGCTGGCTTATACTTTGCTGAGAATTCTTCTAAAAGCAACCAGTACGTTTGGGGCCTGAACGGTGTGAAGGGATGTCCTGGACATAAACAGAAAAACTGTCTGATATGCGAAAGGTAAGATATAAAAAGTCAAATTGAAATCGCGGACTTTTAACTGTAGTTTCTGCTCATGGAACTGAACAACTTTCTCTAAGGAACCAATTCAATCGGAGCAAAAACCTGGTATAAGACCATGTTTTCTGTTCACCAGGCATCTGCTCCTCTGCCGGGTGAACCTGGGCAATGTTAAGGAGTTTGTCACAGCTCAAAAGTTGGCACATCCTCCAGCCGGGTACCATTCCGTTAAGGGTACCCCCAGCCCCGGTAGTCTGCAGTACTCAGAGAACATTGTATACAGAGGAGAGCAGGTAAGAGAATAAGTATAGCAGCTTTTCTTTTATAGGCATCTAAATATGTATAGAGTTCTTCTAAAATACCACAAAAAAAGGAAGGAACTTATACTCAAAAAAAAAAATTAACTTCCCATACAAAAATGGCGGATCAGTTGGTCAATTATAACAGTATAAGGCCAAAAGGAGGCCTAGATAATTTTTTTGGTGAATTGAATATAGATTCCTTCGGGAAAGTCCCAATAAAACAATCGATTAACACATAAATCAAATATAATCATTGCAATTAATAGTGTAAGCGATATTACATCTATCATAATTCATAATTCATAATTATTTATTGCAATCACAAGTACAAATTGTTGTTACATTTATGAAATACAGTCCCATTGTGATACCTTCATAGGCACAGCAATATAGTCGCCTGGTACTGTTAAATATCAACGTCAATACAATAATAATAATTTCCAAAGTCAATTTTGTTAGTACTTATTACAATTTTACGATAGTTATGTCAGTATTACAATATAATTATGAAAATAAATAATATATTACATTAAATTACAATAATATATGTCAATTTTAGGAACTTACTTGTACAACTATTATTTTCCAGTCAAAAAGTCATCTAAATTATAATAACATTTCTCTATTAACAATAATTTCAATTTATTTATAAATGTATCTATCTTAGTTTCATTTTTTATGTCCCAGGGTATTTTGTTGTAAATTTTTATAGCTATGCAATATGTGCTGTTATGGTAGATTGTCATAGTCGATTTAGGCAGTGCCAAGTCATTTCTAGATCTAGTCATTTTTCGTAAATATGTCGATTTTTGTGTGAATAAATGTATATTTTGACGGACAAATATTGCTATTAAAAGAATGTAAAGGGAGGGTAACGTTAACATTTTGTTCTTGATAAAATGTGGTTTGCAGGTGTCGCGATTTGAAAGACCTACTAGCACCCGTAAGCATTTTTTTTGCATAACAAACAGATCGTTTGCATCGGTACTGTTTCCCCATAATATTATCCCATAGCGAAGCCAGCTCTCGGCGTACGCATAATATGCAGATAGTGCAGTTTTAAAATCAGTTACCCTTCTGATCGCGCCGAGAGCATACATGAATCTGGATAGTTTTGTTTTTATTGTGTCAATGTGGTGTTTCCAATTTAAATTACTGTCTACAGTGATTCCTAACAGTGATAAGTGCGGGACTTCCTCAATAGGTATGTTACCAATTTTTAGTTGCAAAGGTAGTGGCTGTTTTTGTCGCGGGTGGAATTGAATAAGTTTTGTTTTATCTAAGTTAATTATCAAGTTATTGTCTTTCATCCAAGTTTCGATTAAATTTATTACATTGTTTATAATTTTATGGTAGTCATCTTGCTTATTAAATTTAAATAAAAGGGACACATCGTCTGCGTATAATACACAGTGGATGTCTTTTAGGTATCTTGGTAATTCATTGATGTAAATTAAAAATAAGAGACATCCGATTACGGAACCCTGTGGAATGGAACCTTTCATTGATATGTTTTGGGAACGGACTGTTCTTACTTCTCGCGATGATTCATCAAAGTGTTCGAGTTGTACGCACTGAGTTCGGTCTCGTAGGTATGATTTGAACCATTCGTGAACAATGCCACGGATCCCTATTGCGTACATTTTATGTAATAGGTTGGGGTAAGAAACCCTGTCATATGCTTTTGAGAGGTCGAGCAATATACCTACGGCAATATACTTTTCATTTATATAGTCATAAGCTTTTTGTATAAAATTATAAACGGCTGAGATAGTTGACCGATTTTTCCTAAAACCATATTGATTTTCGTCCAGAACGTTATTTTTTTCTAAGAAACTAGAAACTCGCGTACACATTGCCTTCTCAAATATTTTGGAAAACGATGGGAGTAGTGCTATCGGTCTGTAATTACTTGGGTTTGTTATATCACCTTTTTTTTTGAAAACTGGTTTGATTACCGATACCTTCAAGGCATCAGGAAAAATACCTTGTTCAAAAGACTGGTTAATTAGTAGCGTAAGTGGTTTTATTAACTCATCTGCACATGTCTTTATTAGCGAGGTAGGTATGCCGTCGACTCCGAAAGTAGTTTTATTTTTTAGAGATTTCATGATGCCGCGTATCTCACTCTCTGTTACGGGTCTAAGGTACATAGACCGCTCCACCATGGGCGCACGCGTTCCGGTTTGCGGCGGCCCACCGCCCCCGCTCGAGCTGGTGGCGGAGCAGCTGACGTCTGCAAAATAATTGTTAAGATAGTCGGCAGTTTTTTGAGGCGATTTGATTATTTTATCATGTATGTTCAGCTGGATATTATGGGTATTTTTTCTGGTTGATTTACCCGTTGTTTCATTAATAATACGCCACATAGTTTTAGTTTTATTATTTGACTTTTTCATTTGTTTTATATAGTTTAACCTCTTCGAAATGTTGACGCTTCTTTTTAAGGTTTTTTCATAAAGCTGGTAGTGAGATTTTAATATTTTGTTATGTTTAGTTTGCTGAACAATTAATTTAAGATTTCTTTTGTGTTTACATGACTTTTTTATGCCTTTTGTGAGCCAAACCTTCTTTGTACAAAATCTAATTTTTTGTTTTTTTTCCGGACTTGTATTATTCATAATTTCTTGCAGTGTAGATATAAAAGTATTGTAGTTTTGATTAATGTTTTTATATGTCAAGATTTTAGTCCAGTCGATAGTCTGTAAGGTCGTTTTAAATTTGAAGTAGTTTTCTGAGTTAAATAACCGTTTTTTAATAGTCCAAGTCATGTTTTGGTTGGTTTGAATATTTCCTAATTTACATATTATACTTTTGTGGTCTGAGAAGCCGTTGTCTTCTACTTCTATTCCTAACTTTCCGTCATTAGTGAAAATTAAGTCGATACAAGTCGCCGAAACTGCAGTGACCCGGGTGTGCTTTTTTACCATTTGTTTCAGATTACATGTGAGCATTAGGTCAGAAAGTCTACGACTGTTTTTAGATGGTCGCATTTGGTCAATGTTAAAGTCTCCGCCTACTACAATACGGTATTTTGATTCTTTGGATTTTATTTTTTGGACAAGACTTTCTATACATTCAAAAAACTTTTCTATATCTCTGTCAGGTCTATAAATACAGACTAAAATTAAATTTAAACTAGGTATTTCTACACTACAACACTCAATTATGAATTCTTTTGATAAGTCCATGATATCTTTTCTTTCCTTAAATTCCAGTCCTTGTTTCAGAAAAATTGCCACTCCTCCATGCTCGCGTTCTTGCCGATAAAAGGCGCTGGCTAATTCGTATCCCTGTATGTTGACTAGTCCGGTCCTGTTCTGGGTTATGAATGTTTCGGATAAACAAATGGCATTAAAGTCATTGTCATCGAGAAAACTTTCAAGTAAATGGATTTTATTATTTATGCTTTGAATATTCTGAAAAAAGATATTAAATGTATTAACGAAAGGGCTTCTTGGTTTGATCTTGTTTGTGTTGTTGATCCGGGGTTTGTTGTTGTGTTGTATTTTGTGAAAGTCTAGAGTCATTAGCGTTCAAAGTTTCTGTTCCTTGTGTCAAACTTGGGATGAATTCTTTTCCTTCAATATAAAGTTTTTCTCCTTTCATTATTGCATGTAGTCCCTTTTTCCGTGCCTCAGTTAGATGTTCTCTTAGGATTTTTTGACGTTTTAGTTCACTACGTTCTCGGTATTTAGTGATTGTTAGTCCAGTGCTTTGGAATTGATAAGCATTGTGTAATGTATATCTTGCCATTCTTTCCGTTGTAAGCTGAATTTCTATCGGTCTTCTAAAACCCCTCTTTCCAATTCGTGAGATGTTTTCAATAAAGGGGTCGATGTCTATTCCTAGGATATCATAAAATATACGATTAACTCGTTCTAACAGGTCAAATTCTATTTCCTCTGAATATTCATTCAATCCGTGTAGTACAATGATTCTATTTTTATTTTTAGTATCTTCATAACTGTTATCTATTCTGTGTTGTAAATTTTGTAGTTCGGACTTCAGTTTATCATTTTCCTTTTCTAGATTTATTATTTTTCCATTTATGTTATTTATAATTTGACTTATTACTTTTTGTTCATTTGATAGAGTATCTGTTTTTTTCAATATATCAGAGCGCATACTTGTTATACTAGCATTGATCTCATTTTTCAACACACTTATATCTTGCTTTAATTCTTTGGACAGTGATATTTTTACGCATTCTAATTCGTCTCTTAACAATTGTCGAAACTTGTCATACGTAATCGAATCAGAGTTTGAGTTGCCTTGTACTGCTGACGGGTAGTTGTTAGGTGGTGTTTTTAGTATCTCCATCTCCGTATTGCCAGCTATATTGTCTACAGAAATCTCGTCATAAGACATATTACTTTCTTCCAGCATTCTGTTTATTTGGGAACGTGGGGGTGTCTTTCTTATTGTTACATTATGGCAACATGAACAAACGTAGCTTTTTTTTAAATCTATGTTATTTTCTCTATAAAATGCCGAGGTCATATTAAGGCATCGATAATGGTAGAATCCTTTACAGGCCGTACAGTTTAATAATTCTCCGGCTTCTATATGTGTTTTGCAAATCTGGCAGTTCATTTTGTCGGTTTACTTATTCAAATCGTGTTAGTTATGTCAATCTAGGACTGTACCTTATGCGGTCGACGCTCAGGTTGATAATTGCTTGCTCCCCGTCTCTGTCGATCGTGCGTTTCTCGGGTCAGTGACCGCGCAAAGACGCTGCACTGACCGGTATCAGCTGTTTGTTCGTTATCGATTTATATTCACTAATATCTTGTCACAATTTGTTTTGAGCGATTTTTCTATCACAAAATTAGCTTTTTTACACTTCGGAGATTATTTTGATATAAATTTTGTTAACAATAGAGCACTTTTTCTATTTTTACTTATAGAAATTATACAGAGCTTCCTTTAAACGTTGCCTCTAGGCCGAGCGCGACCAGGCGATCTACCTTATCACTAGTAGACAAATAATAATAGGAAAAATATAGTACTTACGTACTTAAAGTGGCATTTAGCTATAATATTATGTTTGATGAAATTCGGTACAGGGATTTTCAAAACTTTTTTATAGTAATTTTGTAACTTTTTTCCTTTTTTTCTAGGTGTATCCAGAGTTTCTGATCACGTACAAATTGAAGCCCTGACATGCTTACTTCCTAAGTCTAAATCGGAAGTCTTCGTCATATTTCTTGAGTATCTTAACTTAATTAACCCTTTTAAAGAAAAATGAGCGTTTGGAGTTTTCGAGAAAAACTTACCTAATAAATGTTACCATCTTATGTTATTGTACCTAATAAAATTCAAAATGTAACCTCGTCTTATTCACCCTTGGCCTTACCGTCTTCTAAGGGTCTGCACAGACGAGGTAGTTTGTCCGCAGAGTTACAGACATTAAATATACTCAGTCTAGAATCTAGATTATAAAGATAAAAATGTTCGTCAGAGAAATATGCCCTACTGTGGTTTTGCACTGCTTTACGAGTTGTTGTCGATGTTATTGGACTAAAAAGTACTCCGTGCATAGTCCCTCGTTTGCGCAAGCGCTTCCTATCCCGCTTTTACCCAAATTATAGGTATTGATGATACCGAAGATAAATGAATTTAGCAAGACTCCCTAACGCAATTAGAAACTGGCTATCTTCATGCTGGAACACATCAATGCTGTCAACGTTCATGTTTGGCGGCAAGATTCAGATAAGATGGTGGTAGCTAACCAGATGGGCTCAGAAAATGCCCTACCATCAACCAAACCGAATCCTACAAACGACCCCGTCAGGAATCGAACGCAAGACCTCTTGATGTGAAGCGAGTGAATTAGTAGGTAACTAGACCACTGAGGCGATTGATTCCATGTGATCTTATGTTGTTAAATTTCAAGAAGAAGGCAGTTTTTTGACCTGATTTTTTTTCGCCCATTTTGTGATCTAAGGTTCCATCTAGGTAAGATCCAATTAGGTAGAAAAAATATTACGTTCGAAAAGTGTACAGTAACGCCTACTTCGAATAAATATTATTTCATTTCACATGAAGTCCATAGTAAAAAGTGTTCCGTATGTCTGGCAATGTATGATGGCAAGTATAATACCTGTTAGTACTATCTTTTAAATTAAATTTTCTGATTTTTTTATGTTATATAAAGATACAATATTTTTGTCCTATTAGTGTCTGTTATGTATTTTATATTATGTACTTCTAGTGCCTTGGATTATTCTGTTATGCTGCAATGTATTTTTATTAATAAATATAATACACTGGTAATAGTACATTATGGTACTAGTGTGTAACATTGGTGATTACCGTCGAGGCGCCATTGAGAGAGCCAAGGACGGTAATCATCAATACACACGAGTATTAAAGAAGGAACTTTTCCCGATAGATGGAAAACAGCCCGAATCGTTCCTATTCACAAAAAAGGATTAAAAAGTAAAATAGAAAACTATAGGCCCATTTCGATATTGAATATTTTTAGTAAAATATTTGAAAAAGTCGTCTATGAAGCTATTTATCCTGTTATACTTGATGGTATCCCAAATGAACAACACGGATTTCTTAAAGGCCGATCAACTACAACAAACTTGACTCTTTTTAGCAAGTTTGTACGCGAGTCTATGGAAAAGGGCCGCCAGGTTGACGTGATCTACACTGATTTTGAAAAGGCTTTCGATCGCGTAGATCACGTCATCCTTCTTGCGAAACTTAACACACTAGGCATCCATGGCGACCTGCTTAGGTGGGTAAAATCATACCTGACAAAAAGATCTCAGGCTGTTGTCATTGGTGGTTATAAATCTAACTACATAACCATACCGTCAGGTGTCCCACAAGGCTCGCTTCTGGGTCCCCTTTTCTACAACGCCTATTTGTACGACATCTTCAGCTATGTAACTAATTCTAAATTCTTGATGTACGCTGATGACACCAAAATATTTCTGGATATAGGCACTGAAAATGACACATTAAGACTTCAACAGGACCTTGATCAATTAACACAGTACTATAATCGCAACCGTATTGCAGTTAACACTGGCAAGTGCCAAGTAATAACATTTACAATGAAACATCGTCCTATACATCATAATTATTACATTAATGGTGCCACATTAGTACGCGTTGACATGGTACGTGATTTAGGCATTCTCTTTGATAATAAACTCTCTCTAAATCACCACATAGATAATATAACCGATAAGGCTTTTAAAATGTTAGGCTTCATTATGCGAACTTGCTCTCCTTTTCGCAATTCTACTAGCATCAAAAATGTATATTTTGCCTATGTACGTAGCGTCTTGGAATATGGATCCGTTGTTTGGTACCCAGTTTACGATAAATATTCAATCAATATTGAAAAAATTCAAAAGCGTTTCATCAAGTTCTTAAATTTCCGAACAAATAACTTCTGTAAGTCCTATTACGATAGTTGTAAAACCCACAACTTATTACCACTTGAGAAGAGACGCATTCAGCTAGATATGAATTTTTTGTACGACATATTAAACTCAAATTTGGACTGCCCTGAGCTGGTTGCAGCCCTGGGGCTGAGTGCCCCACGACGGAGACAGCGCCTTTGTAATGCACGCCTTCTGCACGTTCCCTCGCACCGCACCAACTACGCTAAAAATGAAACTCTGGCACGTATATCAGATACATATAATAAAAAATTCCCGGATTGTGACCCCTTCCTGCTATCTAAAAGCACCTTTAAAAACAAGGTGCGTGCAGTCCTTTTCGAATTGTAGCCAACAATGTTTTTAACTCCTCCTCCTTCACATACATACACACATACACACACACACACACACACACACACACACACGCGCACGCACGTACGCACGCACGCTCGCACGCACACGCACACGCACACGCACACGCACACACACACACACACACACACACACACACACACACACACACACACACACACACACACACACACACACACACACGCACGCGCGCGCGCGCATATTAACCTGCAAGTTTCTATAACCCAACTAATCTAGCTTTGTCTTCTACGTCTGTTTTAGTGCAAATATTGTAATTTCTAGGGTAATCTGTTATTGGCCATACATTTTGACTTTGTAAATTTACTTAAGTTATTCTAAAAACGCTGTTGATTACCTTTAAATAAATAAATAAATAAGTATCATACGACGTTTTTCAACACACTTGTGAATAAAATAACAATAAAAACTCATTTCAACAGTGAAAACGAGTTGTGAAAAATGTTTCGCTATGGCGGGAAAAATTAATCAGTTTTCCTATGCGCGCGCATTGCGATCGGCCACAGACTAAAGGGATGAGATTTTTTATTTTATTTTCGGCGCATAGGATTTGCGCCTATTCTGCCACGTACAAAATGGGGAATTTAAAGTTTTCTTTTATTACAGAGAAAACAAAAGTTATATTTGAGTGAAAGTTTTATTTAATAAACACGTACGAAATAAAATTATCTATTTAAATAAGAAGTTGCATGAAATGAGCAAGCAATAGGAACATTAATTTATTTGTTCTATTGAACACGATCTTTTTTTTCAACCGACTTCAAAAAAAGGAGGAGGTTCTCAATTCGTCGGAATCTTTTTTTTTTTTTTTTTATGTATGTTCACCGATTACTCGAAGACGCCTGAACCGATTTCGAAAATTCTTTTTTTGTTTGAAAGGGTATACTTCACAGGTGGTCCCATATAAATTTTATCGAAATCGATTCAGCGGTTTTTGAGAAAATCAACAAAACATAGCATGGAGTTGTTGCGATTGAAGTCGGTTGTTTTTAACGTATTCAGCGTGGTCAATTATTGAATAAAAACTTTTTTAAGAACAAAGCAACTCAACCAATAAAATTTTTAAAAAATCAAACTGTGACTTTTTCATTGCTATACATGCTACAGTTTGATTAAGGGCGTCATTCTGTGCCTAATTGCGGTGACCATAGAGCCACTTTATGAGCAAGTGTGTTGAAAAAGACCTTATATGTATCTTGAGAGGCTGCGGCATTGGCAAGCTTTTCTTTTTTACGGAGTGTGTCTTGGGAAAATACTTGGGGAAGTCTTTGCTCAGAAGTGGACGTCTTTAGGCTAGGGTACTGATTATAAATGATTTATTTTTATACCCGTTATGAGGTCATAAAGTATTGCGTATAGCCTTTTGTTATTGAATCTTCATATCCGATACGTGATCAAGTATTCTGGGTAAGCCTGCAAACAAAAAAAAAAATTGACAGTCGAATAGTTGACAATATTGGGTACAGCTCCACCAATCCGGACTTGGTCCTCGCGTGTGGAGTATGGGCTAACCATCCCGGCTATGGGAAGAGACCCGTGCCCTCGCATGTGCCCCTGGAGCGTGGAGCGCCACAATCGGCTAAGGCCGACGACCGGTTTCCATCCCACAGGCGCCAGGATTTGAGATTTTCATATATTTTTGTCGGCTGAGCCGACATCGGGGCTGGGGGCACGATTTGCCATAGAGTAGCGATGCGGCGAATGGGTTAAGTTGTTATTGTTATATGTTATATATCGAAGAAAAACGATTACCTGCTCCCCTCTATAAATCACGTAATCCTCAGCGCCCTGTCTTTTCACGGATTGATAGCCGACAGGTGCATGAGCGCGTTTTGCTGTGTCCATCTCCGAAGATTTGCCAAGAGTCACGCGGCAGAGCAAAAGTTTTCTGGAAGTGAAAAATAGCATAATAACTTCGGAGATCTCAGGTTCTTGTCAATGTACCTATAAACACTAATCATTATTTCTCACCAAAGTCATCATCATCAACCAAAAGACGTCCATTGCTGAACAAAGGCCTCCCCTAAGGATTTCCACGCCGACTGGTCTTGCGCTGCCCACCTCCAGCGGCTTCACGTGCGTCTGTAGTGTATGCGCCGCCTACGTCACCAAACTAGCTCTAAAGTTATTATTAATATCAGTGTAACGCTTTGCGAGACATTCATTATACGTCGTACGTTGCGCTAAACAGTGGTTTACTTTACCTCCCTACAGCCCACATCACACGTCCATTACTTAGGTCATCGGTCCACCGAGTGGGAGGTCTGTCTACGCTACGTCTTCCGGCGGCGCCTAGGCTAGGTAAGGTAAAAGGTAATATAAAGTTATACCAACCTGGTACCATTTGGTTTCGTTTTCGAATTCTCTTGTGCTTTAGTGAAATTGCTAGTAAAGTACAACCCTGCTCCATAATCACCTGTTGAAGAGACATTTAACTAGATAACTCTAATTTTATGAGAAACATAATTGATGACATTAAAAATTGTTGACCTCCCCCAATTGAAATGTGTATTTCACGGAGAAAAAGCAATATTAGAACACTTATTTAAACAAAAAATACATATTTTTATTTTTCGCGTTTGTATGAAGTGTTTCGGGGTTTACTTAGCTTACCCATTTTGGCGTATCGTTCATCGAATCCCACATCGATAATGTAGTTGTCGCTAGCTGCCGCATAATGGAACAGCATCATCTCGTTCGCGTCAGTCGCCTCGGCCCTCACCTGCTGTTTCCGGTACCAGTATCTTGACCAGAGGCATGGGTTTATTATCTTCTCAATCTGAAATTGAATAGTTCTTTGTTTATAGCAAAATTGGCTGATTGGCCGATCAATTTTTATGAAGTCTTCACATCACAAATCTTACCTTAGTGATCATAACCTGCACACCAGACGTTACTCCACCCATCACCTCTCTCTTCACCACATTGTACTCGTGACGTCCCAAACTTCCGTGAGGATTCAAGAGTATCCGTTTAGCGTGTTGTCCGCACTTAAAACGGGAGCATATCTATAAAAAAGTGTGTGTGCTTATGACCACATGATAGAAGTGAAAACTTATGGACTGACTCGGTGGCTATGTGGTTAGCGATCCTGACCTCTGATCCGAGAGTCGTGGGTTCGATCCCCACACAGGGCAAACTTTTCTGTGATGAGCAGATTTGTTTGCTCTGAGTCTGGGTGTATTATATCTATATATGTATGTATTTAAAAGTATATGTGTATGTATATCAGTCTCTGGTTCCCAAGATACAGGGAATCCTAGTTTGGGGCCAGATGACCGTGTGTGATTTGTCCCAGATATTATAGATATTATTATAATATTATTATATTATTATTATGGACATTTAGCACCGAGTAAACGCGATTCAGCGTCATCGACCAACTGGAGCCGAGTATACCCGATTCAGCGTCACCGACCGACTGGAGCCGAGTATACCCGATTCAGCGTCACTGACCGACTGAAGCCGAGTATACCCGATTCGGCGTCACCGACCGACTGGAGCCGAATATACCCGATTCAGCGTCACTGACCGACTGAAGCTGAGTATACCCGATTCGGCGTCACCGACCGACTGGAGCCGAATATACCCGATTCAGCGTCGCTGACCGACTGAAGCCGAGTATACCCGATTCAGCGTCATCGACCGACTGGAGCCGAATATACCCGATTCAGCGTCACTGACCGACTGAAGCCGAGTATACCCGATTCATCGTCACTGACCGACTGAAGCCGAGTATACCCAGCTCAGCGTCACTGACCGACTGAAGCCGAGTATACCCGATTCATCGTCACTGACCGACTGAAGCTGAGTATACCCGATTCAGCGTCACTGACCGACTGAAGCCGAGTATACCCGATTCAGCGTCACTGACCGACTGAAGCCGAGCATACCCGACTCAGCGTCACTGACCGATTGGAGCCGAGTATACTCGGTTCAGCGTCACCGACCTGAGCGTGGCGGTTTATAGTTTCGTTTACTGCTCAAATACTGCTCAAATTTTCACTTCAAAAAGTTTAAATATATGTGTTAACAAATTAGCTGTTATTACTTAAACTGGGACTTCTACTAGTGAAAGTGGACAACTTTTTTCCACGAAACCCATAGTCAATTCGCGAAAAAAATTGTACTTTTCTCACAAGTAGTCGTCACCTGATCGGCCCAATTAGTATAGGAAGACCAAATTTTTTTACGAATTCACTATGGGTTCCTTTGGGAAAGTTGTTCAGTTTCATGAATAGAAGCACCAGTTTAAGAAATAACAGCTAATTTGTTACCACGTTGTATTTTTTTTTTTTTACCCTCAATTGGTAAGCTCTTGGCATCATCTCACCTGATGGTAAGTGATGATGATGCCGAAGATGGAAGCGGGCTTACCAAGATTCCCCAACGCAATGGGGAACTGGCTATCTTATCTTCATGCCGGAACACATCAATGCTGTTAACATTGATGTTTGGCGGCAAGACTTAGATAAGATGGTGGTAGCTAGCCAGGCGGGCTCAGAAAATGCCCTACCACCAACCAAACTGAGTCCACAAAGTTGGACCCCGCCGGGAATCGAACCCGCGACCTCCTGATGTGAAGTGAGCGGCAAGCCACTGCGCTACGGAGGCGGTATGAATTTGAGTGGAGCTTATTACAATCCCCCACGGCCCGGCCCAAGGTATCTAAATACGACCTATGTCCTATATACGTATGCGTCAGACCATCATTCCAACCACTACACTGTCAGTAAAATGTCAGTATAATGTCATTACTTGAAACTCAAACTCAAACTCAAAATATTTTTTATTTAAGTAGATGCTTTACACATGCTTTTAAATCGTCGATATTTGTTTTCTACATTATACTGACATTTTACTGACAGTGTAGTGGTTGGAATGATGGTCTGACGCATACTAAACGATGGAATGACGGAATGATGGAATGACGGAATGACGGAAATTACTGATAGTGTCTGGTCCGCTTAGAACAGATGGCCGTTGGGGCAGTAAAGTTCTCGAGTGGCGACCGCGCACCGGAAGACGCAGTGTGGGCAGGCCTCCGACTCGGTGGACCGACGACCTGGTGAAGGTTGCGGGAAGCCGCTGGATGCGAGCCGCACAGGACCGGTCAGTCTGGAAATCCTTGGGGGAGGCCTTTGTCCAGCAGTGGACGTCTTTCGGCTGATAGATAGATCTATTTAGACTAGAGTTTGTGTTTTGGTTGGACTTTGGTTTGTCTCGATCTCGAGACTTTTAGCTCGAGACATTCGAGCCATCGAGACATGAATTGAAATACGCGAGATAGTCCAGTCAATAAAGGAGTTGTACAGTGCGTGAGCAGGGACGTAAGCGATTTTTTCAGAAACGTGTTCAGGGTGCTTAGGAAGTGAACATATTAAAAGTCCCCGCCTCTAGAGCTCACCCCCTAGAGGGACACAAAGGTCCCTCTTTTGGGTTTTTCGGTAATATCTCAAAAACGGTGCGTTGTATGGAAAAATTGTTTGTTATAAATGAAAGTTCATAAAATTTTCTACAACTTTTATTCTATACACATTTTTCGTATTCGCAACCGTTTTCGAGCTACACGCTCGTTTCGGAAACGAAAAAAAGATTTTTACCAAACATTTCTTCATATCGTCTAAACTATTATCTACATGTATTATTATATATATGCCAATAACGTTTTCACCCTCTTAGGCCACGAGGGTACTGGCAAGTTCTCCATGGCATCTTCAGCCTCAATCTGAGTGGTGAGTGATTCTGCTGAACTCAACGTCCTCTTCATCGTCGTCCTCATCAATAGACACCCGGTGACGTTGAGGCATTTTCCTTGTCAGTGGAGGCACGCCGTAGACCAGTTCAGCATTGCTTTCTGGCATTTGCCACTAACACATTCCTTGGCGCAGTGGCAAAAAATCCGGTTCAGTAGGACCTCTGGTACTGGTGAATCTTCTGTTTATTGCCACCAGGGTCTCCTACATGTTTCCACCCCCATTCATAGGAAGGCAGCTCATTCTCGAGCCACTTCTGCACTTGGTGGTGGGTGAGCTGGGAATGATGTTTAACTGCACATTCGGCCAGTTGGAGGAAGCTGATGTCAATTTTAATATTTGCCACTGACCCCTTGATTTTAATATAATATTATAATTGTTAGTTAAGTGATGAAAGATAACATTTTTATCAAAGTACCTTTAAGAAGAAGAATATTTTGTTTATGTTTTTAATTTCTAGTTGCATAGAATTACGACTGAAAGAAGTTTATTGATTTTAAACTGTAGTGCGGCCGAACAATTTTAATCAACTGTTTTTAAAACAAACGAAACGAACGAATTATTCGAATTATGAAATTAAACTGTACCTGAAAAATAACGAGGTCAAATAACTGTGTGCTTTTGTGTTGGATTTCAGTGAAAATTAGTGATATTTGTGTGTTGTTTCTGTGTTCGAGCCGAGTCCCGTTGGCCGGTGATCCAAGTACCTCTTTTCACCGAAGAATGCTGCGGTCCTGAAATCACTAATAGCGCAATTTGCGACCATCTTACACAATTGTTGTTTCAAAGTGAACTAGCAAAATGCCGAAAATAATATGTGCCAAATGTGCAAATGAGATCACGGATAGACAATTTATAACTTGTTCATGTTGTAATCTGCTATATGATATTGAATGCGCTAATATTACTGAGCAACGGTTTTATTTAATGACACCAGAAAATAAGGAAAAATGGATATGTTTGGGATGCTGGGATGAGCGACATCGTTTTATAAACGTAACAAAACGCAAACCACGGAAAACAAGATCTTGGACTGAAATCTCGTCGATTCATAATGATGAAAACAGTTTTAACATATTAAGTTCAACTATTCAAGATACAAGCCTACCAGAAATTGACCTTCATAAGCAAAATAATGAAATATCCAAACTAACCGAACAGATCTCGCAGCTAAAAAACCAACTCTTAGGAGCTGATAAAGAAATTCAAAATTTGTTATCTGAAAACATCGATCTAGAAAAGACAATATCCGAATTACGTAATAAAAATGACATTTACAAGAAACTTTTAGAAGGAAAACCTTCTTTAACACCTTCGAAAAGTCCAAAATCGAAAATAAAAGCAATATCATCCCATAATACACCAACAAGTTCCGCAAAAACCTATGCGACTAAACCAGGGCAAAACAATGTGTCAAACGCTGTATTTGTACACGAAAATTGTATCTATCCTTTGGATGACTCACATGATGGAGATACAAGTAAAAAAGAGTTTAGAGAAATACATATTGTGTCAGATAAAGAAACTAATAAACAAAATGATGTATTAGATATTGAAAACTCAATTTTATCACCAAATAATATTTCTGAGAGTAGTAATAAACCAACAAAGAAAAGAAATAAGAATAGGAAAAACAAACAGAAAACAAATAATATTACAGAAATTGATACTGGATCACTAATGAAGAAAACAAACCAAAACAAAGACCTGAAAAGTAGTGACGGTGGGACGAAAGAAGAGACTTCTGAAATTATACCAGCAAGTAGTGTCTGTGACACACCAAAACTTCCTACAATCATGCCTAATGTCTACAAAAGCAGCAGCGAACAGAACAAAACTCAACATAAAGTTGTAATACTTGGTGATGAGACAGGCAGAGACTTTAGACAAATTTTAAGTAAGCTTTTAGGCGAAAACTATCAGGTTACATCTTTTTTGAAACCTCATGCGTCATTAGATCAGGTCTTGAAATCCTGTCACTTTACATGTAATGATTTCACCAAGTCCGACTATATAGTCATTCTAGCTGGTCGAAATGACAATAATCCTTTGAAACTTCAATCTTTTCTTTACTACTTCCTGCAACTTCTGACAAACACAAATGTGATCCTCGGTGAAATCAATAGAAACAAATACCTTAACGAAAATCTGATAAACAATACTCTAAAATTAGTCAGCTTACAATTTAGTAACGTACGTTTATTAAAATTGTATACTTTCGGGACACACAACTACATGATTGATAAATTAAACACATGTAAATCAATCGTGAGAGATATGATGTATCTAAATTACAATCGAAAACAACAGGAATCTATAAAGGTAGAACCAACTAAGACGTATGTAAATCAAAGTACGCAGACTGAATGTATTTTACCTAAATCGGATCTTAGTAACAACAAATCAGAAAACATCAAAAACTGCACTTATGATAACAAAAATGATTTTTTTCGTGACTAACCACCTTACAGTAATTCATCAAAATATAAGCGGACTCATAAATAAATCAAATTTATTTACAATATGCATAAATGATCTCGATGGAAACGGTGAGCAAACAGACGTTCTTTGCTTTACTGAGCATAATATGATAGAAGATGATTATGATTGCCTGAATGTTCCGAATTTCAAACTAGCCTCTTGCTATGCTAGAAAGAAAAGAAAGGGAGGGGCGTGTATTTTAGTCAGAAACAATCATAAGTTCAAAGTGGTGGATTCAGTTTCGAAATTCTGCATATCAAACATTATCGAATGTTGTGCAGTACACCTAATTGACTATGACACTATAGTTCTCTATGTATACAGAGTGCCACAAAATACTGCTAGGTACTATGACATATTCTTTGACAATCTGAGTGACATATTGGGAGTTTTTAGTTATGATAACAGGAAAAAAATCATAGTATGTGGGGACTTCAATATAAATCTGTTAGAAAATTCAAAATATACAAAAGAATTAGAATCTTTATTTTTGAGTTACAATCTCAAAATAGCCATTAAAGAACCTACACGTCCCTGCAGTGGGACATGTATTGATAATATTGTGCATAATGTACGTGGAAGCAAAAGTAAAATATTAGAGTTTGCAGTATCAGATCATACAGCTCAAATGTTAACATTCCCGGTAAAAAGAACATGTTCTCTTAAGTTCTGGTATACAATGAAGAGAGATTACTCTGAGGAAAATAAACAAAAATTTGCAGAATGTTTGGAGAAACTAAGTTTTTCTGAAACTTATGAAGCTACTGATGCTAATGAAGCATTCAATAGGTTTTACGACATTTTCATGATGTTCTATGACTTGTGTTTCCCTGTCATAAAAATCAAAAATACCACAAAGCTCAAGCCTAAATGGTTAACAAATGGCATCAAACTGTGTAGTAAGCGCTGTAGAGAACTGTTGTGGACGTATAGATTAAAAAAGACTACCTACAATAATAATACTTTTAAGACATATTCTAAGAGGCTCCAAAAAGTTATAAACCAAACACAATATACACAAAATAACTATTACATATCAAATGCTACAAATAAATCAAAAGCAACTTGGCAAATTATTAACAAAAATAAAAGCAATTTACCAAAAGAGTATATAAGGCAATTGAAGATCAGAGGTGAACGTATTTCCGATCCCACAGAAATATCAAACTCATTCAATGATTATTTCACAGAACAGATAAATCCTACACAGCATAATGGAAATCATAATTTATCATGCACTTTTAATCAACTAAATTCCTTATTTATGAAACCTACAACTCCTAAAGAAGTATATGACTCCATAAACAATTTAAAAAATACTCACAGCACGGGTTATGATAACGTTAATACACATGTTGTTAAGTTCGTGTCGTATATAATTTCACCAGTTTTAAGTTTCATAATAAATATATGTATTGAATCAGGGGTATTTCCGGAAAGACTTAAAGTATCTATAATCAAACCTATATTTAAAAAGGACGACAAAGAAGACGTGAAATCGTATAGACCGATAGCGCTTATACCAATTTTGGCCAAGGTTTTCGAAAGAATAATTTACCAAAATATCTATGAATACTTTGAAATCAATGAACTTTTTACAGAAAAACAAAACGGATTCAGAAAAAATAAAAATATTAACATTGCAGTATATGACTTCTTACATAAAATATATTTACGAATGGACAAAACCTTACCAGTGTTAGCACTATTTATGGATCTTACTAAAGCCTTTGATTATGTTGACCATAAAATACTACTGCATAAATTGGAGAAGTATGGAGTGAGAGGAAACGTTCACAATCTAATTAAATCATATTTAAGCAATAGGATACAGATAACTGAGATCAATAGAATTAGTATGTTGAGTAAATCAGAAGAGACATATAAATCGAAACCACGGCTTGTACGCTATGGTGTACCCCAAGGCAGTATTTTAGGCCCATTGCTCTTCCTCATATATATAAATGACTTCCCAAATTCCATAACTCAGCCCATGATCTTATATGCTGACGACAGTACTGCCATATACGAAAAAGAAAGTGACATAAGTAAAAGTCTTACATCTATTACAAACTGGTTAGCTAGCAATAATCTATTACTTAATCTTAACAAAACGAAAATTATGGAATTTAAACAAAGAAACTATTTTAATTGTAACACAAGAGTAGAATTTAATGATAAAATGATAGAAGAAACCACAAATACAAAATTCTTAGGTCTACATATAGACAATAATATGAGATGGAGTACGCAGCTAGATGCTGTATGCAAGAAGGTAACTAGGTTCTCGTATGCCCTGTATATGCTTAGCAAAACAGTAAATCGAAAGGCAGTGCTTTCAGCGTACTTTGGATACGTCGTTTCTACACTTAGGTATGGAATTATTTTCTGGGGAAATGCTGTAGGTATTGATTTAGTCCTGAAAGCACAAAAAAGGTGTGTAAGAGCTATTTGCAACCTGCGGCGTACAGATAGCTGCAGACCACATTTCAAGGAGCTCGGTTTGCTCACGGTCCCGTCTTTATACATTTATGAGACAGCACTTTTTGTAAAATGTAATCCAAAATACTTCGAAAATGTTACTAGGATTCGCCGATGCGATCAACTGTGCTTAGTTCCCAGCAAAACTACTCTCTTTCAGAAAAGTGTTTTTGGCATGGCCACAAGAATATATAACAAAATACCCAAGAATATTCGGAATTCTGAAAATATTATGATATTTAAAACTAAACTTTCCAAATTTCTAATTGACAAGACATATTATAATATAAATGACTTTCTGAATGATAAAATTAATTAATGACTGATACTTATCATCTATAACTTGACATTTTATATTCTTTCTGTATTTTGAATTTCCTTCCTTGACATATGTTTTTGTATTTGATCAGTAATTATCATTGTTCACAATTAACAAATAACATTTGTATGCTACTTAGCAGAACATACTGGAACTTATTTTATATTTAACACCCTTTTATAACGTATGTTTCACAAATAAATGAATTTTGTATTTGTATTTGTATTTAAAAACGTCAAAATTAATTGTTTACTTTATGTCTCGAATGTCTCGAAAGTCCCGGGAAATTTAGCTCGAGACGTCTCGAGTCCCGGGACTTTCAAAACCTCGAGACTTGACAAACCCTAATTTAGACTAAAAAAAGGCTTTATTTCATAATGATGAATGAATATATGGTTGCAAATTCAGACTAAAGAGTCTTTATTTCATAATATGCAAGAAATAGTGCATCCTTGCAAATTATATTCTTTCACCTGTGAATAGATTGATGTTCATGTTAACAATTTAAAAAAAAATACTTACACAGAGCTCGAACATAATAACGCACGTGAATATACTACACAACAAGTTCATTTTGAAATTAAATAATTGAACAAAATTTTATGATTTCCGAGGCTAATTGTAGTCAGATACAAAGAAATACAGATGCTGTTATAGTCACCTAATATAATTATTATTTTAATAAATATATTTCTAATAATTACACGATCTAGTTCTTATTTTAATTAATTATAAGTGCTTATGTTGCTATTTTCCTTAACAACTGAGTTATATAGTGGATTGTGGTATACTGATAATAATGTTGTTTTTAAATTAAAACTAGCTACTGCCGACGATCTCGTCCGCTCTGAGTTATCAAGCCATTGTCAATTAGGTATCTAGAATATTCTTTTACAACCCATGTCGTCCCCACTGCAAGGGCACAGGTCTCTTTCCATACCTCGTCGGGAAGATTAGTCTATACTCTACACATGGGAGCCAAGTCCGGATTGGTGGAGGTTTTGGGGGTAGTGGCCAACCCCTGTGTCAGAAATTCAAACATTTCTAGCCACCTATGATGACTGCGATCTAGTGACAGTAGCCGGTACCAACAGCTTAAAGTGACTTGCGGTCTTGCGAAGCACGGAAATACTTATTCTGGAAAACTTATACTAGGGCTGCCATCACCTAAATTGCCGATCCCGGACAAGAACTACGAAAACCGGACATTTGGGTGAAATCAGTTTTTTCCCCGGACATCTTGTTTTTTTTTTGTAGTAAACACATGGGTGATGATAGCAGGATTGTTTTCAAGGGGGTGTATCTGCATATTAGGGTGATTCATATTAGACCAAAAAAAAATTTTTTTTACTCTCAACCTGTATAACAGATCTATTCCACTAGAAAACATACTATGATTTTTTATTTACTGTTCAATTAACATTTAAGGGTTGCTACCGACTTTTGGATTTTGCGTAATGAAGAAAAAACTATATATTTTTAAATAATTATTCATTACACTCAAAACTCAGTTTTATGGATCAAAACACTAGATTATAATGATCATAGCTCTTCTAAATAGAAAGAAAAGAAATTTTATATAAAAATCGCCGTATTGATGTTTGGATTTTTCTGTCTTTATTATTTTATCTAACAACATTAACTTCTGCTTCTGCTCCTCGTAGTTCGTATGTAATTTATTGTATTCTTCCATCAAAGAAACGTATCGTTGTATCTCATGTTTTGTACAATTTTATTGGTTGACCTGTAGCTTTCTTCTTCTTCTCACAACTAGGGATCTTTTTAGATGAAATGCCAGTCATGTCGAAAAAGGTAATAGTATTTGTTGTAACGGATCTTGGATCTTCGATATTTTGATTTGTGATTGTATGACATTTCTGCTGGTATCCGACCCTTCCTTCTTCATACGTATAATTTTATGTTTTGTTTCAGTAGAAACTCGTTTACCAAACTAGCTGTTCAGAAAGACACCAACGACGTCCCAACATCTTTTTTACGGCGACTTTAGATAAAACTTACCTGTGAAAATGGGATACCGCTTTCTGGAAGGAATCCCTTCGAAAAAGATGACAATTAAAATAAGTAGTTGATTCTGAGCAAAATCAATTATATATGTCGCTATAGTTTGAGCATAACTCCCAATAAATGGTTCAGATATCGCCGCAATCCTGAATTCCTGATTAAAAAAGCTAAAGCTCTTACAACTTTTGAAAACATGATCAGGAGCTATGGAAGCGACAGCTTTATATTTAATTCTAAGATATGATACCAACATGCAAACCAAATCAATTCCTGTTGCATTTTAGGTTGTTTCTTGTTATATAATATTTGAAGTCATTATAGAATTTTTGTAGAAGTTGTAGGAAAGAGACCAGTAGATTGTTTACGTTAACTAGAATTGTGGCGATAGGAGGGGTACTGAGGTACCGTGGGGTAATAACGAACATCGATATGATATTGTGGGTTGAGAGTTAAAAATTTACGAATCACCCTACTGCATATAATCTATTCGTTTCGTAATTATGATAAGTAAAATTGTAATTTAGCAATGACCGCATAAATGTGTACCGTATAATACGAGCAAACAAGCGCGAGCGAAGCGAGCGACAGAATTTTTTTATGGGTATTTCCGTATATTTGCTGAATATAATATGCACCAGGGGAGGCAAAAGTGCACCTTCTTGCACTCTCTTCCTCTTCTTGAATCTTCATGTCCGAACACATCAATGCTGTTAGTTAAAACTGATGGTGATATAAGATGGTGGTAGCTAGCCAGTTAGAGTCAGAAAATGCTGTAACAACAACCAAACGGAGCCCTACTTTTTCGTAAATACAGCAAAATGTTAAAATTATACCCAACTACACGACAAAAACGTGTTGCGCCGAAGTATGCGTGGGTGGATGTATGGTTCATTCCAATAAAAAAAAGCAAAACGTAAACAAACTTACTATGGAACTGACACATGTCAATGTCATCTGCATACTACGTTTATTTACCTTTTGCTTTTTTTTGATTGGAATGAACTATAGTTTAGTGAATTTTTAACTAAATTTATTGAATAACATTCAAATTGATAGGTTGTCCCCCGAACACAGAAGACGTCCGGGTTTTCCCCGTATGATTTTTGTAAACCTTGCCCGGACGGCCCCCGGACGCCCTCCAAACTAGGACAAATCCGGGGAAACCCGGACGGAGTTTTGTTTATCGCTGTTCAAACCTTTTTAGAGTTCCGTAGCCAAATGGCAAAAAACGGAACCCTTATAGATTCGTCATGTCTGTCTGTCTGTCCGTCCGTATGTCACAGCCACTTTTTTCCAAAACTATAAGAACTATACTGTTGAAATTTGGTGAGTATGTGTAGATACTCTATGAACCGCATTAAGATTTTCACACAAAAATAGAAAAAAAACAATAAATTTTGGGGGTTCCCCGTACTTAGAATTGAAACTCAAAAAATTTTTTTTCATCAAACCCAGCGTTGCCGGCGCGGACTTTTTGTTCCGATTTCGGAACTTTTGAGGCTTCAGCGGAACTTTTGCGGAACTTAATGATCATCGGAACTTTTCGGAACTTTTAGTGATAAATAAGGCTCACACTGAAGGACTCAAAACTTCCAAATTCTCTTGACCGGTGTTAGACGTTGCTAAAAACGAGAAAACGGACGCTACTTTGAAAATTTTTTTCGGGCTCGCTTCGCTCGCCCTCTTTTAGATTTCAGTGTTCCAACCCCTGTGTATCACGACATTTTTCGTCACGCGCGAGACTCCCTCACCGTCACCCTCGGCCCCCAGCCAACGGCTCTCTCCGGTAGGAAAGTTCTGCCTGCCAAGAGAGCATCTTCTCAGCCATTATGAGCGTGACTTGCTCATGACGACCCAACTAAGAAACATTGATTTCTTGTCGGAGGGAATACTCCGTTGGATGGTAGCGTACTTGCGCATCCATGAGGAGTAACTCGGTGAGAGAGCCGACCTGTGCGGCCGGAGGACGTCGCGGCGATCAAGCTGGGGCGGCCCAGTCGCATTGATCCCTGTCACTCCTCCAAACACGATGAAAGCGCGACGAGGAGGAAGACGAGACGTGATCACGGCCAAGCGCTTTTTCTTGGAGCTGCTCCATGAGCCCGTCCCCCTTCCCACTTTGAGTCCTCAGCTGCCGAGGAAACTATGCGAGGGTGTTCCGCCACTCGTTGAGCGCCGGTGACCGCCACGCTGCGCCCGGAGAAGAGGTCCTTCCTGCTTCTCGCCCCCGGTCGCGGGACCGCTACAGCAGCGTGACCCGCGCCTGCGCCAGGTCGCCCTACCGACGCCAACCACCCGGTTGCCTCCACCTGTGCCCCGACGCTCCGCCAAGGTCTCGAGCATCTGGTGAAGCCAAGGCCCAGTACGGCACCCATGACTCCTGGCTTCACCACCCACCACCACCGCCACGCCGCCTCTCCGGGCCACTTATGCGGCCCGGTTAAAAGCGCCGGCCGCTGCCGGCAGCGCTGCCACCGTGCCGGGCCTCTCGGCCGCCACGCCGCTCCACTGCCACCGCGATACTCGTCGCCGCGCCCGCAGCCACCGCCACCACCCCAAAAGTACCGCATTGTGCAGCGGTACCTCGGCAGTCTCAAGGAGACCAGCGGCATTAACTGGTTCTTCTACACGGTTGAGAGGCCTCTCAAGGTAGCCTTACGTGGCCTCCCCTCCACGACGGACATGTCCGACAGATATCAGTTTGAAATATCTCTGAGCCGGTAATAGCGGGGTCTAGTACCTATCTATACCTAGTTGCGAATAACGTTGTGGCGTCGGCGACGCACACACGCTGTGGCGAAAAAGTTTTACTGAACGGAACTTTCAAAGTCAAAACGGAACTTTTCACGAGTGGTTTTGGACTTTTTTCATTTTCTGTGCCGGCAACACTGATCAAACCTATACGTGTGGGGTATCTATGGATACGTCTTTAAAAATGATATTGAGGTTTCTAATATCGTTTTTTTCTAAACCGAATAATTGCGCGAGAGACACTTTCAAAGTGGTAAAATGTGTGCCCCCCCCCCCGTAACTTCTAAAATAAGAGAATGATAAAACTAGAAAAAATATATGATGTACATTACCATGCAAACTTCCACCGAAAATTGGTTTGAACGAGATCTAGTAAGTAGTTTTTTTTTAATACGTCATAAATCGTAAACCACAAATTACCTTTCATTCAATCAACTCAAATATATATGCATTTTTCCCTAAATAAAAATGCTTATTATGCGTCTATCCCGTCCGGAGCCCAGGAAACATACGGTGAGATAGGCATTTGACTTTCGTAGTGCGGATATGCGAAAAGTAGTCACTAGATGGCAGCAAGTGTCCCGAAGCCGCCTGCTTTGTGTCGATAACGTCGGTGCCAGTTTTTAAATATGGCGCATCGACACTGTTTCGTTCAGTTGTAAATCACCATGCAGAAATGATTTCCTGGGCTCCGGACGGGATAGACGCATAATAAGCATTTTTATTTAGGGAAAAATGCATATATTATGCGGTCTGAAATCCCGTCCGGAGCCCAGGAAACATACGGTGAGACGTGTTTATTATCGCATGGTGAGGGACACAGCCAACTGTGACTACTTATAGTGATATTGTTCAAGACAATAAAAATTATAGTTTATGTAAGAATACTCGTTTTGTATGTTACCGTAAGTATACAGTTACGTAAAATACCCATAAAAGTAGTAAGTGTACGAAAAAAAAGTGAACTTAGTGAACATCTAGTGAACATAATCATTACCTAAGTATATAGGTTCTTTTTACTTCTTTTATTGAAAGTAAACTTGATAGAAAGCAATTCTGAAAAAACTTTTACATATATGTAGTAAGTATCTATCTAAGCAAGTGAAAGTAAGAATATAATGTATGAGGGTAAGTTAAGACTGTTATTTGTCATAAGCAATAGAGAAAATAGTATTTAAAAATATTTATTTCAAAAAATAAATCACACGCTATAGTATAAAATAAAACATTTCAAGTTTAATGAACATGAACAGGGCAAAATGAACATTAACATGGCAAAATCAGCTAAGTATGTAAGAGTATAATTTGGAGATCAAAATTATAAATCAGTAATCGATAGCCTTAATCAAAATGCCTTAGACTGGTCTGAATAAGGAGGCTACCGAAGAAACATTCGTTAGAGGTTGGGCCAGAGGTCTTCTGTAAAATCTGGCAAGCGTGTTCTGAGATGCCCAGTTACCTCTAGCGAGTATTTCCTCGACAGGAACCTCTTGAACCCAATTGAGTGATGCGACCGCAGAGCGCACAGAGCCAGGAGAATCGTTGATGCCAGCGTCTTGTAAAATGGTTCGAATCCACCCACCGATGATCGTACGGCTAGCTGGCCTGGGCCTGCCCAGAGGGGCCACAAAGAGGCTGGTGATGGACTCCTGAGCTCGATGCGACGCAGATACTTCTAACAGCTTCTTGATCCAAAAGACTGGGTCAATGTTAGGGTGCGCGCCGGTGGTGAGCAACCAGCCCGACTGTCTTCGCTTAAGTGAATCAGTCTTGGATCCATAGACCGGCCACAAGGTGATTTGATTCGGTTGAACGTCGATGCTTCCCTCTGCCACAGAGAGCAGTGTCAGGTCGTGAACTCGCCGGCCAGACGCAAGAAGAAGAAGAATGGCACACCTTCTGGAAACATCAAATAAACTGTCCGATCGTGGACTGTTATTTATGAGCCAGTCTACAACCAACTGTGGGTTCCAGACTGGTGGTTTAGGAGTAGGATACAAACACGATATATTTGCAATACCTTTAAGCGTCTGCTTAATTAAACTGTGTGAAGCGAGTTGGGATGCCTCTTGTGGGTTACAAAAATTTATTATGACAGACTTGTGCACAAGAATAGTAGTATACTTTAGACCCAGATCTTTATGCAAGTAAGTTAAATATTTAGCGACAGCATTAACGCCGGGGTTTTTATGGTTAACGTTTGTAGACTTGCACCATGTTACCCACTTAGACCAGGCTTGTCTATATGTTTTTAACGTTGACGGTCGCCAGCTAGCTTCCACTACAGATTTCTGTTCCGACGACCAACCTTCGAGAAGTTCATTCCACCCCGTATCAGCCATGCCTCCAATACTAACCTGTCTACTTGTGGAGGGGGAGGGCTGTTCTCGTGTCCAGCAATACTTGACGTAGGTGTCGAATTGTGAATGGTGGGCTCAGCGCACGGGGTTTCAGGTCGGCTCTCCACGCTACGTTCGTCCACCGTGGGCAAATTAGGATGTACTTGCCTTGTGCATGATTTAATGCCATTAGAACCTGCTGCATCAGACAAGGTGGAGGAAAAATCCACGCTAGGCTGTAGTTCCAGTTGTGGCTGAAAGCGTCATAGAAGACAGCATTCGGGTCGCGCAGGTCTCTGGTCACGTATGAGTGAACTACATGAGCCGTCTGTGAGGGAAACAGGTCGATGACTGGTATGCCCCACTTTCTGAAAATCACATGACAAGCCTTTGGAAGAAGGTGCCATTCTGGGAGGATCTCGAACCTCGATAAGCTGTCGGCTACTGCGTTCAACGGGCTGGGAATGTAACTCACCACCAGGTTGATGTGATGTGACATTACGTATTCGTAAATCAAGCGGGTAAGCCTCATGAGGTTCGGCGATCGCGTTCCACCTTGATTGCGGAGGTACGACAATGCTGTGCGATTGTCGCTTTGGACTAATATAGTCTCCCCGGGGCAGCGGGGAACCAAATCTTGAAGAATGAAGTGGACGGCCAGCAATTCCTTTATATTCGCTGGCAGAGACTTTTCTCTCACCGTCCAAGGCCCCTGCATGTGAACTCCGTCCACATAAGCTCCCCAGCCTTTGTCCGATGCGTCTGTGACCACGAAGTGTGTGGCTGGAGCAGACCAGATTTCGCTCACCTTTATTAGGTTGTTCTGCCACCAAATCAGCTCGTCGATGGCATATTCCGTGGGTGTCATCGAAGACTCCTCCCGAACCGACTGTCGCATTAGGTTCAGAAGGTTGCGAAAGTGAAACCGGCCGTAGGGCACAATGAAACTCGCGAAATTTAGCCAACCTACTACGGTTTGTAGGTCGCGTGTTGACCACGTGGAACGCATGATCATTCGGTGAAGACAGCTTTTCAGTTTCGCAAGCTTCTTTGTAGGTAACGCCTTGTAATTCTCCTTCGCATTCCACTCTATACCTAGAAACTCTAGAACCTGTGAAGGTACTTTGGACGACTTCTTGTCGTTTATTACCCAACCGAGACGGTGAAGGAGGGCCCTTGTTAGACGTGCATGAGCTTGTAGCTTGTGCGGGTACTGATTTATCAGCAGGAAGTCGTCCAAGTACACTAGAAGTCGTACTCCCTGTGCTCGCAGTTGTTGTGCGACCCAGTTGGTTAGAGTCGCAAATGTTTTTGGGGCCGTGGCAAGGCCGAATGGTAGGCAGGTCATTTGCCACATAACCGGCGGAGAGTCTTGTACTGCATTCGGAGAGATGGCAGCGAAGCGCAGGAACCGTCGGTGAGATTTGGACACTGGTATATGAAAATAAGCTTGGCTCAAGTCTATTTTCATTAACCAGTCGCCCGGCTGAAGGAATGCCGGAACTTTGAACATATTTACCAATCTGAACTTGCCTGGCTTCAGATATTTGTTGAGCGTCTTCAAGTTCAGAACTGGGCGGTTTGTACCGTCCTGTTTCTTGACCAGGAACAGGTGAGATTCGAACCCTGGATTTTCGGGAGCGTGCTCGATGACTCCTTGAGCTGCCATCTTCTGGATTTCCAGTTGCATCGCTAGCGAGCGATCGACTGGGTAATAAGCCTGTAATGTTCTCCTCAGCGGAGGTTTCTTTACAAAAGGGATACGATATCCCTTTATTATCCGGAGGATATGCGTTGGGGCGTGCTTCGTGCGCCACATAGCTCTGAAGCGGCGCAAGCGCCCCGCACAGAAGTCAGTATCGTCGGGGGCGGTTATCCTCGCGTCGACGCTGGGGACGTGGACGCGACGTTTCACGCTTGCCCTCGCCCTTTGTTTTGGAGCCCGGCGCGGAGGCGCGCGGGCGTGCGGGTGCGGGGCCGCTGGGGACACAAAATGTTGCTGGTGGCGCTGGCGATGGAGCAGTAGTTCGCCGCGTGTTGCCGTAACGGCCCTCAGCGGGCTCAAACGGTCTTCGGAATACCTTGGATGGTCCGCCCATCTTTGTAACCGCATCCGCAAATGCCACTTTTTCGAAAAGACACTCACGGCTCGGAGGAATACGTCGCAGAGACGCCCTGTTATATTTATCCTTCACGCCACCGTTAAGGATATAGTCCCTTCTTTGCTCGAGGATACTAGCCCGTCTGCCGCACACTACCTGCAATAAATCTTTCGAGATATCTGAATAAGTGCTACCAGAACCAAAGGAAGCAGAGAGTTTTGTGTGTAACTCTGCCGGAGCACCGGGTAGGGCTAGGATATCTTTAATTGCACTCTGCATTGCTTCTCTTTGGGCCAGTAACATATTAGTTAAAACGCCGAATGTTTGATCAAGGGACCTCAACTGGTACGGTTTGTTTTCAAACGGAATTAGCTCGTCATTTATTTCTAGTGAAGTAAAAGCGGGGGTAGCCTGATATTTTTTCTGGGTATCGGCATACCGGATATTTGCCCATTCCGGATTATTAAAATGCTGAAGTCCGGCAACTACGGCCAAACGGGTAGCGTCGGCCTTCTTAGTGGTTTCGGCAATAACAGTAGCAGGCACATCAAGCTCCGGCGCAGATGGCGGCGGGACGGGCGGTACGAGATCGCCGAGGACCTCGACTGCAGGACCCGGCCGCTCCGTGGGCGGAGACCCATTGCTTGTCGGAACTTGATTAGTACACATAACAGATTTAATTTGTGCAATCTCACGTGCCAATAGATGAAGTTGATTCTCCAACGCAGTGTTCGGTGCCGCCGCTGTATCTGTAGCAGATTCGTCGTTTCTCGTTACTCGTTCCACCACCGAACGAATTACCACGTGAGGTTCGACTGGGGGCTGACGCCCCGGATTTTCTTCAACGCGTGGAACTTTTGACGGTGGTGGAGCGAATGAAGAGTCCTCTTCATCGCTGGAAGAGGAGCTTGAAGAAGAGAAGCCGAGACGCCGTGACGAATGGCTTCGTGACATGCTTGTTCTTGTTGATCCGCACTGTAGAAATTCAAAACGCCAACTGGACGAAACAGTGTCGATGCGCCATATTTAAAAACTGGCACCGACGTTATCGACACAAAGCAGGCGGCTTCGGGACACTTGCTGCCATCTAGTGACTACTTTTCGCATATCCGCACTACGAAAGTCAAATGCCTATCTCACCGTATGTTTCCTGGGCTCCGGACGGGATTTCAGACCGCATAATAAAAAATATCGAGTTCAAGACATGTGTGATTATGAATTTATACGGAACCCTCGGTGCGCGAGTCCGACTCGCACTTGGCCGGTTTTTTGTTGTATGGTTTGCATCTGGCAATTTTTTATACCATTATAGGCTGATATTTAAACAGAAGGAAAATAACCTTATTTCCTGCTATTTTTAACATCTACTTTCATGGTTTAATTGACTGAAAGCATCGAAATTCGGTATATTTTAAAATTATTTAAAACTGCGACCCAAGCCTAGGACGATGTCAGAAACAGTAGCACAAAATTTGTCCATCCATATCCAATATGGGATATGCATGTGCATCAACCAATGGAAATCTCCCGGGACACTCTAACAAACTGTTATGTTTTATTTGCCTATGATGTACTTACTACATCAAAAAAATTACGTTCTTACTCGAGAAAGTGTGTTGCGTGGTTTTCGCTAAGGAATAATCAACGATAACATTAGATAACATCAACATGACCCTAGTAAAAGTTCGCTGGTTTTCGAGATATCACCACTTTTGTGTTTTTTTAAAATGTCCACTTTTTGATATTTTATCGCCTCGGATTGCTTTAAATTACTTCAGGATCTCGTTTTTTACCTAAGCCAGCTTAAATTGTTGCTTTAGACAAGTAATCATTTCATTGAGAACTACCGTGAAATCGTTCAAAAATAACTATATAGGTAACTTTGTTTCATTTTAGGCCAATGGTTTGACTAACTGGAAGTCCCTTAATACAACTCTGTACAAAGTGATAACTTGTGCGGGGAAATCCAATAAAAGTAGGTATACCTACATATAGGATCAATTCTTATCATAGTGTTATTAAAATATGGTTTTATTTACGTACGTTAATATATAATAATTTATTTCAGTTCAGTTTGATTCGAAGCATACGTTCTTATGATATTGTTCATTTTTACTAAAAATAATTCCGTTTTAAAATGCTTAAAATAGTAATTATAGTTTTTATGATTGTCATCACTATTTTGGAAGTACATTACGGGGTAAGTTATAACCTTAACTCTTTCACCTCAAAGTCGGCTAGGGCCGACAACGGTTTTTCGTGCCACACACTCCAGGATATGAGATTTTCATATATTTTCGTCGCACGATTTCTCATAGCGTAGCGTGGCAGAAATATAATAAGTAGAAGAACTTAGCTCGGCCCCAATATACAGTTCTCACTGATTTACCTCATGATGGTCATGATCATCAATCCCTGAGGTTACGACATTAAAGGAGAAGAAGCGTGGCGGTCAATGGGTCTCAAACGCAACTTAAAGCTTTACCAAATGTTACAGCTTGCTTTACCTTCGCCCTACCGAGGACACAGCACTCAGAGACACAATGTGAATGGCAACAATCATCAAGTGCGCAGACTTCATCACCCACATTACAAACATCGACACAGTTTAAAGAAGAGCTATGTTATGTTCCCAACCAACGGGAATAGTGATAGAATAAATATTCTATTTATTCTATCACTATTCCCGTGGTGAGTACCTACTTACCATCGTTAACGAATTTTCTCCCGTATCGATGGCCATCCATCGATATAAGACAACATACCTAAACAGGTGTAATGCCCCTGCGATGGGCATTTTAGTTATAACACTGAAAAACTCGTTCCGAAGGGTTAAGCTTTTTGTGGTTGTGGTTTACGTGGTCGCGTCGATCACATAGTTTAACTAACTATAGACATGGTCATTACTTGGATGGGTTTGGCTGTTAGGTGTTTTACAAGGTACGTTAAGCCGCTGGTGCCAGCTGCTATTACTAGGTGACAGTCGTTAAGCCGAGTCGCATACCTTATAGGCGACTTGAAAACTGATTAGTTCCCCATACACACTTTCGTCCCCTATTTCACTCCCATCAAGTTTTCTTATCGCGATAAAAAGAAGCCTATGTCCTACTCCAAGGTTCCATCTATCTCTTGACCATAATTCATCAGAATTGTTTCAGCGGTTTAGATGTTAAAACGCAACACACAGATTTATTTCACATTGTTATTTTTTTCAGGATGGGCCACAATGGCAATGCGGGAGGAACGCAACACTGACTGAACTAAAGCCTGATGGAAAGTTGGGAGGGACAGAGTACGCGATAGTGAAGAGCGAGATAGACAAAACAAACACAAACGGAGTTAAGTTCAATATCACTAAGGTAAAGAAATGTTAGAAATAAACTGCTTTTAAATTTTCAAAATTACAGGTTGAAATTGAAATCGCAGACCAAGTTTTAACTGTAGCTTTTTGGCATGACAACGCTTTCTATAAGGAACCAATTTAGTTTGCGTAAAAGTACTTCATTTAATCTTTTATCCTCTGCCAAGGGTTGTCTGGAAGAGATCGCTTCTAGCGATAAGACCGCCTTTGTACACGTAATCCAATATTTTATATGTTATGTAAATTCCTTGTGTGCAATAAAGCATTAATACATACATACATACGTACATAAAATTTGGACTTTCCATACAAGTTGGCTGGCTACTCAGCTCATTGATTTATATGAAGAGTCCAAAAATTATCTGCTCCGATTGAATTGATTCCTTATTTATAGAAAGTTGTACAGTTTTATTAGCACTTTTAAAATTTGGTCCGAGATTTCTATTTCACCTGTATAACAAAACTGCGAATCCGTTTTTGATGTTCAGCGTGCTTGATTTTCAACAGATCGAAAAGGTGAAGAACTCTTGCCTATGGCAGAAGTACAAATACAGACAACGTGACATCGCCAGAACGGAGACTGCTCCGAATGAGAGAATGTTGTTCCACGGGTCCCCAGTTGCGGAACAACTTGTCAATACTGGCTTCGATGAACGATACGCTAACTTGAGTAAGTTGCATATGATGATAATAATGTTCTCCCAGACGTATCCGTCGACCCCCTTAACTAGTGTTGTCAGCCTGGGCCCTTGAATGGGCACGAGCGTGTCTTGCAAAACCAAATTTGCTTTTGAAAGTTCTATTGCAGGAAGCACAGAAAAGAGACCCACTTGAATAGTATGTGTAATTGTAGGAGCCTCCGTTGTCTAGCGGCTGCTCGCTTAACATCAGCGGTCGCGGGTTCGGTTCCCGGCGGGGTCCAACTTTGTAGGACTTGGTTTGGTTGGTGGTAGCGCATTTTTTGAACCCGCCTGGTTAGCTACCACGATCTTTCAGTCTTGCCGCCAAACATAAATGGTAATGGTTGTTGTGTTCCGACATTAAGATAAGATATCCAGATCCTCATTGCATTGGGGAATCTTGGTAAGTCTGCTCCCATCTTCGGCATCATCGTTTCTCACCATCAGATGTGATTATGTTACAATCAAGGGTAAATCTAAACGAAAATTACGGAAAACTAAAAAATAAGAATTATTTTTTAAATATTTTCCTGTATTCTGTGTATACCTTTGTGTGTACCTGATTCTGATTAACCCCGTATTTCAATCGAACTTTTTATACACCCTCTATCTATATGCTATGGGCCTCGTTGCCTAAAATAAATGTTGCCTACAATAATTTCAGAACACATCTATTAACCTAGCTAGGATTTCAAGTTGTATGTAAATAAAGGCCTTTAAGAATTTGGAACAAATAGAATGCAAAAAGATTCATACATAATGAACCGGCTTCAAAACTGCATAAAATCTTTTTGCTTAACCTTACATTTATTTTTAGCTATATGCCTATTAAACTTGAAATGCTAGTGTCAGAAAGTATACGCATAAAAAGGTCTGTATTTGTCTGCAGATGGTCTTTTTGGTCCTGGTGTATATTTCGCCGATCAGTCGTCCAAAAGCCACTTTTATACCGGTGTAAAAGGTGATGGTACTAGGTATGTACAATGTCATTGGGGCTTTTATTGATACCCAATCGGTGTCCATGTAAGTTATATGGTATATCCAAAAAGAACTATTTCAGTACGTTTTCGTAAAATGTTTAACTTCTTACAGATTGTTGCTGCTCTGCCGAGTGACATTAGGCAAAATTCACGTGGTACAAACTGGTGAGAGCTGGCCGCACGCGCCGGTTGGACATCACTCGGTTAAGGGGGCGTTACAACAGCCAGAATATATCGTTTATAGAGGGGAGCAGGTAAGGGAAGTTTCTTTAAAAAGTAGGCATCTATTTCCATTTTCGCCACGCTACGCTATGAGAAATCATGCGACGAAAATATATTAAAATCTCAAATCCTTGTGTGGCACGAAAAATCATTGTCGGCTATAGCCGACTGTGGCGGTCAAAGGGTTAAACGTATCCAATCTATGATTATTCTTCATGAAAATCGAACCCATGACCCTCGTATCAGTAAAGAGCACTAACCACTAGGCCACCGCGTCAGTCTTATGTTGATCCTAATTACACTTTCTTAAAATATGTAATGTAGTTCAGTTTCAATTAAGTACCTAAAATTCACCTAAAAACCTTTAGTGGCCTAAAGCTATCTCTATCAGCAATGAAGAAAAATAGCTATCACTCTTTTCCATCATCATCAGCCAAAAGTTGAAAAGCTGCAAAAGCTTTATAAAGTGAGTCATTCCTCCAACTGGCGAATACTCTCATTCGAGATGCCAAGTATGGTGGGATAGTGCCACCCTACCCATCCCCTTTGTCTCACTCTGCGAGGACCCACCTTCTAGACATAGATTGCCTTAGTCAAGCTGGAAGTATTTAAATAGACTTCGGATTTGTGGTGGCCGAAGCAAGGACATATTCAGATCGGGATTTACAGTTTTTTTTTATGTGATAGGTGGCAAACGAGCAGACGGATCACCTGATGGTAAGCGATTCCCGCCGCCCATAGACACCCGCAACACCAGAGGAGTCACAAGTGCTTTGCCGACCTTTGAAATGGAATGGGGGTATAGGGGGAATTGGTAGGGGTGGAGTTGGGCCTCCGTCCGGTACCCTCACTCACTCGGCGAAACACAACGCAAGCATTGCTTCACGCCGCCCGGTTTTCTGTGAGGCCGTGGTATCACTCCGGTCGAGCCGGCCCATTCGTGCCGACGAAGCATGGCTCTCCCACGGTAAAATGGACGGGTCCAATAATAGGATGCAGGTGCGGTGTCATTCCGCAAACTATGGAATACCTAATTTCTTGCCCCGCATGCCCGTCACCTGCACGCAGTCACCTGCACTTCGGGCCAGCACGATTTTGCTATCGACTCTGGAGTTGCGGGTGTCTATGGCCGGCGGTAATCGCTTACCATCAGGTGATCCGTCTGCTCGTTTGCAACCTATCACATAAAAAGATCGGCCAGAAGCGTCCCCTGCTAAACAAAGGCCTCCCCTAAGAGCTTCCACGACTGGTCTTGCTCTGTCTGCATCCAGCGGCTTCCCGCGATCTTATTTTTGTAAAAGTAAAATTCTTTACTAAGTATGTTTTTTTTTTCAGGCTTACCCAGAGTACCTCATTACATATAAGACGACCTAACTGTCGAGATAACGAATCCTAATTACGATATTTTGTAGTGTTTTTTGTGAATAGTCATGTAGGTATTCCATGTAAAAAGTTGTTGAGTTCAGTTAGAGTTCTGGCAGATATTTTAAGAGCACTCTATATAAGCAGGTTTGAAATAACAACCCATTACGTCCCCACTGCAGGGGCACGGGTCTCTTCCTATAGCTCGGGAATGTTAGGCCATAGTCCACACACGGGGACCAAGTCCGGCCACATAAGCAGGTTTAAATAAATAAAAAGAAAAATGTGCATGTGGATTTGAAACGAAAATTGGTAGAATTTAACAAAATGGTTTTCGGACTTTTCCCTTTACTTGTGGTATAAGACATTGCTTCCTGCTAAATTTCATGATTCTAAAAAAAAAAAAAAAATTCAAAATTATTTTATTTGCCATTGAATAGGGTAATAAAGATGTGCAATAATTAAATAAGCACTCCTATCAGCCATATACTATGACATGCAAATATTCTTAAATGGACAATTACATTAGCGTTGAGGAACACATCTTACAATTTTTATAGTTATGTTCAAAAAACTCTTTCGTTGAATAGAAGACATGTTGAATGAGCCAGCGTTTCAAAGCGTACCTACTTTAATTTACTCAGAGGCAAGTCCTTTAATTGTTGAGGCAGTTTATTGTATATAAGAATACACATTGCATATGCATTTTTTAAGAAGCGTGTGCTCTTCGGAGTCGTTTCAAACACTAGTTTTTCATGATACCTACTGTTCCTGTTATTCATACTTTTAGCTAGTTTGAAATAGTGAGGATATAATTTGACAAACTTTACGATCTCGAAGATGTATAGGCATGGCAATGGGAGAATGTTCGCACTTTTGAATAAAGGCTTACAAGAGTCTTCAGGTTCAGCTCCAAAAAAGGCTCGTACACATTTTTTTTGGGCGACAAAACCATTATTAATGTCAGTAGAATTCCCCCAGATAATGAGCCCATATCGGAGGATATAATTTGACAAACTTTACGATCTCGAAGATGTATAGGCATGGCAATGGGAGAATGTTCGCACTTTTGAATAAAGGCTTACAAGAGTCTTCAGGTTCAGCTCCAAAACAGGCTCGTACACATTTTTTTTGGGCGACAAAAGCATTATTAATGTCAGTAGAATTCCCCCAGATAATGAGCCCATATCGGAGGATGGATTCAACGTAGGCATAATATGCCATGATGGCTGTGTCACGTGAAGCTACTTTAGACAGTTTGTACAAAGCAAAGGAAAATCTGTTAATTTTGTCGCAAACTTTTTTCACGTGTTCCTTCCAATTTATCTTTTGGTCTAGGATAATTCCTAAAAAGGTCACACTGTTTGCACTTTGAAGAGATTGTCCGTTATAATTTATATTTAATTCATTATTGTAGTTATTAAAATTAATAATATTAGTCTTTGTCAAATTCACATGCAGGTTATTATTACTAAGCCAATTAATTATTAAGTTATTTACATTGTTAATGTCCATAATATGTTGATTTAAATTCATTGTACTGTCAGATGTTACTATAATTGAAATGTCATCAGCGAAAAGTATAGATCTAAATTTAGTTACATCATTAATGTCATTAATATAGAGCAAGAACAGCAAGGGTCCTAGCACACTACCCTGGGGAACCCCAAAACGATTATATTTGAATTGGGATTTGTGCGTCTCGCATACATTTTTACTGTTTCGTTGAGTTATTTCAACACATTGGAGTCTATTTTGCAGATACGTATTGATCCAGTTTAGAGCAGGACCTCTAATACCAAAGTTTTCAATCCTTTTTAAAAGCAAGTCATGCGAGACAAAATCGAATGCCTTCGTCATGTCGTAAAATAGCACCGAAGTAAAGGATTTGGCATTCAAATTGTTCAAAATATCAGTTACCAGATTAAAAGCAGCCAGTGTTGTAGATTTGCCCTTTTGGAAACCATACTGATCAGATTGTAGTATTTTTTCTTTATCCAGGAATGACATTAACTTTTTATACATGACCTTTTCAAACACTTTAGAGAAAATAGGAAGGATAGTAATTGGGCGATAATTATTAACTAAATTTTTATCACCTTTTTTATATAGAGGTTTAACAATGGCAAGCTTTAATTTTTCAGGAAAAGTACCGGTTTCCATTGACAAATTCACTAAATATGCTAGCACTTCACTTATTTGCTCTTTACAGGCTTTTACAACCTTTGTACATACGTAATCAATGCCTTCAGAGTTAGTGTCATTTAAATTTGATATAATTTTTTCAATGTCATTTTTGTTCACTGGTGTCAAATAAATAGAATTGTTAACCTTAGTTTTATTAATATTATTATTCTTACAAGAGTATGTTGAATTATTGGTCATGTTTATAAAATGGTCATTAAATGTTGTTGCAATGTCAAAAGGTGAAGTTATTACTTTGTCACCAGTTTCAATTTTGTCAATGAACTTGTCTGACTGAGAAGAATTGCCTGTTTCAGATTTAATTACGTTCCAGGTTGCTTTACAAATATTTTTACTCTGTACCACGTATTTCGTGTTAAAATTTTTCTTTGCACTGTAAATACATTTTTTCAATAATTTATTATAATTTTGATATATTCTTTTATTGTTATTTGTTTTATTAGTATAGTAAGCATAGCGAAGACCCTTTTTTGTGTGACAACTTTTACGTAACCCTCTTGTTATCCACCTTTGGTTCAACTGTGTTGTGATTTTCACTTTGATTTTTGGGAAACATAGTCGATATAATAAACAAAAGATATCATGAAACCTTTCAAACGCCACATTTAAGTTCATTTCAGAAAAGACGTTAGAGAAGGATAAACTTTCTAAATGTGCCTTGAATTTATTTGTGTTTTCTTTGGAATAACATCTTTTGAAAGTGAAACTAACCTTGGGTACCGGATTTTTCTGCCTCATGCGGCATTTCAGAATTTGAGCGGTTTGTCTAGGTATATGAGAAGTACCCTATAGGTAGGTGTTGATGCGAGTGTACAAATATGCGGCATACACGGCCGTATCTCTTGATTGCGTTGGCAATTTGGCATAGAAGTTTGATTTTTTCACAGCTTCAAGGGATTGCAGGCCTGAGTATTAGATATAAATTTCCACTTGATACATCTACGCGTTCCTGAGAAAAAAGGTCTTGACAGACAGACAGACAGACGGACGGACAACAAAGTGATCCTATAAGGGTTCCTTTTTTTCCTTTTGAGGTACGGAACCCTAAAAAACAATGGTGATGTAAAAAAATTACAAAACCTGAAATAAAATGGTTTGTCAAGGGTTAAACTTCTCAGTATAAACTGTAACAAAATAGATCCTAATTTTCGTAAGAATTTGAAATAATACACATTTAATAAGGCTTACGGATGTACCTGCGCAGTAAACAAAATTTTAATTACGCGGGAAACTGATGGACCAATCAAGTAGCTTCATTGTCACCCGCCATTACACGTTCCTGAAATCTCTGCCGCTATTGGTTGACTGATTTCGCGCCTGATTCGATGAAATGGTCAGCTGTCAGAAAACTGTCACCGTGAGTTGTTTGTTTTGGGGTGTTTCCGTCGATACTTTGTTCTTGTCTACGCGAACGAAGATTACCGACGCGCCTTATTTTTTGGGTACAGTCTACGATCTTTTGGCAGGTGGTGAAAAGCCGGAACTAACGCCGCCATCTTGAAAAATGACACTATTTGTATGAAATAAATGTCAGTTTGCAACAAAAGCGCCCTCCTGTCAATGTCATCCATCTGCCAAAAGATGGTAGTCGGATTGTACTATGGTATACTCAATCCACATACACACAAAGAAAAATACGATTGTAATACAAAACTTGATTATATTCATTATTTTATTGGTTTAATTTTAAAATTTACTTGTAGGTACTTACTAAAACGGGCTTTAAAATACTCGTAAAAATAACAAACAAACAAGATGTGAAAAAAGTGCGTTTATCAAAAAATTGTATGGGAAACTAGATCGGTTCCATACATGATGCTGAGTAACCCCTTAAAATTTCAAACGCATTTTTTTAACAATCTGTATATTTTGTTAACAAAAGCTACTGTTAACATTTAAGTTTTTGACTAGAAAATTAAATAGTAGACTAGACATTTAATACATAATACTTATGTTAATTTTAACATCTAATAGTACAATTTTATATTATGTTCATAAATTCCTAGTGATAATTGTTGGGTATAAGCGCAATAATAAGTGTATGTGGGTACTTCGGCAGTGCATTAAAAACCGTTGAACTGTACGCACGTCTTTCATTTTCAAGTGGCGCGAGTCCGGATTTTTATGTATGCTTAACAAGTAATTAAGTAGAATTCTAGAATAATTAACAGTAAAAAAACATTTTATTATTCGACTCATAAGTATTTGTTTATGTTATCAATGGTGTCGGTTTACGATTAAACTTATTTGACTGGACTTAATTTAAGCATCCTATCCTTGTCTTTTCGATACAGAGAAAAAAAGACAAAACACTTAAATCAAGCTTAGTTCTATCAAATAAGTTAAACGTGAAAACCGAATCGACGCCAAGGTCAATTTGAGAATTATAAAACGTCAAGACTATAGCAAAACGACAATATTTGTACTATCGTCGAAAAAGAATACTGCCATAGTTTTAAATCTTACTATAGTAGTAAAAAATGTTTCAGTTAATATACTCATGGACAAAAATATTGACTCAAAGTTTCATGCACGACTTTTGGAAAATTAACTCAATCTAGCACAATAAAACTAAACTGTGTTTACTGTTTATGATTTTAGTTTGATGATTTTCTAGTTTTTTTTTTGCTTTTAGCGTTTAGCAGTTTTGTAGACTGAGTAATTTTTTCAAACGTCGAGCAACAAATCTTGAGTCGATTTTTTAGTCCATCAGTGTACGATAATATGGCATTACATTAGAAATATTGAGGCTCCTCTGCACAATGGGTCATTATAGGCCAGCTGGAGACAAAACTAATGAAAGTAGAGTGAAGATGTATGTGGTAACAGGATCGAAGGTGTTCGGAGTTAGTTAAGTGTATAGAAACATCATGTTGCACCAAGATCAGCAGCATCTGCAAAAGATATGGTGGCGAGATTCATCTAAAGAACATCTAAAAGAAATGCAGCTTTGTACTGTTACTTATGGTACTAAAGCCGCACCCTACCTCGCCATGAGAACTTTACATCAACTTGCGCAAGATGAAGGTCACATGTACCCGGAAGCAGCAACTGTCCTTCAAAACTATTTCTATATGGATGACCTTGTACATGGGAAAGATGACGTCGACTCAGCGAAAAAACTAATAAGAGACCTAAACGAACTGATGTTAAAGGGAGGTTTTAACCTAAGGAAATGGGCTAGCAACGAACCAGCTATACTAACTGAGTTATTGGAAGAACAAAAGTGTGAGAAAAAGGTCATCAACTTCAATCAAGAAAAATCACAACAAATGAAAACTTTGGGTTTAAGCTGGTGTCCCGAAAATGACAACTTTACATTTAACTGTACATTGCCAAACAGCGAAAAAATACCTACGAAACGGACACTGTTATCTGATATCAGTAAGCTGTACGACCCCCTGGGCTGGCTGTCACCTACCATCATAAAAGCCAAGCTACTGTTTCAAAATGTCTGGCTCAGCAAAATCAATTGGGATGAAAGCTTACCACCTAACATCGGCACTGAATGGGATAAACTGAGAAAAGATCTGCCAAACATTCAAAAGTTGTCCTTGAGAAGATGGATATGCTGCAATAAAAACGAGATGGAGATACACGGTTTCTGTGACGCAAGCGAGAAAGCTTACGCTTGTGCTATTTATAGCCGCACAGTAAATGATAACGGTGATAACATCATAACCCTTATCGCCGCAAAAACAAAAGTTGCCCCGCTCAGCAAAAAAACTACATTACCAAGATTGGAACTATGCGGAGCATTGTTACTAGCCAAACTAATAGAAAAACTGAAGTCTACAATAACAACGAAAAAGTTAAACATTTATTGCTGGACAGACTCTAAAGTTGTCTTAGCTTGGCTACAAGGAAACGTGAATCGATGGGAAAAATATGTAGCGAACCGAGTGACTCATATTGTAAACATCGTATCAGCTGATCAATGGCAGTACGTCAAATCCGAAGAAAACCCGGCGGACTGTGCAACCCGATGTATCCTGCCGTCTCAACTCGTAACTTTTAACTTATGGTGGGAAGGACCTCATTGGTTAAAAACTTTTGAAAATAAGGAAACTAACAAAAACTTTATAACAGAGATTGAAATAAAACAAAGCGAAAATGAAGCGGCATCGTGTTACGTTACAAAAACTGAGGACGGCAATCCAATATTAAATGCACTACTAAATAAATGTAGTACATATAAACGTGTAATACGAGTCGCCAGCTACGTACGAAGGTTTATATCGGCGCTTCGTAATAAACAAACAAAACAAACTGGAACTTTAACTAAAGTGGAAATGAAAGAAGCTACTGAACTGATAATAAAAAATGTGCAGCGTCAGCATTTTGGAGATGAAATAGAGGAACTGAAAAAGAACGGAACAGTCAGATCAAAAAGCAGCATCCTAAAACTTACCCCCTATCTCGATGAAAAGGGCATTCTTCGCGTGAGAGGACGCCTAGAGAACTCCAGCTTGCCTGCGGAAACAAAACACCCTATAATATTGCCCGCCGCCGCCCGCCTCACTCAGCTGATTATCGATGACGCACACAAACAAACACTGCACGGCGGCGCGCGGCTGACTTTAGCGCTAACTCGGCAACTATACTGGATTATAAGTGGAAACAAAACTGTAAAGAAACAACTAAGGCAATGTGTGAGATGTAAAAGATTTAAACCACAGAAAAATGAACAAATAATGGCGGATCTTCCGAAGCAAAGGATTATTCCATCCCGACCCTTCTCAAACACCGGTATAGACTTCACTGGTCACGTGGATGTGAAAATTAACAAGGGGAGAGGAGTGAAGACCTGTAAAGCCTACATCGCCATCTTCATCTGTATGGTGACGAAGGCGGTGCATTTAGAACTCGTGTCCGACCTCAGCACTACAACTTTTCTCGCCGCACTGAAACGAATGTGTGCGCGACGTGGAACCCCGAAACACATCCACTCAGACAACGGAACAAACTTTGTCGGTGCCGCAAAACAACTAAATGAAGATTTCAAGCGATATCAAACATTCATATCACCGGAATTTAACGCTGAGATCAACAACATGCAGATTGAATGGCATTTTAACGCGCCTCTCTGGCCTACTGCTGGCGGTTTATGGGAGGCAGCTGTTAAATCCATGAAGCACCATCTCAAAAGAGTGATTGGTGAACAAAAACTAACTTTTGAACAGTTTTCAACTTTGCTGGCGGAAATTGAAGCTTGCATGAACTCCAGGCCCTTGATGGCGTTAACTGAAGACCCTGATGACCTGGAATATTTAACACCTGGCCACTTCCTAGTCGGAGGACCCGTCATGTCACTACCACAGGAAGATAACGAAGATTTTAACAAGGTCGATCTCAGAAACAGATGGAGACTCGTCGAACAAATTAACCAACATTTTTGGCGGAGATGGTCAACTGAATACCTACACGAATTGCAAAGTCGTGGGAAATGGCATAAACCAACTAAAAACTTAGAAGAAGGAGACGTGGTCCTGTTAAAGGAAAACAACTTACCTCCAGGAAAGTGGGCTATGGGGAGAGTAGAAAAGATCCATCCCGGCTCCGATAGCTACGTACGCGTAGTTACTCTAAAAACAAAAGGAGGACAACTGAAACGACCTATAACGAGACTGGTACCACTTTTAACTGAAAAGGAAACCGAAACTGATACAACCAACTACCAAAAACAAGAAAAGAAAAAAACATCTGGAATTAAATTAGTTATTTTAATCTTCTGAATATTATATTTATGATAATCTGCATGATGGGAACTACATGTTCAGCACAGACCAACTATAAATTCACAACAATCGAAAAAGATCATCCTATATACTTCGATGAAACCGGAAACCTAATACACGACGAATGGACTTTATTAGTATACTACAATCTATCGACGTACTGGACAGCCACTAAAAACATCAACTCTTATGTCGATCAGATATATGACAAATGCAAACTGATGTCACTGCATATGTCTGACGTACCATGTAACTCGGTAGTGGACCAGTTACGTCACGAACTACGTCATTTTTCGGAATACAATGACCTGCTACTATCACAACGCCTACCTAGAAAGAAAAGGGGATATATAAACGGAATCGGAAACTTAGCACGTACTCTGTTTGGTGTCTTAGACGAAGAGTTTGCAAAGAAATACGAGCAAGATATCGAAACTCTACACTCTAACGACAAGCACTTACTAAACTTGATCAAAAATCAAACACTGATTGTCGAAGCTGAAAACAACATCATAAAAAAGAATGAAAAGTTTATGGAAACTCAATTTCAATATCTGCATTCCTACATGAAACAAACTAGTATGGAAATGACAAGGATAGACGGTCGGCTCAACTTACTGATAACAATGAACGACGTCACGGCTGCGTCACTCACTGCAAGCCTCATCATAACAAACCTGCGCCGAACTCAAGATATGTTACTAAGTGAATTATCGAACATATACAAAGGACATCTTGATATGCATTTATTTCCGGCATCTCAATTTATTGGACAACTAAACCAGATATCAGGGCGGCTTCCTAAAGGACTTAGCCTTCCTATCAAAAATATTCATGAAAATATTCAAGATATTTACAACCTTATCTATGTGAAGGCTCGAGTTACCGATAATTACGTATTATTCGAACTTCATATTCCGTTAACAAGACACGATGAGTTCATAATCTACAGATTGATACCTATACCATTCTACAAAAACGATCATTTGAATATTGTGAAGCCAACATCACCCTATATCGCCATAAACTTTGAAAAGAACTCATACATAAGCATGGATCATCAAGATATGGAGCAATGTAGTATCTACGGAAATAATAACTTTGTTTGCCTCGCGCGCCAGCCTGTCTACAACTTGCATAACAAAAATGCGCCGTGCGAAGCAAAAGTTTTTAGTCAACAAACTACACTGTCATGTATAACTAACGAAATCCAATGCCAAGACAAATGGATAAAGCTACATCAAATGAACGTATGGCTGTACATCTGCTGCAAGAAACACCTTCTCCGAATAATCTGTGACGAAGAAGTTACTTCAACTGCCATTAACGGAACTGGAATAATGTCACTGCGACAAGGTTGCATCTTACAACGGCCCGATGCCACTATTTATGCCTATAATCACTTTGGCAGCCAAACGAACCTGAAAGAAAATATTGAAGTACCTACCATTAATTCATCTATCAACAGCATGGTACACAACAACTGGCAGAACGCGCACCTGGAAGTTACTAACTTTGAAACCTCCAGGTCATCAATAACTGCAGACTTGGCCAAGGTCGATCAACAACTGACCTTCCAAAAGGAACATGAGGCGTTACCAACTTCTACATTATCGCCCCATGACGTCCATCACTACACCATTTCTTCTCTGCTGCTGGGAGGAATGCTCATTGGAGCACTGTACTACATCATAAAGAAGAAGAAATTCTCGAGAACTCCAACTCCAGCGAACGATCACCACCAAGAACTTGGTAATCAAAGGATTGAACAAGGGATCGAACTACAAGTACTGAGTTCCGGATCACGGCAAGATACACGGAACCTAGAAGAGTCATTTAATTTTGATTAATGTATATTCTTTGCTATGTACTGGATGCTTATCTGTATATCTTTTTTCTTCCCTCGGGAGCATGTACGAGCTAAAGCCGTACAGCATTTTTGTGCATACGTTGCGTCCTACTTTTAGTCACGTAGTCTAGCTATTTTGCGTATGTTTATTACTTTTTATAACTTAGTGTAAATTCGTCACCCAACTACGACGGATAAGCATTCAATTTTAACTTGTAACTTTAACTATAATAAACTTTTAACTTTAACTACAACTTTTAACTTCCGTCTCCAACTAACTTAACTACGCGACGTGATAGCCACAACATTTTCTGTGGTGCGTTATAATTTTTGTTAAAATTATTGTTCACAGGCTGCGGCGAGTTAGATTGTTTTTGATTCTGTCCGCTTCTTAAGGATTCAAATGCCATAAATTTGGATTCTAAAAACTTGATGAACTCCTCAAGGTCTGGTAGATCTCTGGGTGACTTGAGATTCTTGATGTATTCTCGGTGGGTTTCGCTATCCAACTTTTGTACCAGTAAATGCACAATAATCGGATCCCACGTAGTTATATCCAAACCGATGTTATTGAGTCCGTTTAGGCATTCCACTGTGACGTCATGCATTTTCTTGATATTTTGCGCAGTAGCTAGTTGCAGGACAGGTTGGTTTAATAGAGTGTTCATTAGTGACGTAAACAGTAGTCGTTGGTTGTCATAACGATGGTTAAGAATGTCCCAGCATGCGTCGTAGTTTTCAGAGCTGATGTGTAGGTGTTGAATGAGTTTTTCAGCCTCTCCCTTTAGTTTCCCTTTCAGGTACTGCATTTTTTGACTTTTTGACAGTAACGTGTTAGAGTGAATAGTCTCAGTGAAGAGGTCCTTGAAAGACATCCACTGGTTATAGTTCCCGTAAAAGTCAGGTAGTTCCATCTTAGGAGTAGATTTTTCGTAGTGAGTCGCGTTCCAAAGTTTTGTGTTGATTTGTTTTTTAATTTGGTCGTAAGCAGTTTCCATTTTGAGATAAGTTTGTTCGTAGGGCGCGTTTGATCCTTGAAAAGTGTAGTCGAGTTGCCAGTGAGTTTTGTCAATAACGTCCCATTTTGTTTTCAAAATATTCAAATAGTCTTCCAGTTCCCATTTTTCAGTGATTGAGGTCAAGTTGATTTTAGATAAAACTCGATTAAAAGCATTGAAGTTACAGTTTTGCTGACGCAGCAGATCTTCTTGCTGAGGGTTAGATGCGCTAGTTCCGGCTTGGTCGTTAAAGTTAGGAAATTGAAATTCCACTAGCTTCTGGACCGGTGTTTTCATAGGAGTTGATTTTATTTGAAGTTCAGTTCTTTTCTTCAACATCTCGTTCCTCATTTCTTCATACATGTTCTTAGTTTTTTCGAAAATGTTTTCACCGAAGTACTTTATGTTTTTGTCTTCTAGTTTGTTCAGTTGTTGATCGTTGGTTTGGAACTCCTTCCAGTGTTCTTCCAGAGCTCCGATTCGCTTCTCCAGGTACTCCACAGTTTTCCGAGTTTCAGAATCTTTTTTGTAGTTAGTGCAAATATTCTTGATGTTATCGAAGGCTTGTTGTTGTAAAGTAAGTAGTTCGGCGACGTTGGCAGCCATAGTTGAAGTTGAGTTGCAGTTACTGTAGTTTCCGTAGGTGTTAGTTCGCGAAGACCTCGAAAGCGTCGAAGTCCTCCAGTCCAGTGTACTCACAAATTTACTCACGCTAATAGCGCCTTCTCAATCTGCACTGGTGAGACCCGCTTCTGGGAGGCCAGTCAGACCGATCGCTAACGCAAGTAAAGTTTACAAGAACCACTGAACTGTTGCTCGAAGGACCAGAAAATGTTGTGGCTATCACGTCGCGTAGTTAAGTTAGTTGGAGACGGAAGTTAAAAGTTGTAGTTAAAGTTAAAAGTTTATTATAGTAAAAGTTACAAGTTAAAATTGAATGCTTATCCGTCGTAGTTGGGTGACGAATTTACACTAAGTTATAAAAAGTAATAAACATACGCAAAATAGCTAGACTACGTGACTAAAGGTAGGACGCAACGTATGCATAAAAATGCTGTACGGCTTTAGCTCGTACATTAAGTGATACTCATAGTTTGGTGAGCAAAGTTATAATGAATCATAATTAAGTCTAATACATATTACTAAAAGTACTTATTGCTAACTCATCTATATACTAAAGTAGGGCGTGCGTCATCATACTACACCATCCCCCTTATTTTGAAAAAAAAAAAAATGCTAATATTATATATTTTTTTTCGACATATTATAATTTTACTACTCTTAAATTTTTTAAAACAATTTTAATATATAATGTTATTACAAATATTCATTCTTAAAATCATTACACATATTAATACATTATATATATTTTTTAAATATAATAATATCGATTTTCAATATAACATCATGTAAACAATTATAACATCATTTCATTTTTATATAATCTTAGTGATTACGTCAATTTAATTCAAATATATTATTTCAGAAAATAGATTCCATATAACGAGTATACACAACTCCACACAATTCATAATACTAAACATGTCAGTCATTAATATAAAATAAAATAAAAATATAACTTAATGTCAAATTAATAAAGTAATAAAATATAAATGGACTGTAAAATTTTATACAAAAATAATTTTACAACAGTTTTCAATTTATAGAAGTAATACAAAGTTTTCGTTTATTCTTAACTGTGTAACCATCAACTTGTATACACAGGTCTTTATCAGTTACAAAATTCATCATTTAATAAATATCACATCAACACGTGCATATAATATTGCTACATTCTCTTGCTATCATACAATATCACTCAATACCCATCACAAAAATAAAATCATTTACCTATAACTTACAAACCATAAGCAACTAATTGCACTCAAAATGGCGCAAAAAGGTATTTAATGCGATACCATTCCTAGTCCCTAACTTGATAGCTATTTCCAAAAACAAGTAATAAAAAATTAAAAAAAAAAACATAATGCATAATGTAACAAATGTCAATAGTTCGGTCAGTGACCTTAGTTAACGCTATCGCGTTCGCGTATGTGTCTTGCCTTGCCTAGTAAGCATTTAAGTGCTTATTTCTCTGAGTACGATTTTAACGTAGGTATGTACCTTGTTAATTGACTAGTCATAATTAGTTAGTATGAGCTCTATACTTTCCATTTTCTTGTTAGTGTACACGATGTTTTTGTATGTAATACGTATTATTTATTTAATTTAAATAATTTATTTATTTTTTCTTTTAGGCCGGCCGGTCCCTTTTTATTATTTTATTATAATTATTTATAGGGCTACCTTTTATTTTATTTTTATAATTTAACCTACATATTTGTGGTTATTTCGTTGTGCACAACACGTAGCCTATTACGGTATAAACAAGGTCATTTATTTTTAAGACTTTTGGTCACCAAAAGTTTTCACAGAGGAACGCAGTTCAGACACCATGATCAAACTAAGGAATGAAGCCTTGCACTTTTATACCTATTCTTTTGCTCAGCATATAGCGAGAATGTATCATAGTACATATTATGTACTCACATATGAGTACGAATGGGCTAACTTATTTTTTAAGACAATTCGGTCTCTAACAGTTTGAATAGTGGACACTTGTTCGCAATTATACAACTGAAAGATTATAGCCCTTAACTATTTCAACTCGTCCTAAACAGGCATACGAGTTGCCTTTCGCAGGCTTTTGCCTTGCGTGTGTTGTATATTAGGTACAACACTGTGCATTTGAGATCGAATTTTAAGTCTTTTTAGATACCAACTATTCTCACAGAGAAACGAAGTTTACAGTTTACACCATGATCGAATGAAGAAGGCTGATCGTCAATATGCTTTAAATATGAATAGTTTTATCCATAACAATCCCAACTAATTGTACTTTTCACGTACATATAAAGCTAATTAATATTGTTAACATTTCCTTTTCCAATTACTATCTTTGTCATAGTAAAGTCTTACTCTTTAATTATTTTATTATTTTTACTTTTCAAGTTGGTGATTGATATATTTACCGTTTATGGTAACCTGTAATGCGTAGCTAAAGGATACCATTTAAGACAAAATTGTCTCCAACATTTTTCTCGTAGAAATCTCATTTTGATTACGATCTACGTATAAATGAAGGAATCGTCCTAAGCCTAATCTTTTTGCACTAAACTTGTCATTTATACCAACCTCATGTACCAACATCATGTATTTTACAGTTAATTATCAGTCAAATTGTATGTTTTGCACTTTGTCCGCCTAATGTTAGTCACCATAGGCGATGACGTAGTAACTAAAGTAGTGCACTGCACTCGTAAGTGAACATATTATGTTTTCTCGGGGTTTGCTCTTTTTTATCACTAAATATAAATCTAAAAGAAAATAATTTTATTAATATTCTTATCGCTTACTATATTATTATTTATTTATATTTATTATTATTATTTAATTATGTTTATTTTTATTTTATTGATTAAATTTGTTAATTTTAGATAAGTATAACTAACTCAAATTACATAGATACAATTACATGTAATCTTCTAAATCCTGTTTTGTTCTTTTTTTTCTTCGTAAATAAACTAAACTATTTTTATATTTAATCTGCTGTTTTTATTTTTTAAGATTCCGATTTAAGAATATTTTTACGTTGCTATTTGACAAATTTAATTCGTTTTAATATGTCAATTTGTGTAAAGTTTGTTATTTTTATATCGAAATATAAAATAATTAAAATATTTCAACTAAAATATTAAAATATCATATTTTATAAGTATTACGTTTAATTTTCGTTCAATTTATAAGTGCAAGTTCAACTTTCGCATGTTTATATGTTTGTATATTATTAAGCTATATATGGATGCTACATTTGTTTATAACCAACACTAACACAAATATCTCTGTAAAATTGATTTCTGCGATTCACGCAGACTGGGCAGAATCGAACGTTTAATATGTTAAAAAAGTTTGTAAAAAGTTTAAGTAAAGTTAAATGTTTTTGACGCTGATTTTGAATTTAAGTTGTTTCAAAATTAATTATAAATTAGAAGTTCGCTATTGAATTTCCATTACCTTAGGTTGATCAGGCCTTTAGGTCGTGAAAATGCAACAGGTATAAGTTACCTAACTATTTTACTATCTAACTAACCAAATCTATCGCGTCAGTTGTTCATAGAATTATATTCTTCTTATTAAGACCGATACAACATGCTTGTTTAATTTCTTTTAAAATTTCTTTATAGTTACAGATATTAATTGAACTCAATGCATCTGCAGCTGCATTGTGTTGCCCATTTTTTTTTTATTAAAACAATTACGTTTATTAACAAACTTGAAGTATTGGTCTAACTTTTAATTTTCTTGGTGAATTTATCATAATTTTATTCCAGAATAAAAATATTTTCTATTTTTATGAATAGACACTAAATAAAATTAATTTATTTAATAGTTTTTAGCATATCGAGTGCGATGACCGCTCATATTCATATTGCTGGTACGCAAAAAAATGCCTTTACATTTTATTTAGCGGATATCGTACTGTTACCTACTTACTCGATATTATTTTATTAATCAGCAAATTCCACAGTGTCGGAATGAAGATTTGCAACAGTTTTAATGATATTGTAATGTTAAAATTATTTCAAAACTGATTGATGTTCTTATCTGGGTTACTTAACTTTATAATATGAGATTGCACAACTTTAATACACTTTTGGCTTTCTTTTGAGAATATTGCCAAAAAATACCTATTTAATATTTTAAAGATTAAAATGCATACTTATTTACTTAGTTAAACTTAAAAGATTAAAAAAATATATAGTTTTTTATAAGATAGCACATCCAGTGTGGTACATTTATAATTTTGCCAGATCTAGTCTCTGTGGATCTGTGTGCTTGCTATAGTTAATGTTTTTATATGTAATTGAAAAAATATTATAACTTGACATTGGTAAAATCACATATGTGGAATGAATGACAAATATAAATAAAGGAAAGGAATTATGAATTTGTTACTTCCTTTAATGTTAAAAGATTTATCGTTTCGAATCCATTTTTATCGTTCTATAAAGCCTTAAATAAAATATACTGTTACAATGAATGGTGCAGCAGCATGGTAGTTATGTATTCACTGCCTTTTTCTACATGTTCTGACATGATTATTTATTGAAATTAGATATTGTTGTTGGATATGTGTCTTGTTTTGTTCACGTTATGGGCTATTATCGGACTTTTTTATGTTTGCCGAGAGTCCCATTTCCTCGAATATAATTAACTGATTATTTTTCCAATAGCATAGCAACAAAAAATAAAAGCGAACAATTTTGCTCTAGGCGTCTAAAGATGGATCTTACTTAATTGGTTGTATACTTAGTTTGAATATGTGCAAGTAAGTGCCACTAACAAGTTACTGGGAAAAAATATTCATTAAAAATGTAACAATTATTAATAATTACGTTTTCTAAGACACCTAGTTAAATAGATAAAAGTCTATAATATTTAAATTACTTATTTAAAATTATCTAAGGTAACCTACATTTATTCCAATTAAACAAAATCTTAAAACTTACATGATATTAGCTAGTGATTATAGCTACCCCTGTAGGAAATTAAGTCGCACGCGCGGCGACATGACGTAGGGCAGGCCGACGACGACGCGACGTGGCGCGCTGGTCGCTGGCTGCCGGCCGGGACCGGGGGGCTCGGTGCTGCTCACACGCTGCATCGTGGTGTGAGTGCTGCTGCTGCAGGGGCTGCTGCTGCGGCATGGCTGCATGCTGCTGCTGGGTGGGCCGGGCTATACCCTGGACTCCGTGGGCCGGGCATACCCTGGACACCGCTCGTTCGCTTCAAGTCTTCTATGAATCTTCTTTATGGGTTTTGTTCATCTTGTTGTCTTCTGTATTTTTTTTTATCTTCTTAAATATATTTATTTTGAAATTCTTCTATAACTATTTTCTGTCTTCCATAATTTATCTTCTCTCTTCTGTAACGATTTTTTTTAAACGTTGTTTCTGTTTTTTTTTCAATAAATATTCTTCTTAAAAAATGATTTTGTTTTTTAGTCTTCATTCTTCATATTTTTCTTCGCTCATAATTTCAATTTTGTGCTTCTTCGGACTTCTCAGAATTTTCTTCAGATCATCCTAGCAGGGTCGCCATGTGGTAACAGGATCGAAGTTGTTCGGAGTTAGTTAAGTGATACTCATAGTTTGGTGAACAAAGTTATAATGAATCATAGTTAAGTCTAATACATATTACTAAAAGTACTTATTGCTAACTCATCTATATACTAAAGTAGGGCGTGCGTCATCATACTACATGTATGTACGTCCTTGTCTAACCTATAGTTCTGTCCCATGATGGCCCATTGTGTAGAGGAGCCTTAATATACTGCTCAAAAAAAAATAAGGGCCAGCAGGTTTTTTATTATATCATTAAAATAATAAAAGTAAAATATATTTTTATACGTTTTAATAAAATATCTACGTTTTAATCATCATCATCATCAGCCGAAGGACGTCCACTGCTGGACAAAGGCCTTCCCCAAGAATTTCCACATCGACCGGGCCTGCGCTGCCCGCATCCAGCGGCTTCCCGCAACCTTCACCAGGTCGTCGGTCCACCGAGTGGGAGGCCTGCCTACACTGCGTTTTCCAGTGCGCGGTTGCGACTCGAGAACTTTGGCACGGTCTGCAAAGTACTTCCGGCCATTACAGGACTGGCAGACTTATGTTTACCCTTTCTATGAATAAAGGTCTAAATGATGCCACGTGTCTCGTAATGATGGCACATGACGTAAATAGACCCTTAAAATTTTCACCGGAAGTGAAGGTATTTTTCCAACTTTCGGCCAAATTTGGGTGCGATCTTCTGATTCTCGCTCAGCACAACTTTTCTGACCGTTTGCCATGCATTTTATCGTGATGTCATAAATATGACGTAGGCAATTTGGGAGTGGGCTCACGGACTAATACATTATTCAATACTTTGCGGATAAAATTGCGAATAAATGAACTAACAATATTGAGTTGTGATTATTTATGCGTCAGTATATTTGTGATTTGGTTAATTTCATGAAAACGACGACTTTCAGAGATTTTTTGATAAGGCTATTGTGTTATGTTTTGGTATGTAAAGGTAAAATTAAATACTTTTCTTTCTCTAATAAAAAGTAGAGACCACGTCACGTCTGTACATTTAAAAAAATAGTTAGGGGGTGTTCTGTCCACGCTAATCTCGGAAACTACTGAATGGATTTTTATGGTGTTTTCTCAGGTAGATTAAGCTTAATTTGCAACATAGTTTGTTTCATCGAAATCGGACGATGTACAAGACTGATCGTCATTTAAATATAGTTAATTTAAATGCGCCGCTCGCCTGCTAAAAATACGATACAATAGCAAATTGGATTGAAAGCTACATGGCAATAAGTTTTATACGTAGGTACTTTGCAAGGCGCTTTCTGTCATGCATGTCCGAAAGTATGGCCAGGTACAGAACCTGAAGCGGTTGAGGCATTTTGACTACAGACGCGGTCGTACGTAACCTGGCATGGGTTTCATTGTTGACCATCTCCATGGTTTGAAAAGGACGGTTAGCCGTTGGTGACAGTTGTTTTTACAAGATACCAGTTGTTAAGCCATATCAGAGGCTTTACAGGCGGTTCGATCTGACGCTGGCGTTGTGGTGCTAGCCACAAACTTCCATCAAACAGGACTTGGCCCTCGTGTGCAGTATAACCTTACATTTGAAATTAAAATGGTCATTTTAGGCTCAGTAGCCTATATAAAATTTTGAAATCTAAAGAAAGGTCAAAACAATGAACACCAAAAATGCTCACATTGAAAACTTAAAGAACTCTTTGGATCAGCGATTGCATTTTAGGGGAATACGGCTACAGCCTGTTTCACACTTTAAAAAAAATATAGCCAACCTCAATAGGGTATTTGACTCTATCAAAATTAAATTGAAAAATATTATTCACTAAATAGCATTTGTCCTAGAATAGCGAAAAAAATACTGGACTGATGTTTTTGTTCATTTTAAATTCATTACCTACAATCAGAAAATAAGTTCGTCAAAGACTGTGACGTCACACGTCAGTAACATAAACAATTTTGGAACAAAATGTCGTTTTTGGTAGTTGATAAAAAGTCACTCAAATGACTAGTAGTCAAATACCGTATTCCATAAAACGAACACGGGACTGCTTAAAGTACGTAATTTAATGTTTTTTTTATCAGATTGAAATGAATAAATACTTTTTAGTCTAAGTCTGACGTCACCTAACTCATGAAACATTAAAAACATTCCTCTTTTGGGGCAGTCGGGTAAGAAGTTAAGCAGCAGAAGTTTTGTTTCGTCCATCATTTTGATAACTTAAGAGTAGACATGGGCGTCGACCTCATATTTGCCGGTGGCGGCGCGCTGGTCCAAATTGGTCGGCGTGGCAGCGCCGCGCCGCGGCGCGGCATAATTTTTTATTTTTGAGATTTGTAATAAGACAGACACATTTTCTACGTATACAGGGTGTTAGGTAAAATACTGCAGATATTTAAATGGCACGTAGGGGCTGCAGAACCTATCACAAATAAAAAAGAGCGAAGTCTATATTCCCCTTAGTTTACGAGAAATAAGGGTGTAAAGTTGCCCTATTTTTTCTCAAATTTCCGCTTTGCACCCACTTTTTCAGGTCGAGTCAGACATGCTGAACGCTCACAATTAACCCCAGATTTTTTAAATTAAAATTTCCCCACAAAACTTCAATTACAACTTTTTTTTTAAACTGCTCCCGTGTATCGCCGCCCTTATTTGTTCCATCTCTTTCTCACACGTACAATCAGTATCGCTGTCTTACTCAATGACGTCATGCAATAGGTACGCACGCAAACACACAAACACACGGGGCGACGACGACGTGCGGACGCCGCGGGAGGCGCGGGGATAACCGTTTGCATGGCAACAATCGGGAGTCCATAGGGCAACAGTAATCACAAAAACGATATCCACCCAGGCGAAGCCGTGGGCGATAGCTAGTTAGAAAATATCAGGAAAATAAAAAATCTGACCTAGCCCCCAATATTTTTATAAAGTCGGCGCCTCTGGACACGGGAGGCCGTGGTTTCGAATCCTACCGGGGTTCAACTTCGAAAAGACTCGGTTTGGTTGGTGGTAGGGCGTTTAACAAGTCGCCTAAGTAATTAGATCTCTTTTAAAAATAGCTAGCAACTACCAAAGTCTTGCCGCCAAACATAAATGTCGGGAATCGAACCCGCAACCTTTCCTTATGAAGCGAGCGCCACACTGCTGAGCCACGGAGGCGATCAGGTGAGATCATTAGCAATTTAAAAAAATATTGGTAGACAAGCCAGATACTAGTAGGGAAATCCAAATTAAACAATTAAGTTGTTATTTTTACCCCCAATATTTTTATGAAGTCGGCGCCCCTGGACACGGGAGGCCGCGGGTTCGAATCCTACCGGGGTTCAACTTCGAAAAGACTCGGTTTGGTTGGTGGTAGGGCGTTTAACAAGTCGCCTAAGTAATTAGATCTCTTTCAAAAATAGCTAGCAACTACCAGTCTTGCCGCCAAACATAAATGTCGGGAATCGAACCCGCAACCTTTCCTTATGAAGCGAGCACCACACTGCTGAGCCACGCAGGCGATCAGGTGAGATCATTAGCAATTTAAAAAAATATTGGTAGACAAGCCAGATACTAGTAGGGAAACAATTAAGTTGTTATTTTGATAAATAGTTTAATTGTAGAGATAGGTAGATAAACAAATTCTAAGTAGATATTAGAGATTGTTCGAAATGCCCACCGTTTACACGTACACAGAGTCTAGCACGTTTTCGCACAGGTCTATGCAAGGAGCCAATGACCTGAGGGTCCATTTGAATAATATCAAAGGCCATGTCGATTTTGACTCGCATTTCCATTTCACTCTCACTTTCGAACTTAAAAACTAAGTCTTTCACGTGGTTCCACACATAAAAATCCAATGAGGTAAGGTCGGGTGACCGTGGCGGCCAAGCCTCTGATCCTCCTCGTCCTAGCCAGCGGTCTCCAAACTGCTCAACTGCTGCTCAAACTTCCTGCAACGCACGAGGACCATTGATGAAGTCACGGCCTTCTCTCCGAAGCGCTTGAACGATCCCGTCTATGGTGTTCACACTGGATATCTGGCGATTTGGGTTACAGTTTTCTGACGCACTTTTCTCCTCCTCCTTAGTCTGTCCCTCTCCCTCAGTGCTGAGGATCGTGACCCCCTTCAATTACTATTTTCCTGGATAGTGTAACGCCAAGCCTCGCGGTTCATAGCTAGATTCGATGCCTAGTGAATCCTCCGAGGCAGAGTACAATGCGCGATAAAATTCTCATAGGTGCGCGAAACGCGAACGCACTTAGTAAGTAAGTTTCGCTACTGACTACTGCGTCACAGTTTTCCATTGTGGCTGCGCTTTGCGTCGACCCGTGCCCGGGTGCGCGCTGCTATTGGTTGGTTATCGCGCGCTACGGCGCATGCGTCCCACGCTACGAGCACCGCTCAGTCCACGTGGACTAGGTATGTTTGTATCTGCGAATAGTACGTAGGTCGTAGGTATAGTTTTTATAATTTAAGAAAAACAGTACGAGTAATATGTCAACTGATAGTAATCTAATGAACTGAACTTTATTATTACCGTCAAACAAGTCTTATCTTACTTCAATCAGGCGTACGACTAAACTTATGTGGTCCAGCCTTTTTAATGAAATCAAATTTTTCTATTGCAATTTAGTTTTTAGGACTTTCATTTAGGACCTTTCAACCACCTCCGTAGCCTAGTGGTCGCGGGTTCGATTCCCGGCGGGGTCCAACTTTGTAGAACTCTGTTTGGTTGGTGGTAGGGCAATGTTAACAGCATTGATGTTTTCCGGCATGAAAATAAGGTAGCCAATTCCCCATTGCGTTGGGAAGTCTGGGTAAGCTCGCCTCCACCTTCATCACTTACGAATTACCATCAGGTAAGATCATGCCAAGGGCTTACCAACTGAGGGCTAAACCAAACCTACAACCACTATCGTATTCTTTTACCCGTGTGACGCTCAACCAGTAGGTATCTATTCAAAGTGGCAACGTCGTCACAAAATAGACAGAAGCGCCACTCAATACAAACCACTGAAATCGTTAGCATATACATGCTTATAGAAATATACGGTCATTTCGAGCAAGGTCACGATCGCACAGTACGTGATCATAGTATAAATAGTAGGTTATCTTCATACAATGGTACATCGCGCGGCTTGTATGTGTGCACGCCAGTAGGCACCGCCGTCTACGCACACAAAAGCAGAAAATGCCGAGGTGACGGAGGTAAAACTGTTGGGGCTGCACCGCGGCCGAGTGACGTGACGTGTTAGTCACTTGCCGTCTCTTGACACGACACGACATCGACGCCATCGCGTGTAAAAAAAATGACTGCATCTACAAAGCGAAAATATTGTTGTGTTTCTGGAATTCAAATCCAGAATTGTCGTTATTCAAGATACCGACTGATATGATATTGAACAAACAAAATATTAAAGCCACTTATTCCATTCTTTGGTAACTGACGGAGGAACATTTACATTATACCTACAAGTGATTAGTAATACCTGCACATCTCTTAACTGGTGATTCCACTCTTGAAACTGAAAAACTTGTTCTATATAACTTTGGACAAATCACATTTTTTTCTATGCTTTTCATACAAATCGATCAGCTTATTGAGCGTAGTTCATAATGAAAAGTCCAAAAGATTATGCAATTTAAGCAAAGTTCTAGAACAAAAGTTGTTCAATCACCAGTTAAGAGGTTAGCATTTGGGTATGTGGCGGTCATCCTGTATATTTTTGATCACTATTATCAATTTATCACTGTGTTTAAACTTTTAATTGATGGGCTTTATGGAGGTAATTTTACAATGATTATAGACCAGGAGCCAGAGGGCTTTAATTTTTCATTTAATATAAATACAGTCTGAACTTAAGATTTTTTTATTGCTATCAAATCGCCACTGCGCAGTAATAATAATATAATTTTAATACTAGCTCCTTTTAATTGAACCGCTCTTATTCTGATTATTTTCACAAACTTTTTCTAAGCCTGTCGTTCCTTTCCTTCGTGCGGTGGTACCGCTCATTATTCTCGGATTTGCTATTTTTGGGTTAACTACCACGTTTCTTTTTTCTGATTTGACCTACAAGTCAATTTTTGTGTCATTTATTTAAAAAGTGTTACAACAAAAGTTGTCACGTTAGACCCGACTAATAAATAGCCTGGATAAACCTTGTTCCAATCAAGAAAAAGCAAAAGGTAAAAATCAAACTTACTATGGAACTGACACATGTCAACTTCAGTTGCCTACTAAGTTTATTTAGGTACCTTTTGATTGAAATGACTTATATCTTTATGTATTTGTATGTATCTGCTGTTTAACAATCAGTTAATTATTATGATGGTTAGTACCATACAAAATACAAATACGCAATGATGTGACTGATAAAATGCAGTAAGCTCCCGGTCTACATGACGCATCTAGAATCACGCAGAAGACGGCCGCGGGCCACACCGCGCATGCGCCGTGCGCTGACCGAGAGCTGCTGCAACGCCGCGCCGCCGCGCCGCTCAGCTCAGTCACATGAGTATCTGCCGGCTGTACCGCACGCTGTCCGCTGCGACGCCGCCGGCCGCACCAACGACGACGCGACGACACGATTTCTCACTTGTTATATTTTACCGTACCTATTTATATTTTATCTATAAGAAATTGTATGAAATACGTTACACGGTAAAAATATTCTATTACTCGGTCTGTCGTAGTTTACTATAGTACTTGTACTATTGGGTATTCTGTGACGATAGTTATTCTCAGAGATCACTGACCTAAGAGCGTTTAGTAAGTTACTAATAAATGCACGGCTTCGTAGTTCTCCTTGATACCTATGATGTACCTATGTGATTCAATTTTAATTAGTTTTAAGTTAGTCAGAGTGGAAAGACAGATAATTTGAATTTTGAACACTGCGCTACTTATAAAAACATAATATAGTGGGTTTCACTTTTGGTCGATAATTATTGTATGAATAAAATAAAATACTATTTTATTCCAGGCAATTTTTTTATATAAACATACATACATATATACACTAATGCGTTTTAAATACCAACGTAAATATTATATCATTAAAATACACCCAGACACAGGGCAAACACATGTGTGCCAAGGTGGGAATCGAACCTACGACCCTCGGATCAACAGAGCGCTAACCATTGAGTGAGTCAGTTTTTTTTTAATGAAATTACATAATTGTTAATAGGTATAAGGTACTAACTTTATTAGTAGACGATATTTTAGTAAGCACTTTTACTTCTGATTTTGAATCTCGCAAAAATATTGGGCACTAATAAAGTAGCACTTTATGCAGGTATTCTACTCCTAAAACTTTGCCCGATAATAAGCTCATAGTCAAATCCCAAAAAAATTGCCATCTCATAAAAATTTGTAAGCTGATTAACGAATTTTGTATGAGAAGTGATTTTTTGCTATTTATAGGTGTTTTTTAGGGAAATTTCTCTAAATTCATGATTAGAAGCCACAGTTAAAACTTTGTCGGTCATTTTGTATCACCCGGAATAGGTAAGTACATACACTTATACAGTGAGGCACAACCCTGCGTGTTCGGTCAACAACACCATATACATAAGTATTATAGTCTACTACCGGCGAGCAGATCACCTACTCTCTCTACTCTGACGTGATCTTGCCTACAACGACCGTATAGGTCTATAAACATGTATATGCTTAGGATTTTAGTGAGCGTATTGAGTGGCTCTTCTGTGTTTATGTGTTTTGTGACGTCGTCGTCACCCCGCGAACCGCGTCGCGCCGCGCCGCCCAGCGAGAATTTAATACCTACACTGTTGGTCTTGCTTCGCTGTGGAGTAGAGCTGTCGTGTTTTCTGTAATTTTATTGACTCTTGTTTAAAGACGCTGCTATTGCGCATTGAATTTGTTAATTGACTTTTTTTTGGATTTTGTAATTTCGTGTTTGTTAATAATGCCGAACTATCAGTTTACAAATGTTGAATACACCGACATGGTGTTAGCTTATGGGATGACTCATGGAATCGGAGAGGAAGCCCTACGTTTGTACCGGGAGCACTTTCGTCATACAAACGCCATCCAGCGGACGAGTGATACGGAATGTTGTTCAGCGACTAAGGGACTATGGAACGTTCGCGAGGCCAAACCGTGACGCTGGTCGAGCATCGTAGGTTTGAACTTGCGGGATGTTATCCTGGAACATTTCGAAGAAGAGCCCGAGGATAGCACAAGATCGGCAGGAACGATATTTGGAATCAGCAACTGGAGCGTACACAAGATTTTAAAAGATGATTTGCAACATCCTTTCAAGGTAAAGACTGTTCAGCACCTGATAGAGCCAGACTTTGGAAATCGCGTGTCATACTGTCAGTGGTTGCTACGGAAAACCGAGGAGGAAACAGATTTAGTTCAAAATGTATTATGGTCAGATAAGAGCACATTCACGCGATGTGGAATGTTTAATCGCCGCAACACGCATGTGGAAAAAAGGGTTTCCCGTAGATACCTTAGTTATTTCGCAGGTTTTGGTGAAGTTTTAAATAAAACAATAGCCATTTGATAGCGTACAAGAGAGAACTCCGACTCCATATTTTTTTATATTTCTTCTCAAAAAAAACAATTTTACCGGCTTGGGGTACAAACTCTAACATCCTCCAAACGCCAGAAAAAGTTTATATAATGTATCCGAACACGACTTACAACGGTTGACAAAATGTCAAAATCAAAATGACAGATGACATTTATCGGACAACAAACAAAACAGGATTAAAAGCACTGAAATTGAACATAATTACCTTAAAATTATTCATATTACATGAAAAACAAACGCAGGAAACAAATTATAAACTCAACATTGTGCGTTTTATGTGTATAAGTAAATTCAAAGTGTTTTTTCAAATTACATACTCTTACATGGTGTCATTAATACATATGAAAATTATCAATGATATAACCAAGTGCAATCTTAGTTCTTAAGCTTAGTCAATAATAAGATAATGTTACATTAATTTATGCAATAAAGATTTAAATTATTCTTAAACATTTATGTTATTATTTATCTTTCCGTGAAAGATGATATTGTATTACACAGTTATTTATTACTTAGGTACATTCTTACCATGAGACATAACTTTTATAAATATTAGTTAAAATTACCAGTTTCCTTGGTCTATTAAATAGAAATACAATACAGAAAAACATACAGAACATACATATTGTAATACAGAAAATAAACAAAATCAAAACTCTTGACAGATAAAAATATGTAATCAATATTTAATATCTATGATAAATGTTAAACTTACTTGGAATCTTAACTTGTCGACCACATCTAGACTGGGGATTAGCAGCAATCTGATCAGCTGATGTGTCATTTGATAGATCCATTTGTTCATTCGACTTGACGATAGACTGGCCTATTTGTTGAGAGGATTTAGTTTTGAACTGACCTGTTTGCTCAAATGCTTTGCTGCCAGACTGATCATTATGAAATTCTGGTTCTGTAGAAATCTCTAAGCTGTATAATCGCTGAATAGGTCTGATTTTAATACCTGAAGCTGTTTTTACCTCTGCTGTTCTTTCTACTCCGTCCCTTCCAGCAAACAACTTTAGAACTACACCTAGTGGCCACTTAATTCTTTTCTCCGCTGTCTCTATAAGAATGACATCACCTACCTTTATATTGTCTTGTTTTTGCTTACCTCTTTGTATTAACAAAGTCAGATATTCATTCTTGAAGCGTTCTTTGAATTGATCCCTTACTTGTTGTATAAACTTAAATCTGTTGTTTAAGCTATTACTATCAATGTGATCAAGGTCACTTACCTCAGTGACAGGCGTGCTGGCTGGGTAAATAAAGTGTGCAGGGGTCAATGGTTCTAAACAGTCACCGTTGTCATTATTGATGTATGTTAATGGACGACCATTCATGACTGCTTCGCACTCACAAAGTATAGTTTCCAGCTCGTCATATGTAAGTGAAGCTTTACCTATGATCCGACGTAGTAAGTCCTTCATTACCCTTATAAGTCTCTCCCAAAATCCACCCCACCAGGCCGCAGTAGGTGCATTCATTTTCCAATGGATGCGACGTATGGTGGAATGCTGTTGGACTTCCTCCCAATCTAAGGCAGACAGAAGAGTTTTAGTTCCATGAAAATTGGTACCTTGGTCAGACATCAGCAATTCTGCACGGCCACGTCGAGCTATGAACCTGCGCAATGTCATAATAAATGCCTCTGTGGACAAAGAGCGCGTTAATTCTAAATGCACGGCGCGGTATACCGCACAGGTATAAAGGACTATCCAGCATTTTTCGCCATTACGTAGAAGGAGGGGACCTGCTAAATCAACTCCAGTATTTTGAAAGGGAGCTGAGCTTACCACTCTCTCGGGGGGTAACGGAGCAGTCGGCGCCTGTATAGGTTTTGAACGATACCTTTTACAGATAATACAATCTGCGATTACTGATCTCACTAAGCGTCGCACGCCAATGACCCAAAATCTCGCTCGTAAGTCTACTATAAGCTGGTCTGTACCTACATGCTGTAATTGTTCATGCCTATATCTTACCAGCAATTTGACCACAGGATTTTTCGACGGGAGCAGGTAAGGTGTTCGAGTATTTTCTGAGAAATCTGATAAGGTAAGTTTGGTTTTTATTCTTAATAGGCCTTCCTCATCCTCAAAAGTAGTTAGATTTCCAGCATGTTTTTGTATATATTCCTTACTCGAATCTTGTATTAGCTTTATTATTTTCTTTTCAGCACATTCATATTCTTTATATGTAATTTCTCCCCTTTTCTTTTTATTTTTATGTATTATATTATTTATGAATCTCAACATCCATGCCACTGACCTTACTAGCTTTGTATATTTAGAAAAATAGTTTTGTAACCTTTCTAGTACATTTTCATTAGAACAGACTTGTGCATTACATTCGATTTTCTTTGTTTCAGCTTGTACTTCCTGTTCGTCGACGGCGACCTCGGAGCTTGGCCACTGATCTGTTTCCAGATGCAGCCACGCCGGCCCTTCCCACCAGCGGCAATCGAGGAGTGTTTTGGCGGAGCAGCCTCTAGAAGCTAGATCTGCCCAATTCTCCGTCCCTGGAATATGACGCCAATCGCAAATATTAGTGTGCTCTCTGATTTCTTTTATTCTGTTACCTACAAAATTATTTAAAGGCAATTCTCTTTTTATCCAGCTTAGCACCACACTAGAGTCTGTCCAACAGTAGGTCTTACCATCCTTAAAATTAATGTTCTTTTTTACTTGAGATAGTAACCGGGAGCCTATCAGTGCGGCCAACAATTCCAGTCGGGGTATACTTATGTTTTTAGGTGGTGTTACTCGAGCCTTAGCTAACACTAACTGAACAGTAACTTTCTTGTCTTTTTCAGCCCGGAGTAGCACACAAGCACCATAGCCATCCTTGCTGGCATCAGAAAATAAATGCAGACTTAACTCACTTTCCTTAATATTGCTTCCAGTAAGCCTCCTTGGGATCCTGCATTCATTGAGATACCTAAGATCTTTATACCAATCTAAAAAATTACCTAATAAATCAGATGGTATGAGGTCGTCCCAAGCTAAATTTCTTTGCCAGGTTTTCTGTAAAATTAGCTTTGGCACTAACATTACTGGAGCAGTGTGACCAATAGGGTCAAAAATCCTCTGTGTGAGTGATAAAAGTTTCCTCTTAGTAACATTTTTTATATCTTGGAAATCAGGTAAGTTGCTGGTGTTACAGTACAGTTTGTCAGACATAGTGTCCCAATTGAGACCTAGGACTGAAATAATATCTTTACCTGTTTCATTTATTTTCAATGGAGAGGCCACCCACATACGTAGATTGAATTTAGCCGCCTGCATGATCTGCTTAGACTCCTCAATAAACTCCTTTGTTTCTTCTTCAGTTTCTAAGCTAGTAAGACAGTTATCTACATACCATGATTTCCTCAGCAATTCTGCACATGCACCTGTTGTTTTACTGAGGTGGTGATTGAGTGTAGCTGATAGTAGAAATGGACTTGATGTCAAGCCAAATACTACACGGCAATGTCTAAAAGTAACAGTATTTTGAAGGCTTTCATTTTCCCACCACAAAAATTTTAAATAGTCTCTATCATCAGGGGGCAAACTAATCTGCAAAAATGCCTTCTGTATATCGGCCGTTACACCAATAGTTCCTGACCTAAATCCTATTAATAAATTAGGAATGAGATCTATCAAATTTATTCCTTTCTCTAAGCAAGCGTTAAGACTTAGGCCGTTATTATCTTTTGTGGAGGCATCAAATACTGGTCTCAACGTACAGGTTAAACTTGACTCTTTTATTACAGGTCTATGTGGTAAGTAGTGACCCTTATCATGATCAAGTGTTGTATCTGGCACTCTTTCTATAATACCTAACTTTAGCCAGTCTTCGAAAGTTTCATGATATTCTTGAAATTTACCACTGGATATAATTTTTTGTGTAGTTGAATCAAGTCGTTTTTTAGCAATATTATAATTTGGTAACAAATCTTCATGACCAGCTTTAAAAGGAAGTCTTACCTCATATCTGTTGTCTTCATTAACTCTGATGGAACTCTCGAATGATATCATCACCTCTTCTGCAGCCATAGCTTTAGATTTCAGCTCCACAGGATCCTGAATTCCCAAGGTTTCCAGAGCCCAATAGCCTGCCAAATCATTGTTATTATTAGTACAGAATAGAGTTGTGGTTATACTATTGACACTTGTGCTCACCTGTTTCCCTTGGAGAGTCCAACCCAGCTTGGTCTGTACAGCTACTAACCCATTTTCCTGTAGTTGTACTATATGACCTGTCATGAACATTCCTGAACAATCAGCTCCAATTAAAAGTCCTATTTCCTCTGAATGTTCATTATTATCTGTCAAGATTATTTGCTTTTGTTTTAGTACTTTAGATAAATTAGAATTGGAAACTGGTCTATATCTAGGTACATTATTACAGATAATATCCTGGCCTAGTGCTGTAATCTTGGCTGAAAAGGTGCTGTCTAGACTGTTTATCTTAAAATTATACACCGGGTAAGACTTCGAGTTCGTCTGCATCCCACCAAAGAGTGAATGGGTAAGTGTTTCTTGTTTTTCAGCTGGAACCTGTAGCTTTTTCATAACCTCTTCTTTAACATATGTTCTTTGTGAGCCGCTGTCATACAATGCTCGTATAGCTGTCTTCTTTCCTTTATGTTCAATTTCTACCACTACTGTTTGTAGCAATGTCACACTTTGTTTGGGAACACCTGTCAATGAAGATGCTGAAGAAGCTGTAGTGGTAGTTGTTTTGGGCTCACATTCTTTCTCAGATTTTTTTTCATGTTTCTTCTCTGTTTTTTGATCTTTTCTTTCTTGAGACGGGCACAAAACTGTAGCATGTCTTCTACCACAGATCAGACATTTTATGAATGCCCGGCAATTTTTGAAAAAGTTACCTTTCTTCAGGCATATTGTACATGCTTTTTTCTTAGCTATTATTTCTCTTCTTTGTTCTAATGTCAAGTTGTACAATTTAAAACACTCTATACTTATATGCGACTCTTTGTCACACCATATACAAATTTTTGCTGAGTCGCTTGCTTTAGTTGTAGTAGAGTTTGTAGAAAGGCAGGTTGCAGTAGGCATATTTTCTTTCTTTGTCTCTTCCTCTGCACCAAAAGTTGTATTAGCCATTTTTATTCTTTGTTCACTCTCCACTTCCTTTTGTAAAAATTGCAATAAATTATTTAATTCTTCATCCATCTTGGTAGAATGAGCAGAGGAGCGTTGCCAGATTTTTAACAAGTCTTGAGGGAGAGCGGACTCTACCAATGGCAGTAAAAACGCTGCGTGCTTTTTTGTCACACCCAACGACTCTAGAGCACGAAGATGCGCGCTTAAGTTGTCATATAGAGAGGCCAAATTAGTTAACTCGTTTCTTTGTAGTATTAGTGCTAGCAACTCCCGTACATATACTTGAATTTGTAACTCTTCGCGAGCGTATCGTGATTTCAAGTGTTCGATACATTTCATATAATTTTCGTTACATATTGGGTAACTCTCTACCAAATTTCGGGCTTCCGTACCAGGAGTTATTGCTTGTAATAGGTACACAAATTTGTCTTCTGGGTCTAGAGTTGTGTCATCATGGATCTTTTTATATTGACCCCAGAAGGGCAGCCAATTTTTTATACTGCCATCAAACTTTGGTATTTGAAGTTTTGGCAGTTTTATTTTTGTTTTGTCCTCACTTTTTCTATGTTTACTTTCCAATTTCATGCACGTCATTTCGTATCTTGTTTGCAAAAGCAGCCATTTTTGATGATATTTTTCGCCATCTTCGATTTCTTTTTCTAGGTGATTTTCATCAAAATTTGGGTCTGCCAATATTTGTTCTTTGACTGATGCATCTAGTATTTTTAATTGATCAATATAGTCGTTTAGACTTTTCATAACTGCTGTAATTTCCCATGTTTGGAGATTCTCCTTGTTGAAAGCGGCTTCTATTTGATTAGCCGTTTTAGTAAATAAACGCCTGACTACTGCTCTTTCTTTTATTCTCACCTCCATTGTAGCGGTCGCTAGTTTCACGGTCGCCAGTTTCACGGTCGCCAGTTTGTGGAAAAAAGGGTTTCCCGTAGATACCTTAGTTATTTCGCAGGTTTTGGTGAAGTTTTAAATAAAACAATAGCCATTTGATAGCGTACAAGAGAGAACTCTTGGAGAACTCCGACTCCATATTTTTTTATATTTCTTCTCAAAAAAAACAATTTTACCGGCTTGGGGTACAAACTCTAACAACGCATGTATGAGCGCATGTAGGTCCGTTCTTTCTACCAAACAGGTTAACTGCTGAGGCATACAGCAGCTTCTTAGAAGAAAATGAGGTACCAATACTAGATGACCACCCACTGTCTGAAAGACGACGTGTTAAAGGACCGTGGGGAACGTACTTCGACGCGAATTCGACGAGAACTGATCGGTCGACACAATCCCGTCGCTTGGCCAGCGCGCTCCTCAGACTTGACACCGATGGATTTCTTTTTGTGGCATCAAGGACAAAGTGTCAGTTAAAGAGTGCGAAAAAGCGGATGAAATGCGTGCGCGACTAAACAGTGCATTCGAGAATTTGCGAGCGCGTTTGTGTGTGTGCGCGCGCTCGTTTCTGTGTGTGCGTGAGCCTGTCACTCGCTCTGCGCACGCATGCATGTGTGCGCGATCTGTGCGGGCTATGACGTTATTTAAGGGCCGCCACTCACGGAAACAACCTTCGATTTTCTCAGTTATTAAAGCGAATATAAATTTGTAAATAGCATAAATGTACTGCATCTAGGGTCCCCTTCTAGCCCTTAAAAGATCTGAACTATTTTACCTAACACCCTGTATAAATAAATAAAAACTTTAATTCCGAATTGAAAAGGTATATAAAAATAATAATTCATCTTCAGCAAAAGAATTCTACAGTTTGATATTCACGCTAACCAGTCTTTCGCTGCCCGTATACTGCGGCCCGCAACCTTTACAAGTTTTCGCGACCGTGACAGGTCTGCCTATGCTGTGTTTTCCGGTGTGTGGTCGCCATTCGAGAACTTTGATAACGCTTCATCATCATTATCAGCCGAAAGACGTCCACTGCTGGACAAGGGCCTCCCCCAAGGATTTCCACACCGACCGGTCCTGTGCTCCTCGCATCCAGCGACTTCCCGCAATCTACACCAGGTCGTCGGTCCAATGAGTTGGAGGCCTGCCCACACTGCGTCTTCCGGTGCGTGGTGGCCACTCGAGAACTTTACTACCCCAACGGCCATCTGTTCTACGAGCTATGTACCCCGCCCACGGACACTTAAGTTTAACGTTTCTGTGAGCTATGTCGGTAACTTTAGTTCTCCTACGTATCTTTCATTTCTGATTCGATCACGTAGGGAAACACCAAGCACAGCACGCTCCATCGTCCTTTGGGTGACCTTGAGCCTTCTTATAAGGCCCATAGTAAGCGACCATGTCTCAGATTCATATGTCATCACTGGCAACACACACTGGTCAAAGACTTTAGTCTTGAGACACTGCGGTAGGTTGGACGTGAAGATATTGCGGAGCTTCCCGAACGCTGCCCAACCGAGTTAAATTTGACGATTGATCTCTTTATCGAAGTTGGACCTACCTAGCTGGTCTGTTTGTCCCAGGTATACATATTCGTCAACAACTTCGAGTGTAGAATCTTCAACCTTCAGAGAAGTGAGTTTAACACGGACGTTTGACATAATTTTCGTCAAGTCCATGTTCATTTTAAGACCCACTTGATAAGAGACTACTGAGTCCATCGAGCATTGCGCCTAGATCCTCCAAGGTCTCAGCCATTATCACGATATTGTCAGCAACTCGAAGGTGGGTGATGTACTCGCCATTGATGTTAATATCGAGTCCTCTCTTTTCTCTAACCCTTACGGTCATCTGTTATAACCAGTGATCGGAATAGGTAGACTGTATTTACCTAAACTTCGAGGAACAAAGCGTAGACTTCCTTACGACAACATTTTTTTCCGCGTCAATTGTCCCGGGTTTCCGGACAACACATAAGTACATTACGTATTAATGTTATTTAAAAATAGCTTTTCGCCTGCGACTCGGTCGGCGTGGAATTCGATTATATTGCGTTTTCATAAAATAAAAATATTATTAATAACTCGGTTTCTAGGCGACATGTCAAGATGAAAAATGTACCAGATTTTAAGTATATTTACAGCAAAACACTGTAAAAGTCCCGCACACAATTTCGCGCAGTAGATTTTGCCAAAGACCGGAACAATTGTCCCGGAAAATAAATTGTATAAGGAAGTCTCCGAAAGACGTCTCTGTTCTCTGGCGAAATTTAGGTAAATACAGTCTACCTATTCCGATCACTGGTTATAAGTATAAGTTATGTGTTCTGGTTACTGCACTGCCACTTCAGTTTAGCGATTCTATGAACTATGTCGGTTAATTTAGCTCTGATTCAATCATGTATAGAATTTCTGATCATAGCACGCGCCATCGTCATTTAGGTGACCTTGACATTGAGCCTTCTTATAAAGCTCATACTAAGCGACTATGTCTCAGTTGCAAATGTTATTCACTGGAAACACACTCTGATTAACTTACCGACAATTTGATCTTGAAACACTGCATTATTTCGGGTGTTTCGAACCTGAAGATATTGCAGACCTTCCTAAACGTCGCCTAGCCGAGATGGATTCGATGATTGATATCTTTCTCGAAGTAGGACCTATCCACCGTTGATTTTATCTAATATCTATGTTTGAGTTTGGCCTAGGAATATTATGTTTATAAATATTCATTAACAACTTCGATTGCAGAGTCTCTAACCTTCAGAGAAATGGGTGTGAAACGATATTGATACTGATGTCCACTTATTAAGATGATGAAGCTTATCAATGGTGGTTAATGTACGCCATGGATGTTGAGTCCTCTCCAGTCCATAAGCTAGGAAAGATCTTCCAGGGCACTGGTGAACAGTTTTGGATATATAAAACGTCTCCCTCACTCCTGGTGTGATTCCTCACTGCAGCCATATACTTACATATCTAAGGTAGTTCTGTATCAAACTGTAGAATTATTTTGCTGAAGATGAATTTTGATCCTGGAGGCGGACCGATATAGTGGCGTTTTACTAAAACTTCAATAACTTCGTAGTTAATTTGGCACCGTTGGAGAGACTGTAACACAGTCCAAGTTTCGATTGAATGAAAGGCTTTCTCATAGTCCACATTCTACAAACGCGAGGCATAGTGGCCGATTATGCCTTTAATTATTTTGTGTTGACTGCTTCAATGTAGAAATGAAGTCTATGGTACTTAAGGAAATTCATTAAACAAGCGTCCAGATGATTCGTGATGATTCTCAAAAATTAAAAACAATGATGTGAGTCTGTAGGGTCTCACATTCAGCAGCTCAGCTCAGGGTCGTTACCAATTTTAAAGAAGTGCTCCACCCACCATGCTTTTGTGCTATGTGGTAGACGTCCGTAATGAAATCAAGCAACTTCTGAAGAGCTTCAAGTACCGGTTTTCGAATGCTTTCAGAAGCTCATCCGTAACTCTATCAACCTTCACCCAGTGCCTTATTGTTCTTAAGGTGTTTTTTTTAATGTGATAGGTGGCAAACGAGCAGACGGATCACCTGATGGTAAGCGATCTTAAGCTGTTTAATCTCGTTTAAGCCGATGCGATTTGGATTAAAGTTAACTTAATCTTTGAAATCAGGTGATGCCAGAGATACATTTTTGTGTAGAATAAGGGCATTAGAATTTATATACTCGTTGATGCGGTCTGAGAAAAGCCACACGAATTGTGTTTTGTATCTCCATGCATTAATCGATTTCTTTCTCTGTTTGCATCTACAATCTGCTCTAAATGATATGAGATGCGGTACCGTACCGCATGTTGAAAAAAACTACATTGAATATAACCAAAATTGCTTGCTACTTGGTCTGGTCGGCGCGAATTTCGAAAGAGTCGGCGGCGGCGGCGGCGGCGGCGCGAACAAATCGGCGCGGCCGTGCCGCGCCGGCGCGGCGCCCATGTCTACTTAAGAGTCACAGAAGGAAAATTAAATTGAAATAAATCAATATGTTTTTCATTGAATAAAGATTTATTTTCAATAAATAAGATGAAGTATAGAAAAACAAAATTTATTTTAAAAAAAAGATGATTTAAAGAAAATATATCTACATACAAAATGTAAAATAACATAAAAATCTCTACAGTAAAATAAGTCATGAACTTGACTTTTCTTCAATTATTTTCGTTTAAAGGTTCTGTCACACATAACAGTTATCTATCACCTTTCTTGGCTCTTTTACTCCCATTATTATGAATTTCTCTACCAACTTCTCCACGATCATCAAGATTTTGAAGTCCTACACTAAGACTGATGTCTTGCACCAAAATGTTGATGACCACTAGAACCAAAATTTGGATGTCCTGCACCAAAACTTTGATGACCTGCACCAAAATGTTGATGACCATCAGAACCAAAATTTTGATGTCTTGCACCAAAATATTGATGATCTGCACCAACATTGCGATGACCTGCTCCAAAATGTTGATGACCGTCAGAACCAAAATTTGGATGTCCTGCACCAAAATTGCGATGACCTGCACCAACACTTTGATGACCTGCACCAAAATGTTGATGTTCTGTACCGATACTTAGACGTTTTACACCGTGATTTCTGACGACGTTTTCTTCGTAATTTTTGGTGTCTCTTGGTGGGTCGATTTTATAAGTGATGAGATACTCTGGGTAAGCCTGAAAATAAAATTAAGTTATGATAAATAATTCATGAATCGGTTGTGGATCAGTGCGGCTTGCGTGGTCACGTCGACGTCACGTCACGCAGGTTAACTGACTACAAGCATGGTCATAACCCGAATGGGTTTGACTGTTAGTGGCATTTATCTCGACCGTTTCCGTGCTTCGAAAGGCACGTTCAGCCGTTGGTGCCGGCTGCTAGGCTAGATGGCAGTCGTTAAGCCATGTCGGAGGCCTTATAGGCGACTTGAAAACTTCTGACACTAAGGTTGGCCACTAGCCCCACAACCTCCACCAATCCGGACTTAGCTCCCGTGTGTGGAGTTATGGCCTAACCTTCCCGAGGTATAGGAAAAAACCCGTGCCCCTGCAGTGGGGACGATTTGGGTTGTTAACGATGTTAAGTAATTAAGATGACAACCGGTGGACAAACAGAGTTCTACAGTGGAGACCGCGTTTGGGCAAACGTAGCGTGGGACGACCCCGGCTAGGTAGAACGATGATTTGCGCAAGGTTGCTGGCAACAGCTGGATGGATCGAACCCACGACTCTCGGATCAGACTGATCCGAGAGTCGTGGGATCCGATCAGTAGTCAGGATCACTAACCACTGAGCTACCGAGTCAGTATGAATGTCCATTTCATTGTTCAATTAATTATAATCTTTAAATAAGTATGTCATTTAAAAAATGCGTCGGTTGCTAACAGCTCACATCGTCCAGACTACTGGGGCAAGGCTGGCTCTCTTCCCAGACTTAGGGATGGTTAAAAGCCTTGAGAAGTTCGGAGAGCTATCAAAACTCCGTATAGAAAAGGATATTATTACACAAGAACATAGTTTTTCATCTTATCTTACTTCTTACTTTTTATTTTATTTTTTATTTACTAATTTACTATTTATTTTATTTTATTTTATCTCATCTCATCTCACTATCTCACTAATATTATAAATTCGAAAGTATGGATGTTTCTTTGTTTATTTGTTTGTTTGTTTGTTCCGCTTTCACGCTGAAAATACTGAATAGATTTGGATGAAATTTGGTACGTAGATAGCTAAAGTACTCGGCTAACACATAGGATGCTTTTCATCCCGAAAAACTTGAGGGTTCCCGGAGGAATGGCTAAAAACTGTATTTTTTTACTTTGTCAGTAGATAGCGCTGCCTTAACACTTTATTTCTCTCTGGACCCAATTCTGAAGACCACGCAGACGAAGTCGCGGGCGGAAGCTAGTTAATTGCAAGATCACATACATACCTGTTCACCCCTATAGATGACATACTCAGGATTATTGAAGGCTCCCTTGCCGATAAGTGCCTCAACAGAGTGGTACCCGGGGGGTGGATGTGGCATGTTCTCTATAGTTTTCAGTTGGTACGCTTTGCCCAGGGTCACACGGCATAGAAGCAAGTGCCTAGAGTAAAAAGAAAACATTATTTTTCAAAGCATATAAGTTCAACAAAGAAGTCAAGGAGAAGGCCTTTAATATTATGGAAAGAAAGAAATAAGAGAAAAATATATAGAAGAAGAAAAGAATGAAATGAATAGAAGTGAATGGTGTGAGCTGCATGAACAAGAGCCCAGCTCTTAAATGCAAGAAGAAGCAAAGAAGAATAAGTTTAACTGTTGAATATAATGCAAGGAACGTGAATATACCAGGGTTCGGAAACCGGTTTTTTGAAAATACCGGTTTCGGTCATTGACCCCTATATCGAAATAATTTCGGTTAAGGTTTCGTTCAGGTTTCGGTTACCGGTATATTTAACCGGTTTAACCAAAACCGATATTTTTGCGTTCGAACGAAATTAACCGGTTAATTTGAAGAATATGCGACTTTGTAGGCATGTTTGCCGCGTGCAATCAATTGAAAGCGTGCGAGAAAGTGAGCAGAAGACTTGGGCAGTGGCACCCGCGCGACGCGCCTGTACTTGACTAAGTTTGGTTTTAACCAGTTAATTTAGTTCTTATTTCGGTTAGAAAACCGCTTCCTGATTAACCGATATTTTATTCAAATTTACCGGTTAAGCTGGAAACCGGTTTTAACCTGAACGGAATCGTTAACCGAAATTCGAACGAAATTAACCGGTATTTGTTAACCGGTTCCGAATCTTGGAATATACATTGTGTAACAAAATTGGCGTAAGACCCATTAACTTGGGGCATCTGCTTCTCATACAGAACACTTGATGAATTCTTAAAAAAGGTACTCTCCAAACAAACTGACCAGGTATAAAGGTATACTGTTTAAAGCAGCTTCGTTGAGTTCGCCACACCCTCTCTCTCACTCTCTCTCTCTCTCTCTCATCGTGTGGTACAATTTAGCCGTCCTATCCACAAGTTATAGGCGGCGGTATACCACAGCCTGTCGCTTAACTCAATGGCCGGGCGACTAGCCATAATACTTACCTATCACAAATGTAACAATTCTTATCCTGGTGTAATTTGCAGCCGTTACCACCAAAATAACCAAAAACAAACTGGTTGGCCAAAGACGAGTGCTTCGCAAAGTACAACCCTGCTCCGAACTGCCCATCTGAGGAATATCGGGATGTAAATATAGCAAAATACAATTTAGTCCATGCTTCGCAAGGCAATTGGTGTCTTTTTGCTATCACTAGATGAGAGTAGATGAGTCATATATCAGAGACCGAGGGGCTTGAAAACTTTTGACGCTGGAATTCACAACTAACCCCACCGCCTCCTCCACCCGGACTTGGCTGCGGTGTGTGGAGTATAGAGTATAGCTGAACCTTCCCGAGCTTCAGAAAGAGAAACTTGCCCCAGAGAGCAGTGGGTTCGAAAGTATCACAATAATGTCGATTCGGTTTTCACGATTAAACTTGTTTGACAGCATTAAACTTAATTTAAGTGCTGTCTTTTTCTTTCTATATCGAAAAGACAATGACAGGACGCTTAAATTTAGTTTAGTCCTGTCAAATAAGTTTAATCATAAACACCGAATCGACACCATTATTTGTTTGTTATACATGGCTGAAATGTATATGCAGTCATATACATAGTCCAGCCATATATTCTGTTACAAACAAATATTGTTTTTTTTTTGTAATCGCAACCAGTTAAAACGATTTCACGGACTCTTTTTAGTGTAATCTTAATCTCAGTCTCACAGGGCTGCTATAGTGATATTATAATAACCTTAGGTAAATTATGAGTTGAATTTATGGTACGGGACATTTTTAATTCTTCGATTCTTTGTTATCCGCCATTAGTACTGAAAAATGGACCAATCAGTGAGCTTCTCACAATCTAAGGGCATTGCATATCTATGAAATTATCAATAATCTTATAATACTTATCATATCTTATAGTTTCACAGGATGCTCCTCTATAGGAATTATAATTTCACTGAATTGGATGCGTGAAATTGTAAGGAATGGGGGATATTGACAAAAATCTCACTAGTGAAATTATAATATCACGGATTTGACAATATTACTGCGACATATACTCACTAGTACTGCTAAATCTCTCATCGAATCCTTCAGAGACAATTTTCCAAACAGCATCTGTGCCGTGGAAAAGCATCTTCTCGTTAGCCGAAGATGTCTCTAGAAGAACATTAGTCTTTCGTTGCTGGTACTTACGCCAAGCGCAACCTTGTACAATCTTCTGTATCTAAAATCAGAAAGAGAGAATAGGATCAAATTGCCAAGGGGATCATTGATTCCAAAAGGCTTTTATTTTTATCCACAGTTCGTAAGCCCTTGGCATCTTCTCACTCACGTGACGGTAAATTAATTAATGATGTCATGTCGAGACATAGGAGGAGGGCTTACCAAGATTCTCTGGCTGTCTTATCTCCATACCGGAACATATAAATACTAATTAACATTGATGTTTGGCAGCAAGACTTAGATAAGATGGTGGTAAAAAGTCAGGCGGGCTTAAAATTACCCTACCATCAACTAAACTAAGTCCTGCTGGATCTTGCCATAAATCGACCCCCCGACCTCCCGATGTGAAATGAGTGGACTAATAAAAGTTTAATAAACATTTTTGTTTGTTACAAAAACTTTGTCTAAGTTAAGCAAAACTCAAGTTTCAAACTGGTTATTGTATATTAAGTTAAACTTAACTCTTGCTGGTAGTTTATTAGGTTTATGTACATGTTTCATACCACCTTCATAAATAATAAATGTTGTGAGCTTTGACTGTGTCTAAAACTCAAGTGAATACCTTGATGATGTTATATTTTTCAAAACACCCGCCTCCGCTTTCACAATTATCGTGGTGAACTATAGTATTCTGCATAACAGCCTCTACGATGTCGAATTCTTTATTCTTCCTGTTAGTGTTTGGTCCCAGGTTAACCAACTTGGTTCTGCTACCACATTTCCAATGGGGTTTCACCTGGAAAATTTAAATAGATTTATTATCATAATTAATCTTACAAAAAATAAGGCTAAAGCCTTCTCAGTGGCATAATATTTGTGACTTAGCCTAAAAAGTGGTTCTACATCAATAGCGCTTCGGTCGTCTTAAAAAAAGCATACTTATTGAAATCTGAAAGTAGCCGTGGGAGACCTGCCCACATTAAGTCTTCCGGTGCGCGGTCGCCACTCCAGAATTTTAATGCTCCAACGGCCATCTCTTTTACGAGCTAAGTACCCCCGCCCACTGCCACTTCAGTTTAAAGATTCTGTGAGTTATGTTGGTTAGGTACTTTAGTTCTCCTATTCTAGTTCCTCCGAGTCTCCGAAGTATCTCTTCGTTTCTAATTTGATCACGTAGGGATTTATGAAGCTACACTAGTAGAGTTTGTGTTAATAATAACAGATTAATAATATCAATTAATAATAAAAGATATAACACTTACAATATCTTTTATTGAGTAATGTTTTTCATCCGGCATGAGAACACGAGACGTTGAATTTTGTCTTTCATTATTTCTACTTTTTCTATGGTTTCCTTTTCCTCTGTTACCTCGTCCACGTTTATGGTTTATCTTGTGGGTATCTCTTTTGCATTGCGTGTGAACAGATGTTTGATCGTTAGTATGAGGATTATTACAAGAATTATAGGCGTTAGTGTCTTGATCTGAATTGTGTACAACATGTTCTGTCTTATCCTTTTCTTTGTCCTTGTTAATGCCTTCATTATAGTCATCATCAGAACTTGTAGTGTCAGAATCGGAAGTTTCAGTTGGATACTCGATGTCATCAATTTCTACATGTTCTGGATCAGGATCTTTCGTAGTATCCAGTTGTTCTGGATGACATATTCTGCAGTGTGTTCTGTAGTGTGTGTAATAAAGATTAAGTTAGTAAAGTTATGGTGTTTTTTTTTGTCAACCTTTCGGTGGAATCCAGCATTGGCCGTTGTTAAGCCACTTCACAAAAAAGGCAAAAAAGACACCAATAGAAAATTATCGTCCAATAACCTTGATTTGATACCAGTATCTCAATTTTTTTAAAGACAAAAATATTTGTCTTGGATGGGAATCGACCTCACGACTCACAGACCAGCAGTTAGAAGCGCTGACCACTGAGCCACCGAGTCAGTCAAAATAATTTATTGTGGAGCATCTGTCAATAATACACATGTCCTTAATATTTATAATAGGGATGGTAACATTTTTTTCAAAGTTAATCGGTAAATAAAGAACATTATATTGACTCATTTTATTTACATTTTAGGTACTTTAGTTTTGAAACTTCAACTGAACTGACATCCCAAAAATGAATTAACCCCCTTCGAGTTATTTATCATATTCTGATTAGGGGTGTCCATTAATCACGTGATGTTTTTTAGCAAATTTTTAACCCCCCCCCCCTCCCCCCTGGTGATACCTGGTGAGGTTTTAAACTACCCCCCCACCCCTACCCAAAATCACGTGTATTTTTTTGGTACAAAATATCTTAAGTTTTCAAAATATTACCTTTAAATACAGGTATAATCTAATTTAATTCTGAAAAACTAAGTACCGTGATAAAAATGTCCAGACAGATATTAAGGTTGCAGGTTATTTTTGACCTTGAAAAGAGTTAAAACAACATAACAACAACACTCCGACCTTTGGAACTTAGTCTAGAAATCGCGCGTTCAACGAAAAATAAATACACGTGATATCTCACTACACCCCCCCTCCCCCTTTGTGATATTTTGTGATTCCCCCCCCCCCCTTTGAGCCTCACGTGATTTATGGACGACCCCTTATGTGTATGTAAGGTCTTTCATGGGCCATTGCCATGATGTGTCTCATGTAAAAACCCACAGAGTAAGGTTTCATTGAGTGCTATATTGGCGTTTTCATGAGGTTAAATGCAATTTGTTTTTATTATTAGTTAAGAAACTGTACCATACATATTTTTGGAAAAAAAAAGATTTCGTAAATTTTACAAAAATCATGAAATATAATGCGAAACATTTTCAAAATTCAAGTGTAAGCGAATAACGCCATAGGACAAATTTAGCGCCTAAAAATTAAAAATACCTAAGTACTTTTTTCCTGAAATAATGGTGGTTTTCAGTGACGGAAAAATCACTTTTCATTGCTTCTACACAACTGTGCTTTCAAAATTTTCAAACTAAAGGAATTAAGCAAGTGTTACTTTGACAATAGGAACCTAATTGTTTTAAACCGACTTTCATGAATATTAGTTTTCTACATAAAGTGTTAAATATTAATTTTCTTTTTAAACTAATCAGCAATTTCATAGCTAAGCATCTAATAAAAAGTGCGTTTGAGATTTTATACAGGAAAAATACTGAAAAAATCCGATTTAGAACTTTGTTCAGTTTTCCATACAAATTCTTGATTCATTGTTCAGATTTAGTATGAGAATCTGAAAAAAATTTAAAGAGCGGATTTTTCAATATTTTGTCCTGTATTCTATTGATTCTGAGTAACCCCTTAAAATTTCAAACGCACTTTTTTAGCACCCTCTATACATTATTTTCAATTTTGACTTGTACTTTATACCGTGAGAAGATATTTTAATTTTCTTTTATTGTAGTTACGTACTTTAAAAATATTAAAAAGTACTTACGTCATATTGAAAAACAATAACTTATTTTCAGCACGGCGCGACACAAGTGACTGATAACAAAATTTGAATCGAAGATAATTATATAAATAGTTGTTATTTTCTGGTACTTTTACACACTGTATTTTTCAACTGTGGAAAATACGCAAACTATTGGGGAAGTGGTATTTTGATAAGGGAGTGTGGTTAGGTATAAGTTATACAGTGTGAGTGTTTATTAAGTGCACATATGAAAGAGGGTGAAATAAGACCCAATTTTATCGCCCAGAAATTTTTTAAAAAAATTTATGGACGTTTGTTTATTTTTTTATTTATACCCCAGAAAAAAATATAGTTTTATGGACGTAAAAAGATAAAATAAGTAAAGTAAGTGGCTAAGCGGTATTGACTTTGACCTCCTAACCAGAGGTCGTCGGTTTAATCCTGGCCAGTGCACCAATGAGTTATTCGAAACTTACGTGTATTTTCATACCGAGTAGTGGTACGGCCATCTACTGCCAATCCTCACTTTTTTGTTTTAAGATTCTAGCCTGCTTAATTTAAAAATTACAACTTGGGGACAGTAGATGCTATTTAAAAAAAATAAACGCCCATAAAACTATAGAGCGTTTCAACAAATAGTTCCTATGCCGTTATGTTGGCAGCAATGTTTTCCACACACACTACATAGAACTCAGACACACACTACATAGAACGCAGACACACACTAACAAAATCGGTAGAAGCGTCTTCGCGTGTTGATGTCGTTGATAGACAGGGGAGCCAACATAACGGCATAGGAACTATTTGTTGAAACGTTCTCTACTTATTATTTTTTTATTTTTCTGGGCGATAAAATTGTGCACTTAATAAAGACTCATACTGTATATACTTTTGGAAAAACACAATGAATTTGATAATGATGATAGGTTGTTATGTTTAAAAGGTAGATTTTTGCAAATAACTAAAAAGTCATACGCTGGACGTCGCGTCTTCCCGTAAATCAAGTCGAGAACGTAGTGAGACAAAATCACTGGAGCAATGTCGTGAGTTTTCGTCAATTGTTTTAATTATTACTATTGTTTCATTCTCTTTTCTTTTCTTCGACTGATGGTATTGCCAATGAGTAGTTTCGATTTATTAGTTAGTTTACTGAGTCGAATAAATTAAATTATAACTTAACATTTATTAACATTAGCCCTACGTCCTAAATTAATAACAAATATCCGGGACAAACTAGGATTCCCTGTATTATGGGTACCACAGACTGATATACATACACATATACGTTTAAATACATACATATGTATAGATATTATAATACCTAGACACAGAGCAAACTAATCTGCTCATCACAGAAATATTTGCCCTTGGTGGGGATCGAACCCACGACTCTCGCATCAATAGTCAGAAGCACTAACCACAGAGCCACCGAGTCAGTCTGTTAACTAATAACAATGAATTTCAGATCTATTTGTTTGGTATGCCAAGGCTACGAGTCGGATGGAAGCGATTATTTTGTGAGAAGAAACCCAAAAAGCGAATGTTCAGACTGTGACGGCTCAGTATGCGAATGTGATGACTGTGATTGCTCAGACTGGGAATCAACCAGCGAAAGAGAAAGTGAACATGAATGCTCTTCAGCTGATGAAAACTATGCCACAGGTGAAGCTACGTACAGTGAAAGTGATGTAGAAGCTAGTGATGAACATAAAAAAGAAGAAGGCGATGTCAAAGTTGAAGCTAATAATGACAATCGGGAGTTTGTTAAAGTGAAATATATGCGGGTTCGTGAAAGCTCTGATGAAGATAGTGAAAGCGAAAATGATAAAACTAAGGAAGAATCTAAAAGTGACGAAAGTGATAATGTTACAGAGAAATATAAGGAGAAAGGAAATAAAAATAGCGAAAACAATAATAGAGAATCTGATAATGAGGATGGTTATCCAAAAGAAATAACTGAATTTCTATTGAAACATGAAATAACAGAATCAGCTGACAACACAGGTGTAAGAACTCGTCGTTGGGTTAATAATAACAACAAAATAAGTCGTGGATATCGCCATCGCAGAAGAAAGTTTGGAAACTCAGGTTCAGGTACTTATTTTAATTCAATTAATTTTTTTTGACAATCGGGAAATACATTCTGTGTTATCACACTTGTGTAAGGAAAACATGTAGTTACCTAAGAAAAAAAAATAGTTAAAGAATCGTTTGAAATTTTAAGTCGTGATCATAATCTAGGTACTCCAGGAACATAAATGCAGAGCCTTGACAATGTTTGCTATCATTTTGTTTCAGGACATACAGAAAGCGGTTACAGACACAGACGTCGTCGTAGTTTCTCTAAGAGCTATCCAAGCAAGCGTTCCCACAGACGCCTCTATTCCTACAGTAAGATGCCATCTGGAAAAAAATACTGGATTACTACACCTGCAGCTGTATGTACACGTTAGCACACTATCGAACAGTATGGCATCATAATCAGCCAAAAGACGTCTACTGTGGGACAAAGGCCTTCCTAAGGATTTCCACATCGACTAGTCCTGCGCTGCTCGCATCCAGTGGCTTCCCGCAACCTTCACCAGCTCAATGGTCCACCTACACCAGCCTACACTACAGTACGAGTATCGATGCGCCTCTCTCGAACTCTTTAATGCCCTAAACGGCCATCTGTTCTGCGAGCTATGTGCCCCGCCTACTGCCACTTCACTTTAAAGCGGACCAGACACTATCAGTAATAATGACAGTATTTTCAGTATATTTTCATCAGTATATTCTTTCAGTATATTGTCAGTATATTGTCATTACTTGAAAATACTGTCATTATTACTGATAGTGTCTGGTCCGCTTAACGATTCTGTGACCTACATCGGTTACTTTAATTCTTCTACGTTTCTCCTCGTTTCTCATTCGGTGACGTTGGGAAACTCCACCCGTAATACGCTCCTTCGCCCTTTCGGTAACATTGAGCCTTCTTATAAAAATAATTAATTAGGTACATCATAATAATTCGTGACCAGGAGGAGTCTTCATGGAAATGTGGCAGCAAAACCAAGTTGATCACTCTGAGGCCAAACGGACGCATGGGTAGGAAGGAGTATGGGATCATTGTCAGTGAGATGGAGAAGACGAGGAAGAACCACGTCAGTGGAGCCTTCAGCGGATATGAAATCATAAAGGTACCTACAATACTACTTATTTAGCTTTTCTTAGCTTTTTTCAACAGGTCGGCACGACACCGATACCGGCGGCGGAGATAGAGCGGAGATAAGAGGCGGAAAACTATTCATTCTTAGTTATTTTTTGATAGCGGATATTAATATCGTCAGGGTTTTGTTTTACCACTTTGTCAAAAGACAACAAAAAAACGAGACGGTATAAATTGGTATCGAGGACAGCGTACTTTTCATAGCGGATATTTCTGATCTATATAGTTACCTTGGTTTTATGCGTATAATAAATACCTAGCACCAAAAATATTTAGAAATATAAGGATTCTACAAAAATGGCAAAACATACAAACTTACTTCACTAATCTGATCCACGCCCTTGGGCCCTCTGTAAAGTATGGTCTAATCTTCCCAATATATGGGAAGATATTGGTTATTAAGAACACGCCTGTGTTGTGAGAACAGGCCGGTGTTTTTGTAGTGGTAATAGGTAGTTATTTAGAGGTTGTGACCGTGGTTCACTACATAATAAGTTTGGCAATCACAGTATAGTTCGCGTCACGTAAAAAGAGCGCTGGCTGGCGTTCCGAGGATGCACTTTGACAGCAACTGTTTAGTACCCTCTCTTTCACACTTACGCGATTTATATTATGCTATCCTATTGTCAGAGTGAACTGTTGTGCCCTCGGAACGCCCACCGGCGCTCTTTTTACGTGACGCGAGCTGTACTTGATAGGTAGCTACTTCTGTCTACTTCTACAGATCGAGAAGATAGTGAACCCCTGCCTTTGGAAGAGGTACCGTCACCGCCTACGCGACGTTACACATGAAGGTCTGGAGAATGAGCAGCTGCTGTTCCACGGGTCTCCTGAGTACAAGGAAATCATCCAGACTGGATTTGACGAGAGATATTGCAATTTTAGTAAGATTTTCATTTGTCTTAATTTGACTAGATTAATCATTTGCTTACACAAAGGTGTGAGAGGGACATGTAGTGGCTGGGTATATTGAAAAGCGTCGGTGGCGCAGCGGGTAGTGACTCCGTCCTCCTTACCAGAGGTCGTAAGTTCAAATCCTGGTCAGTGCACCAATGAGTTTTTCGAAACTTACGTGCATTTTCATACAGACTGCTTTAACAGTGAAGGAAAACATCGTGAGGAAACCTGCACATCTGATTTATAGATGTGTATGATGGTCGCGTTATACATTTCCGTACGTAGGTGTAAATCTAAATGCCCTACACGTCACCGCGGGTGATGCTAAGTGCAACACTAGGCAACCGCCGTCTATGCCTTATGGATTGAATGGTTAAATGTGCCACACGATAAGAAGAAGATGTAGCTATACTCTCGCTTTACGTGGATGTTTTTTTTTATGGCAGAGGTGGCAAACGAGCAGACGGATCACATGATGGTAAGCGATTTACTAGACAACCCGCAACACTAGAGGAGTCACAAGTGCGTTGCCGGCCTTTGATATGGGAGTACGCTCTTTTCTTGAACGTTTGAATGTCGTATCGGTCCGGAAATACCGCAGGCGACAATTCATTCCACAGTTTGGTTGTGCGAGGAAGAAATTTTCTAGTGAAACGCACAGTTGTGGACTGCCAATCATCTATGTGATGGGGATGAATATATTGTCGCGTAGAACGATGGCGAAAAAAGGCGGCAGGGATCAATCCGAACAATTCCTCGGAGCACTCCCCACTGTACATGCGATAGAGAATGCAGAGCCAGGCTTCATCTCTACGCAGCGCCAAGGAGTCAAGCCGATCTGAAATATCCTGGCAGCCGACGATTTGAGTTTCTCTCCGTTGAATTCGGTCCAGAGGGAGAATCTGGTACTAGGGTGCCCCTGCCCAGATGTGAGAACAGTATTCCATATGAGGCCGAACCTGCGCCTTATAAAGTTGCAGGTGATGGGCCGCAATGAAATAACGTCTTACGATCTTACGATACGATCTTTTAAACTAGTCATTTTTTACCAGGCGGAATGTTTGGAGCTGGCTGAGAATTCTTCTAAAAGCAACCAGTACGTTTGGGGCCTGAACGGTGTGAAGGGATGTCCTGGACATAAACAGAAAAACTGTCTGATATGCGAAAGGTAAGATATAAAAAGTCAAATTGAAATCGCGGACTTTTAACTGTGGTTTCTGCTCATGGAACTGAACAACTTTCTCTAAGGAACCAATTCAATCGGAGCAAAAACCTGGTATAAAGACCATGTTTTCTGTTCACCAGGCATCTGCTCCTCTGCCGGGTGAACCTGGGCAATGTTAAGGAGTTTGTCACAGCTCAAAAGTTGGCACATCCTCCAGCCGGGTACCATTCCGTTAAGGGTACCCCCAGCCCCGGTGGTCTGCAGTACTCAGAGAACATTGTATACAGAGGAGAGCAGGTAAGAGAATAAGTATAGCAGCTTTTCTTTTATAGGCATCTAAATATATATAGAGTTCTTCTAAAATACCACAAAAAAAGGAAGGAACTTATACTCAAAAATAAATTTTACTTCCCATACAAAATTGGCGGATCAGTTGGTCAATTATAATAGTATGAGGCCAAAAGGAGGCCAAGATAATTTTTTGGTGAATTGAATATAGATTCCTTCGGGAAAGTCCCAATAAAACAATCGATTAACACATAAATCAAATATAATCATTGCAATTAATATTGTAAGCGATATTACATCTATCATCATACCTTATTACTAGTAAACAAATAATAATAGGAAAAATATAGTACTTACGTACTTAAAGTGGCATTTAGCTATAATATAATATGTTTGATGAAATTCGGTTCAGGGATTTTCAAAACTTTTTTATAGTAATTTTGTAACTTTTTTCCTTTTTTTCTAGGTGTATCCAGAGTTTCTGATTACGTACAAATTGAAGCCCTGACATGCTACCTTCCTAAGTCTAAATCGGAAGTCTTCGTCATATTTCTTGAGTATCTTAATTAACCCTTTTAAAGAAAAATGAGCGTTTGGAGTTTTCGAGAAAAACTTACCTAATAAATGGTACCTAATAAAATTCAAAATGTAACCTCGTCTTATTCATCCTTGGCCTTACCGTCTTCTAAGGGTCTGCACAGACGAGGTAGTTTGTCCGCAGAGTTACAGACATTAATGATTCTCAGTCTAGAATCTAGATTAAAAAGTTAAAAATGTTCGTCAGAGAAATATGCCCTACTGTGGTTTTGCACTGCTTTACGAGTTGTTGTCGATGTTATTGGACTAAAAAGTACTCCGTGCATAGTCCCTCGTTTGCGCAAGCGCTTCCTATCTCGCTTTTACCCAAATTATAGGTATTGATGATACCGAAGATAAATGAATTTAGCAAGATCCCCTAACGCAATTAGAAACTGGCTATCTTCATGCTGGAACACATCAATGCTGTCAACGTTCATGTTTGGCGGCAAGATTCAGATAAGATGGTGGTAGCTAACCAGAGGGGCTCAGAAAATGCCCTACCATCAACCAAACCGAATCCTACAAACGACCCCGTCAGGAATCGAACGCAAGACCTCTTGATGTGAAGCTAGTGAATTAGTAGGTAACTAGACCACTGAGGCGATTGATTCCATGTGATCTTATGTTGTTAAATTTCAAGAAGAAGGCAGTTTTTTGACCTGACTTTTTTTCGCCCATTTTGTGATCTAAGGTTCCATCTAGGTAAGATCCAATTATGTAGAAAAAAATATTACGTTCGAAAAGTGTACAGTAACGCCTACTTCGAATAAATATTTTTTCATTTCACATGAATTCCATAGTAAAAAGTGTTCCGTATGTCTGGCAATGTATGATGGCAAGTATAATACCTGCTAGTACTATCTATTAAATTAAATTTTCTGATTTTTTAATGTTATATAAAGATACAATATTTTTGTCCTATTACTGTCTGTTACGTATTTTATATTATGTACTTCTAGTGCCTTGGATTATTCTGTTATGCTGCAATGTATTTTTATAAATAAATATAATACACTGGTAAAAGACCTTATACGTATTTTGAGAGGCTGCGGCATTAGCAAGCTTTGCTTCTTTACGGAGTGTGTGTCTTGGGCAAATACTTGGGGAAGTCTTTGCTTAGAAGTGGACGTCTTTAGGCTATCGTACTGATTATAAATGATTTATTTTTATACCCGTTATGAGGTCATAAAGTATTGCGTATAGCCTTTTGTTATTAAATCTTCTTATATCCGATACGTGATCAAGTATTCTGGGTAAGCCTGCAAAAAAAAAAAAAATCCGTCGATTAGTTGACAATATTGGGTACAGCTCCACCAATCCGGACTTGGTCCTCGCGTGTGAAGTATGGGCTAACCATCCCGGCTATGGGAAGAGACCCGTGCCCTCGCATTTAAGTTGTTATTGTTATACCGAAGAAAATCTATTACCTGCTCCCCTCTATAAATCACGTAATCCTCAGCGCCCTGTCTTTTCACGGATTGATAGCCGACAGGTGCATGAGCCCGTTTTGCTGTGTCCATCTCCGAAGATTTGCCAAGAGTCACGCGGCAGAGCAAAAGTTTTCTGGAAGTAAAAAATAGCATAATAACTTCGGAGATCTCAGGTTCTTGTCAATGTACCTATAATAACTAATCATTATTTCTCACCAAAACTCATCGTCATCAACCAAAATACATCCATTGCTGAACAAAGGCCTCCCCAAAGGGTTTCCACGCCGACTGGTCTTGCGCTGCCCGCCTCCAGTGGCTTCCCGCGCGTCCTTTATTTAGGTCATCGGTCCACCGAGTGGGAGGTCTGTCTATGCTACGTTCTCTGGCGCCTAGGCTAGATAAGGTAAATGGTAATATAAAGTTATACCAACCTGGTACCATTTGGTTTCGTTTTCGAATTCTCTTGTGCTTTAGTGAAATTGCTAGTAAAGTACAACCCTGCTCCATAATCACCTGTTGAAGAGACATTTAACTAGATAACTCTAATTTTATGAGAAACATAATTGACGACATTGAAAATTGTAGACCTCCCCCAATTGAAATGTGTATTTCACGGAGAAAAAGCAATATTAGAACACTTATTTAAACAAAAAATACATATTTTTATTTTTCGCGTTTGTATGAAGTGTTTCGGGGTTTGCTTTGACTTAGCTTACCCATTTTGGCGTATCGTTCATCGAATCCCACATCGATAATGTAGTTGTCGCTAGCCGCCGCATAATGGAACAGCATCATCTCGTTCGCGTCAGTCGCCTCGGCCCTCACCTGCTGTTTCCGGTACCAGTATCTTGACCAGAGGCATGGGTTTATTATCTTCTCAATCTGAAATTGAATAGTTATTTGTTTATAGCAAAATTAGCTGATTGGCCGATCAATTTTTATGAAGTCTTCACATCACAAATCTTACCTTAGTGATCATAACCTGCACACCAGACGTTACTCCACCCATCACCTCTCTCTTCACCACATTGTACTCGTGACGTCCCAAACTTCCGTGAGGATTCAAGAGTATCCGTTTAGCGTGTTGTCCGCACTTAAAACGGGAGCATATCTATAAAAAAGTGTGTGTGCTTATGACCACATGATAGAAGTGAAAACTTATGGACTGACTCGGTGGCTATGTGGTTAGCGATCCTGACCTCTGATCCGAGAGTCGTGGGTTCGATCCCCACACAGGGCAAACTTTTCTGTGATGAGCAGATTTGTTTGCTCTGAGTCTGGGTGTATTATATCTATATATGTATGTATTTAAAAGTATATGTGTATGTATATCAGTCTCTGGTTCCCAAGATACAGGGAATCCTAGTTTGGGGCCAGATGACCGTGTGTGATTTGTCCCAGATATTATAGATATTATTATAATATTATTATATTATTATTATGGACATTTAGCACCGAGTAAACGCGATTCAGCGTCATCGACCAACTGGAGCCGAGTATACCCGATTCAGCGTCACCGACCGACTGGAGCCGAGTAAACCCGATTCAGCGTCACTGACCGACCCGAGTATACCCGATTCGGCGTCACCGACCGACTGGAGCCGAATATACCCGATTCAGCGTCACTGACCGACTGAAGCCGAGTATACCCGATTCGGCGTCACCGACCGACTGGAGCCGAATATACCCGATTCAGCGTCGCTGACCGACTGGAAGCCGAGTATACCCGATTCATCGTCACTGACCGACTGAAGCTGAGTATACCCGATTCAGCGTCACTGACCGACTGGAGCCGAGTATACCCGATTCATCATCACTGACCGACTGAAGCCGAGTATATCCGAATCATCGTCACTGACCGACTGAAGCCGAGTATACCCGATTCAGCGTCACTGACCGACTGAAGCCGAGTATACCCGATTCAGCGTCACTGACCGACTGGAGCCGAGTATACCCGATTCATCGTCACTGACCGACTGAAGCCGAGTATACCCGATTCAGCGTCACTGACCGACTGAAGCCGAGTATACCCGATTCAGCGTCACTGACCGACTGAAGCCGAGTATACCCGATTCAGCGTCACTGACCGACTGGAGCCGAGTATACTCGGTTCAGCGTCACCGACCTGAGCGTGGCGGTTTATAGTTTCGTTTACTGCTCAGGGAATTGCGCCTAAATTAAATTTTCACTTCATAAAGTTTAGATGATTAGACTGCCATGTATAAGGTGTTAACAAATTAGCTGTTATTACTTAAACTGGGGCTTCTACTAGTGAAAGTGAACAACTTTTTTCCACGAAACCCATAGTCAATTCGCAAAAAAAAATTGTACTTTTCTAACAAGTAGTCGTCACCTGATCGGCCCAATTAGTATGGGTAGACCAAATTTTTTTGCGAATTCATTATGGGTTCCCTTGGGAAAGTTGTTCAGTTTCATGAATAGAAGCACCAGTTTAAGAAATAACAGTTAATTTGTTACCACGTTGTATGAATTTGAGTGGAGCTTATTACAATCCCCCACGGCCCAAGGTATCTAAATACGACCTATGTCCTATATGTCCCTACCATTGTCACGTCAGTTTAGCGAATAGGTACTTTGAGTGAGCTATGACTGTTCGCTCTGAATCTAATTTACCTATTAAGTTGAAACTTAGTTAAATCATGAAACTATGGTTACGTAGACGGCCGAAGGAATTTGAAATGTTTTCGATTCCGTTTTTTATGAACTAACGCGTATATACGTATATTTACGATTAAAGAACTTACGTAAGGCTTGGTAACATTCTCCATGGACCCCGAAGGCATTTTCACCAAACCATGGTGTAGTAGATGGCCGTGACTTTTCTTGTTATGCTTGGAATAGCCGTTACTTTCATGACGAAAATGTGATGCCAGCTAAAAATACAACCAAACATATATTTTTTATGTACGTAAAAGTATATTTAAATCATTAAAAATAGATGAATGCTATTGTTCAAAATTCTTTGTAATGTAATAATCAGGTATTATACTTGACTGCTACTCATCTGAGTAAGTAATAACTCTTTTTTTATCAAATGTAAAAAAAATAATTGAAACGATGACGTCATTTTTCAAGATTGGATAGTAATTACTTTACTGTACGTTGTTTTTTTATGAATTATGATGTTTTTGTAGTTTCAATAAAATATCTATTTAGATTTAGACTAAAAAAAAGGCTTTATTTCATAATGATGAATGAATATATGGCAAAAGACTATCTATCAGCCGAAAGACGTCCACTGCTGGACAAAGGCCTCCCCCAAGGATTTCCACACCGACCGGTCCTGTGCGGCTCGCATCCAGCGGCTTCCTGCAACCTTTACCAGGTCGTCGGTCCACCGAGTCGGGGGCCTGCCCACACTGCGCCTTCCGGTGCGCGGTCGCCATTCGAGAACTTTACTGCCCCAACGGCAAAAGACTAAAGAGTCTTTATTTCATAATTTGCAAGAAAGATTGCATCCTTGTAAATCAGTTTTATTACCTATATTCTTTCACCTGTGAATAGATTGATGTTCATGTTAACAATTTTTAAAAAATACTTACACAGAGCTCGAACATAATAACGCACGCGTATATACTACACAACAAGTTCATTTTGAAATTAAATAATTGAACAAAATTTTATGATTTCCGAGGCTAATTGTAGTCAGATACAAAGAAATACAGATGCTGTTATAGTCACCTAATATAATTATTATTTTAATAAATATATTTCTAATAATTACACGATCTAGTTCTTATTTTAGTTAATTATAAGTGCTTAAGTTGCTATTTTCCTTAACAACTGAGTTATATAGTGGATTGTGGTATACTGATAATAATGTTGTTTTTAAATTAAAACTAGCTACTGCCGACGATCTCGTCCGCTCTGAGTTATCAAGCCATTGTCAATTAGGTATCTATAATATTCTTTTACAACCCATGTCGTCCCCACTGCAAGGGCACGAGTCTCTTTCCATACCTCGTCGGGAAGGTTAGGCCATAGTCTACACATGGGAGCCAAGTCCGGATTGGTGGAGGTTTTGGGGCTAGTGGCCAACCCCTGTGTCAGAAATTCAAGCATTTCTAAACAACTGCGATCTAGTGACAGTAGCCGGCACCAACAGCTTAAAAGTGACTTGCGACCTTACGAAGCACGGAAATACTTATTCTGGAAAACTTATAACTAGGGCTGCCATCACCTAAATAGCCGATCCCGGACAAGAACTACGAAAACCGGACATTTGGGTGAAATCAGTTTTTTCCCCGGACATCTTGTTTTTTTTTGTAGTAAACACATGGGTGATGATAGCAGGATTGTTTTCAAGGGGGTGTATCTGCATATTAGGGTGATTCATATTAGACCAAAAAAATTTTTTTTTTACTCTCAACCTGTATAACAGATCTATTCCACTAGAAAACATACTATGATTTTTTATTTACTGTTCAATTAACATTTAAGGGTTGCTACCGACTTTTGGATTTTGCGTAATGAAGAAAAAACTATATATTTTTAAATAATTATTCATTACACTAAAAACTCAGTTTTATGGATCAAAACACTAGATTATAATGATCATAGCTCTTCTAAATAGAAAGAAAAGAAATTTTATATAAAAATCGCCGTATTGATGTTTAGATTTTTCTGTCTTTATTATTTTATCTAACAACATTAACTTCTGCTTCTGCTCCTCGTAGTTCGTATGTAATTTATTGTATTCTTCCATCAAAGAAACGTATCGTTGTATCTCATGTTTTGTACAATTTTATTGGTTGACCTGTACCTTTCTTCTTCTTCTCAGAACTAGGGATCTTTTTATATGAAATGCCAGTCATGTCGAAAAAGGTAATAGTATTTGTTGTAACGGAATCTTCGATATTTTGATTTGTGATTGTATGACATTTCTGCTGGTATCCGACCCTTCCTTCTTCATACGTATAATTTTATGTTTTGTTTCAGTAGAAACTCGTTTACCAAACTAGCTGTTCAGAAAGACACCAACGACGTCCCAACATCTTTTTTACGGCGACTTTAGATAAAACTTACCTGTGAAAATGGGATACCGCTTTCTGGAAGGAATCCCTTCGAAAAAGATGACAATTAAAATAAGTAGTTGATTCTGAGCAAAATCAATTATATATGTCGCTATGGTTTGAGCATAACTCCCAATAAATGGTTCAGATATCGCCGCAATCCTGAATTCCTGATTTGATATGTTTGATAGTAGTTCCCGTTTTGTATTTTGTTCTTTGGAATAGTCAATTTTATTTTCAAAACTGAAGGTATCAGAAGCTGCATTCCATCGTAGGCCTAATGTTTTTCTTGACTCAGTATGTTTAAACTCTACAAATCCTGTTCCCTCACTTTTATTTTCATTGGTTTTGATAATATCCGCATCGTTACTCGACCACTTTCGTAGGTTCATCCCGGTATTTTTTAGTAATTCTATCAGCTGATCATACAATAGCTTTGCTTGCGTTTTAGAGTTATGTCCACTCAGCAAATCATCCATGTAGAATGAATCCTGTAGTGCCGATGCTGCTAAAGGGTAAGTCTTTTGATTGTCTATTGCTATTTGTTTCAGGGTTCTCATTGCCAAAAATGGTGCCGCTTTAGTTCCATACGTCACAGTCGTGAGATGATATTCTCTGAGTTGCTGTTCTGGAAAGTCTCTCCAAATGATAGACTGTAATAGTTGGTCACATTCTCTGATACATATTTGACGATACTATTTTTCTATGTCTGCGGTTAGTACGTATTTATACTGTCGCCATTTTAAAATAAGTGTCTGCAAATCCTGTTGCAAATAGGGTCCACACTCCATCAAGTCGTTCAAGCTGTGTCCTGTGGATGTAGGTGATGATGCATTAAACACAACCCTGATTGGGGTGGTGGTGGAGTCCAGTTTCAACACCTCATGATGTGGTAAGTAACAAGTAGGTAAGTCCTTGTTAGTGCTTGCTAGTTTCATATGTCCTAAGTCCTGATATTCCTTGATAAACTGACGGTATTTTTCCATCAAATTGCAGTTTTTTGCCATACACTTTTCTAACTGAACGAATTGACCAATCGCTTTTCCTTTAGATGCTCCTAATTTATTTTCAAAACCCTTTTTCATTGGTAATGCTACTTCATAGCGACCGCTATCTAATCTTTTTGTCGTTGCTTGATATAAATCTTCACAGTATTGCTCCTCGTTGGTTAATGATGATGTGTTTGAGTTGATATCTTCCAATTCCCAGTATTGGGAAATTTCTTCCAAATTATTGATGACGACATGGCAGTTAAATGTTCTAACATTGCCTGATAGAATCCATCCCATTTTTGTCTGCTGGGCAATGGGTGCTTGAGATGGTCCCTTTATAAGACCATACATGATGATATCAGAGTACACACTTGCATCTAATAAAAGATCAATAAGGTTTTGATATATGATATTCTGGATCGGCTAAGTTAATATTTTGCAAGTGTGACCAAGTATTATTACCCAGTGACGTATTAGGTAAGTTGTTGTTAATGACACGTGATATGATCAATGCTTGAGTGTCGAACTCATAGTCATCGTAAATAGACTGGCATTGTAAGGTAACTAGACCTCTGCTTGGTTTAGGACCCGTGCCAATGCCTGATACAGATGCATGATATTTCATTCTCTCCAACCCTAGTAATTGTGCTGCATTTTCCGAAATTAAGGATACTTGAGACCCTTGATCGAGAAGAGCTCTTAAAGTGATATAGGTGTTATCCTTTGCTTTTATTTTAACCATTAAAGTTGTCAGTAAAATTTCTTCATCATCACTTGCCACGTGATTGACATTGTGCTGTTTGTTAGCGAATTTTGCTGATATGTTTGTCGCTGATTGTACTGTGGGTGAGGTGCGGGGAGCGGGTGGCATGACACCGCTCGTAGCTGGAATCGACGATGAAGTACCGGCGGTGGCAGTGAACGCGTCATGAAGTATCGTATTATGCTCACCGTTGCATTCCTTGCACCTCTTTGTGGAAACACATTTATTGTCGTAATGTTTGTAAAGGCAGTTTTTACATACCTTTAGTTTCGCAACCGATTTCAACTTAGCTTCCACTGGCAAACTAAGGAACCGTTTACACTTGTACAAATCATGATCTAAGTCACATAATGGACATTTTGATATGTAGGTTGCCACTGCTTGATACTGATAGTTTTTGTAAGATGTAAATTTGCCTTGATTATTATGATATTTGTTGTAAACTGCTTTAGGTGCTTGATAAGTAGAGGGTTGTTTGTTTGTCGATTCTCTCTCCTTTTTATGTACAGGTTCGAGAGCGGTGAATTTACTCTCGATAAAATTCAGAAACTCATCCAGCGACGGTAAATCTCTCGGCGATTTTCGTGCTTCTTTGTAGTCACTGTAGGTCTCAAGATCTAATTTCTTTGATAACAGATGGACCAGAAGAGGATCCCATGTGTTGGTGTCCACTCCTAGGTTGTGTATAGCGTGTATGCATTCCATTGTCGTATCATACAGCCTTTTTAGTTCGAAAGATGATTGCTTATGTATGTTAGGTTGGTTTAAAAATACCTCAATGTGTTTGGTGAACAGAAGTTGAGGGTTGTTGTAGCGATGGGTTAGTAAGTCCCATGCGGCATCATAGTTTTCTGCTGAAATGTGTAGATGCTGTATAATTCTTTCAGCTTCCCCCTTAACTTTTCCCTTAAGGTGCTGCATCTTTTGAGCTTTGCTTAGATATTTATTGTTGTGGATTGATTCTACGAATAAATCAAAGAAAGTAGGCCATTGTGTATACTTTCCAGTAAATGTCGGAATCTCAATTTGAGGAGTTGATTGTTGTAAATGAGCAGTTGATATCATTTTCTTATGCAGTTGCTTTTTTAGATCGTTGAAAATCTTTTCATTTCTTGTGAACTAATCATCATAAATTTCATCTGTCCCTTGCAAAACATAGTCAATTTTAGAATGAAGTTCGTCAATGACTTGCCAACGGTGTTTCAAATTTTTGATCTCATCCTCTATTTCCCATTTTTCGTCGATACTATCTACATTGATACGTCCCACTAGTCTTTGAAATGCCCTAAAGTTAGTTTTCTGTTGAGTTAACATCTCTTCTATCGGCCCACAAGGTTCTGTACCTCTGCTAATCTTGGGTATCTCAAAAACAGTTGATTTTGTATGACCTTCTCCATCAGGTTTTAATGTCGGAGTTTTATCAGAAGGAAGGTACGTTGAAATTTTCAAACGGATTGCTTCAAAGTATTGTTTTACTTGTTGATAAACATTATTTGCAAAATATTCCTGCGATTTATCTTCAAATTTCTCTAACGCAGTATTATTCATTTCAAATTCTCCCCAAAAGTCATCTAGTGCTTGTATTCTCTTTTGAAGGTATTCCTGAGTTTTCCTACTCGGCGAATCCTTACCAAAATTGATTTCAATTCTTTTGATTTCATTTAAAATAACTCCTTGACGTTCTATTAACTCTTCCATTTTGATAGATTAAATGACAAAAGAGAAAATAAAGAACAGTCTTACTTGTTTTGTTGCTAAGCTGCTGTAATATCGCTTCGCCTTAACAGCGCGCAGTCGATACCTGAACGGAGTGTCTCACGGTAACGTGACACCCAGTTACCATGCGCTTGCGATGCGCCTTGTCCTTTGCGATTAGTTTTTTACTAACACACTGTCACTAAAATAGTTATGATTACGCTTAGATGATAGTTTGCTAAAACTTTAGTTTTTGATACACTGCAATCCCATACAAATTACGGAAAGTCTCACAAAAGTCACGTTGCTTGTCCACGTGATCCCGTTTTGTGCCCTCCCGCGCGATGGGTCAGCAAAACTCGAAGGACCAAAAAATGTAATGTGTTACACTACATTTAAGATGATACTGATAAGATGATAAAGATTGATATTGATTATTTTAATAAAAGGTGATAATTGATATTAAAATGATAACACGGTTGCTTTGAATGAGCGCGTTTAATACACTGACTTTGGATTGCTACATAAAGCTTGGTCAGCAGTCTCGGCTTTCCAAGAAATGCATAAAATGCAGTGCGGTTCACCGTACACCGCGCATGCTTGCGGCCCGGCACTTCAGGGCCTTTTGAAAGGTCCCTTTTAGATTGGAGGACTTGCAGGCGACCTCCACAATCTCCTGCTGGTCCTCCTGGGCCATCCGGTGGAGCTCCTCTAGGGAGTGGTCCGCGTAAAGGACGCTGGACGCGCCATAACCAGCCCTAGCCCTGTCGGCGCGCGCCTGCCGCTCTCTAGCAGCGACACGCGCCTCCAAGTCCTCTTGGAGTTTCGCCTTTCTTGCCAGATTAAGCTGGCGTTGGGCGTCCTCCAAGCCGACGTCGTGGCTGTCAGTCACAGGCTGTTTTGCCTTATTCTTCTTTTTTGTTGTACTCTTAGCTGAGTCCGAGGAGGCCACGGACTCTTGCCTCGAGTATAAACGTTTACGCTCTTGGCGACCGTCTTTCGAGGTGGACTCAATGTCGGAGTTGTCCGACATGTCGTCCGCCCTTCGGTAAAAGCTAGCCACAGATGGTGTGTGGCTGGCATCCAACGCCGGAGCGTTGTCGGGTTGGCCCTGAGAAGGGCCTTTGGGTTGGCTCTGTGAAGAGCCCTTGGAAATGAAACGCCCGGAGGCGTCCCGCACAGGTCGAGGCCGAGCTAACGGACGTTGCTGCCCGTTATCCGACATCGTTAAATATTCAAACGCACGATATTCTGGGTCCCGCTCAACCTGAAACCGGAGTAACCTCGACGGCCAGGGAGCTGGGAGACACAGAGGATCGCAAAAAACAAGTAAAGACACTCAGGTCGCCTTCAGTCACAGTGCACTTTAGCCGCCGGCCTACCACTCCGTTACGGTGGATAGGCGCGACGTTACCAGGGGACACGACTTGTCTTGTCTTGTCTTGTCTTGTCTTGTCTTGTCTTGTCTTGTCTTGTCTTGTCTTGTCTTGTCTTGTCTTGTCTTGTCTTGTCTTGTCTTGTCTTGTCTTGTCTTGTCTTGTCTTGTCTTGTCTTGTCTTGTCTTGTCTTGTCTTGTCTTGTCTTGTCTTGTCTTGTCTTGTCTTGTCTTGTCTTGTCTTGTCTTGTCTTGTCTTGTCTTGTCTTGTCTTGTCTTGTCTTGTCTTGTCTTGTCTTGTCTTGTCTTGTCTTGTCTTGTCTTGTCTTGTCTTGTCTTGTCTTGTCTTGTCTTGTCTTGTCTTGTCTTGTCTTGTCTTGTCTTGTCTTGTCTTGTCTTGTCTTGTCTTGTCTTGTCTTGTCTTGTCTTGTCTTGTCTTGTCTTGTCTTGTCTTGTCTTGTCTTGTCTTGTCTTGTCTTGTCTTGTCTTGTCTTGTCTTGTCTTGTCTTGTCTTGTCTTGTCTTGTCTTGTCTTGTCTTGTCTTGTCTTGTCTTGTCTTGTCTTGTCTTGTCTTGTCTTGTCTTGTCTTGTCTTGTCTTGTCTTGTCTTGTCTTGTCTTGTCTTGTCTTGTCTTGTCTTGTCTTGTCTTGTCTTGTCTTGTCTTGTCTTGTCTTGTCTTGTCTTGTCTTGTCTTGTCTTGTCTTGTCTTGTCTTGTCTTGTCTTGTCTTGTCTTGTCTTGTCTTGTCTTGTCTTGTCTTGTCTTGTCTTGTCTTGTCTTGTCTTGTCTTGTCTTGTCTTGTCTTGTCTTGTCTTGTCTTGTCTTGTCTTGTCTTGTCTTGTCTTGTCTTGTCTTGTCTTGTCTTGTCTTGTCTTATCTTTAATTCCGGCATGCTCGAGGGACAATCGCCTACAGTGGTGGTGCTCTTCTTCAGACAGTGGTGGTGCTCTTCTTCAAACAAGGTGATAAGACCCTGCTGAAAAACTATAGACCCCTCTCACTTCTGAGCCATGTCTACAAGCTGTTTTCCAAAGTCATTTCGAATCGTCTTGCACGTAGATTTCACGACTTCCAGCCTCCTGGACAAGTTGGTTTCTGAAAAGGCTTCACTACTATTAGACCACATACTTTCGCTGCCGCAGATTATACTGAAGACCGAAGAGTATAATCGGCCACTATGCTTGGCGTTGTGGACTATGAGAAAGCATCTGATTCGATCGAGACATGGGCTGTGTTACAGTCTCTCCAACGGTGCCAAATCGATCCGCCAGGCAGCCTGCCTCCAGGATCAGAATTCGAAACTTATCCGGCTGTGGCGTGGGGTGACACAGGGAGACGTTATATCTCTGAAACTGTTCACCGCTGCCCTGTAAGACGTTTTCAAACTTCTGGACTGGAGAGAACTCGGCATTAATATCAACGGTGAGTACATCACTCACCTTCGATTCGCTAACGATATCGTGGTTACGATTTAGACCTTGAATGACCTAGGCATAATACTCGATTGACTCAGTAGAGCCTTCCAATAAGTGGGTCTTAAAATGAACCAGGACAAGACGAAAATTTGTTCCAATGCAATAAAGTACATTGAATTGAAAATTATCCTCCTCAGTCCTGAAGCATGATTTCGTTTGTACACTGAAAAAAATTACTTCAACGTACTAAAGGGTTTTTTATGTATATAAGTAAAATATATATATTTTTTGTCCTTTATGTAACACTTTTTTTGTATCTAGTTCCAATTCATTGTAATAATTTTTATTTAAAATATCGCCAGAGAAAGCCCCACGGAAAATGTCCCCAATAGGGGACGCGAGGACCGAGGAGGTTAAGTAAAATGTCCGTGTTACACCTACTCCTCTGAAGGTTGGAGACTCTACATTCAAAGTTGTTGACGAATATGTATACCTAGTACAAACAGTCCTGCTAGGTAGGTCCAATTTCGAGAAAGAGATCAATCCGACTCGGCTGGGCAGAGTTCGGGAAGCTCCACAATATCTTCGCGTCTAAAATACTGCAGTATCTCAAGACTTAGGTCTTTGACCGGTGATGACATAAGGAACTGAGACATGGTTTCTTACTATGGGCCTCGTAAAAAGGCTCAAGGTCACCTAATGTTCGAAGTAGCGTGCTGTGCTTGGAGTTTCCCTACGTAATCGAATCAGAATTGAGGAGATACATAGGAGAACGAAAGTAACCGACACGGCTCAGAGAATCGCTAAATTGAAAGAAATTGCAGTGCAGTGGGCGGAGCTCATAACTCGTAGAACAGATGACCGTTAAAATTCTCGAGTGGCGCCCGCGCACTGGAAGACGCAAAGTAGGCAGGCCTCTCACTCGGTGGACCGTTAACCTGGTGAAGGTTGCGGGAAGCCTCTGGATGCGCGCAGCGCAGGATCGGTCGGTGTGGAAATCCTTGGGGCCTTTGTCCAGCAGTGGACGTCTTTGGGCTGACGATAAAATAAATTAAGTACAAAAATTATTATAATTCTAGCTTCTGCAAACGAATTTGTCTGCGTGGACTTCCGGATTGTTATTTACTGGGATAAAAAGTATTCTTTGTGTTAATCCAGGTAATTATTTATCTGTGTGCCAAACTTCATTTAAAGATATTCAATCGTTTTTGTGTATAATAAACATACAAACTTTCAGTTTTATTATATTATAGTTGTGATTATAGTAGGATACGTTTTATTATATACTTAGGCTGCGTTGCAAAACGACTTCGTGATCCATGTAATGTATAACATGAGACATCACTGCAGACTACTGACAAGTAAAATCTAACCCGTTTTGTAAAGGGGCCTTAAAAGGTGGTCAAAACCATTTTATTTTTGTTTTAGAGCCAAACTGTATAACTATGTAGTTTTTTTTAATAATCGTAATCGTAATCATTTTTACTACGGTGCACTGCATCGTTATTAATCGTAAAAATTACGATTACAGATGCATAACGATGCACCGCTTCGTAATCGTTGCATCCCTATTTTAAATACAATACAGGGTTATTTTTGGACCCCCTACCAAAATTGTACAGTGATATCTACTCATGAAACTGAGCAACTTTCCCCAAGTAAAGAATGGTCAATTCGCAAAAACATTTTTGGACCTTTCATACTAATTTGATCACGCGATCGGCTTATTTTGTATGGAGATGGCAAAATTTTTTCTGCGAATTGACCATTGGTTATTAGGGGAAAGTTGCTCAGTTTCATGAGTAGAATCCGCTGTGAAGTTTTGGTGGGGGTCCAAAAATAAACCTGTATATTAGGGGCCATCCATAAATTACGTCACACGTTAAGGGGGAGGGAGGGGGTCAACGAAATGTGACATTATGTTTCAAGGGGCAGGGGGATTCATAAACGTTGTGACGTCACATAATAAATTATTAAAAATATATACTTTTTTAATTTCATTTATTCAATTCTGGGCGAAAAATTTCAATATGTCATGTCACACCAGGGAGGGGGTGGTCTCACAAATGTGACCATTAGCATAGTATAAATAGTAGGTTATCTCCATACAATGGTACATCGCGCGGCTTGTATGTGTGCGCGCCAGTAGGCACCGCCGTCTACGCACACAAAAGCAGAAAATGCCGAGGTGACCGAGGTGAAACTGTTGGGGCTGCACCGCGGCTGAGTGACGTGACGTGTTAGTCACTTGCCGTCTCTTGACACGACACGACATCGACGCCATCGCGTGTAAAAAAAATGACTGCATCTACAAAGCGAAAATATTGTTGTGTTTCTGGAATTCAAATCCAGAATTGTCGTTATTCAAGATACCGACTGATATGATATTGAAAAAACAAAATATTAAAGCCACTTATTCCATTCTTTGGTAACTCACGGAGGAACATTTACAGTATACCTACAAGTGATTAGTAATACCTGCACATCTCTTAACTGGTGATTCCACTCTTGAAACTGAAAAACTTGTTCTATATAACTTTGGACAAATCACATTTTTTTCTATGCTTTTCATACAAATCGATCAGCTTATTGAGCGTAGTTCATAATAATATTATTATTCATTCATACCAAAAAGATTATGCAATTTAAGCAAAGTTCTAGAACAAAAGTTGTTCAGTTCATAAGTAAAATCACCAGTTAAGAGGTTAGCATTTGGGTATGTGGCAGTCACCTGTATATTTTTGATCACTATTATCAATTTATCACTGTTTAACCTTTTAATTGATGGGCTTTATCGAGGTAATTTTACAATGATTATAGACCAGGAGCCAGGGGGCTTTAATTTTTCATTTAATATAAATACAGTCTGAACTTAAGATTTTTTTATTGCTATCAAATCGCCACTGCGCAATAATAATAATATAATTTAAATACTAGCTCCTTTTAATTGAATCGCTCTTATTCTGATTATTTTCACAAACTTTTTCTAAGCCTGTCGTTCCTTTCCTTCGTGCGGTGGTACAGCTCATTATTCTCGGATTTGCTATTTTTGGGTTACCTACCACGTTTCTTTTTTCTGATTTGACCTACAAGTCAATTTTTGTATCATTTATTTAAAAAGTGTTACAACAAAAGTTGTCACGTTAGACCCGACTAATAAATAGCCTTGATATACCTTGTTCCAATCAAGAAAAAGCAAAAGGTAAAAATCAAACTTACTATGGAACTGACACATGTCAACTTCAGTTGCCTACTAAGTTTATTTAGGTACCATTTGATTGAAATGACCTATATCTTTATGTATTTGTATGTATCTGCTGTTTAACAATCAGTTAATTATTATAATGGTTAGTACCATACAAAATACAATACAAATACGCAATGATGTGTGTGACTGATAAAATGCAGTAAGCTCCCGGTCTACATGACGCATCTAGAATCACGCAGACGGCCGCGGGCCGCGCCGCGCATGCGCCGTGTGCCGACCGAGAGCTGCTGCAACGCCGCGCCGCCGCGCAGCTTAGTCACATGAGTATCTGCCGGCCGTACCGCACGCTGTCCGCTGCGACGCCGTCGGCCGCACCCACGACGTCGCGACGACACGATTTCTCGCTTGTTATATTTTACCGTACCTATTTATATGTTATCTATAAGAAATCGTATGAAATACGTTACACGGTAAAAATATTCTATTACTCGGTCTGTCGTAGTTTACTATAGTACTTGTACTATTGGGTATTCTGTGACGATAGTTATTCTCAGAGATCACTGATCTAAGAGCGTTTAGTAAGTTACTAATAAATATACGGCTTCGTAGTTCTCCTTGATACCTATGATGTACCTATGTGATTCAATTTTAATTAGTTATTAGACATAATATAGTGGGTTTCACTTTTGGTCGATAATTATTGTATGAATAAAATAAAATACTATTTTATTCCAGGCATTTTTTTTATATAAACATACATACATATATACACTAATGCGTTTTAAATACCAACGTAAATATTATATCATTAAAATACACCCAGACACAGGGCAAACACATGTGTGCCAAGGTGGGAATCGAACCTACGACCCTCGGATCAACAGAGCGCTAGCCATTGAGTCAGTCAGTTTTTTTTAAATGAAATTACATAATTATTAATAGGTATAAGGTACTAACATTATTAGTAGCCGATATTTTAGTAAGCACTTTTACTTCTGATTTTGAATCTCGCTAAAATATTGGGCACTAATAAAGTAGCACTTTATGCAGGTATTCTACTCCTAAAACCTTGCCCGATAATAAGCTCATAGTCAAATCCCAAAAAAAATTGCCATCTCATAAAAATTGGTAAGCTGATTAACGAATTTTGTATGGGAAGTGATTTTTTGGTATTTATAGGTGTTTTTTAGGGAAATTTCTCTAAATTCATGATTAGAAGCCACAGTTAAAACTTTGTCGGTCATTTTGTATCACCCGGAATAGGTAAGTACATACACTTCTACAGTGAGGCACAACCCTGCGTGTTTGGTCAACAACACCATATACATAAGTATTATAGTCTACTACCGGCGAGCAGATCACCTACTCTCTCTACTCTGCCATTAGTGACAAGGACGGGGGGGAGGGTCAAAAATTATGAAATGCGTGTGACGTAATTTATGGATGGCCCCTTAGGGCTCTTCTGTGTCCAAAAACAAGGACTTTGCTATGAAGTCTTGTACTAAGTAGTGAAAATACTTTTAGAATTTGACCTGTGGTTTTGTGAATGTACTCAATACTCAATACTTTATTAGCATACCATAATGTACAATATAGATGTTAAAGTAAGTATAATCAGATCATTATGGACCCTGTCGGGCGCAGCTTAAAATAAAAGAGAGGAGAGGACGGAATAAAGCTAAAACAATTTAATAACTAAATAACGTAAGAAACGTTGTAACTAATAAATGTCTTTTGGTCTAGGTAGAGTTATTAGCTCCTTGGGCGTTTCTTATTCTCTCGGGTTGTAACTTAGAAACCAAAAATCACCCGTTGTTCAGTCTTCTTCTTCATTTCTTCATTTGACCACTTCAGAGTTCTAGTGGCCAGTCCACTCGCTTCACATTAGGAGGTCGCGGGTTCGTTTCCCGGCAGGGTCCAAGTTATTAGTAGGGCATTTTCTGAGCCCACCTGGCTAGTTATAATACCACATCTTATCTAAGTCTTGCCGCCAAACATCAACTAGATCTACTATCTAGATCTATATACTTACATTAAAGAAATATAAGCACTATACCAATTTTGTTCTTCATGCATACCTATACAGGGTGAAATTGAAATCGCAGAACAAATTTTAACAGTGGTTTCTGCTCATGGAACTGAACAACTTTCTCCAAAGAACCAATTCAATTGAAACAAAATAAAATTATGACTCTTCATACAAATTGATGACCTGAGTAGCCAACTTTCTATGAAAAGTCCAATTATTTTGCTCCGATTGAATTGGTTCCTTAGATAAAGTTGTTCAGCTCCATAAGCAGAAATCACAGTTAAAATTTCAATTTCTGCGATTTCAATTTCACCCTGTATACCTACATACCTATGTAGGAAATGTGGTAAACTGATTTCTAGATAGATAGAGTCGTGGGTTCGATCCCCACACAGGGCAAACTTTTCTGTGATGAGCAGAATTGTTTGCTCTGAGTCTGGGTGTATTATATCTATATATGTATGTATTTAAAAGTATATGTGTATGTATATCAGTCTCTGGTTCCCAAGATACAGGGAATCCTAGTTTGCGGCCAGATGACCGTGTGCGATTTGTCCCAGATATTATTATTATTATTATTATAGCTATACCTACGGTCCTACGTATACTAGGTCTGTCCGATACGAACTCGGTCGGGTTTTTTTTATTGTTTTGAAGGCGGAAAATCCTGTGCGACTTTTTTTGCGGTTGGTGGTCGGCAGTGGTGGGCAGTTTGTGATTTGATAAGATAGGTATGTAGACTACGCAAAAATATTTTTCTTTCAGCAGTTTAAATTGCGATGTTCAGAGTTATCGAGTACCAGTTGTGACAGTTTGTTTGGAGTAAGTGCCACGCATCAAATACCTACGAAAGGAAAATGCCGTAAGTATTTGTTTTTTTTATGTGATAGGTGGCAAACGAGCAGACGGATCACCTGATGGTAAGCGATTACCGCCGCCCATAGACACCCGCAACACCAGAGGAGTTACAAGTGCGTTGCCGACCTTTGAAATGGGATGGGGGATGGAGGGAATTGGAAAGGTTGGGCCTCCGGTGCCCGCCCTCACTCACTCGGCGAAACACAACGCAAGCGTTGCTTCACGCCGGTTTTCTGTGAGGCCGTGGTATCACTCCGGTCGAGCCGGCCCATTCGTGCCGAAGCATGGCTCTCCCACGGATAAAAATGTTGTTTTTTTAAAAAATAAATACAGGCTATTAAAAAAAGTGCGTTTGAGATTAGAGTACAGGAAAAATAATAAAAAAACCGATCTACAACTTTTTTTTCAGTTCTACATACAAATTCTTGATTCATTCGTATGGGAAACTGAAAAAAGAAAGTTGCCGATCGGATTTTTTAAATATTTTCCCTGTATTCTATACTTGATTCTGAGTCACCCCTTAAAATCCCTAACGCACTTTTTTATAACCCTGTATATGCAAAGTGTAAAGAATGCGTATGTTGCCCTCACAAGAAAGAGGACCGCAAAGTATACGAAAATTCCATACAGGCACTTTGCCTTCCTTCTCATGAGGGTAGTGTATAGGGCCCGTAAAATGGGGTTTCTATGACTATACTGAAATCTTTAAGCGGACCAGACAGGACCAGACACTGTCAGTAATAATGACAGTATTTTCAAGTAATGACAATATACTGACATTATACTGGCAGTGTAGTGGTTGGAATGATGGTCTGACGCATACTAAACCATGGAATGTCATTATACTGATATAAAAATACTGTCATTATTACTGATAGTGTCTGGTCCGCTTTAAAAAAATTGTATTGTCCATATGAAAGCTGATAATCATCAGCCGAAAAACGTCCACTGCTGTACAAATGCTCTCCCAAGGATTTCTATACCGACCGGTCCTGCGCTGCTCAAAACCTGATTTTGATCATTTTGGGTATACGAGTTGTTCAATATTACCTATGTGTTAGCGGGTTTTTTACCAATTTCTTTGCGAACAGGTGAAGAGAAAACGCTTATTTCAAAAAGAAAAAAGCGAGCGCAGCAAGCGCGAAATTTTTTGAATAGTTAAGAAATGCCTGTTTTTATTTGCATTTTATAGAAGATTTAGTACTTCGGTTAAGCTTCAGGGGGGGCAATTGCACCCATTGCCCCCCCCCCCCCCTCCTGGATCCGCGCTGGGCCCGGGCTTTGGCAAAATCTACTTTGGCGAAATTGTATGCGGTTTTTACAGTGTATTGCTGTAAATATTCTTAAAACCTGGTGCATTTTCATCTTGACACATCGCCTAGAAACGGAGGATTAATAATATTTTAAAACGCAATATAATCGAATTCCACGCAGACCAAGTCGCAAGCGGAAAGCTATTTTAAAATAACATTAATTCGTAATGTACTTACTAATTGACGTGGAAAAAAATGTTGTCGTAAGGAAGTCTCCGCTCTGTTCCTCGAAGTTTAGGTAAATACAGTCTACTATTCTGATCTCTGCTGATAAATGTTTCCTCGTGAACCTAGGATTTAGTAAAGGTGGGGGAAAGTGGCTCGATTCGGAAAGACCTAGTAGACCAGTCGTTATAGAATTCCTTGGGGAAACATAGGCTAGCAGTGGACGCTATTTTGCTGATATGATCACTTTTAAGATCGCTTACATATTATTTCAGATACCGTTGTCAAATTTGCAAAGACTGCAGTGACATTGAGGACGTTTACCAATCCGATAGGGACTACCCTTCTGATATCTCCGACTCCGACACGGAATATTTTAGAAGAAGATGGAGAGGAAGGCACTCTAGAAGAACATACCAACATCGGCGAGGAAGCGAAAGAAGCGGCTATACTAGACATACATCAGAAAGAGAGCAAAGAAGAGGAAATGAGAGGAAAAATAGGGGTGAAGATAACAGCAGAACGTATAGAAGACGTAACTATTGGACTAGTGAAGGCAGGAAAACAAACAACAATGATGAGTTTCGTTCAGAAGGTGAAAACTATGGAAGAAAAAGAGAAAGATATATTAGTGAATCTGATGATGATAACGAAATGGATATGAGAAATGAATTAAACAATGAAGGTAAAGAAAAGAATAAAGAAATAGGTCAAACTTGTACCATCTCTATTTATGATAGTGATAGGAAAATATATACAAATAACAATGAAAGCAACAAAAATAGTAACATCGATTCAGGAACTGATAAGGCGAGTACAGAAAATATTCAAAAAGATGCCAAGAAGAAAGAAAATGTTAATGATTCACCCGATAAAGTTCAGGAAACTAACATAGACAAAACATTAAATAATAAAATCGAAGAATCTCAGAGAAACCGGCCAGAAAGTAACGAAAAAAAATATGAAGATAACAAAGAAGAGAACAACCAAGAAACAGAAGATGAGAGTGACTATAAAACTGATAGCGACAGTTTTTGGAAGGGTTCCTCGGATTTGGAAACAGAAACTGATACTGAGTCGGATGATAATAACGACGAGAATAGGGACGATGTAAGTATTGATCAGAGTATTAATAATAATTTTACCTTATAAATAAAGAGTTGCATGGGCATTTTTAAAAAAAGTGACGCACTACGGATTTTGGTTGTCCCTTGGTATAAAATTGCATTTTAAAAAAATCTGAGACTACAACACCAAAATGGAAGTTTTAATTAAAATATCGTTTTTATATTACTTAATTTTTCATCAAAATCTAATTATAAGCCTGTTTATATACAAAAATATTATCATAAATAAAAAACCTAATTTCTTCGTGCAATACTGTCCCTAAAAAGTTACCACTTCTTTGTTTCGTTATATAGCAAAAACTATAAAAATACCTAAAAAATTAACCGCATGTGATGAAATATATATGTTATTTTAATTGAAATTACGAGTAAAAGTAAATTTATATAAGAAACTACTATTTAAAATAAATATAAAAAGCCTGTCCCTGGCAATTCGTCAAACCTGACATGTCAGGTTTAGTTACGGGAGGTTATGGTGATTTTATGTAATTGTTAAAGTATTTTAGTAAGTTTTGGGGAGCTATTGTGAAATGGCAATATTAAGAGCATAAATAAAGTATTCCGGCCTCCGTTTCATCTTTCAGTGTGAGATTAGAGTGCGACCGAAGTGGATGCGTCGATATTAGGTAAGTTTTTTCAATTTTTGTGTCAGTGTTTGTTACGGAGTTTCATAAGATAGGAGTGGTCTTATGTTTTGAACCTTTTAATTTTAAATAAGCAATAGTTTTTCCATCACGTTTTTGTTTCGTTAGTTCTACTGGATAAAATAGTTTCTGTTAAAAAGCTTATTTAAATAAGTAGTAGGGGCGAACGTTACGTCAGTTTCGGAACAAATTGGTGTGTAACATATTACCTGACTAAGAATGTAACGAAACTGACGGCCTAAAGTCATCGGCACACAAAGTACATTTTTTATCAAAACTATACTGTAACATGTCTATGACTGTTAATTTGTACTGTATTTTTTCTTTACCTTTGTATAAAATAGAAAATATTTAAGTGCAAAGGAAGATGTCCACAGTGTATGGATCAAAAACCCAGAGTCAATATGAACAAACTTATGCCATAGTGTTCTTAGCTTTAACCAAATAATTTCACTAATAGGATAAATGCGAAGGTATGGATGTTGTTGTAGGTTTCACTTTCACGCCGAAGCTGCTGAACGGATTTGGATGAAATTCGGTGGGTAGATAGATAAAACACTCGGTTAACAAAAAACTTGCGTTGCGACTTAGGTAGCGTTATTGAGTTCATTCTAAGGAATCTATTGGCATACAGTGTGTTCGTATTTTTGATTAATTATTTATATTTTTTATTATTTCATTTTTTAATACCCTCACCTAACCGTTTTTTTTTTAGCAAAATGGCAAAAAGTGCAGCTGAGCGGATGAAAGAATACAAGGAATCCTCAAAAATATGAAGACCAACGTAAAAAACAGTTGGGAAGGGTAAAATCAAAAAAGAAAAATAAGAAATGACAGATACTGAAAAACAAGAGCAGAGAGAGGCGTGGAAAAGGCATAAGAAAGCGCAAAGTGATTTAATACTTAGAAATATTTTTTGTTAACTACGTATCCTGTAAAACTTTAAGTTCCTACCTATTTCTAGTAAGATTTTTAATGCTCGTTTTTTAATCATAAGTAACTTTATACTTTAATGTAAGAAGAAAGAAGATACTTTTTTAAGGATCTGAAATAAAAATAATATATTTTTAAGTGACGTTTTATTTGTATTTTCAAATAAATTTCTTCCTGTAAGTAAATGTTTTTATTTATTTATTTAACTGCGTTTCCTTCTAATCAAAGAATAAGCTTAGTGTATCCAAAACTTTACCCCGTCAGTTGCGTTCAAGACGCGTCAGGTTTAGTTACGGTCCCTATAAATTATATCGGAAAAGATTTATTTTATTCAGTTTAGTTTTGATTCTGTTCTAAAATTGTATACTTTTGAAAAAAAGGTAAATAGATCTGCCAGTTGTAACCGTCCATTGTGGGAGAATATTCATGCATACAAAAGAAATGTTAAAAGAGTTCTTATATTATACCCTCAATGTAACGAAACACTACTTCCTAAGCAGTTTCTTGGCATTAGTGTAAATTTATCAATTTTTTGGTCAAGAAGTGTTTTATTTAAGGAATATCTTGTAATTAAATCATAAATATAAGTACCCCAGATTCTGTACTTCTTTAGTAGAGTTCAAAAATAATCGTAACTAAACTGACCAATATTAGCTAGGCAAGCGTAAATATTTTTTAATTATTATGTAAATATTAAAATTAACATGAAACTTCTTTGTTTTTAATAAATATTATTAAATATACTACATAACTGCATCATTAGATACTAAAATTATCCCAAAAAATTATTGATATAAAGTTTCGAAACTGGCGTCAACATTTTTAAAAAGGCCCGCATGACTAAATACTTGCTGACAAACAACGCACTGCCTAACATGTTCAGTGGGAACATAGAAACTATAGGAACAACATATGTTGTTATTGTGATGTGATTCCCTTCATCTACATAGTGTCCTTAAAATACATGAGTTACCTGTATCTTCTATTCATGAAACTGAACAACTTTCTCCAAGGAACCTATACTCAATTTACAAAGAAAATTTTATCGCCTGATTCGCCAATTTTGTATGGGAAATGCAATTTTTTTACGAATTAAGCATAGGTCTGAGGTCTGATAAAGGTAATTTTTTTAGGCATAGAATAACGTATGCATTTGTAATTACAGGCTCAGATATCAGTCAGAGATAAACGATACGCCAGTTACCAAAGTAGAGGCAATCATGGAGGCTATAGAAGCGGCCGTGGGAAATCCCGCAAGAGAAGATCCCTCAACATCAGTTATGTCAGAATGGCGTCTGGGAAGAAGTTTCCAATTATTACTCCTGTAAGTTTTTCTACAATTGGTAAACCCTTGGCACAGTCTCACCTTATGGTGAAAGCGAGCTTAGCATAATTAATAATCACACACGGCCAATTGAACTCAAAGTAAATTTCGTAAAACCATATTGTTATCATCTTTGCGCACCGGAAGACGTAGCTTAGGCGGGCCTCCCACTGGAGGACCTCTGACCTGGTGAAGGTTGCGGGGAGCCGCTGGATGCGGGCAGCGCAGGACTGGTCGCTGTGGAAATCCTTGGGGGAGGCCTTTGTTCGGCTGATGATGATGATGATGATAATCATCTTTGTAATAAATACAATATCTACACAATAAATGAATTTTATGAGACTAGTAAACTTGCGTAACTATTTAAAGGTCTTTGAGAATATATTTGGTCTTTATCCATATTGAAATATTACCAGGCAAACAGCTGTACCCTCAGTGAAAAACGCTATAAGTCCGAAATTGCAGTTTTGAGAAAAACGGCTTTAAAGTTTTTGCACCTTTACTTGCGTATAACTTTTTTGTTATTATTTTTATTTATGATGTAGAAAATGTTCCAGGATATAATTTTGAGCATCTTTATTATGATATGATATCTTTATATGATATAGTATAAAGAGTAGCATTTAAATTAATACATTAGGAGCAAATAAGAAAAAGAGTGACTTATATTATTCGCCACATCAGAATGTACATGTGTAATGTAATATAAGAACACTTATATTATTTTACACCACAACTATTTATTTTAATGTTATTGGTGAAAAATGATATACCTACGTATTGAGATATCATTTAAATACATTTATACTAATAAGTCACAAAAGTTCCAAAACAAAACTCTCGCAAAAAAGTTGCATCTTTACTTAGCAGTAGATTAAATACAATAAACTACATAATTAACAATGATGAATTAAAAAATACAAAAAAATTACATAAAATTACGTGTTTAATGATATATTTCAGCTTGTTTTGTAACAGTTTAAAGGACTGGATCGTGTCAAATGATATAAATCGTTAAGGCAGGAAAATAATATAATATTTTTACTATATCAATATTTTCAATCAAATCAAATTCAATCTCGGATACTTTAAGTACCTTTGTGAGATAGAAAATAGCCAATTGGGACACCGGTGAACCCCATGGAAGTGCAATGGGATATCATTAAAGATTTGTACACCAAAACATCTGGTGAGATTTACTACAAAGATCTACTACGGATGATTCGCCAACTCCAGGAAAAAATTTCATGAGCAAAAAGCAAAACGCAACGCACAATCGCATTTTTTGACTTAAATAACGCCTTTGACACGATTCACAAGGAGGGTTCACAAATAGGATTTTTCCCAAAGTTGCTGAAAATAGATCAATCCTTTCATGATAATATGAAAAGTACCATAATCTTTAATGATTCCACTTCCGATCCTTTCAAAATGTGCAGTTCGTGAGCGTTGGAGCGTTTTAGCACCAACACTATTTATCAAATTCTCCATGCTTTAAGTCGCTATTGGCGATTCGCATCAAGGAGTTCACTTACACATGAGAGTAGATGGCAAATTATTCAACCTCGCCCATTTAAAGTCTCGCTGCAATCATGATGTAAACACCTTGCTCGTTGCCGAGACGCAGTTTTCGTGGTGAAAACTAATCAGAGCTCCAAGTTCTCCTGCACTAATTTGCTCATGCATGATCCCAGTTGTCCATATCAGTTAATGCCAAAAAGACCGTAATTCTCGCACAGGGTTACTCATACCAGCCTAGCATCTTGTGGATGGAGCGACTTTTGAAGTTTTTGAAGTAGTTTTTTTTGTTACTTGTGGTCATCTGTGTAGAGCAATCTTTCTATTGATGGAGAGATTAACACTCGCTTCGACGAGGCAGCCACGATGTTCAGTAGGCTTTGTACAAGAATATGGAATAATAAACAGCTTACAGTAAAAACCAAGATGATCGTTTTCCAAACTTGCGCCTTGAGTATACTCTTGTACGGAGCTGAGAAGTGGACATCGTATGTCAGGCAGGAGTGGCGCCTGAATACCTTCGGAGCAATCTAGGTATAATGTGGTAAGACAGGGTAGCAAACGACGGGGTGCTGGAGATCGCGCAGCTGGACCCTTATCGATCGGCAAGGTAGGTCTTGTTGAGCTAAGTAGCATTCGCGAAACGAAAGTAAGTATGACCTTTGCTACGATTTAAATACTGTGCTAAGCGAGACATGGTTGCGTTTAAGATCGGCGGCAGCAAATGGGAGAATCTTGCGTCCAACAGCTATGAGTGAAGAAAATCTATATCTGATGGCTGCAAATCACACAACAATGACTGGTTTTAGGACCTAGGACGCCGACAAGCGAGCCCAAAGGCACCATCGTCTCTTGTCAGACCCATATCTTCAGTTTACGTGTCAGAAGTGTGGCCGTATGTGTCGTTCCAGAATCGGATTTTTTAGTCACAAGTAGCTCCATTACACTCATGCTGCTAAAGTCATCTATCTACGTCCCTTTGATTTAGTAAAAGTGCAAGAAACAAATAAATAAACTTCATGTTTATAATATACCGATTGCAATGTAATTTTGATTACAATTTGTAAAGGACGTAGTAGTTTTTAAATATTATATATAATTTTTATAAGACATAGTTGATTTTTATAATAAGCTAACAAATTAACGAGCAGCAAATAGCCATAATTTCACATGTTTTTATGACATGATCAAGCTATTTTAGTTACTCATTTAGACAACTAATAGAATTGTAATACAACTTGTGCATGTTAATACAAGTCGGCTGTGCCCTACATGTTACATTAATTATAACTCAGATCACTCTGGAAATGTTTCGTGTCAAATGATATAAGTGACGTACCTGGCGCGATATTTTTTCCAAAAAGTTACGCGTGCTCCCCCCACGAGGTGTTAGGCGGCATTTATCTCACCACTTTGCACCGTGAAAGTGCGCTGTTTATAATTGTCTCTTTTGCGTCTGTCTGAAGGTTATGTATTAGAAGAAGATAGTACCAAAACAACTTATATCACTTGACACCAAAATATTGTTTGTATTACTGATAAGGAACTGGGAACATTTTTGATATAAGTGAGTTGTATTGTTAGACACGAACGTAATCGTTTATAAGTATTCTCGTGAAAAATAATATATTTAGATATATATCAGATTACACAAAATTTTAACGATGTCTATCTAGTTTCAAGTGTACTATATAGAAATGTATCATTATTCACATTAGAGTTATTTGAAGATTGAGTCGTGAATGATAATACATTTGTAGTTGTATCATCACGCACAATCTTTTATTATTATACTATCTATGGGTATGATGATTCAACTGAATTTATATTATTTTACACGTATCAATTAAGTAACTTATGTTAAATTGAATGTGTGTTTGTCAAGTTATATCAGTATACGCGAGGCTTTAATAGCTATTGTATGATTCAAGTCGACTTGTATTATTGCGCACGAAAAATATCTCCGGATCTAAAGCAGTTAGAGCTTCGTGGATTAGACAGAAAAATAGATTATTTTACACTGGTTATAAATGTCTAAAAAACAAAAAGTGATATAAGTCGACTTATAGCGTTTTTCACCGAGGGTACAGACAGTATCTCAAATATTTTAGTTTCAGGTCATTTAAAACTACATACCCAGATGGCTTTACGAAATAAATAGATTATTGTTTAAAAGTTAGTTGCTTGTTTCGAAACTGTGTAATAAATAAACGTAAAAAAATGTGTCAAGATGTCATAATTAAATATGAATAGTTAAAACGAAATGTAATTTTTATAATTCAACTTCTAATTTATTCTTCTACAGAAAATAAAAGATTTTAATTGTGGAACTCCGACCAAGAGGATCACACTACATCGTAACGGCAAAATGAGTGGGAAAGAGTACAAAATAGTGGAGAAAGAGATGCAGAACTCCATTGTATACCATCAGAACTGCGCTAGTGGTGGAGGATGCTATAACAAGTACGAAATTGTAAAGGTAAGTCAGTTGTGTATCTTTCACCAGATTAATTGAATATTATTCTAATTCTGATTAAGTGGTTTTGTAAGGTCAGAAAAAAGGAGCTGGTAAAACACAGGAGGAGTTTTAATCAGGCCAGCTAGCTATACATATAACTAATTATCGCTCCATTTCTTCTTCTTGGTCGGTTCACTCTTGGCAAGTGGTCGTGGTCATTCTGTCGTTGAACAACACGTCGCCATCGCCAGTCCTCTCGCACTGCAGTTCTCCTGGTGCTTTCATTTAGGGAAACTCCCAGCGCGGACTTGATCTAATCCAGCGTGGGGGACCTGCCGCGTGCTCTGGTGCCCTTACTCCATACCATACAATTTCTTTCCCAGATCGAAAAGCTGATAAATGGCTGCCTCTGGAAGCGCTACCGCCACTTCCAGCAGGACATCATTAACGAACACGGATACGCTAACCAGAGGATGCTCTTCCACGGATCCGCGAAGGCGGAAGACATTATCAAAACCGGCTTAGATGAACGCTACTCGGATTTGGGTAAGAACTTCGGAGGAATGTAAACAGGCGCGGATCCAGGGGGGGGGGGCAGTGGGTGCAATTCCCCCCCCCCCCTCCCGAAGCCTGACCGAAGTACTAAATCTTCTATAAAATGCAAATAAATTAAGGTATTTCTTAACTTCATACCATCGACCGCTTTATAAATAACTGAACCGAACGATCTCCTGGATCCGTGCCTGAATGTAAAATAATATAATTATGGTCATGAGTATGATTATGAATTAGAATTATAGAATGCATATGCGGGCGAACTTCACTGCCATATTCTACCAAAATACCTAATTTAAGCTAACTTGGACCACGGTCAGACCACTGCTGTACTGAAAAAAGGTATGTTGGTAGGTTTTCAGTTGCGATGTCCCATTTTTATGTACCGTAAAGAAAGAAAGAAAGAAAAAAGTTTATTCAGCAACAAAACAAAGAAAATAGAACAAAACATAAATCAAAAATATATTTTCAATGCTCTGTCAGATCTCTTACTTTATTTGTACACGCCTTTACCCGTTTATATCCCATTCTCTCATACTTACTGGTTTGTTGGCAGAAAACTCTTACAGAGTTAAGCATACCATTTGTAATTACGTTTACAATCCTTGTATTTATCATGTATCAGTGTACAATAAACAATAAAATAAAATAAATAAATAAAATAAAAGATCGTATCTTAATCTTATAAGTTTTTTTTCAACAAACGTTTACTCTGGCTTTCCAATTCCAGGGGGCATGTTTGGAGCTGGACTTTACTTCGCGAAACATTCATCAAAATCTAACCAATACGCATTCGGTTATATGGGGGGATCCGGTTGTCCGCTGCATTCCGACAAGAACTGTCATTCGTGTGAGAGGTGCCTAAGTATTCTTTTTTTTAAATTGTTGAGTATGGCCAAAAGCTGCAACACGCAACTCTTTGCGCAACCTTCAAAGACCTTTTCAATCCCTTCTTCAACAGTACTGTTTTGTAGACTGCAGAAAACCTCGGGTGGAAGATTGACTGACTCAGTGGCTAAGTTGTTAGTGCTCTGATCTGAGGGTACTACACAGGGCAAACATTTCTGTGATGAGCAGACTTGTTTTCTCTGTTTGGGTGTATAATACATATAGTTGTTGCCATTACTCATTACGAATTTTTTTAATGAAATTACAAATTCTTATTTTTTTCTACTGTTTCAATAAATATCTAGACGCGAGCACACTAGTGAGTCCCCCAACTACCCTATTCTTTCAAAATTCCAGAAAAATTCTTCTATGTCGCGTGACGCTGGGCAAATCGAAGAATCTCTACACAGGGCAGAATCTCGCGCACCCCCCAGCCAGACACAACTCTGTGGTGGGTGTGCCGAGTAAGCAGAAGGGGGGCCTCCGGTACCCTGAGTACATCGTTTACAGGGGCGAACAGGTAAGCGATACCAGGCGATATATTTTTACTTCACTACGCTTTTTTACCCTCAATTGGTGAGCGCTTGGCATCATCTCCCCTGATGGTAAGTGATGATGATACCGAAGATGGAATTGTGCTTACCAAGATTCCCCAACGCAATGGGGAACTGGCTATCTTATCTTTATGCCGGAACACATCAATGCATCAAACACGGCAAGACTTAGATAAGATGGTGGTGGTAGCTAGCCAGGCGGGTTTTAGAAAATACCCTACCACCAACCAAACCGAGTTCCATAAAGTAGGGTCCCTTCGGCACAAAATACAAAGATACAGAAGGTCCGCTCAATAAGCTCACAAAAATCCCAAGCATATACATGCTTATAGACGTACCTATACGGTCGTTGTAGACAAGATCACGTACTGTGCGATCGTGACCTTGCCTCGAACGGCCGTATATTTCTATAAGCATGTATATGCTTACGATTTTAGTGATTTGTATTGAGCGGACCATCTGTGTCTATTTGTGCCTTCGGGAATCGAACCCGCGACTTCCTGATGTTAAGTTAGCGGACTAGCCGCTAGGCTACGGAGCCGGTTAAAACCAGTAAAAATAAAATAATAATATGTTATCTTTATACCGGTAACCGGCCACATCGCGCGGCTTGTACCTATATGTTTATGTGCGCACCAGTAGGCACGTTCCGGTCGCACGCACACTACGGTAACTACAGAGGTGATTAAGTCGAAACAGTTCAAAGCCCCCCGTCCGACTAGTGTGCGTGCGTCCAGCCAGTGTTTGTAAAGCGCTACTAGGTTAGAAGCTGATTGTGAGACAAACCAAGTGTCTTCTAAAGCAATAAGCTTCAACTACTGCCTTATTGCAGGCTTAAACAAGCCTATAATCAGCCCATTCGACACGGTATACAGCCACTTTAACGCTTAAGGCTTTGGGCATAAAAATTCATATATGTAATATGAATCCGTCCAATACGTAAAAATAGTACGATAAAATAGAAGGTTTCAAATTTATTTATTTTTCTGTTTCAGGTTTATCCAGAGTATCTGATTACATATAAAATACAAGATTAGGTATATCCCTAAATTACTATAGTTTTTTTACTATTTTAATTATATTATTTTAAAATTCTGTTAATTTTTAATATAATTATTTTGACAATATCAAATTAAATACACGTATTTTATTGCAGAAAATATACAATTATATGAATACACAGAAGTGATATATCAAAAATATGTCACTGTCCAATTTAGATGGCTTTGTTGCTTAAAGCAATTTCTTCCATACAACCTATAGAATGTTTATATTAATTAGTATAAACGATAAAAAAAAGAAAATATAGGTAACAGTTGTTGTATAGAAATATATAGGGTGACTTTAAATTATTTCTTGATACGAAAGGCTATGCATGTTTTAATGATAATAACAAAAAACTTTCCCTAAGGAACCCATAGTCAAATCGCAAAAAAAGTTTGGTCTCTCCATACTAATCAATCAACTGACCGGCCAAATTAGTATGAAGAGACCAAAATATGTTTTATAATTTGACTATGTGTTTCTTAGGGAAAGTTGTTTGTTATCATGATCACATGCATAGTCTTCCGTATCAAGAACTAATTTGAAGTCACCCTATTTTGTTAATCCACAATTGGTAAGCCCTTGGCATCATCTCACCTGGTGGTAAATGATGTTGATGCCGAAGATGGAAGCGGGCTTAACAAGATTCCCGGACGCATATAACTTTTAAATAAAATAACAAATATATATATATTTTTTACTTTAAAATATTCCTTTTTATTTTTTTAAGTGTACGTAGAGGTACGAATAATAATTCATAGAGTGGTTTTTGGGACATTCCGCCAAGCTTCAGTGGCTTCTCCTACGAATAACCTACCCCAAGAAAACTAGGATGTGCTCTAGGACGGCTGGCTCGAAAAACAAGACTTGTTTGGACGACCTATTAATTAGCGTGTCGTGTTAGCTTAGTCTGTAAGCTTACAGTAAATAAATTAAAAAAAAAAGCTATAATTGACCTAGCTGTATCTATTATTTTCGTCTGTAAGTCGTACGTAAGTTAACTCATTAAATTGTTTAGTGTAACTTTTTTTTGTTTGTGTGTATTTATTATTTTAATTAAATAAAAATTAAGAAAATTACCTTTATTGTTTTTATTATTTTCTGTACTAAAATAGAATTATGAAATAAGTAATTTACGTTGAATATTTTCTGCCTTTTTGTGACTCACACACGACACGACAAGAAATTAATTATAAATAAGTATACTCGTACATTATTTTATACAGGATGTAATAAAAATGGTGTAGGACCCGTTAACTGGGGATTCAACTCATCGCACTGAACAACTTTTGTTCTACGACTTTGCTCAAATCACAAAAAAAAAATTGGACATTTCATACAAATTGATCATCTGGTTTTGCCATTTTTTGCTATTTTAGTATGGAGCGTCTAAAAATTTTTTTAAGATTTCAGCAAAGTCGTAGAACAAAAGTTGTTGAGTACGATGAGTAGAATCCCTAGTTAACGGGTCCTGCACCAATTTTGTTAGACCCACTGTATAGAATATGCAAAAATAAAACTCAATTTTTTTAAATTTAGAAAAAACATTTATTTGGTAAAAAGGTTACATTCCCTTTATCGATATTATTACCTTTTCTTCTTTAGGCTGTTAAGGATATAAAGCCTTTTCCGTCGAGTGGACACTTTGAAGTGGAAATATTATTTTTAAAGTTAATTTATTATTATAATATAATGAGTGCTGGCATAAATATGCGACTTTGCTTTGGTTTAAAAAAAATATCTATCGTTATCCGGATTATAGCGAAAAAGGATAAAAGAAGATCGAAGTGCATTTCTAATATTATATTGTGATTATACTGCAGACATAAAATATATAGGGTGACCCTAAATTAGTTCTTGATACGAAAGGCTATGCATGTGCTCATGCTAACGAACAACTTTCCCTAAAGAACCCATAGTCAAATCGCAAAAAAAATTTGGACTCTTCATACTAATTTGGCCGGTCAGTTCATCGATTTGTATGGAGACTCAAATTTTTTTTTTGCGATTTGACTATGGGTTTCTTAGGGAAAGTTGTTTGTTATCATGAGCACATTCATAGACTTTCGTATCAAGAACTAATTTAGGGTCATCCTATATATTGGATTTGCAGAACGCGCCTCATAAACTATAATCATTAATACACATTTATAATTTATAATCTATACATATAATAAAACAGTAGAGGTCGAATATCGGTACATTAAAAAAAAAATGCTAAAAACCGAGTGAGGGGGATGTAAGAAGATACATAGAACAAATCCAGATTTTTAATTTTTTTTTGTTTCTCGGTCTGTTTGTACGGGCTAATCTCAGAAACTGCTAGACCGATTTAAATGAAATTTTCCATGGTGGTACCTTATATCCTCGGTCAACATCTTAGATACTTTTCATCCCGGAAAATTAAAGAGTTCCCGTGGGATAGTTAAAAAACTATAGTATCTTATACAGCTTAGTACACAACAACTTATGCACCTAATTCAGTAAAATTTGGCATGCATTGCATGCACGTTATATTGCCGTTCAAATAATTTATATTATTAAAATTATAAATCCCATAAAAGTGACGAGTTCCCGCGGGAAAGTAAAACATTACAAAAACAGTGTAACGAGATATTATTGTAATAATAGCGCTAATTTCAGTATTGTTTAGTTCAAACACGTTAACCAAAGGGTTTAGGGACTCTGCGTAAGTACATAACATTCTACACTTATATACAGAATATTTGAATAAAATTAACAAGATTTCTAACTATTACTACTAGGCAGTCGATAGATGGCGCCATAAGAAATGTAAAATGCGCTATAATGTTGCGTTCAATTTTGATCACCATGGAACAAAGTAAGTCAAAGTATACATAAAAGAGTGTCCGCTCAATACAAATCACTAAATTATAGACGTATACGGTAATTCTAGGCAAGGTCACGATAGCACAGTCAGGGTTGTCACGCGCGCGGAAGCGACAGGACGGGATTTACGATTACGGGATTACGGGAGGAGTTACGAATCGCTTTCAATCAATCGAATCACTCTCAGTCAATCGTATTAGGTAGATAAAAGAATACAAATACAAATACAAATACAAATAGTTTATTTACCATAAGTTTAAGGTACAGGTGAAAACGAAAGAAGAAAGACGTTCGAAAAGTGTACACTGCTACCACAGACTTGCATCCCGCTCGGAGCGACGATATAAAACTTCTTTGACTGCTACCTACTTCGAATAAAATATTTTCATTTTCATTTTCACATCGGATGAAAAAATATATTTTAGAAACTGTTGTGTATTCGGCTGTCTAAACTGTAATAGAAATAGTAAATTATCTTTATTTTTTCGTTGCCAGCGGACGTGGACAGGTATAAACAATTACATATTATGTCCGTGTATTTTTTGGGTATATTTATATGCGCGACATTACTTTTTAATAATAATCCATGTAATAGGTATGGTATTATGTGAAATATGTTCAAAATGCATATGATAGCGAAGAACGCGCTAAAGCATGTAAAGCCCCAGAAAATTAAAAATATACCTATGATTTTCAAAGCTTCAACAGCAGTGTGTGATCTCAAAATATTCAGACAATGCGCATTAAGCAAGCATTGGGTATTTAATTTCTAAACATACAGTAAGAATTTGGAAATAGTTAATATTAATTTCTCTTTCACTTTTTTTTATCAATCGGCAATGTCATTGACTTAAGTAAAAGTCAAAGAATTAAGACACTTAAGTATTTTGATTAGATTTTAATTGTTACGTACTTAGCATAATTAGATACTCGTACCTAGAATATGGAAGGATGGTGGACGCAAGGTGAACGTCATTTGGCTAATGATAATACTTATGATAAGACTAAGAACTTCTCCTCGTACCTAGGTATTTCTTGGTTGATTTCTCTCTTCAGTGACTTCCTGTGCAGTTAGTCTCGCAATGCCTATGTTATCTCTTCGAGTTCAGTCTACGAGATTTCGATTTTAAAAAAGATGAGAATGTTGTGACAACCCTTGCGCTGAGGTCAGTAGTAGGTACCTATATGCCGTTATATACATGAGCGGACTCTCTGTTACTCTGTGACCATGGTGTCGCGTTTATTTACGAACTTTTCGAAGCTGTATCGCTGAGAATGTGACTTGAACGAACGAAAGACTAGGATTTAACACAACACACATTACATTATTCAATAATTTGCGGATTATTGCGAATAAATGAACTAACAATATTGAGTTGTGATTATTTATGCGTCAGTATATTATTTGTGATTTGGTTAATTTCATGAAAACGACGACTTTCAGAGATTTTTTGATAAGGCTATTGTGTTGAGTTTTGGTATGTAAAGGTAAAATTAAATACTTTTCTTTCTCTAATAAAAAGTAGAGACCACGTCACGTCTGTACATTAAAAAAAATTGTTAGGGGGTGTTCTGTCCACGCTAATCTCGGTAACTACTGAATGGATTTTTATGGTGTTTTCTCAGGTAGATTAAGCTTAATTTGCAACATCGTTTGTTTCATCGAAATCGGACGATGTACAAGAGTGATCGTCATTTAAATATAGTTAATTTAAATGCGCCGCTCGCCTGCTAAAAATACGATACAATAGCAAATTGGATTGAAAGCTACATGGCAATAAGTTTTATACGTAGGTACTTTGCAAGGCGCTTTCTGTCATGCATGTCCGAAAGTATGGCCAGGTACAGAACCTGAAGCGGTTGAGGCATTTTGACTACAGACGCGGTCGTTTTCATTGTTGACCATCTCCATGGTTTGAAAAGGACGGTTAGCCGTTGGTGACAGTTGTTTTTACAAGATACCAGTTGTTAAGCCATATCAGAGGCTTTACAGGCGGTTCGATCTGACGCTGGCGTTGTGGTGCTAGCCACAAACTTCCATCAAACAGGACTTGACCCCCGTGTGCAGTATAACGTTACATTTGAAAAGAAAATGGTCATTTTAGGCTCAGTAGCCTATATAAAATTTTGAAATCTAAAGAACGAACTTAAAGAACTCTTTAGATCAGTCGATTGCATTTTAGGGGAATACGGCTAAGGCCATGTCAGCCTGTTTCACACTTTAAAAAAATATATCCAACTTCAATAGGGTATTTGACTCTATCAAAATTAAATAGAAAAATATTATTCACTAAATAGCATTTGTCCTAGAATAGCGAAAAAAATACTGGACTGATGTTTTTGTTCATTTTAAATTTTAAATTCATTACCTACAATCAGAAAATAAGTTCGTCAAAGACTGTGACGTCACACGTCAGTAACACGAACAATTTTGGAATAAAATGTCGTTTTTGGCAGTTGATAAGAAGTCACTCAAATGACTAGTAGTCAAATACCGTATTTCATAAAACGAACACGGGACTGCTTAAAGTATGTAATTTAATGTTTTTTTATCAGATTGAAATGAATAAATACTTTTTAGTCTGAGTCTGACGTCACCTAACTCATGAAACATTAAAAACATTCCTCTTTCGGGGCAGTCGGGTAAGAAGTTAAGCAGCAGAAGTGTTGATTCGTCTATCATTTTGATAACTTAGAGTCACAGAAGGAAAAGTAAATTGAAATAAATCAATAATATGTTTTTCATTGAATAAAGATTTATTTTCAACAAATAAGATGAAGGATAGAAAAACAAAATTTATTTAAAAAAAAGATGATTTAAAGAAAATATATCTACATACAAATGTAAAATAAAATAAAAATCTCTACAATAAAATAATTCATGATCTTGACTTGACTTTTCTTCAATTATTTTCGTTTATAGGTTCTGTCACACACAAAGGAAGGAAATTGCACTCATTGCCCCCCCCCCCCCCTCCTGGATCCGCGCCTGGTCACACATAACAATTATCTATCACCTTTCTTGGCTCTGTCACTCCCATTATTATGAATTTCTCTACCAACTTCTCCACGATCATCAAGATTTTGAAGTCCTACACTAAGACTGATGTCTTGCACCAAAATGTTGATGACCATCAGAACCAAAATTTGGATGTCCTGCACCAAACGATTTATGTCCTGCACCAAAACTTTGATGTGTTGCTCCAAAATGTTGATGATCTACACCAACATTTTGATGACCTGCACCAAAATGTTGATGACCATCAGAACCAAAATTTTTATGTCTTGCACCAAAATATTGATGATCTGCACCAACATTGCGATGACCTGCACCAAAATGTTGATGACCGTCAGAACCAAAATTTGGATGTCCTGCACCAAACTTTTTATGTCCTGCACCAAAACTGCGATGACCTGCACCAACACTTTGATGACCTGCACCAAAATGTTGATGTTCTGTACCGATACTTAGACGTTTTACACCGTGATTTCTGACGACGTTTTCTTCGTCATTTTTGGTGTCTCTTGGTGGGTCGATTTTATAAGTGATGAGATACTCTGGGTAGGCCTGAAAATAAAATTAAGTTATGATAAATAATTCATGAATCGGTTGTGGATCAGTGCGGCTTGCGTGGTCACGTCGACGTCACGTCACGCAGGTTAACTGACTACAAGCATGGTCATAACCCGAATGGGTTTGACTGTTAGTGGCATTTATCTCGACCGTTTCCGTGCTTCGAAAGGCACGTTCAGCCGTTGGTGCCGGCTGCTAGGCTAGATGGCAGTCGTTAAGCCATGTCGGAGGCCTTATAGGCGACTTGAAAACTTCTGACACTAAGGTTGGCCACTAGCCCCACAACCTCCACCAATCCGGACTTAGCTCCCGTGTGTGGAGTTATGGCCTAACCTTCCCGAGGTATAGGAAAAAACCCGTACCCCTGCAGTGGGGACGATTTGGGTTGTTAACGATGTTAAGTAATTAAGATGACAACCGGTGGACAAACAGATTCTACAGTGGAGACCGCGTTTGGGCAAACGTAGCGTGGGACGCCCCCCGGCTAGGTAGAACGATGATTTGCGCAAGGTTTCTGGCAACAGCTGGATGGATCGAACCCACGACTCTCGGATCAGTAGTCAGGATCACTAACCACTGAGCTACCGAGTCAGTATGAATGTCCATTTCATTGTTCAATTAATTATAATCTTTAAATAAGTATGTCATTTAAAAAATGCGTCGGTTGCTAACAGCTCATATCGTCCAGACTACTGGGGCAAGGCTGGCTCTCTTCCCAAATTTAGGGATGGTTAAAAGCCTTGAGAAGTTCGAAAACTGTCGAGATAAATGCCACTAACAGTCGAACCCATTCAGGTAATGATACGCAGAGGTGTCAGATAAGCAGAGCTATCAAAACTCCGTATAGAAAAGGATATTATTACACAAGAACATAGTTTTTCATCTTATCTTACTTCTTATTTTATTTTTTATTTACTAATTTACTATTTATTTTATTTTATTTTATTTTATCTCATCTCATCTCACTATCTCACTAATATTATAAATTCGAAAGTATGGATGTTTCTTTGTTTATTTGTTTGTTTGTTTGTTCCGCTTTCACGCTGAAACTACTGAATAGATTTGGATGAAATTTGGTACGTAGATAGCTAAAGTACTCGGCTAACACATAGGATGCTTTTCATCCCGAAAAACTTGAGGGTTCCCGGAGGAATGGCTAAAAACTGTATTTTTTTACTTTGTCAGTAGATAGCGCTGCCTTAACACTTTATTTCTCTCTGGACCCAATTCTGAAGACCACGCAGACGAAGTCGCGGGCGGAAGCTAGTTAATTGCAAGATCACATACATACCTGTTCACCCCTATAGATGACATACTCAGGATTATTGAAGGCTCCCTTGCCGATAAGTGCCTCAACGGAGTGGTACCCGGGGGGTGGATGTGGCATGTTCTCTATAGTTTTCAGTTGGTACGCTTTGCCCAGGGTCACACGGCATAGAAGCAAGTGCCTAGAGTAAAAAGAAAACATTATTTTTCAAAGCATATAAGTTCAACAAAGAAGTCAAGGAGAAGGCCTTTAATATTATGGAAAGAAAGAAAGAAGAAAGAAAAATACATAGAAGAAGAAAAGAATGAAATGAATAGAAGTGAATGGTGTGAGCAGCATGAACAAGAGCCCAGCTCTTGAATTCAAGAAGAAGCAAAGAAGAATAAGTTTTACTGTTGAATATAATGCAAGGAACGTGAATATACATTGTGTAACAAAATTGGCGTAAGACCCATTAACTTGGGGCATCTGCTTCTCATACAGAACACTTGATGAATTCCTAAAAAATGTACTCTCCAAACAAACTGACCAGGTATAAAGGTATACTGTTTAAAGCTTCGTTGAGTTCGCCACACCCTCTCTCTCTCTCTCTCTCATCGTGTGGCATAATTTAGCCATCCTATCCACAAGTTATAGGCGGCGGTATACCACACCCTGTCGCTTAACTCAATGGCCGGGCGACTAGCCATAATACTCACCTATCACAAATGTAACAATTCTTATCCTGGTGTAATTTGCAGCCGTTACCACCAAAATAACCAAAAACAAACTGGTTGGCCAAAGACGAGTGCTTCGCAAAGTACAACCCTGCTCCGAACTGTCCATCTGAGGAATATCGGGATGTTACTATAGCAAAGACAATTTATTCCATGGCTCGCAAGGCAATTGGTGTCTTTTTGCTATCACTAGATGAGAGTAGATGAGTCATAATATATCAGAGACCGAGGGGCTTGAAAACTTTTGACACTGGAATTCGCAACTAACCCCACCACCTCCTCCACCCGGACTTGGCTCCGGTGTGTGGAGTATAGAGTATATCTGAACCTTCCCGAGCTTCAGGAAGAGAAACTTGCCCCAGAGAGCAGTGGGTTCGAAAGTATCACAATAATGTCGATTCGGTTTTCACGATTAAACTTGTTTGACAGGATTAAACTTAATTTTAGTGCTCTGTCTTTTTCTTTCTATATCGAAAAGACAAAGACAGGACGCTTAAATTTAGTTTAATCCTGTCAAAATAAGTTTAATCGTAAACACCGAATCGACACCATTATTTGTTTGTAATACATGGCTGGAATGTATATGCAGTTATATACATAGTCCAGCCATATATTCTGTTACAAACAAATATGTTTTTTTTTTATTATCGCGACCAGTTAAAACGATTTCATATACTCTTTTTAGTGTGATTATAATCTCAGTCTCACAGGGCCGCCATAGTGATATTATAATAACCTTCGTTAAATTATGAGTTCAATTTATGGTTAGGGACATTTTTAATTCTTCGATTCTTTGTTATCCGCCATTCGTACTGAAAAAAAGACAAATCAGTCAGCTTCTCACAATCTAACTGACTGGAATTATCAATAATATTTCTGTCTTATATATAATATCACGGGATGCGTCTCGTGGAATTATAATTTCACTTATGAGATTATAATATCACGGATTTGACAATATTACTGCGACATATACTCACTAGTACTGCTAAATCTCTCATCAAATCCTTCAGAGACAATTTTCCAAACAGCATCTGTGCCGTGGAAGAGCATCTTCTCGTTAGCCGAAGATGTCTCTAGAAGAACATTAGTCTTTCGTTGTTGGTACTTACGCCAAGCGCAACCTTGTACAATCTTCTGTATCTAAAATCAGAAAGAGAGAATAATAGAATCAAATTGCAAAGGGGATCATTGATTCCAAAAGGCTTTTATTTTTATCCACAGTTCGTAAGCCCTTGGCATCTTCTCACTCACGTGACGGTAAATTAATTAATGATGTCATGTCGAGACATAGGAGGAGGGCTTACCAAGATTCTCTGGCTGTCTTATCTCCATACCGGAACATATAAATACTAATTTACATTGATGTTTGGCAGCAAGACTTAGATAAGATGGTGGTAAAAAGCCAAGCGGGCTCAAAAATACCCTACCATCAACTAAACTAAGTCTGCTGGATCTTGCCATAAATCGACCCCCCGACCTCCCGATGTGAAATGAGTGGACTAATAAAAGTTTAATAAACATTTTTGTTAGTTACAAAAACTTTGTCTAAGTTAAGCAAAACTCAAGTTTCAAACTGGTTATTGTATATTAAGTTAAACTTAACTCTTGCTGGTAGTTTATTAGGTTTATGTACATGTTTCATACCACCTTCATAAATAATAAATGTTGTGAGCTTTGACTGTGTCTAAAACTCAAGTGAATACCTTGATGATGTTATATTTTTCAAAACACCCGCCTCCGCTTTCACAATTATCGTGGTGAACTATAGTATTCTGCATAACAGCCTCTACGATGTCGAATTCTGTATTCTTCCTCTTAGTGTTTGGTCCCAGGTTAACCAACTTGGTTCTGCTACCACATTTCCAATGGGGTTTCACCTGGAAAATTTAAATAGATTTATTATCATAAAATACTTAAATCTTACAAAAAAATAAGGCAGTGGCATAATATTTGTGACTTGGCCTACAAAGTGGCTCTACATTAATAGCGCTTCGGTCGTCTTAAAAAAGCATACTTATTGAAATCTGAAAGTAGCCGTGGGAGACCTGCCTACACTACGTCTTCCGGTGCGCGGTCGCCACTCCAGAATTTTAATGCCCCAACGGCCATCTGTTCTACGAGCTATGTACCCCACTCACTGCCACTTCAGTTTAATGATTCTGAAGTCATGTCGGTTACTTTAGTTCTTCTTTTCTAGTTCCTGCGAGTCTCCTACGTGTCTCCTCATTTCTTATTTGATCTGATCACGTAGGGATTTATGAATCTACAATAGTTTAGAGTTTGTGTTAATAATATCAATTAAAAATAATAGATATAACACTTACAATATCTTTTATTGAGTAATGTTTTTCATCCGGCATGAGAACACGAGACGTTGAATTTTGTCTTTCATTATTTCTACTTTTTCTATGGTTTCCTTTTCCTCTGTTACCTCGTCCACGTTTATGGTTTATCTTGTGGGTATCTCTTTTGCATTGCGTGTGAACAGATGTTTGATCGCTAGTATGAGGATTATTACAAGAATTATAGGCGTTAGTGTCTTGATCTGAATTGTGTACAACATGTTCTGTCTTATAATTTTCTTTGTCCTTGTTAATTCCTTCGGCATAACCAACATTGCCTTCATCGTAGTCATCATCAGAACTTGTAGTGTCAGAATCGGAAGTTTCAGTTGGATACTCGATGTCATCAATTTCTACATGTTCTGGATCAGGATCTTTCGTAGTATCGAGTTGTTCTGGATGACATATTCTGCAGTGTGTTCTGTAGTGTGTGTAATAAAGATTAAGTTAGTAAAGTTATGGTGTTTTTTTTTGTCAACCTTTCGGTGGAATCCAGCATTGGCCGTTGTTAAGCCACTTCACAAAAAAGGCAAAAAAGACACCAATAGAAAATTATCGTCCAATAACCTTGATTTGATACCAGTATCTCAATTTTTTTAAAGACAAAAATATTTGTCTTGGATGGGAATCGACCTCACGACTCACAGACCAGCAGTTAGAAGCGCTGACCACTGAGCCACCGAGTCAGTCAAAATAATTTGCTGTGGAGCATCTGTCAATAATACACATGTCCTTAATATTTATAATAGGGATGGTAACATTTTTTTCAAAGTTAATCGGTAAATAAAGAACATTATATTGACTCATTTTATTTACATTTTAGGTACTTTAGTTTTGAAACTTCAACTGAACTGACATCCCAAAAATGAATTAACCCCCTTCGAGTTATTTATCATATTCTGATTAGGGGTGTCCATTAATCACGTGATGTTTTTTAGCAAATTTTTAACCCCCCCCCCCCCCCTCCCCCCTGGTGATACCTGGTGAGGTTTTAGACTAGCCCCCCACCCCTACCCAAAATCACGTGTATTTTTTTGGTACAAAATATCTTAAGTTTTCAAAATATTATCTTTAAATACAGGTATAATCTAATTTAATTCTGAAAAACTAAGTACCGTGATAAAAATGTCCAGACAGATATTAAGGTTGCAGGTTATTTTTGACCTTGAAAAGAGTTAAAACAACATAACAACAACACTCCGACCTTTGGAACTTACTCTAGAAATCGCGCATTCAACGAAAAATAAATACACGTGATATCTCACTACACCCCCCCTCCCCCTTTGTGATATTTTGTGATTCCCCCCCCCCCCCCTTGAGCCTCACGTGATTTATGGACGACCCCTTATGTGTATGTAAGGTCTTTCATGGGCCATTACCATGATGTGTCTCATGTAAAAACCCACAGAGTAAGGTTTCATTGAGTGCTATATTGGCGTTTTCATGAGGTTAAATACAATTTGTTTTTATTATTAGTTAAGAAACTGTACCATACATATTTTTGGAAAAAAAAAGATTTCGTAAATTTTACAAAAATCATGAAATATAATGCGAAACATTTTCAAAATTCAAGTGTAAGCGAATAACGCCATAGGACAAATTTTACGCCTAAAAATTAAAAATACCTAAGTACTTTTTTCCTGAAATAATGGTGGTTTTCAGTGACGGAAAAATCACTTTTCATTGCTTCTACACAACTGTGCTTTCAAAATTTTCAAACTAAAGGAATTAAGCAAGTGTTACTTTGACAATAGGAACCTAATTGTTTTAAACCGACTTTCATGAATATTAGTTTTCTACATAAAGTGTTAAATATTAATTTTCTTTTTAAACTAATCAGCAATTTCATAGCTAAGCATCTAATAAAAAGTGCGTTTGAGATTTTATACAGGAAAAATACTGAAAAAATCCGATTTAGAACTTTGTTCAGTTTTCCATACAAATTCTTGATTCATTGTTCAGATTTAGTATGAGAATCTGAAAAAAATTTAAAGAGCGGATTTTTCAATATTTTGTCCTGTATTCTATTGATTCTGAGTAACCCCTTAAAATTTCAAATGTATACATTTTTTTCAATTTTGACTTGTACTTTATACCGTGAGAAGATATTTTAATTTTCTTTTATTGTAGTTACGTACTTTAAAAATATTAAAAAGTACTTACGCCATATTGAAAAACAATAACTTATTTTCAGCACGGCGCGACACAAGTGACTGATAACAAAATTTGAATCGAAAATAATTATATAAATAGTTGTTATTTTCTGGTACTTTTACACACTGTATTTTTCAACTGTGGAAAATACGCAAACTATTGGGGAAGTGGTATTTTGATAAGGGAGTGTGGTTAGGTATAAGTTATACAGTGTGAGTGTTTATTAAGTGCACATATGAAAGAGGGTGAAATAAGACCCAATTTTATCGCCCAGAATTTTTTTTTTAAATTTTATGGACGTTTGTTTATTTTTTTATTTATACCCCAGAAAAAAATATAGTTTTATGGACGTAAAAAAGTAAAAAAGTAAAGTGGCTAAGCGGTATTGACTTTGACCTCCTAACCAGAGGTCGTCAGTTCAAATCCTGGCCAGTGCACCAATGAGTTATTCGAAACTTACGTGTATTTTCATACCGAGTAGTGGTACGGCCATCTACTGCCAATCCTCACTTTTATGTTTTAAGATTCTAGCCTGCTTAATTTAAAAATTACAACTTGGGGACAGTAGATGCTATTTAAAAAAAATAAACGCCCATAAAACTATAGAGCGTTTCAACAAATAGTTCCTATGCCGTTATGTTGGCAGCAATGTTTTCCACACACACTACATAGAACTCAGACACACACTACATAGAACGCAGACACACACTAACAAAATCGGTAGAAGCGTCTTCGCGTGTTGATGTCGTTGCTATCAACAGGGGAGCCAACATAACGGCATAGGAACTATTTGTTGAAACGTTCTCTACTTATTATTTTTTCATTTTTCTGGGCGATAAAATTGTGCACTTAATAAAGACTCACACTGTATATACTTTTGGAAAAACACAATGAATTTGATAATGATGATAGGTTGTTATGTTTAAAAGGTAGATTTTTGCAAATAACTAAAAAGTCATACGCTGGACGTCGCGTCTTCCCGTAAATCAAGTCGAGAACGTAGTGAGACAAAATCACTGGAGCAATGTCGTGAGTTTTCGTCAATTGTTTTAATTATTACTATTGTTTCATTCTCTTTTCTTTTCTTCGACTGATGGTATTGCCAATGAGTAGTTTCGATTTATTAGTTAGTTTACTGAGTCGAATAAATTAAATTATAACTTAACATTTATTAACATTAGCCCTACGTCCTAAATTAATAACATATATCCGGGACAAACTAGGATTTCCTATATTATGGGTACCACAGACTGATATACATACATATGTACGTTTAAATACATACATATATAGATATTATAATACACCCAGACACAGAGCAAACTAATCTGCTCATCACAGAAATGTTTGCCCTTGGTGGGGATCGAACCCACGACACTCGCATCAATAGTCAGAAGCACTAACCACAGAGCCACCGAGTCAGTCTGTTAACTAATAACAATGAATTTCAGATCTATTTGCTTGGTATGCCAAGGCTACGAGTCGGATGGAAGCGATTATTTTGTGAGAAGAAACCCAAAAAGCGAATGTTCAGACTGTGACGGCTCAGTATGCGAATGTGATGACTGTGATTGCTCAGACTGGGAATCAGCCAGCGAAAGAGAAAGTGAACATGAATGCTCTTCAGCTGATGAAAACTACGACACATGTGAAGCTACGTACAGTGAAAGTGATGTAGAAGCTAGTGATGAACATAAAAAAGAAGAAGGCGATGTCAAAGTTGAAGCTAAGAATGACAATCGGGAGTTTGTTAAAGTGAAATATATGCGGGTTCGTGAAAGCTCTGATGAAGATAGTGAAAGCAAAAATGATAAAAATAAGGAAGAATCTAAAAGTGACGAAAGTGATAATGTTACAGAGAAAGATAAGGAGAAAGGAAATAAAAATAGCGAAGACAATAATGGAGAATCTGATAATGAGGATGGTTATCCAAAAGAAATAACTGAATTTCTATTGAAACATGAAATAACAGAATCAGCTGACAACTCAGGTGTAAGAACTCGTCGTTGGGTTAATAATAACAACAAAATAAGTCGTGGATATCGCCATCGCAGAAGAAAGTTTGGAAACTCAGGTTCAGGTACTTATTTTAATTCAATTCAATTTTTTTGACAATCGGGAAATACATTCTGTGTTATCACACTTGTGTAAGGGAACAAGCAGTTACCTAAGAAAAAAAATAGATAAAGAATCGTTTGAAATTTTAAGACGTGATCATAATCTAGGTACTCCAGGATCATAAATGCAGAGCCTTGACAATGTTTGCTATCATTTTGTTTCAGGACATACAGAAAGCGGTTACAGACACAGACGTCGTCGTAGTTTCTCTAAGAGCTATCAAAGCAAGCGTTCCCACAGACGCCTCTATTCCTACAGCAAGATGCCATCTGGAAAAAAATACTGGATTACTACACCTGCAGCTGTATGTACACGTTAGCACACTATCGAACAGTATGGCATCATAATCAGCCAAAAGACGTCTACTGTGGTACAAAGGCCTTCCTAAGGATTTCCACATCGACCAGTCCTGCGCTGCTCGCATCCAGTGGCTTTTCGCAACCTTCACCAGCTCAATGGTCCACCTACACCAGCCTACACTACAGTACGAGTATCGATGCGCCTCTCTCGAACTCTTTAATGCCCTAAACGGCCATCTGTTCTGCGAGCTATGTGCCCCGCCTACTGCCACTTCACTTTAAAGCGGACCAGACACTATCAGTAATAATGACAGTATTTTTATACCAGTATATTGACATTCCATCGTTTAGTATGCATCAGACCATCATTTCAACCACTACACTGTCAGTATATTGTCATTACTTGAAAATACTGTCATTATTACTGATAGTGTCTGGTCCGCTTAACGATTCTGTGACCTAGATCGGTTACTTTAACTCTTCTACGTTTCTCCTCGTTTCTCATTCGTTGACGTTGGGAAACTCCACCCGTAATACGCTCCTTCGCCCTTTCGGTAACATTGAGCCTTCTTATAAAAATAATTAATTAGGTACATCATAATAATTCGTGACCAGGAGGAGTCTTCATGGAAATGTGGCAGCAAAACCAAGTTGATCACTCTGAGGCCAAACGGACGCATGGGTAGGAAGGAGTATGGGATCATTGTCAGTGAGATGGAGAAGACGAGGAAGAACCACGTCAGTGGAGCCTTCAGCGGATATGAAATCATAAAGGTACCTACAATACTACTTATTTAGCTTTTCTTAGCTTTTTTCAACAGGTCGGCACGACACCGATACCGGCGGCGGAGATAGAGCGGAGATAAGAGGCGGAAAACTATTCATTCTTAGTTATTTTTTGATAGCGGATATTAATATCGTCAGGGTTTTGGTTTACCACTTTTTCAAAAGACAACAAAAAAACGAGACGGTACAAATTGGTATCGAGGACAGCGTACTTTTCATAGCGGATGTTTCTAATCTATATGTATAGTTTACCTTGGTTTTTTGCGTATAATAAATACCTAGCACCAAAAATATTTAGAAATACAAGGATTCTACAAAAATGGCAAAACATACAAACTTACTTCACTAATCTGATCCACGCCCTTGGGCCCTGTGTAAAGTATGGTCTAATCTTCCCAATATATTGCACCTTGAGAACCGTAACGTCATTATACGAAATTTGGCTAAATCACAAATTTGAACTTTATAAAAGGCGATAAAAGCTCAATTTTGTGATTTTACCAAATTTCGTATAATGACGTTATGTGGGAAGATATTGGTTATTAAGAACACGCCTGTGTTGTGAGACAGGCCGGTGTTTTTGTAGTGGTAATAGGTAGTTATTTCGAGGTTGTGACCGTGGTTCACTACATAATAAGTTTGGCAATCACAGTATAAGTTCGCGTCACGTAAAAAGAGCGCTGGCTGGCGTTCCGAGGATGCACTCTGACAGCAACTGTTTAGTACCCTCTCTTTCACACTTACGCGATTTATATTATGCTATCCTATTGTCAGAGTGAACTGTTGTGCCCTCGGAACGCCCACCGGCGCTATTTTTACGTGACGCGAGCTGTACTTGATAGGTAGCTACTTTCTGTCTACTTCTACAGATCGAGAAGATAGTGAACCCCTGCCTTTGGAAGAGGTACCGTCACCGCCTACGCGACGTTACACATGATGGTCCGGAAAATGAGCAGCTGCTGTTCCATGGGTCTCCAGAGTACAAGGAAATTATCCAGACTGGGTTTGATGAGAGATATTGCAATTTTAGTAAGATTTTCATTTGTCTTAATTTGACTAGACTAATCATTCGCTTACACAAAGGTGTGAGAGGGACATTTAGTGGCTGGGTATAAGTATTAAAAAGCGTCGGTGGCGCAGCGGGTAGTGACTCCGTCCTCCAAACCAGAGGTCGTGGGTTCAAACCCTGGCCAGTGCACCAATGAGTTTTTCGAAACTTACGTGCATTTTCATACCGAACGCTTTAACGGTGAAGGAAAACATCGTGAGGAAACCTGCACATCTGATTTCTAGATGTGTATGATGGTCGCGTTGCACACGTCCGTAGGTGTAAATCTAAAGCTAACAACAAGGCAAAGCTAACAACAAGACACAAGACAACGCCGTCTATGCGTTATGGATAGAATAGTGTGTGCCACACGATTAGAAGAAGATGTAGCTATACTCTAGCTTTACGTGGATGATCTTTTAAACTAGTCATTTTTTACCAGGCGGAATGTTTGGAGCTGGCTTATACTTTGCTGAGAATTCTTCTAAAAGCAACCAGTACGTTTGGGGCCTGAACGGTGTGAAGGGATGTCCTGGACATAAACAGAAAAACTGTCTGATATGCGAAAGGTAAGATATAAAAAGTCAAATTGAAATCGCGGACTTTTAACTGTGGTTTCTGCTCATGGAACTGAACAACTTTCTCTAAGGAACCAATTCAATCGGAGCAAAAACCTGGTATAAGACCATGTTTTCTGTTCACCAGGCATCTGCTCCTCTGCCGGGTGAACCTGGGCAATGTTAAGGAGTTTGTCACAGCTCAAAAGTTGGCACATCCTCCAGCCGGGTACCATTCCGTTAAGGGTACCCCCAGCCCCGGTGGTCTGCAGTACTCAGAGAACATTGTATACAGAGGAGAGCAGGTAAGAGAATAAGTTTAGCAGCTTTTCTTTTATAGGCATCTAAATATGTATAGAGTTCTTCTAAAATACCACAAAAAAAGGAAGGAACTTATTATACTCAAAAAAAAATGTAACTCCCATACAAAATTGGCAGATCAGTTGGTCAATTATAATAGTGTGAGGCCAAAAGGAGGCCAAGATAATTTTTTGGTGAATTGAATATAGATTCCTTCGGGAAAGTCGCAATAAAACAATCGATTAACACATAAATCAAATATAATCATTGCAATTAATAGTGTAAGCGATATTACATCTATCATCATACCTTATCACTAGTAGACAAATAATAATAGGAAAAATATAGTACTTACGTACTTAAAGTGGCATTTAGCTATAATATGTTTGATGAAATTCGGTTCACGGATTTTCAAAACTTTTTTATAGTAATTTTGTAACACTTTTTTCTTTTTTTTCTAGGTGTATCCAGAGTTTCTGATTACGTACAAACTGAAGCCCTGACATGCTACCTTCCTAAGTCTAAATCGGAAGTCTTCGTCATATTTCTTGAGTATCTTAATTAACCCTTTTAGAGAAAAATGAGCGTTTGGAGTTTTCGAGAAAAACTTACCTAATAAATGTTACCATCTTATGTTATTGTACCTAATAAAATTCAAAATGTAACCTCGTCTTATTCACCCTTGGCCTTACCGTCTTCTAAGGGTCTGCACAGACAAGGTACGTAGTCGGTCCCATAATGAATTGGCCTAACTATGAAATAATAAAGAAAATTAAATATAATCATTTTTATTTTTCAATATAGTCTCCATCAATACTGACACACTTTTGACATCGGTGAAATAATATTTCTAATCCTTTATATAAATAATCACAATCTTTGTCTTCAAAATAACTGAAGACGGCCGCCTGCAACTCTTCATCGCTTGAAAATTTTCTTCCCCTTAAGTTCCGCTTTAAATTTGGGAAAAAGTAATAGTCGGACGGAGCCATGTCTGGACTATAACGTGGATGGTCCAGCTCCGTGAACCCGCATTGACGCACTGCATCCTTCGAAACACCGGCGGCGGTGTGCACGGGGGCGTTGTCGTGAAGCAACAGGACGCCTTTACTCAGTTTGCCTCTGCGCTTCTCCTTTATAATATCTCGCAGTTTATATATTAATCGCCGTTTATGACTGTATTACGCTCTTTAAAATCAACCATCAAAATACCTTGAAAATTCCAAAAGATTGTGCACATGATTTTTTTGGTAGATTGTTGCACCTTTGCCTTTCTAGACGGCTTTTCACCCTTATAACGCCATTCCATTGACTCGCGCTTGCTTTCTGGATCATAATATAACACCATAGTTTCATCACCAGTCACTAGTCTCTCGGTCACGTTATTTGGGTTTTCTCCACAAAGATCCAAAAACTCGGCAGCACAGGGAACTCGCTCCCATCTCTGCACAGCTGACAGAAGTTTCGGGACCCATATTGCACTGACTTTTTTCATATGAAGATGTTCATCGATTGCACGATGGACGGTACTTTTAGAGAGCCCAAGTCTAGCTGCAATTTCTCTAATCTTCAAACGGCGGTCACTCAAAACCTCTTCTTCGATTAGAGCAATAGTATCGGGAGTGAGCACTTCTACCGGTCGACCGTCATGACCGATATCTTCGACGGTTTCTCGCCCGAGGCGAAACTCTTTCACCCAATTTTTTACTGTACTATAAGAGGGGGAACACTCCTTATACACACCATCTAATCGTTCTTTAATTTGGGTGGGGGGTAACCCTTCTTTCAATAGAAACTTTATGACGCTTCGATACTCGATTTTCGACATTTTGAAAAAATACGCGACACTTGTTGTTCAAATAAACTGCTAAACTGAACTACGCTCGTCAAGTCCATGCGTGTTCGTATATAAAGTATCTGAGAATCGTACTATTCGATGCAACATCACATGTATCGACATGTCGCGTAGGCCAATTCAATATGGGACCGACTACGTAGTTTGTCCGCAGAGTTACAGACATTAAATATACTCAGTCTAGAATCTAGATTATAACGATAAAAATGTTCGACAGAGAAATATGCCCTACTGTGGTTTTGCACTGCTTTACGAGTTGTTGTCGATGTTATTGGACTAAAAAGTACTCCGTGCATAGTACTTCGTTTGCGCAAGCCCTTCCTCGTTTGCGCAAGCCCTATCCCGCTTTTACCCAAATTATAGGTATTGATGATACCGAAGATAAGTGAATTTATCAAGATTCCCTAACGCAATTAGGAACTGGCTATCTTCATGCTGGAACACATCAATGCTGTAAACATTGATGTTTGGCGGCAAGATTCAGATAAGATGGTGGTAGCTAACCAGATGAGCTCAGAAAATGCCCTACCATCAACCAAACCGAATCCTACAAACGATCCCGTCAGGAATCAAACGCAAGACCTCTTGATGTGAAGCGAGCGAATTAGTAGGTAACTAAACCACTGAGGCGATTGATTCTATGGTTCATTCCAATCAAAAAAAAGCAAAACGTAAACAAACTTACTATGGATCTGACACATGTCAATGTCATCTGCATACTATGTTTGTTTACCTTTTGCTTTTTTTTGATTGGAATGAAGTATATGTGATGTTATTTTGTTAAATTTCAAGAAGAAGGCAGTTTTTTGACCTGATTTTTTTTCGCCCATTTTGTGATCTAAGGTTCCATCTAGGTAAGATCCAATTATGTAGAAAAAAATATTACGTTCGAAAAGTGTACAGTAAATAAATATTTTTTCATTTCACATGAATTCCATAGTAAAAAGTGTTCCGTATGTCTGGCAATGTATGATGGCAAGTATAATACCTGCTAGTACTATCTATTAAATTAAATTTTCTGATTTTTTAATGTTATATAAAGATACAATATTTTTGTCCTATTACTGTCTGTTACGTATTTTATATTATGTACTTCTAGTGCCTTGGATTATTCTGTTATGCTGCAATGTATTTTTATAAATAAATATAATACACTGGTAAAAGACCTTATACGTATCTTGAGAGGCTGCGGCATTAGCAAGCTTTGCTTCTTTACGGAGTGTGTGTCTTGGGCAAATACTTGGGGAAGTCTTTGCTTAGAAGTGGACGTCTTTAGGCTATCGTACTGATTATAAATGATTTATTTTTATACCCGTTATGAGGTCATAAAGTATTGCGTATAGCCTTTTGTTATTAAATCTTCTTATATCCGATACGTGATCAAGTATTCTGGGTAAGCCTGCAAAAAAAAAAAATTACCGTCGATTAGTTGACAATATTGGGTACAGCTCCACCAATCCGGACTTGGTCCTCGCGTGTGAAGTATGGGTTAACCATCCCGGCTATGGGAAGAGACCCGTGCCCTCGCATTTAAGCATTTAAGTTGTTATTGTTATACCGAAGAAAATCTATTACCTGCTCCCCTCTATAAATCACGTAATCCTCAGCGCCCTGTCTTTTCACGGATTGATAGCCGACAGGTGCATGAGCACGTTTTGCTGTGTCCATCACCGAAGATTTGCCAAGAGTCACGCGGCAGAGCAAAAGTTTTCTGGAAGTGAAAAATAGCATAATAACTTCGGAGATCTCAGGTTCTTGTCAATGTACCTATAATAACTAATCATTATTTCTCACCAAAACCCATCATCATCAACCAAAAGACGTCCATTGCTGAACAAAGGCCTGCCCAAAGGATTTCCACGCCGACTGGTCTTGCGCTGCCCGCCTCCAGTGGCTTTCCGCGCGTCCTTTATTTAGGTCATCGGTCCACCGAGTGGGAGGTCTGTCTACGCTACGTCTTCCGGCGCCTAGGCTAGGTAAGGTAAATGGTAATATAAAGTTATACCAACCTGGTACCATTTGGTTTCGGTTTCGAATTCTCTTGTGCTTTAGTGAAATTGCTAGTAAAGTACAACCCTGCTCCATAATCACCTGTTGAAGAGACGTTTAACTAGATAACTCTAATTTTATGAGAAACATAATTGACGACATTAAAAATTGTTGACCTCCCCCAATTGAAATGTGTATTTCACGGAGAAAAAGCAATATTAGAACACTTATTTAAACAAAAAATCCATATTTTTATTTTTCGCGTTTGTATGAAGTGTTTCGGGGTTTGCTTTGGCTTAGCTTACCCATTTTGGCGTATCGTTCATCGAATCCCACATCGATAATGTAGTTGTCGCTAGCCGCCGCATAATGGAACAGCATCATCTCGTTCGCGTCAGTCGCCTCGGCCCTCACCTGCTGTTTCCGGTACCAGTATCTTGACCAGAGGCATGGGTTTATTATCTTCTCAATCTGAAATTGAATAGTTATTTGTTTATAGCAAAATTGGCTGATTGGCCGATCAATTTTTATGAAGTCTTCACATCACAAATCTTACCTTAGTGATTATAACCTGCACACCAGACGTTACTCCACCCATCACCTCTCTCTTCACCACATTGTACTCGTGACGTCCCAAACTTCCGTGAGGATTCAAGAGTATCCGTTTAGCGTGTTGTCCGCACTTAAAACGGGAGCATATCTATAAAAAGTGTGTGTGCTTATGACCACATGATAGAAGTGAAAACTTATGGACTGACTCGGTGGCTATGTGGTTAGCGATCCTGACCGCTGATCCGAGAGTCGTGGGTTCGATCCCCACACAGGGCAAACTTTTCTGTGATGAGCAGATTTGTTTGCTCTGAGTCTGGGTGTATTATATCTATATATGTATGTATTTAAAAGTATATGTGTATGTATATCAGTCTCTGGTTCCCAAGATACAGGGAATCCTAGTTTGGGGCCAGATGACCGTGTGTGATTTGTCCCAGATATTATAGATATTATTATAATATTATTATATTATTATTATGGACATTTAGCACCGAGTAAACGCGATTCAGCGTCATCGACCAACTGGAGCCGAGTATACCCGATTCAGCGTCACCGACTGACTGGAGCCGAGTAAACCCGATTCAGCGTCACTGACCGACTGAAGCCGAGTATACCCGATTCGGCGTCACCGACCGACTGGAGCCGAATATACCCGATTCAGCGTCACTGACCGACTGAAGCCGAGTATACCCGATTCGGCGTCACCGACCGACTGGAGCCGAATATACCCGATTCAGCGTCGCTGACCGACTGGAAGCCGAGTATACCCGATTCATCGTCACTGACTGACTGAAGCTGAGTATACCCGATTCAGCGTCACTGACCGACTGGAGCCGAGTATACCCGATTCATCATCACTGACCGACTGAAGCCGAGTATACCCGAATCATCGTCACTGACCGACTGAAGCCGAGTATACCCGATTCAGCGTCACTGACCGACTGAAGCCGAGTATACCCGATTCAGCGTCACTGACCGACTGGAGCCGAGTATACCCGATTCGTCGTCACTGACCGACTGAAGCCGAGTATACCCGATTCAGCGTCACTGACCGACTGAAGCCGAGTATACCCGATTCAGCGTCACTGACCGACTGAAGCCGAGTATACCCGATTCAGCGTCACTGACCGACTGGAGCCGAGTATACTCGGTTCAGCGTCACCGACCTGAGCGTGGCGGTTTATAGTTTCGTTTACTGCTCAGGGAATTGCGCCTAAATTAAATTTTCACTTCATAAAGTTTAGATGATTAGACTGCCATGTATAAGGTGTTAACAAATTAGCTGTTATTACTTAAACTGGGGCTTCTACTAGTGAAAGTGAACAACTTTTTTCCACGAAACCCATAGTCAATTCGCGAAAAAAAAATTGTACTTTTCTAACAAGTAGTCGTCACCTGATCGGCCCAATTAGTATGGGTAGACCAAATTTTTTTGCGAATTCATTATGGGTTCCCTTGGGAAAGTTGTTCAGTTTCATGAATAGAAGCACCAGTTTAAGAAATAACAGTTAATTTGTTACCACGTTGTATGAATTTGAGTGGAGCTTATTACAATCCCCCACGGCCCAAGGTATCTAAATACGACCTATGTCCTATATGCCCCTACCATTGTCACGTCAGTTTAGCGAATAGGTACTTTGAGTGAGCTTATGACTGTTCGCTCTGAATCTAATGGACCTATTAAGTTGAAACTTAGTTAAATCATGAAACTATGGTTACGTAGACGGCCGAAGGAATTTGAAATGTTTTCGATTCCGTTTTTTTATGAACTAACGCGTATATACGTATATTTACGATTAAAGAACTTACGTAAGGCTTGGTAATATTCTCCATGGACCCCGAAGGCATTTTCACCAAACCATGGTGTAGTAGATGGCCGTGACTTTTCTTGTTGTGCTTGGAATAGCCGTTACTTTCATGACGAAAATGTGATGCCAGCTAAAAATACAGCCAAACATATATTTTTTATTTAATACGATAAAGTATTTAAATCATTAAAAATAGATAAATATTATTGTTCAAAATATTTTGTAATGTAATAATCAGGTATTATAGTTGACTGCTACTCATCTGAGTAAGTAATAACTCTTTTTTTATCAAATGTAAAAAAAAAATTGAGAACGATGACGTCATTTTTCAAGATTGGATAGTAATTACTTTACTGTACGTTGTTTTTTTATGAATTATGATTTTTTTGTAGTTTAAATAAAATATCTATTTAGATTTAGACTAAAAAAAAGGCTTTATTTCATAATGATGAATGAATAAATGTTTGCAAAAGACTAAAGAGTCTTTATTTCATAATTTGCAAGATATATTGCATCCTTGCAAATCAGTTTTATTACCTATATTCTTTCACCTGTGAATAGATTGATGTTCATGTTAACAATTTTTAAAAAATACTTACACAGAACTCGAACATAATAACGCACGCGAATATACTACACAACAAGTTCATTTTGAAATTAAATAATTGAACAAAATTTTATGATTTCCGAGGCTAATTGTAGTCAGATACAAAGAAATACAGATGCTGTTATAGTCACCTAATATAATTATTATTTTAATAAATATATTTCTAATAATTACACGATCTAGTTCTTATTTTAATTAATTATAAGTGCTTATGTTGCTATTTTCCTTAACAACTGAGTTATATAGTGGATTGTGGTATACTGATAATAATGTTGTTCTTAAATTAAAACTAGTAACCGCGGACGATCTCGTCCGCTCTGAGTTGTCAAGCCATTGTCAATTAGGTATCTATAATATTTTTAACAACCCATGTCATCCCCACTGCAAGGGCACAGGTCTCTTTCCATACCTCGTCGGGAAGGTTAGGCCATAGTCTACACATGGGGGCTAAGTCCGGATTGGTGGAGGTTTTGGGGCTAGTGGCCAACCCCTGTGTCAGAAATTCAAACATTTCTAGCCACCTATGATGACTGCGATCTAGTGACAGTAGCCGGTACCAACAGCTTAAAGTGACTTGCGGTCTTGCGAAGCACGGAAATACTTATTCTGGAAAACTTATAACTAGGGCTGCCATTCGCCTAAATTCCCGATTCCGGAAAAGAACTATGAAAACTGGACATTTGGTTGAAATCAGATTTTTTCCCCGGACATCTTAGTTTTTTGTAATAAACACATGGGTGATGATGGCAGGATTGTTTTCAAGGGGGTGCATCTGCATATTAGGGTATTTCATATTAGACCAAAAAAAATTTTTTTTTACTCTCAACCTCTAAAACTGATCTATTCCACTAGAAAACATACTATGATTTTTCATTTATTTTTTAATCAATTTTTAATTGACATTTAAGGGTTGCTTCCGACTTTTGAATTTTGCGTAATGAAGAAAAAACAATACTTTTTTAAATAATTATTTATTACATTCAAAACTCAGTTTTAAGGATCAAAACACTAAACTATAATGTTCAAAGGTCCTCCTTAATAGAATAGAAAGAAAAAGAAATGTTATATAAAAATCGCCTTATTGATGTTTGGGTTTTTGTCTTTATTTTTTTATCTAACATCATTAACTTCTGCTTCTGCTCCTCGTAGTTCGTATGTAATTTATTGTATTCTTCCATCAAAGCAATGTATCGTTGTATCTAATGTTTTGTACAATTTTATTGGTTGACCTGTAGCTTTCTTCTTGTAGGGATCTTTTTAGATGAAATCATGTCGAAAAAGGTAATAGTATTTGTTGTAACGGAATCTTCGATATTTTGATTTGTGATTGTATGACATTTCTGCTGGTATCCGACCCTTCCTTCTTCATATGTATAATTTTATGTTTTGTTTCAGTAGAAACTCGTTTACCAAACTAGCTGTTCAGAAAGACACCAACGACGTCCCAACATCTTTTTTACGGCGACTTTAGATAAAACTTACCTGTGAAAATGGGATACCGCTTTCTGGAAGGAATCCCTTCGAAAAAGATGACAATTAAAATAAGTAGTTGATTCTGGACAAAATCAATTATATATGTCGCTATAGTTTGAGCATAACTCCCAATAAATGGTTCGGATATCGCCGCAATCCTGAATTCCTGATTAAAAAAGCTAAAGCTTTTACAACTTTTGAAAACATGATCAGGAGCTCTGGAAGCGACAGCTTTATGTTTAATTCTAAGATATGATACTAACATGCAAACCAAATCAATTCCTGTTGCATTTTAGGTTTTTTCTGGTTTTATAATATTTGAAGTCATTATAAAAATTTTGTAGAAGTTGTAGGAAAGAGACCAGTAGATTCAGGTTATAGAATCATTTATTTCTCAAAAAAGAATAAACAGTTATTCACTTACATGAGAAAACATACATGTAAAATATAACGTAATTTAAGTTTGGAACACACAAGGTAGATTATTAATTAAAAGTGGGTAAACAGATAATAGTTTTAGTGAAGCGCGGTAAACTAAACTAAAGAGCAGGTTATAATATTAGTGCGGCCTTAGCAAGTCACAAGTACGTCAGCGATGCGATGAGACATAGATATAATGTTACTGGATGTGTCTATTTGATATTAGGAAGTGTGTGAGTAATATAGAATTTTAAGGCTTTTTTAAATGAATGCATAGTCTTAGCGTCTTTAATGTCTTTAGGCAATTTGTTATAAATTTGAGCTCCTTCATACATTAAACTTTTTTTGCCATAATTTGTTCTTGATATACGTAATTTTAGGTCATTAGCATGTCGTAATCTTAGTCTTTGTATTTGAGGTTTTTTCGTAAAAAATATTGTGTATGTATGTCTTTGTTTAGTATTTTACGTATGAGTATGGATGTGTAATATATGTATGTTTGTGTGATATTCATTATTTTTGTTTTTTTATATAGTAATTCAGATGGTGTCATGAAGTCGAAGTGAAAAAGGACTTTTATTAATTTGTTTTGTTTTCTTTGAATAACATTTAAGTTAGTCTTTGCAGCCGTTCCCCATAGTTCTATCAGATAATCAATGTGTGGTTTTATAAGGGAGTTATAGATAGTGTATCTCACCTGGAGTGGCAAACATCTAACAATTCCACGCAGGGCACCTGAAAGAGAGCATAGTTTTGATTTGATTTTGAGCAGATGAGGCCTCCAAGTTAAGTGACTATCTAAGATTAAACCGAGATATTTTTCTTGTTGCACTTTTGCGATCACTGTGTTGTTAATTGTTAATGGAGCGTGGTTTGTAGTTTTCTTGTTTTTCGCTGTAAATATTATGTAATTTGTTTTTGATATATTTATCGTTAATAAGTTACTTTGAAACCATACGTTAAGTAGATTGAGGTCATTTTATGCTTCAGATATTATAGTATCTATTGAGTGGCCAAAATAAAACAAACTGGTGTCATCTGCGTATAAGGTAACATCTCCCTTCAGACCAATGTCTTTAATACTATTTATGTAGATTAAAAATAACAATGGTCCTAAGATTGAGCCTTGTGGTACACCGCAAGTTATGGACTTAGGCCTACTTTGAGAAGAACCAATACGAACAACCTGAACACGATTTGATAGGTAAGAGTCAAATATTTTAAGTGCTGTGCCCGAGATGCCAATTTCAGCTAATTTTTTAAGCAGTATTTTGTGACTAACTGTATCAAAGGCCTTCTTGAGATCAATAAATATACCAAGCGCTATCTGTTTCTCGTCTATTTTGATTTTAATTTTGGTTACTAAGTCTACTGTTGCCGAAAGTGTGTTTGATTTGGGTCTAAAGCCGTATTGTTTTTGATAAAGAAAATTTTGTGAAGCTAAATAATTTTCTAAACGATTGTAGATGACTCTTTCAAATATTTTGGACATCACAGGAAGAACCGATATCGGCCTGTAGTTCCCAGGGTCGGTTTTAGTGCCTGATTTGAATATCGGGGTGACTTTAGCAATCTTCATACTATCCGGGAATACGCCCGACTTTAGGCATTCATTTATACAGGAAGTTAGTTCATTTAGTATAAGATTTTCTGTACATTTGATACACTTTGTCGTGATGCCATCTAAACCAGAACTAGAATTTGGATCTAAATCATTTATTATTTTATCAATTTCATCTTTTGTTACCGGGGAGAATTGGGTCAGTGTATATTTATTAGTTTTATTTTCGGTAGTGCAATTTGGTGTTTCAATGTCATGATATTCTTTAGGAATTTCACTTGCTAAGGACGAGCCAATTGTCGAAAAAAAGGTATTAAAATATTCACAAATTTCAGTATTATCAGTAACAGTTCCATTTCCAGTGTCAAGCTTCGTTGGAGCCGAAGAGACTTTTATCTTGTTTTTGGAAAGTTCGTTGATTAGTGCCCACATTTTCGATGCCTTTTTCTCACATTTCTCAAACTCCTTGTGATAATATTTACTCTTTGTGTTCGCTATTGTCTCCGTTACTGAATTTCTTTTCTTGATAAAAGCCTGTTCCATAGTCTTATCCTCCGGGTGGGATTTGTGTTTTTGCCATATCATATTTCTCTCGTTTATTTCTTTGAGTATGTTCTTATTTATCCAGTCCTGTCGTGGTGGATTAAGTATTTTATATTTGGTCGTCTTACTCTTGTTAATACTTGACACAAGTTTTTCCTCCAATTGGCCAAATATTTTGCTGTCTCCGTCAACTAAGCTTTCAGCTACTCATATCGACTGCTAATCGACTGCTATATATTTCTCTTTGAGTTTAGGTTTATCCTGGCACTTCTTTATTTCAAGATATATTTGCTTGTGACCGGCCATTGCAGAGTCAATAAGCGCAAAATGAAACTTGTTGTCTTTTAAGTTTGTACTAATGTGATCTATTATAGTTTTGCTTGTAGAAGTTTCTCTCGTACAGTAGTCAGCGTGAATTTTGTTAAGGATCGTGTAGCCATTTTCTTGCATTGTGTCCTTGTAAGTATCAGTTGTCTGTTGTGTTTTTAGTAAGTCAAAGTTAAAGTCTCCGAAGACAATGGCTCTTTTCATGTTTTGTAATTGTTGGGATAATATATCCAGAAAGTCACTAATGTTAGAATTATCCGGTTTTCTATATATTACACCAATGTCCAATGAGAATTTCTCAATATGGACCCAAAGAAAATGATTTCCATTTACGCAGTGTTCTTCCACGATGCTGTGTTTCAAATTGTCATGTATGAAAATGGAAACACCACCTCCTCTTGCATTCAATCTGTAGTTGTAATAGTGGGTGTATTCGTGTAGTTGAAATCTTTTCGCCTCATCTTCTGCTTTGATCCAGGTTTCCGTTAGAACTATGACGTGAATTGCGTTAAACTTTATTGTTAGGTCTTTATCACCTAGTTCTGATCGTCGCTTCAACTCATCCTTTAGATTTTGTAGGTAGGCTTGCTGTTGACGCGTTTGATCCGAATATATCTTGATACTTTCTGAGTTCACTTTAGTTTTATTTCGCAAGATTGCCTTAGCTATCTCTTGGGATTCGTAGCATACTTTAATTGGTCGAATTTTATTTTGTTTGTATTTTCCGAGGCGTATTATTTTGGTTGGTTCAGGACAATCAGGCACAATTGTTTTGATCATCTCCATGACTAGTTTTTTGTCAATATCCTGTCTCTCTTTTTGATCAGATGAGTTTGGTTCTGGAACTTGAGTCAAAATTATGTTTTTGCTTCTCGCATTACGTTCATGAAACTCTGTTATAATATCTTCATAGGATGCAGTCGCCTTTGTATGTGGCGGTACAATCTTGAGTTTTTTAACATCAGATTCCAGTTCGTTGACCTTTTCGTTAGTTAACTTGTTGTGGTTCTGGAGATTAAGTACTTCTGCCTTAATGACACGTTGTTCCGTGGCCTGCTCTTCAGACGCTAACTTGATTTCCTTGATTTGCTCTTTAATAGAGGAAATATCTTGTGTTATTTTATTCATAAATACTGTCTGATTTTCGTTGATGGAGGTAAGCATTGCCATCATTTGAGACATTTGCGTACGTATCTCGCTCAAATCGGATTTTATATTATCGTCATCCGGGTGTTTGCGTTTATTACGAAACGTAGTTTGAGGAGGGTCCGTAGATTCCAATGGTGGGTCTACGCTACTCTGTTTGCCTACGAGAGAATCACATCGAGCCTGAGTGCGGATGCCGCTTCCAGTAGGTGAACGCATAATGTTCATATTGATCTGTGTACTGTACTCACGCACGCTTGAGTCACGCAGTCAGCCTTTGTGAGAGCGAGTTAAAAAATGAAGAGCCCGTTCTTTTTTCTCCAGGTGGTGAAGAGCGGTTACCTCCGAGAGCTGGTGACTGTCGCGTAACAAAACAAAGAAGAAAGTCTTATCCGCACGGTCCTTTCGCAATGATCTTGAACCTATTGTTGTTAGTGTTAAAATCGATTTTAGATTAAAGCGTTTTTAATTATTTTTGTAAAATATTGGTAACACGTCTGTTCAGTGTGCGCTCCAAACGCGAAGATTGTTTACGTTAACTAGAATTGTGGCGATAGGAGGGGTACTGAGGCACCGTGGGGTAATAACGAACATCGATATGATATTGTGGGTTGAGAGTTAAAAAAATAAAACCTTGAAATTTATGAATCACCCTACTGCATATAATCTATTAGTTTCGTAATTATGATAAGTAAAATTGTAATTTAGCAATGACCGCATACATGTGTACCGTATAATACCAGCAAACAAGCGCGAGCGAAGCGAGCAAGATAATTTTTTTATGGGTATTTCCGTGTATTTGCTGAATATAATATGCACCCGGAGAGGCGAAAGTGCACCTCCTTGCACTCTCTTTTTTGCGTTTATGCCTTTTCACTACCTTTGTCTTCATTTCTGAACACATCAATGCTGTTAGTTAACATTGATGGTGATATAAGATGGTGGTAGCTAGCCAGGTAGAGACAGAAAATGCTGTAACAACAACCAAACGGAGCCCTACTTTCTCTTAAATACAGCAAAATGTTAAAATTATACCCGACTACACGACAAAAACGTGCTGCGCCGAAGTATGCGTGGGTGGATGTAGTTTAGTGAATTTTTAACAAAATTTATTGAATAACATTTAAATTGATAGGTTGGCCCCCGAACACAGAAGATGTCCGGGTTTTCTCCGGGCGATTTTAGTAAACCTTGACCGGACGGCCCCCGGTCGCCCTCCAAACTAGGAAAATCCGGGAAAACCCGGACGGATGGCAGCCCTACTTATAAGCAATTAAAAACTAGCAAAATGAAGTTTTGTTTTAAGCTGTTCAAACCTTTTTTGTTGTATGGTTTGTATCTGGCAATTTTTTACACCATTATAGGCTGATATTTAAACCGAAGGAAAATAACCTTATTTCCTGCTATTTTTAACATCTACTTTCATGGTTTAATTGACTGTAAGCATCGAAGTTCGGTATATTTTAAAATTATTTAAAAATGCGACTCAAGCCTAGGATGATGTCAGAAACAGTAGCACAAACTTTGTCCATCGTTTCCAATCTGGGACATGCACATCAACCAATGGAAATCTCCCGGGACACTCTAACAAACTGTTATGTTTTATTTGCCTATGATGTACTTACTACATCAAAAAAATACGTTCTTACTCGAGTAAGTGTGTTGCGTGGTTTTCGCTAAGGAATAATCAACGATAACATTAGATAACATCAACATGACCCTAGTAAAAGTTCGCTGGTTTTCGAGATATCACCACTTTTGTGTTTTTTTAAATGTCCACTTTTTGATATTTTATCGCCTCTGATTGCTATAAATTACTTCAGGATCTCGTTTTTTTACCTAAGCCAGCTTAAATTGTTGCTTTAGACAAGTAATCATTTCATTGAGAACTACCGTGAAATCGTTCAAAAATAACTATATAGGTAACTTTGTTTCATTTTAGGCCAATGGTTTGGCTAACTGGAAGTCCCTTAATACAACTCTGTACAAAGTGATAACTTGTGCGGGGAAATCCAATAAAAGTAGGTATACCTACACATAGGATCAATTCTTATCATAGTGTTATTAAAATATGGTTTTATTTACGTACGTTAATATATAATAATTTATTTCAGTTCAGTTCGATTCGTAGCATACGTTCTTATGATATTGTTCATTTTTACTAAAAATAATTCCGTTTTAAAATGCTTAAAATAGTAATTATAGTTTTTATGATTGTCATAACTATTTTGGAAGTACATTACGGGGTAAGTTATAACCTTAACTCTTTCACCTCAAAGTCGGCTACGGCCGACAACGGTTTTACGTGCCACACTCTCCAGTATATGAGATTTTCATATATTTTCGTCGCACGATTTCTCATAGCGTAGCGTGGCAGAAATATAATAAGTAGAAGAACTTAGCTCGGCCCCAATATACAGTTCTCACTGATTTACCTCATGATGGTCATGATCATCAATCCCTGAGGTTACGACATTAAAGGAGAAGAAGCGTGGTTGTCAATGGGTCTCAAACGCAACTTAAAGCTTTACCAAATGTTACAGCTTGCTTTACCTTCGCCCTACCGAGGACACAGCACCCAGAGACACAACGGGAATAGCAATAATCATCAAACGCGCAGACTTCATCACCCACAATACAAACATCGACACAGTTTAAAGAAGAGCTATGTTATGTTCCCAACTGAGAATATTTATTCTATCACTATTCCCGTGGTGAGTACCTACTTACCATCGTTAACGAATTTTGTCCCGTATCGATGGCCATCCATCGATATAAGACAACATACCTAAACAGGTGTAGTGCCCCTGCGATGGGCATTTTAGTTATAACACTGAAAAACTCGTTCCGAAGGGTTAAGCTTTTTGTGGTTGTGGTTTGCGTGGTCGCGTCGATCACATAGTTTAACTAACTATAGACATGGTCATTACTTGGATGGGTTTGGCTATTAGGTGTTTCACAAGGTACGTTAAGCCGCTGGTGGCGACTGCTATCGGTGGCAGTCGATAAGCCGAGTCGGAGACCTTATGGTGACTTGAAAACTGATTAGTTCCCCATACACACTTTCGTCCCCTATTTCACTCCCATCAAGTTTTCTTATCGCAATAAAAAGTAGCCTATGTCCTTCTCCAAGGTTCCATCTATCTCTTGACCATAATTCGTCAGAATTGTTTCAGCGGTTTAGATGTTAAAACGCAACACACAGATTTATTTCACATTGTTATTTTTTTCAGGATGGGCCACAATGGCAATGCGGGAGGAACGCAACACTGACTGAACTAAAGCCTGATGGAAAGTTGGGAGGGACAGAGTACGCGATAGTGAAGAGCGAGATAGACAAAACAAACACAAACGGAGTTAAGTTCAATATCACTAAGGTAAAGAAATGTTAGAAATAAACTGCTTTTAAATTTTCAAAATTACAGGTTGAAATTGAAATCGCAGACCAAGTTTTAACTGTAGCTTTTTGGCATGACAACGCTTTCTATAAGGAACCAATTTAGTTTGCGTAAAAGTACTTCATTTAATCTTTTATCCTCTGCCAAGGGTTGTCTGGAAGAGATCGCTTCTAGCGATAAGACCGCCTTTGTACACGTAATCCAATATTTTATATGTTATGTAAATTCCTTGTGTGCAATAAAGCATTAATACATACATACATACATAAAATTTGGACTTTCCATACAAGTTGGCTGGCTACTGAGCTCATTGATTTATATGAAGAGTCCAAAAATTATCTGCTCCGATTGAATTGATTCCTTATTTATAGAAAGTTGTACAGTTTTATTAGCAGAAACCACTTTTAAAATTTGGTCCGAGATTTCTATTTCACCTGTATAACAAAACTGCGAATCCGTTTTTGATGTTCAGCGTGCTTGATTTTCAACAGATCGAAAAGGTGAAGAACTCTTGCCTATGGCAGAAGTACAAATACAGACAACGTGACATCGCCAGAACGGAGACTGCTCCGAATGAGAGAATGTTGTTCCACGGGTCCCCAGTTGCGGAACAACTTGTCAATACTGGCTTCGATGAACGATACGCTAACTTGAGTAAGTTGCATATGATGATAATAATGTTCTCCCAGACGTATCCGTCGACCCCCTTAACTAGTGTTGTCAGCCTGGGCCCTTGAATGAGCACGAGCGTGTCTTGCAAAACCAAATTTGCTTTTGAAAGTTCTATTGCAGGAAGCACAGAAAAGAGACCCACTTGAATAGTATGTGAAATTGTAGGAGCCTCCGTTGTCTAGCGGCTGCTCGCTTAACATCAGAGGTCGCGGGTTCGGTTCCCGGCGGGGTCCAACTTTGTAGGACTTGGTTTGGTTGGTGGTAGCGCATTTTTTGAACCCGCCTGGTTAGCTACCGCGATCTTTCAGTCTTGCCGCCAAACATAAATGGTAATGGTTGTTGTGTTCCGACATTAAGATAAGATATCCAGATCCTCATTGCATTGGGGAATCTTGGTAAGTCTGCTCCCATCTTCGGCATCATCGTTTCTCACCATCAGATGAGATTATGTTACTATCAAGGGTAAATCTAAACGAAAATTACGGAAAACTAAAAAATAAGAATTATTTTTTTTAATATTTTCCTGTATTCTGTGTATACCTTTGCGTGTACCTGATTCTGATTAACCCCGTATTTCAATCGAACTTTTTATACACCCTCTATCTATATGCTATGGGCCTCGTTGCCTAAAATAAATGTTGCCTACAATAATTTCAGAACACATCTATTAACCTAGCTAGGATTTCAAGTTGTATGTAAATAAAGGCCTTTAAGAATTTGGAACAAATAGAATACAAAAAGATTCATACATAATGAACCGGCTTCAAAACTGCATAAAATCTTTTTGCTTAACCTTACATTTATTTTTAGCTATATGCCTATTAAACTTGAAATGCTAGTGTCAGAAAGTATACGCATAAAAAAGGTCTGTATTTGTCTGCAGATGGTCTTTTTGGTCCTGGTGTATATTTCGCCGATCAGTCGTCCAAAAGCCACTTTTATACCGGTGTAAAAGGTGATGGTACTAGGTATGTACAATGTCATTGGGGCTTTTATTGATACCCAATCGGTGTCCATGTAAGTTATATGGTATATCCAAAAAGAACTATTTCAGTACGTTTTCGTAAAATGTTTAACTTCTTACAGATTGTTGCTGCTCTGCCGAGTGACATTAGGCAAAATTCACGTGGTACAAACTGGTGAGAGCTGGCCGCACGCGCCGGTTGGACATCACTCGGTTAAGGGGGCGTTACAACAGCCAGAATATATCGTTTATAGAGGGGAGCAGGTAAGGGAAGTTTCTTTAAAAAGTAGGCATCTATTTCCATTTTCGCCACGCTACGCTATGAGAAATCATGCTACGAAAATATATTAAAATCTCAAATCCTTGTGTGGCACGAAAAATCATTGTCGGCTATAGCCGACTGTGGCGGTCAAAGGGTTAAACGTATCCAATCTATGATTATTCTTCATGAAAATCGAACCCATGACCCCGTATCAGTAAAGAGCACTAACCACTAGGCCACCGCATCAGTCTTATGTTGATCCTAATTACACTTTCTTAAAATATGTAATGTAGTTCAGTTTCAATTAAGTACCTAAAATTCACCTAAAAACCTTTAGTGGCCTAAAGCTATCTCTATCAGCAATGAAGAAAAATAGCTATCACTCTTTTCCATCATCATCAGCCAAAAGTTGAAAAGCTGCAAAAGCTTTATAAAGTGAGTCATTCCTCTAACTGGCGAATACTCTCATTGGAGATGCCAACTATGGTGGGATAGTGCCACCCTACCCATCCCCTTTGTCTCACTCTCCGAGGACCCACCTTCTAGACATAGATTGCCTTAGTCGAGCTGGAAGTATTTAAATAGACTTCGGATTTGTGGTGGCCGAAGCAAGGAGAACATATTCAGATCGGGATTTACAGTTTTTTTTTATGTGATAGGTGGCAAACGAGCAGACGGATCACCTGATGGTAAGCGATTCCCGCCGCCCATAGACACCCGCAACACCAGAGGAGTCACAAGTGCTTTGCCGACCTTTGAAATGGAATGGGGGTATAGGGGGAATTGGTAGGGGTGGAGTTGGGCCTCCGTCCGGTACCCTCACTCACTCGGCGAAACACAACGCAAGCATTGCTTCACGCCGCCCGGTTTTCTGTGAGGCCGTGGTATCACTCCGGTCGAGCCGGCCCATTCGTGCCGAAGCATGGCTCTCCCACGGTAAAATGGACGGGTCCAATAATAGGATGCAGGTGCGGTGTCATTCCGCAAACTATGGAATACCTAATTTCTTGCCCCGCATGCCCGTCACCTGCACGCAGTCACCTGCACTTCGGGCCAGCACGATTTTGCTATCGACTCTGGAGTTGCGGGTGTCTATGGCCGGCGGTAATCGCTTACCATCAGGTGATCCGTCTGCTCGTTTGCAACCTATCACATAAAAAGATCGGCCAGAATCGTCCCCTGCTAAACAAAGGCCTCCCCTAAGAGCTTCCACGACTGGTCTTGCTCTGTCTGCATCCAGCGGCTTCCCGCGATCTTATTTTTGTAAAAGTAAAATTCTTTACTAAGTATGTTTTTTTTTTCAGGCTTACCCAGAGTACCTCATTACATATAAGACGACCTAACTGTCGAGATAACGAATCCTAATTACGATATTTTGTAGTGTTTTTTGTGAATAGTCAAATGTAGGTATTCCATGTAAAAAGTTGTTGAGTTCAGTTAGAGTTCTGGCAGATATTTTAAGAGCACTCTATATAAGCAGGTTTGAAATAACAACCCATTACATCCCCACTGCAGGGGCACGGGTCTCTTCCTATAGCTCGGGAATGTTAGGCCATAGTCCACACACGGGGACCAAGTCCGGCCACATAAGCAGGTTTAAATAAATAAAAAGAAAAATGTGCATGTGGATTTGAAACGAAAATTGGTAGAATTTAACAAAATGGTTTTCGGACTTTTCCCTTTACTTGTGCTATAAGACATTGCTTCCTGACAAATTTCATGATTCTAGGTATATGAGAAGTACCCTATAGGTAGGTGTTGATGCGAGTGTACAAATATGAGGCATACACGGCCGTATTTCTTGATTGCGTTGGCAATTTGGCATAGAAGTTTGATTTTTTCACAGCTTCAAGGGATTGCAGGCCTGAGTATTAGATATAAATTTCCACTTGATACATCTACGCGTTCCTGAGAAAAAAGGTCCTGACAGACAGACAGACAGACGGACGGACAACAAAGTGATCCTATAAGGGTTCCTTTTTTTCCTTTTGAGGTACGGAACCCTAAAAAACAATGGTGATGTAAAAAAATTACAAAACCTGAAATAAAATGGTTTTTCAAGGGTTAAACTTCTCAGTATAAACTGTAACAAAATAGATCCTAATTTTCGTAAGAATTTGAAATAATACACATTTAATAAGGCTTACGGATGTACCTGCGCAGTAAACAAAATTTTAATTACGCGGGAAACTGATGGACCAATCAAGTAGCTTCATTGTCACCCGCCATTACACGTTCCTGAAATCTCTGCCGCTATTGGTTGACTAATTTCGCGCCTGATTCGATGAAATGGTCAGCTGTCAGAAAACTGTCACCGTGCGTTGTTTGTTTTGGGGTGTTTCCGTCGATACTTTGTTCTTGTCTACGCGAACGAAGATTACCGACGCGCCTTATTTTTTGGGTACAGTCTACGATCTTTTGGCAGGTGGTGAAAAGCCGTAACTAACGCCGCCATCTTGAAAAATGACACTATTTTTATGAAATAAATGTCAGATTTGCAACAAAAGCGCCCTCCTGTCAATGTCATCCATCTGCCAAAAGATGGTAGTCGGATTGTACTATGGTATACTCAATCCACATACACACAAAGAAAAATACGATTGTAATACAAAACTTGATTATATTCATTATTTTATTGGTTTAATTTTAAAATTTACTTGTAGGTGCAAGGTACTTACTAAAACGGGCTTTAAAATCGTAAAAATAACAAACAAACAAGGTTTTAAAAAAGGGCGTTTATTAAGAAACTAGATCGGTTCCATACATGATGCTGAGTAACCCCTTAAAATATCAAACGCACTTTTTTAACAATCTGTATATTTTGTTAACAAAAGCTACTGTTAACATTTAAGTTTTTGACTAGAAAATTAAATAGTAGACTAGACATTTAATACATAATACTTATGTTAATTTTAACATCTAATAGTACAATTTTATATTATGTTCATAAATTCCTAGTGAAAATTGTTGGGTATAAGCGCAATAATAAGTGTATGTGGGTACTTTGGCAGTGCATTAAAAACCGTTGAACTGTACGCACGTCTTTCATTTATAACAAGTGGCGCGAGTCCGGATTTTTATGTATGCTTAACAAGTAATTAAGTAGAATTCTAGAATAATTAACAGTAAAAAAACATTTTATTATTCGACTCATAAGTATTTGTTTATGTTATCAATGGTGTCGATTCGGTGTTTACGATTAAACTTATTTGACTGGACTTAATTTAAGCATCCTATTCTTGTCTTTTCGATACAGAGAGAAAAAGACAAAACACTTAAATTAAGGTTAGTTCTGCAAATAAGTTGATTCGTGAAAACCGAATCGACGCCAATGTCAATTGAAGAATAGGGGTTTTCACCATTTTTTGAAAAGTATCTCAAATTGATCATTAGGTGAGAAAAAGTAAAAAATATTTTTTTGAAACCTATAAGTACCCCAAAAATACATTTTAACTTACCATTTCCAATTAGCGCGCGAAAACGATAGCCGCCATGATGCTTAGGTCGTGACGTCATTTCAGGAGTAAACAAAAGAGCTCTGTACTAAAATTTTGACACATATCGCGAACAAAATGTCATTGTTTACCACTATTGTGACGTCACCTGACAACCAGCATGGCGGCTGTCGTTTCAGAGATTTGAATAACAGATTAAAAAACTTGATTTTAGTAAATCAAAAATAAAATGTTTTTTTTTTCATTTTATTGTATAGAAATCATATTAATTCGATTATTTTTACTACTACTAATACCCACAGTAAATAAGCAGTTTTAGATTTTATTTTGTATAGAGTAAAATACCCTATTTAAGCATCCTATCCTTGTCTTTTCGATACAGAGTGAAATTAAGGTTAGTTCTGCAAATAAGTTGATTCGTGAAAACCGAATCGACGCCAATGTCAATTGAAGAATTGTAAAACGTCAAGAGTATAAGCAAAACGATAATATTTGTACTATCGTCAAAAAAGAATATGTTTCAGTTAATATACTCATGGACAAAAAAATCGACTCAAAGTTTCATGCACGACTTTTAGAAAATTAACTCAGTCTAGCAAAATAAAACTAAACCAAAACTTCAAAAACTGTGTGTTTACTGTTTATGATTTAAGTTTGATGGTTTTCTAGTTTTTAGGGTTCCGTAGCCAAATGGAAAAAACGGAACCCTTATGGACTCGTCATGTCTATCTGTCTGTCTGTCTGTCTGTCCTTCCGTATGTCACAGGCACTTTTTTCCGAAACTATTAGAACTATCCTGTTGAAACTTGGTAAGTAATGTATTCTGTGAACCGCATTAAGATTTTCACATAAAAATAGAAAAAAAACAATAAATTTTGGGGGTTCCCCATACTTAAAACTGAAACTCAAATTTTTTTTTCAACAAACCCATACTTGTGGGGTATCTATGGATAGGTCTTCAAAAATGATATTAAGGTTTCTAATATCATTTTTTTCTAAACTGAATAGTTTGCGCGAGAGACACTTCCAAAGTGGTAAAATGTGTGTGTCCCCTGTAACTTCTAAAATAAGAGAATGATAAAACTAAAAAAATATATGATGTACATTACTATGCAAACTTCCACCGAAAATTAGTTTGAACGAGATCTAGTAAGTAGTTTTTTTTAATACGTCATAAATCGTAAACCGTAATTTACCTACAACGAACTACAAGAACTTTCATATTATGTTACTTGCTGCTACGGAACCCTTCATGGGTGAGTCCGACTCGCACTTGGCCGGTTTTTTGCTTTTAGTATTTAGCAGTTTTGTAGACTGAGTTATTTTTTCAAAAGTCCAGCAATAAATCTTTCGAAGTCGATTTTTCAGTCTACCAGTGTACAATAATATGGCATTTCATTAGAAATATTGAGGCTCCTCTGCACAATGGGTCATTATAGGCCAGCTGGAGACAAAACTAATGAAAGTAGAGTGAAGATGTATGTACGTCCTTGTCTAACCTATAGCTCTGTCCCTCGTGCTGGCACATTGTGTAGAGGAGCCTTAATGTACTGCTCAAAAGAAAATAAAGAAAATATGCAGGTTTTTTGTTATATCATTAAAATAATAAAAGTTTGTATATTTTTTTACGTTTTAATAAAATATCTACGTTTTAATCATCATCAGCCGAAGGAAGTCCACTGCTGGACAAAGGCCTCCCCCAAGGATTTCCACGCCGACCGGTCCTGCGCCGCCCGCATCCAGCGGCTTCCCGCAACCTTTACCAGGTCATCGGTCCACCGAGTGGGAAGCCTGCCTACACTGCGTTTTCCGGTGCGCGGTCGCCACTCGAGAACTTTACTGCCCCAACGGCCATCTGTTCTACGAGCTATGTGCCCCGCCCACTGCCACTTCAGTTTAGCGATTCTGTGAGCTATGTCGGTGACTTTGGTTCTCTTACGTATCTCCTCATTTCTGATTCGATCACGTAGGGAAACTCCAAGCATGGCACGTTCCATCGCCCTTTGGGTGACCTTGAGCCTTCTTATGCCTTAAAATGAACATGGACAAGACGAAAATCATGTCAAATGTCGGTGTCACACCCACTCCTCTGAAGGTTGGAGACTCTACACTCGAAGTTGTTGACGAGTATGTATACCTGGGACTAGGATAAACAATCCAACTTAGAAAAAGAGATCAATCGTCGAATCCAACTCGGCGGGCAGCGTTCGGGAAGCTCCGCAATATCTTCGCGTCCAAAATTCGTTTTACATAATAAAATAATGTTATTGTTTACAATTTAAGCTAATAATTGTTTCAAATAATGCTCAGTAGGGGACTAACAAGGATGGTGTATGATATAACAAAAAACCTGCTGGCCCTTATTTTCTTTTGAGCAGTAAATAATAATATAATATAAGTAATATAATAATAATAGTAATATATTTTTTGAAAAATAAAACAAATAAGTAATTAAAAAAAGAACACCAAAAAGATGTATCACAAAGGCACAATAAAGATTTTAAGAAAACAATTCTTTTTTTTTTCATTTAAACGCACGGATTCAAATCGGCGGTTAAGTTGATGTGGGAGCACGCGACTCTCTGCCCTGTGGGCACCGCTATACGGAACAGTTTGCCCTGCGGCATGCACACGCAGACTTTGTACTGGCCGGTGGCTGTAGACTTATCTGTGGTGTTGACTGGAAGCGCTATCGGGAGGTACCTGGGAATGGGAAAACATAAGGTCTTATACCATTTTTGAAAAGTTCTTATCTCAAATTGATACTACATTTGAATTTTCTTTTTCGAATTCCGCGCGAAAACGATAGCCGCCATAATGTTTATACAATAATATCGTGTATTAAATCGTGACGTCATTAGGATGGTAAACAAATAAAGGAACCACATTGATTTTTTAATGCCATCCCAGTGATGTCGCTTCCATATAGTCATGGCGGCTGGTGCATTCATAGCCTTTCGTATCAAGAACTAATTTAAAGTCACCCTATATATATTTTTGGATTACTCATAACAAATACTAATAATAAAAATAAAAAAAACTAGAAAAATCTGTGCTTCAAATATCTAAAATAAAAAAAACTAGAAAAATCTGTGCTTCAAATATCTGAAATATTTGAAGCACAGATTTTTCTAGTTTTTTTATTTTTATTATTAGTATTTGTTATGAGTAATCCAAAAATATATATAGGACTTTAAATTAGTTCTTGATACGAAAGGCTATGAATGCACTCGTGATAACAAAAAACTTTCCCTAAGGAACCCATAGTCAAATCGCAAAAAAAATTTTGGGCTGTTCATACTAATTGATCAACTTACTGGCCAAATTAGTATGAAGAGAAGAGTTGTTTGTTATCATGAGTACATGCATAGCCTTTCGTATCAAGAACTAATTTAAAGTCACCCTATATATTATTACTCATAGCTAATACTGCCACATTTAAGCATTTTTTTGTACAGAGTAAAAAACCTATTTTAAATAAATAGGTGTAACTCTCATTTACTGGGGCTTCAAAGCAAAATTTTTGACCGCTCTATACAAAAAATGGCCATACAGGTTGAATTTGTATGAAAAGTCCAAAAATTTTTTTGGGATTTGACGGGTCGTAGAAAAAAAGTTGTTCAGGCTGATGAGTATTCTACTCATACCCTTTTTTATTTTATTACAACTGTATATAGTTATATAGGATGTTAAACAAGTGCGTTTGAAATTTTAAAGGGTCACTCAGAATCAAGTATTAAATACAGGAAAAATATTGAAAAAAATTCGATATACACTTATTTATCAGTTTCCCATACAAATTCTTGATTCACTATTTAGATTTAGTATGTGAAAATGAAAAAAAGTTGCAGATCGGATTTTTCTTATATTTTTTCCCGAATTCTATACTTGATTCTGAGTAACTCCTTAAAATCTCAAACACACTTTTTTAACACCCTGTATAGTCAATAGTCATAACAGGTAGTCGTTTATTGGTAAAAAAATATTTATTTACAAGTTTTTTTTTAAGGGACAGGAGGCAAACCGACGGATCACCTGATGGTAAGCGATTACCGCCGCCCATATACACCCGCAACACCAGAGTAGTCACAAGTGCGTTGCCGGCCTTACAAGTTAAGACTATATACCTGACATCGATGAAAACCCCCTCCTTCCCGCTTAAGACAATAGATCCATTTATCGACTTCAAGTAGATATCCTGGTCTGCGGTCCACAGCAGTTCCCGTGACTCCATGCGGGTACCCTCGGCCCCTCGCATGTGGGCTGACCCTTCGGATCGCAGCACCAGGTCCTGGTCTACTGGTGAGGTCACACGCTTCGTGGAAACTTGCTGCAGTAATAGATAATAGGGTAGATGAATCATTTTAGGTATTTCTTAACATCTGTCAAAAACGATTTTATGGTCTAATTTTATAACTTATGTTGATAAAAAATTGAAGATGGGATGAAGAACAAAACAAATATCGTTTTTCGAAATTTTAATGCGAGATCAATTAAGTGAACTATATATAGTTTATTTATAATTTATTTTTCATGCAGTAAGCTTCCCAATTACGCAGTTGGTTCCATCTGTTTTAATAGACATTTATTTCTACTGGCGCCCAAGATTCAGGCTGAGGTTGGTTGCCGGGACTTGTACCGAGCACACGTCTGCTGAGTTAATTTTTTAATTATTTCCGTTTTAGAGTAGTCTCAACGTTATTTTTGTGATGGGAAAATAGCTGTGATTCCAATTCAGTGATAAGCGGTCATAAGAAGAGGAGTAACTCGGGAGACAGCTCCGTTTTCCGAGTTCTAACAACAAACCACCACGTGGAGCGTCTTTAAGTGCCCATCACCCTTTGGGCCGCGTCTTTCACTTGACATTGGCGTTTCGCCATTTTTTTTTATTGAAGATTCTCCAATTTTTCACTTGACATTGGCAAAATCACGCTCGTCATGAGATGTGGAATGCCAAATAGAAAAAAAAAAAAGATTTAGGCTGTTCATAGTTTGGGACTAAACTGTATAAATTATTTGTATTTGTGTAAAAAAAAACAAAGTCAAAGGCAAAATGTTTTTTTATTTAAGTAGATGTTGTACACATACTTTTAAATCGTCTTTTTTCTACCTTGTATAAATATTTGTTGTTATCGCCTCCGTGGTGGCTAGGCAAGTCTGCTCGCTTCACATCAGGAAGTTGCGGGTTTTTATTACTACATTATAACATTAATTAATTTATTTCATAAGTTCTGGGTTTTTCCTTATTTTGTGTTATTTATCTTGCATATTTATGTATAAAATATTATTTTTAGGTACCAGTGTATGAGATAAGTACTGCTCTACATTACAATTATCAAAAACTAACCTACAAAGTTATTTACCCTTCATGATCATTTTCACTGTAATTTTTCTTTAATATTGAGACTGACGAAACTATTGTGTCTAAAAGGTCAAAACACTTTAAATAAATAAAAATTGTGGGAAAAAACAGAACCATTATTATTCACAGAAAATCAACAGACCAAAAGATCAACTGTTGCTTCTGATGGAACCGTAGCACAGTCCCCCTTACCTTGGCATGCAAGTTTTTGCCACATTTAGGAATGTTAAAAAGAAAAAACCTTTTATATTACAAATATTCGATGCAATTAACTAATGTAAAATGTGAATATGTATAGTGGGGAAAAAATTCAAACATTCCCAATTAATATTTACTGAAAATCAACAGACCAAAAGAAAAGATGGATGCCTATACGTAGTGGGATAGGACGGTCAAATTGTGCCACTCGATAACAAGAAGAAGAAAAGAAAAGATCAACTGTTGAGTCCCCCTTACCTTGGCATGCAAGTTTTTGACACCGTCCGGGATGTTCATTTGAGGTGAACTGGTGCTGAAAACCGTCTCCCCAGAGTCAGGGTTTACCACATCCAGTGAGGAGACTCCTCTGATGTACACTCCTGACGTGTTAACAAGGAGTTTTGTGTCCGAACGTGTCAGTCTGAAATGATGGAGAAAAATACGATTGGTACACAATGGGTATACAATGCTCGTTCCGAGTGGTAGGAACTTCGTATTAGGTAGATTAAAAAATGACCTGCGAAAATTATACAATGCTACCTACTTTGAATAAACATATTTTGACTTTATTAGATTAGGTTACATTCGCTTCATTTATTTCCCATGATCAATTTCAAATAACAATAGTAGCTTATTAATAAACTGCCTCCGCGCCAAGGGGGGGGGGGGGGTAGGGGGGTTGGGGAGAAGGCAGCTTCCCCATTCCCCCCAGAGATTAAAAAAAATGCCAAATGCAAAGCAACCAAAATCCTAAGTCCACCCACTTGACTTGATGGACCTTCTTTTTATTCTATTTTTTTTTAAATAAATAATAATAACTTTGTTTATTAGTTTTATTTATGGCTTGTAGAGCTTTACACAGTGGCGTAGCGTGGGTTTTCGCCGCCCGGGGCCGATCGAAAATTTGCCGCCCCTTACTATTTTGATCATTAGTAAAAAAAAGTCAATATACTATAATGCATGCTACGATTACTGGCCAAGAGTGAATCGGTGGGACTACGAGTAATCGGTCAATTACTCGTCGACCCATCAGTGGGACAATGCGGTAGGAATACGTTTCGGGAGCGAAATAAAACAGCCAAATTCTGTAAACAATTAAAAATTATGTACTTTTCGTGTTTTTTTTTCAAGCAAAATCTTTTATATAATCGATGTTATATCACGTTCGATTGCTAATATAGCTAAATTCGAAATCCGTAATACTAATTGAACCCCGCTGGACATCGAACTTGCAACCTCCTGATGTGAAGCGAGCGCATTATATTCTTCCGTGGGCGAGTGCTTACGAACATAAATTATATTTATAAAAAGCGCGAGCGAAGCGAGCGCGAAATTTTTTAAGATATCTAAGAATGTTAATGTTAAACCAACAAAAACCCTTTTACTTGGAGCGCTCAGCGCCGTTTCAGTTAGGGTAGGTACCCCAACTAACAGGGTGCTTGGACTGCTTGGCGCCCCCATGAGCTCGATGCCCTGTGTCTGTTCACGGGTGACACGACCTAAAGACCGGCCCTTTTTAAAATGTAACTGTGCGCCGCTGCTGTACGGGTTTCATTCTTCATACGATAACATTTGTTTTCATGACGTTTTATCTGGGTCATGTAACTTTGAATATTTTTTATAATATATTTTGATCGCTCAATTTGCCGCCCCCCTGGAAGTGCCTCGACCTTAGGTAATTTTTAATTACCTTCAGTTTAGAGATGCTTCTCTCACACTTGGCACTGCTAATGGCAGCTGTTAAAAATATTCTTAACATTATGATAATATTTGGTAAACACTCTTCAAGTTTATAATATATTTTAGTAAGCCTAGTGAGCCAGACATAATTATGTGTCCCTTTTTTAAAGTCTGGGTCTGTTGCAGCTACAGAAGTGCGAAGAAGTACATGCTCAAGTTTGAACTCTTCACTATTAGTAATATCTTGAGGAGCGTGATCTAAGTCCAGTTCATCGACGCCTAATAACACCTAATAACACTAGGTAAAAAAAATGTGGCGCTCGCCGCCCCTATTCATGTGCCGCTTGCCGCCCCTATCCATGTGCCGCCCGGGGCCATGGCCCCCCCGGCCCCCCCCACGCTACGCCACTGGCTTTACATATTGGACTTTGTAAAGAAATCCATATAATATAAGTGTGTTGTTAACAATTTGTACTTAATAACTATGTTAGTATGTTAGTAAAGGTTACAGGGGTGTTATTATTGTCCAGTGACTAACAGCCAGTGGCGTAGCGTGGGGGGGGCCGGGGGGGGCATGGCCCCGGGCGGCACATGGATAGGGGCGGCAAGCGGCACATGAATAGGGGCGGCGAGCGCCACATTTTTTTTACCTAGTGTTATTAGGTGTTATTAGGCGTCGATGAACTGGACTTAGATCACGCTCCTCAAGATATTACTAATAGTGAAGAGTTCAAACTTGAGCATGTACTTCTTCGCACTTCTGTAGCTGCAACAGACCCAGACTTTAAAAAAGGGACACATAATTATGTCTGGCTCACTAGGCTTACTAAAATATATTATAAACTTGAAGAGTGTTTACCAAATATTATCATAATGTTAAGAATATTTTTAACAGCTGCCATTAGCAGTGCCAAGTGTGAGAGAAGCATCTCTAAACTGAAGGTAATTAAAAATTACCTAAGGTCGAGGCACTTCCAGGGGGGCGGCAAATTGAGCGATCAAAATATATTATAAAAAATATTCAAAGTTACATGACCCAGATAAAACGTCATGAAAACAAATGTTATCGTATGAAGAATGAAACCCGTACAGCAGCGGCGCACAGTTACATTTTAAAAAGGGCCGGTCTTTAGGTCGTGTCACCCGTGAACAGACACAGGGCATCGAGCTCATGGGGGCGCCAAGCAGTCCAAGCACCTTGTTAGTTGGGGTACCTACCCTAACTGAAACGGCGCTGAGCGCTCCAAGTAAAAGGGTTTTTGTTGGTTTAACATTAACATTCTTAGATATCTTAAAAAATTTCGCGCTCGCTTCGCTCGCGCTTTTTATAAATATAATTTATGTTCGTAAGCACTCGCCCACGGAAGAATATAATGCGCTCGCTTCACATCAGGAGGTTGCAAGTTCGATGTCCAGCGGGGTTCAATTAGTATTACGGATTTCGAATTTAGCTATATTAGCAATCGAACGTGATATAACATCGATTATATAAAAGATTTTGCTTGAAAAAAAAACACGAAAAGTACATAATTTTTAATTGTTTACAGAATTTGGCTGTTTTATTTCGCTCCCGAAACGTATTCCTACCGCATTGTCCCACTGATGGGTCGACGAGTAATTGACCGATTACTCGTAGTCCCACCGATTCACTCTTGGCCAGTAATCGTAGCATGCATTATAGTATATTGACTTTTTTTTACTAATGATCAAAATAGTAAGGGGCGGCAAATTTTCGATCGGCCCCGGGCGGCGAAAACCCACGCTACGCCACTGCTAACAGCACCCAACGTTTTTGAATGGGGCAGTCAAATCTGGCGGCGATCATCTCCAGGATGCTGTTATGACGCTGCGTAAGCGAAGAAGCAGAAACACTGCTTTGCAGCATAGACAATGGCATAGAAGTAGTCGAGAAAGTTTGATATGCTCTTGACTGTACTTGCTATTCGGCTGGCGATACCCTTGAGTAGTACTAATGTATTAACTTATAATAATAATAAAATTATGGAGACTAAGATTATTCAGTTTATTGTATGAGGGGCTATATACTTATATTTTTATCATTATTATTTTAGCTACCTTGTCTGCAAATTAATGAGCACCGATCCATTCTCACTCGTGATGCTCATAGGTTCGTCCCGGAAACTCTCGATCAGGCCGTCCCTCTTATAGATGTGCTCGAATCCGGTGTCTCCGAATAGCTTAATGGCATTGTGCTCTGGGAGGAACTCCATGCTTTCCATGCCTAATGAGAAAAGTTTTAGAAGTGATAATTATCATGACAATTATCTTGATTTACATGTCATGATGATGATAATTGGCCATAGTTATGCCATAACGATCCAACTGATTTAAAGTAAGTAAGGGATAATGTAGTTTATATTACTGACATAAAGTACATTATCCCACGCTTACTTTAAATCAGTTGGATCGTTATGGCATAACTACGGCCAATTATCACTTCATTATAATTCATCAATTTGTGTCTGTGTCTATAGATATTTATAGGGGTACTCTATGACTTACCATGACCAAGGCGGAGCACAGCAAGTATGGTAAAAGTCAAAACTAAGTTTCCTATAGCAAGTATGAAAAGTAGGCAAACCAGCGTCCAAAACGCAAAGGTCTTGCGCCCCTTGCCCACAGCCTTCATCACGTCGTTCCCATTCTTATCCGAATAATTCTTGACACCGGATAAATTATTTTTGTTCAAGAAATTATTGCTACGGTTAGGCGTGCGCGTTATAAGCGCTTTTTCAGCGCGATTTCTTTCCGCTGCACCTTCGGACATAGTTTCTGATAAAGGAGACGACCCGCGCAAATTTCCAAGCATGCTATTATGATGTTTTCACGATATTTTCAGTGAGAAATCAATTAAAATTAAAAATAGCACAACGCAACACCGTAAATATGTCAATCAAATTATTGAGCGAAGATTCCTCGCTCTGATTGGTTCGGTTGTCTACCAATCAAGTCGCTAACGTTCGGATACACTACACCAAAAGCAATACAGCTAAAATAGAAATGAAAAATAACGCTTCGTCTGAACAGAACCTTAACAAAACTTGTATCAAATTCAATAAAAAAAAAGAAATTTGTCAGTTTCGCGGGAGTGCCAACATAAAGAAAAAATTGACAATTTGCTTTGTAATCATGGCGTCGGAACGTTACAGCTTTTCTCTCACGACATTTAGGTAAATTAAAGTGATTATTTTCATAATTTTGCTATAGAGAATTAGTTCTAACAATCTAGAAGTTACGATACCCATTACTTTCAAAGTTTGTAGTGTCCTTCATGCTCAAAGGGCCGGTATTTTGAAACTACGTTTACAACTCGTATTTCTTTGATTTCAGTCGAATTTATTCACATTTTCTTTCAGCCCTTCAGGTAAATTGGTGCAAATCGAATATGCCTTAGCCGCCGTAGCCGCCGGTGGCACTTCCGTCGGCATTAAAGGTAAATATTTAATATTGTTTTAGAGGTTATAAAAGTATCAACTAAAAAACATTTAAACCGAAGATATACTCCAATATTGGGTCTCCGCCCTTAAGGATACCCTGTGACCAATAATTTGAGTAATTCTTGAAAGTATAACCTATGGTTGGTGAGGTACCTACTCACAATATACACAAATTGCTTAGTCACTTATAAAGGAAATTGTTTTTCTTCCATTTCAGCTTCTAATGGCGTCGTGATTGCTACAGAAAACAAGCACAAAAGTATCTTGTATGATGAACATAGCGTGAACAAAGTGGAAATGATCACAGGCCATATTGGTGAGTTAACGTAAATATCTTCTTTTCCATTGTGTGATCTTACAAATGTCAAGTGAAAAATAAAGTTTTTGGGAGTTTGGAACTTTTTAACTCTAGGGCTTCTCGCATAAAAGATAAAATATGTTTCCTAAGAAACCTAAAATCAAGTTGCAAAAAAAAAAACATTGTTCTAAACCACAAATATTTTGGACTGAAAGAAAATGTACTGTGTTTTATTTGACTTTGTAGCTGATGCGCCTATATCTGTGTTAGTTTTTTATAATAGTCCATTATATAAGTCCATAAGTTCACACTATATTGGATTGTCTTTGCACCATTTCTCCAGTCTGTTTTTAAAACTTTTTATTTTGTTAAGTAGTTTTAAACAAGTCTTACTTAACTACAAATTTTTCAGGCATGGTATACTCTGGCATGGGCCCCGACTACCGTCTGCTCGTGACGCAGGCCCGCAAGATGGCACAGCAGTACTACCTGATGTACCATGAGCCGATACCGACGGCGCAGCTTGTGCAGCGGGTTGCTACCGTAATGCAGGAGTACACGCAGTCTGGGTCAGTAGCAGTATTTTATTTTTACGTACAAAATTGACAGACTATTAATTGTAAATTTAAGCGGCATTTTAGAAATGTTTACAAGATCATTTTAAAAATTACTTTCAAAGAAAAAACTTAATAATAGATAGATTCTTAATATTTTCAAGAATTAAATTTGTAATGAGCATTTTTTCAAGAAAGTAAATTTTAAAATGACTTCATGTATATTTTCAAAAATGATGCTACCACCCTAATCGGAATGCGTATATGGGTACCCGCCAAATGCTTTGCAACCCGAGACTCGGATGCGTATATGGGTACCCGCGTAGATGACTCATTTAAAAAGTGCTTCCTTGTATTGCCATCTTATTTTAACCGTATTAGATGTGTATAAGAAGAAAAGAGAGGGTAAAAACCTCTTTAATTTGATGTATAATACATGTCTATGAATTTTGAATGTCAGTTCGAAATCAACGCAAACTTCATAGGTGTGCTGTCAAGGTGTGCGCGCGTGCGTGATTCAGTGGTGTTTATCGTAGTTTATCATATTTTTTCTATCAAATATGATAAAACTAATTATGTAGGTTGATCAATCATACATTTAACTTTACCGAAACCATAATTTACTCTTACAAATATACCAAAATCTTCTAAAAATTGTGATTTACTTTGCCATCGGAAATTTTTCCAAAGTACGGTTTTAGCATGAAATTATAATTATATTGTTTCAGAAATAACACTTGAATTAGGGATAAATAAAATAGTCAATTAAAACAGAGTGAATTATTTTTTATTTCGCATTGATACATGTTGTAGTTTTTGAATAATCATCATTTTTGTAAACACGGGGCAATATTTTCGTCAACCACCATGATTCCGCCGCCGCGCCCCGAATCTACTTATAGAAAAAGTACCGCGCGTACTCCGGGCTCAAGGGTTAAAACAAGCAATAGCCTTTCACCCGTCAATATGTTGCGTAAGATTGTTAAAAACCCATATTGTCCCCACTGCTGGGGCATTGGTATCTTCCCATATCTAGGGAAGGTGAGGCCTTACTCCGTACCCAGAGACCATGTTCAGATTGATGGAGGTTGTGGAGCTAGTGGCCAACCGCAGCGTCAGAAGTTTTCAAGCCACCTAAAATCTAACATGTCGTAACAACTTCTGTGATACTTAATTTTTTTTTAAACATAACCGATTATCTCTCTAAACTTATAACATTGCATAATTATTACAAAAGAAAACAGAAAATAAAATTATAAAAACGCTTTGCTTTACAGAGGAGTCCGTCCGTTTGGCGTGTCCCTGCTCATCTGTGGGTGGGACAATGACCGCCCATACCTGTTCCAGTGTGATCCCAGCGGAGCGTACTTTGCTTGGAAGGCCACCGCCATGGGCAAGAATTTCAACAATGGCAAGACTTTCCTTGAGAAGAGGTTTATTTTTTTATTATTAAAGAGCACAAGAACAGAGTGTCTTCCCCTTAACTAGAGACAATACAAAAAGTGCTATAGGACACATTCTTGTAAATAAAATTAGCAGTTTAGGTTAAATTTAAATTACTTATTAGCATTTAGGCTAGATTGTAATATTATGATGCACTCCAAAGTTTATTGGTACATCATACAATAAAAAAAATATTGAACGCTTTCTCACACTGGATGCGTTCTGCGATCTGTGGTCAGGTCAAAGTGATCGCAGCCTGTATTAGATATATATATCCAGATATAGATATCCAGTGTGAAAAAGCCTTTACTGTTTTCATTTTAGGAATCGCACTACCATAAGTTAGCCCCAGTATGAATTTCATTTTTTAGTTCTTTAACCGTGCGATAATTCTGATAGTGCTGGTGCTATCATTAGATTTCAGTCATACAAGCTAGATTTTTTCGACAGTTCTGTATATTTTATGGAGTAGTACTTAGTAGGTAATTAGAATGCATTTGTTAAAGTGTTTGAGATATGCCTATGCCGCAGCTATAGGAAATAGTATGGTAAAATTGTGCCACATGATAAGAAGAAGAAGGGGACTTTTGTGTTGGTAATGAAAATTTCTATGTTTGTATAAAACAAAGTTTGATATATAAGCAAATGATTTCTACCTTCAGGTACACAGAAGACCTAGAATTGGATGATGCGGTCCATACTGCAATACTGACGCTCAAAGAAGGTTTCGAGGGTCAAATGACTGCGGACAATATAGAGGTTGGCATATGCGACGCGTCCGGCTTCCGCCGTCTTGAACCTGCTCATGTTAAGGACTACCTGGCGAATATCCCCTAATTATTGATGTATTATAGTGTTGGTTGGTGAATAAATGGAGCTTTTTTTATATTATTTGTATTTTTCCTTAAATTGATAGAGAGAGAGAGGTAAAGAATCAGTGATTTTATGTTCTGAATTAGCTTCTACATAAAAATAATTTACCTGATTTAGGTTTTTTGGTATAGTAAAACAAGAAATATTTGAACGAATCAAGGATGAAATAATATCAAACTCCCGGAACCAAGAACTTTGATCAAAGAAGAGGTTGCTCCAGAGTCTAGTTTAGTACCATAAATACGAAAAGTAATATCATTAGAACAGGGCGCAGACTCACATCATTATAGTTAAACATTAACCAATTGACCGCCACGCACGGCACTATGACAAATCATGCCCCCATCGGCACAGCCAACGTCGGCTCCAGGCTTCAGCCGGCAAAAATGTATAAAAATTTGGAATAGGCCCTAGCTGACTGTGGCGCTCAAAGGGTTAAACATATTTATTTTATCCTCCTCATGAAAAAATATGTTTTTGATTAGATGAAATGTGACCAAGCAGAAATCAGTATGCTTGTGCAATGCATTTCGGAACAAATAACGCATCCTACGAACAATGCTAGTGCAAAACGGACCAATACTTATGACATTGACAGCTGCAGGAAAGAAAAAATCTTACATAACCTCAAAAAGATGATTTGTTTATGTTTATTTTAGCTTTTGCTTTCAAATATTATAAAATGACCATCGATTCATATTTTTGTTTTTGCTGTTTATCAACAAATGATTTGACAAACCTATGCTGCAGCAGCAATAAGATAAATTATGTTAATCTTTTAAAAGAATTGATTTCAATAAAGGTAAGTCTGACCGAGATACGTATTTTCTTCCTCTATTACCAAAGAGTTGGCTAACGTTTTCTCGAATAGATTTGACTTCATCCCCAGATTAATAATAATATCCGGGACAAATCACACACTGTCATTTGACGCCAAACTAGGATTCCCTGTATCTTGGGAACCAGAGACTGATACATACATAAATAATAATAATAATAAAGCTTTTTTATTTCCATACTTCCAAAAAATTATTATTACATTTCAAATGAATAAGATTTGTTAGTATTAAGTTCTAATTATTAGTATTGGTTAGTTAACTATTGAGTATGGACCCCTTTTGGGTAAAAGCCTCCTCCAGCGTCATCCAAGCCTCTCTATCTCGGCCAGTGGCCATCCAGTCTCTCCCAGCTATAGTTATGATGTCATCTGACCATCTCTTTTTTGGATACATACATACACATATATATTTAAATACATACAATATTATACACCCAGACTCAGAGCAAAAAATTCTGCTCATCACAGAAAAGTTTGCCCTGTGTGGGGATCGAACCTACGACTCTCGGATGAGAGGTCAGGATCGCTAACCACCTAGCCACCGAGTCAGTCGATCATTGACAGATACATTGTTTGCAGACAATTTTTAAATTTTCAATTTTAAAACTGCAATTCCTTTTGTTCTAGCCCTCTCAAGAGTATGAAGAAGAGAGCTACATATGTGAAGAGTGCATAATAAAGCTAAAAGACGCTCATTCATTTAGGAGCCAAGTTCTGGAATCCATAAACGTTTTACAACTCAATGGACGTATGTACCTGTTTTTTTTTTTTTTAAAAAAAGTGTATTTGAAACTCTATGAGGTTACTCATAATCAAGTATAGAATACAGGAAAAATATTAAAATAATCCGATTTACTTACAACTTTTTTTTCTTTTTTACATACAAATTAATTCTTGATTCACTATTCAGATTTAGTATGGAAATCTGAGAAAAATAATTGAAGAGTGGATTTTTTCAATTGTTTTACTGTATTTTATTATTGAGTCTGAGTAACCCCTTAAAATTTTAAATGCTTTTTTTTAACACCCTGTATAGGGTCGATTCGGTTTTCACGATTAAACTTATTTGACACCACTAAACTTAATTTAAGTGTTTTGTCTTTTTCTCTCTGTATTGAAAAGACAAGGATAGGATGCTTAAATTAAGTTTAGTCCTGTCACATAAGTTATATCGTAAACTCCGAATCGACACCAATATATGCTAATTGCTACTTATTCATAAAATGAAGAACTTTGAATTAAAAAAATCTTATTATTATTCTTCTTACAGTGATAGAACTAAGGAAACACAACGGAGAACTACTTATACAAAAAGTATGCGAAGAATTAAGTACTGATGAGAAAGACACTAAGATTGTTATTAAGGAGGATGCTGATGTTGTAAATAAGAGTGGTATAAACACAGATGAGTGTAAAAAAGGTTGGTGAAATAAATTTATTTACTCGTAAAGATGATTCGGTTCTGATGATGCGTTCACAAAATTAAAAAGAAACACACCTCATTTGGTGCAACATTGATGTAATTTTTGACCGTGGGAGAGTCATGCTTCGGCACAAATGGTCGAGCTCGACCGGAGTGATACCACGGCCTCACAGAAAACCGGCGTGAAGCAACGCTTGCGTTGTGTTTCGAGAGAGAGTGAGGGTACCAGTTTATGGAAATATAATTGCGTCGATTTTTCTCTGAACGAAACAAAACTTTATGAATCGTTTGGCATACTCAAGTAAATTTTGAGAAAAAGTGTAATTGCGTCAATGTTGCACCAAATGACCGATTTCTTATATTCTATTTTTCTATTTGGCATTCCACATCTCATTCCGAGCGTGATTTTGCCAATGTCTTGTGAAAAATGGGAGAATCTTCAATAAAAAAATGGCGAAACGCCAATGTCAAGTGAAAGTGACGACTCTAAGGGTGATGGGCACTTAAAGACGCTCCACGTGGTGGTTTGCTGCTGGAACTCGGAAAACGGAGCTGTCTCCTGAGTTAATCCTCTTCTTATTATCGCTTATCTCAAATCGGGATCACAGCTATTTCTCCATCACAAAAATAACGTTGAAACTATTCTAAAACGGTAATAATTGTAAAATTAACTTAACAGACGTGTGCTCGGCACAAGTCCCGGCAACCAACCCTGACCGATTTCAATGAATGACTTCCATTACTGTGATTTGATACGTTAAGGGGTCGTCCATTAATCACGTGAGGCTCAAAAGGGGGGAGGGGTTTTTAGAAAAAATCTTTGAACGCGCGATTTCTAGAGTGATTTCCAAACGTCGGACTGTTGTTGTTACGTTGTTTTTAACTCTTCCCAAGGTTCCAAATGGCTCCAGGCTGTCAGAAACAACCTGCAACCTTAATGTCTGGAATTTTTTATCACGGTGCTTAATTTTCCAGAATTAAATTACATTATACTTGTATTTAAAGATAATATATTGTACCAAAAAATACACGTGATTTTGGGTAGGGTGGGGGGTAGTCTAAAACCTCACCACGTACCACGTATCACCAGGGGGAAAGTATCCAAAAAGATGCTAAAAAACATCACGTGATTAATGGACAGCCCCTAAGCAGTCGTTGGTGCCAGTTCAGGTAAATTGATTATAAGTTTCTTTAGGAAAGTTCTTAAGTTTCATAAGTTGAAGTAAAAAAAATTAAGGTATTTTAGAAGGACACATTATGTACCTTTTAAGAAATTATTTTGAAATGAAGACATAACATAGTGACATAACATAATATGTTTCAAAACATTCCAATCATGTTTCTTCCAGATTTACCTGCACAATCGACACCCACAATCAAAGAAGAAATAAAATCAAGAATTGAAAACATCGCCACAGAAACACGAAAACTCAAAACCCTAACATGCCCTATAAAAGATCCGGTCACAGTAAAATTAGAAAGAGACACAAATAGCTTTAAGAATATGAAGAAAAGAGACAAAAGTTTAAGTTATGTTGTAGCAGAGGATTTGAAGTGCCCAGTGTGTTCAACGATTCTGCCAAATGTTTATACGTATCACGTTCATATGAACAAGCATTTTCCAAATCATATTTGTACAGAATGTGGAAAAGGTGACTAGAATATCAAATAGTGTGATTGAGGGTACACTCTGACAGCATCCGTTCACTCTGACAACAGGATAGCCTAATATAAATCCCATAAGTGCGAAAGAGAAGGAACAAATACAAAACGGTTGCTCTCAGAATGTACCATTGGAACGCGGCCCTGTTTTTCCTTCAAAATTGGATACTCAGCTCATCGATTAGTATGAAGAGCCCCATTTTTTTTTTGTTCTGATTGCTTTGGTTCCTTTGAGAAAGTTGTTCAGTTTCATGAGCAGAAATCACAGTTTAAATTTGGTCCAAGATTTCAAATTCACCCTGTGTAAAAAAATGAAGAAAATCTTCTATTGATTCGATAAATAATTAAATAATCTTTATTATTTAATAATTAAATTATTAATAATAATAGTAATTTCTTCTTAAATTAATAATAAGTTTAAACATGGTTTTCAGGGTTCTTAAACGAACAGAAATTGAAACGGCACAAGTTAACACATCAAACGGGACCGTTTCAGTGTGAATCCTGCGACAGGGTATTTCACAACTACAGCAGCTTCTATGGACACAAGTGAGTCTTGTTCTTATCGTGTGGCACATTTAACCGTTCTATCCACAAGGTATAGACGGCGGTTGCCTAGTGTTGCACTTAGCATCACCCGCGGTCACGTGTAGGGCATTTAGATTTACACCTACGGACGTGTGCAAAGCGACCGTAATACACATTTAGAAATGAGATGTGCAGGTTTCCTCACGATGTTTTCCTTCACCGTCAAAGCAGTCGATATGAAAATGCACGTATGTTTCGAAAAACTCATTGGTGCACTGGCCAGGATTTGAACCCACGACCTCTAGTTAGGAGGACGGAGTCACTACCCGCTGACAAGTGACAAGTGAGTGAAACCATTTTAATTTCAGTTTTCCATACAAATTTAGCCCTGAAGTTAACCAAACCTCCATGTGCTAGCAACCCCAGAACACACTTCTTGCCATATCGCGTGATGAACTTATGGAACTCTCTTCCGGAAACTGTTATAAGTGCTCCAACAGTTAACTGTTTTAAAAATAGACTTGACAAACATTTAAATAATAATTAAAGAACACAAGTGCAGTGATATACACGCATCAGCTCATAGAGCTGCTAGTGTATAATAATAATAATAATAATAAATTCTTGATTCACTATTGAGAGTTAGTATGGGAAACTGAAAAAATTTATGATACATCGGATTTTTTCAATATTTCTCCTGTATTCTATTCTTGATTCTAAGTAACCTCTTCAATTTTTAAACGCAATTTTTTATCATTCTGTATACAGTGTGACCAAAAGGGCGATGGAGTGTGCTATGCTTGGGAGTTTCCCTTCTTGGTCGAATCAATGAGGAGATACGTAAGACAGGCGCGGATCAGGATTTCGTTCAGGGGGGGGGGGGGGGGGAATTTTCAGTGTACCCGTATTTATGAAACGGTCGATGACATTAGAGCATTAATATAAAAGTATTTTGCGAAATTTTTTGAATAGTTAAGAAATGCCTTTATTTATTTGCATTTTATACAAGTTTTAGTACTTCAGCCAGGCTTCAGGGGGGGCAATAGCACCCATTGCCCCCCCGCCCCTGGATTCGCGCCTGACGTAGGAGAACTAAAGTAACCGACATAGCTCACTGAATCACTAAACCGAAGTGGCAATGGGCGGGGCACATAGCTCGTAGAACAGATGGCCGTTGGGGCAGTAAAGTTCTCGAGTGGCGACCGCGCACCGGAAGACGCAGTGTAGGCAGGCTCCCACTCGGAGTGACTCGGACCGATGTGGGCAGCGCTGGACCAGTCGTCATGGAGGGAGGTCTTTGTCCAACAGTGGACGTCTTGTGGCTGTTGATGTGCAGCTAGGGTTGCCGGACATGTCCGGCTTTTTACAGTCTTGTCCGGCCAAATATCCGGCCCGTCCGGCTTTTGTTAGACTTTTCGTCAACCCCGCCCAGCCAAATATGTCGAACGAAAGCGCGAGTAACTGACGCAGACACGCATGACTTGCGATCTCTCGCAGGAGTCGCACCTACCTATAATTTGTTTACAAAAGAAAAACCAGTGTTTCAGGCCTTCAGGGCAAAATGTCCGACTAAATATGGATCTGTGTCCGGCTTTTCTATTTTTGGGCCTGGCAACCCTATGTGCAGCGGTAGACTCTTCTCATTCAACTAAAGAATACTTTTCCAAGGAAACCATATTCAGTTCGTCGTTAAATAATTCATATGAAATAATAATGACTGAAAATGAGGATGATGATGAATAGCTTTCCTACATAAAACATGCATTTTCCGGGATAAACATTACCCTATATTGTAACACGTTGCTTGATCTATGATCTATCTACCAAGCATCTAAATCTACTCAGTAGTTTCGATGTGAACATGGAACAAACAAACATCAATACTGTCGCTTTTATATTATTTTATTTATAATGTTCGTAAGATGAGACTATCGAAATGAGAATAGATTAGTGAGATGTGAAGAGATTAGTGAGATGTGAAGAGATTAGCGAGTTGAGATGTGACTTTTATTTTATTTTTCATCTCTCTCCCCCAAAAAGGATGCGTCACCACAGCACCACACTTCGCTACTCTTGTCCTCACTGTCGCACGCGATTCGCAACTCCCGCCAAAAGGTTCCGCCACCTTGAAGACGTGCACGGACAGACACGCGCGCATGTCTGCTCGAGTTGTGGCAAGCGTTTTATGAATAGTGGTAAGTTTAGAACAGATGGCTGTTGGAGCAGTTAAGTTCACGAGTGGCGACCGCGCACCGGAAAACGCAGTGTGGGCAGGCCTCGGTGGACCGATGATCTGGTAAAGGTTGCGGGAAGCCGCTGGATGCGGGCAGCGCAGGACCGGTCGGTGTGAATATCCTTGGGGGAGGCCTTTGTCCAGCAGTGGACGTCTTTCGGCTGATGATGAAGTTTAGTTACATTACAACACAGAACAGGTGGTAGGACCTTATCAGGCAAGGTCCGACCACTGCTCGCTCTGTACCTGCCGTCAGCAGCGCGCTGTGCCGGCGGGTGCGAGATAGCCAGCGCATATACCGGCATAGAGCTGCTTTTCTACCGGTGAGGCGAGGCGAGAAGTGGGAAAAGAGAATTGCACGTATCAGGTGATCCGCCTGCTCATTTGCCACCTCTGCCATAAAAAAAAAAGTTTAGCAGAAAGGACTCAGGATGTTTGGCGGCAAGACTTAGATAGATGGTGGAAGCTAGCCAGGCGGGCTCAGAAAATGCCCTACCACCAACCAAACCGGGTTCCACGGGCTCTTACAGACGAGCGACAGTGTGATTATGTGAAGTGTCGATTATCGGCGTCAATCGCCGATTATCGGCGTTAATCGCCGACGGTCGCCGACTGTCTTTATTTACGAGTCGCCGACTATAGCCAACCGTCGGCGACCGCTGTCGCGAGCTGTCGCTGACACACTGTCGCTCGTCTGTAAGAGCCCAAACTTGGACGCGGCCGGGAATCGAACCCGCGGCCCCCTGATATAAAGCTCCAAGCTGTCCCCCGTGAGCTGTCGTAAGTAACCATGATACTTCTTCCAGCGAACCTGAACCTGCATCAAAGAAGGCTTCATTTGAAGGAAAAGCGATTTGTTTGCAAGGAATGCAACGCTGGTTTCTTTATGAAGCAAGACCTTATAGGGCATATGGTCTCACACCAGGGTGCCAGGATGTACAATTGTTCTCTTTGTACTAGGAGGTGAGATAAATATCATGTAATCCGTATTTTATTTTAGCGTAAGCGATCGATACTACTATACGGTTGTTGCCTAGTGTTGCACTTAGCATCACCCGCGTTCACTAGGGCATTTTAGATTTACACCTACGGACGTATGCAACGCGACCATCATACACATCTAGAAATCAGATGTGCAGATTTCCTCACGATGTTTTCCTTTACCGTTAAAGAAGTCGGTGTGAAACTGCACGTAAGTTTCGAAAAACTTATTGGTGCACTGGCCACTGGCTTTAACGGTGAAGGAAAATTTCGTGAGGAAACCTGCACATCTGATCTCTTAGTCAAGCTATTGAGACTTAATGTTTTTTTTTTTCAGTTATCTTCGTAAAAACGCTCTAAAAGTGCACATGAGGGTCCATAACAACGATAGACCGTTCTATTGCGACGTCTGTGGAACGAGTTTCACGCAAAAAGCTACCCTAATGAAACATCTTACGACTCACGAAAAGGAGAGGGTAAAGAGGAAGGTTAAAGATAGGTTAGATAAGTAATAAGATTCTGTTCTACAACTTTGTTGAAATCGCAAAAATTTTTTTGGACTTTTCATACAAACTTGGTTCGCCAGCTGATCGATTTGTATGAAAAGTCCAAAAAAATTTGCGATTTCAACAAAGTTGTAGAACAAAAGTTGTTCAGTTTGATGGGTAAAAGCCAACCTTGAAGTATTGTCACACACTTCTGTTACACCCTGTATGTCTTTTTACTTTTTTAATCGGCCATTAAAAAAGTAGGAGTTTCGCAATTCGACACTATGTTTTTATGGTTCCGTACTTCAAAAGAAAAAAAGGAACTCTTATAGGATCACCTCGATATCCGTCCGTCTGTCTGTCTCTGTCTGATAAGACCCTTTTTGTAAAAAACGCATGGGGGTATGAAGTTTAAATTAATATCAAAATACTCAGGTCTGCATACCCTTAGAGCTGTGAAAAAAACAAACTTCTATGCCAACGCAGTCAAGAGATACGGCCGTTTATGCTGCATATTTTGACATTTGCAAGGGAATCAAAACCTATGGGGTACTTCCCATTGACCTAGAATCATGAAACTCGGCAAGAAGCAATATCTTATGGTCATTACTATTACTTTACTACTTTCGAAAAACATTATCCTCCATTTGGGCAGTCAAATGAAAATGGTTCTTAAACGTCAACCGATAAATATCGAAATAAAAGTGCTTTTATTTATATTTATTTTCCATTTGATCTTCTTCTTATCGTGTTTATTTAACCGTGCTATGCTATCACAAGGGAAAGACAGCAATTGCTTAGTGTTGCACTTAGAATCACCCGCGGTCTATACAGGGTGTAAATCTTAGTCGTGCGTCAAATTTTAATCAGTGCTTCTACTCCTGATTCCGATCAACTTTCCCCAAGGGACCCATAGTCAAATCGCAAAAAATTGACGCACGACAGTTATGTTAAGCTCTTGGCATTATCTCACCTGGTGGTAAGGCATCGTCAGCCGAAGATGGAAGCGCTTACCAAGACTTACATCATCTTCCTGCCCTGTTCCCAATTATTTGGGGTCGGCGCAACATGTCTTCTTCCATTCATCCCTTCTTGCTGTCATCTCAGTGCTCACTCCTTTCATACTCATATCATTCCTCATACAATCCAGCCATCTCTTCCTTGGCCTTCCTCTACCCCTAATCCATCCACTTTCATATTCAACACTCTCCTAGTCACATGACTTTCGAGTTTCGTCCCTCCTCATAACATGCCCGTATGTTATCATGTCACAGTATCATGACAAACGATTACTTTGCAACTTTTCTGTCAACCAAGACTTACATATTATAAAATATGATTTATTCCAACAAAAATGTTTACAAAAGTACGGTTTATGTAATCCTAACTTTTTATAAAGATAACTCGGTCGGCTTATCAATGTCATTTGAGCTGTTATCGGTACCTATGTATGATAAAGGCGCGGCCGCCCGCTATAGCGAATCCAGCGCAATCCTCTTCGTGTTACGGTGATTTGAAGCAAATCGGCGTTTATGGTAAAAACCTACTATAGAACTTATTTTTATTAACATAGGTATAGGGTGAAAATGTATTATCGCCGTGTTTGGTCAAAAACGACGAGTACTTATAGTATGTATTTGTTACATCTATAGGGTGAAGTTTAATTCGTTTCTTTCTCGTTAATTGCGGTTTCTACTCATGAATGAAACTGATCAATTTTCCCCAAGGAACCCATATTCATTCTCGTAAAAATGTTTCGCTTCTTCCGTTCCGTTCCGTTCCGGTGGCGCACTGACCAGAAGTTCTTCTGCAAGGGCATTGATATTAGGGCATACAAGAGGACCGTCCAGGTTGGGCCACACGGTCATATGAGCGTGGCCCCCGTGATGGTGGCTGGCATGCGACGGTGTTCTGAGGTATACAAAACTTGCCATTCAGCTGATCAATATGTGAAGGGTCTGATTTTTTAACAGACTTAAAAAAAGAACGAGGTTCTCAATTCGACTGTATGTTGTTTTTTTTGTACGTATGTTACGCGATTAGTCGATTACTCCGCCAATTGTGAATCGATTTTGATGATTCTTTTTTTATTTGGTAGGTAATACTTCAGAGGTGGTCCCACATAAATGTTTTCTAAATTGACTTAGCGCTTTTTGGAAAAATCAACAAAAACAAAAAAAAACAGCAAAATTGTAGTTGTTACGATTGAAGTCGGTTTTTTAACGTGTTCAGCTTGTCGATTCAAGTATAATACAGCTAATTCGTAAAACTTAAGTCGTAACTCGTAAGTATGACGATTAAGAAGCCCCTGTTACTTGGCCCTACACCTATTTTGGTACCCCTATACAGGGTACAAAAAGGTGTGGTAATACTTCAAGGTGGTCTACTCATCAAACTGAACAACTTTTGTTCTACAACTTTGTTGAAATCGCAAATCAATTTTTGGCGTCATACTCATACAAACTTGGCTCGCCAGCTGCTTGATTTGTATTATATGTATGAAAAGTCCATTTTTTTTGCGATTTTAACAAAGTTGTAGAACAAAAGTTGTTCAGTTTGATGAGTACAAGCCCACCTTGAAGTATTACCGCACCTTTTAGTTTACACCTTGTATAACGTATAGGCATGTCTTTGAAAATAATATAATAATAATATCTGGGACAAATCACACACGGTCATCTGGCCCCAAACTAGGATTCCCTGTATCTTGGGAACCAGAGACTGATATACATACAATACACATATACTTTTAAATACATACATATATAGATATAATACACCCAGACTCAGAGCAAACAATTCTGCTCATCACAGAAAAGTTTGCCCTGTGTGGGGATCGAACCCACGACTCTCGGATCAGAGGTCAGGATCACTAACCACTTAGCCACCGAGTCAGTCAAATGTATATGATTTGATGAATTTACTACAACCTCCAGAAGAATCGTAATGATTTTTGGGTAGGTATAAGTGATATTTTTTTAAACGCCCCTGCATCCTAAATGACACCAGAGACATTTTTTTTTTCTATGACGACACGAAGTATTTTGTGTGAGTCGTTCATATAAAATTCTTGTTAATCGCCCGATTTAATGATTTCATTGATTTTAATATGAAATTCCAAAAAGTACCGCACAAATATTTATTGTGATTCGTTATTAGGAAAGAAGTTAATGACACAAAAACATGGACATACCTACATATAATACTATAATTTAACCGGATTTGAGGCTAGTTTTCAACCGACTTCAAAAAAAGGAGAAGGTTCTCAATTCGTCGGAATCTTTTTTTTTTTTTTTTATGTATGTTCACCGATTACTCGAAGACGCCTGAACCGATTTTGAAAATTCTTTTTTTGTTTGAAAGGGTGTACTTCACAGGTGGTCCCATATAAATTTTATCGAAATCGATTCAGCGGTTTTTGAGAAAATCAACAAAACATAGCAAAATTGGAGTTGTTGCGATTGAAGTCGGTTGTTTTTAATATGGTATAAAATCGTTTAGGTACAACGTGTACCAAAATTAATCCGTACTATATGCAATTTATTTTTTAATTAAAAATGAAATTATGTATTAATAAGTAAAAATAAATAATTAAATATTAATAAATGAAAAAGTGTATGGCTCCCGTGTGTGGAGTATGGCCTAACCTTCCCGAGTTATGTGAAATTGGGAACAGACCCGTGCCCCTGCAGTGGGGACGTAATGGGTTGTTAACGACATGTAAAAGTCGTAAGTATAAAAGTTATAGTAAGTACTTAAGTGGCAGTGGGCAGGGCACATAGCTCGTAGAACAGATGGCCGTTGGGGCAGTAAAGTTCTCGAGTGGCGACCGCGCACCGGAAGACGCAGTGTGGGCAGGCCTCCGACTCGGTGGACCGACGACCTGGTAAAGGTTGCAGGAAGCCGCTGGATGCGAGCCGCACAGGACCGGTCGGTGTGGAAATCCTTGGGGGAGGCCTTTGTCCAGCAGTGGACGTCTTTCGGCTGATAGATAGATAAAAGTTATATAAATTATCGGAGACCTCGCTCTTCATAAAATAAAAACAAACGTAAGTATTTTCTTTCTGCTTACTTTCTCAATTTATTTTTCTTTGAAGCCACAACTTCGAGAACAGCCACTTCAATTCGTATAACTGAATGACGAAACTTCAATTAAATACCGAATCATTGCGGCCACTGCTACACAAACACAGATATAACATAACTATAGTATAATTTATTCGTATAGCACCGTAGTACACAATGAGCGCTTTTCCATTGGCCGACACGGTTCCGGCACGGGCACGACAAATGATGAGTGACGGAAGAAAAATCGGAATATAATATGAAATTATTCCATAGCGTCGAAAATTAAATGTTGTCCACAGGGTGTAACAGAAGTGTGTGACAATACTTCAAGGTTGGCTTTTACCCATCAAACTGAACAACTTTTGTTCTACAACTTTGTTGAAATCGCAAAAAAATTTTTGGACTTTTCATAGAAACTTGGTTCGCCAGCTGATCGATTTGTATGAGAAGTCCACAAAAATTTTGCGATTTCAACAAAGTTGTAGAACAAAAGTTGTTCAGTTTGATGGGTAAAAGTCAACCTTGAAGTATTGTCACACACTTCTGTTACACCCTGTATACTTATCTATGTTTTTCAAAAAAACTTCTAGTATTTTTTTTCATTTGCAAATGTATACTGTATGCTAAGATTGATAAGTATGCAGGCATCGTGTCATACTTCCGCGAAACCTTATTTAAGAGCTTGGGCATCCTCACTCTACCGTCCGTACTGATTCTTCAGGTAGCTTCTTATGTATATAAGGTATGTATGTATTAGTATGAAGAGTCCAAAATTTTTTTTGGGATTTGACTATGGGTTCCTTGGGGAAAGTTGATCAGAATCAGGAGTAGAAGCCCTGATTAAAATATCGGGCACTAATAAAGTAGCACCTTATATAGTCACTGTGAGCATATTACATAAATTGCAAAATGAGGTGTAAAATTTCCTTGCCAATAAAATAATTATGATTATATAAGGCAACTCCAATTCGATACTGTTTCGGTAACCCTACTTCGGGGTGACGAGTACGGGAGGCGCTGCGGAAAGGATGTACGGGGATGTCGGAAAGTTGAACGGAGTGTGAAAGGGATGAGATGAGACAGTTACGAATTAGGGGTATCTTGTTTGATTTCTATACATAGTTATCATAAGTAAGTACATATGTTTGCATATGGGAAAAATATCGGAAAAAATATCTGTCTACTGTAATACTGCTTCCGAAAATCATGGAAAAGTAATATCCTAATTACCTGGATTATTTTCTAAATCAAATCAAAAAACTCCTACCACTGGAACTCGTATAACCACGTTCGGGATGTGTTCACGGGGAAAGAAAAAACGTCGAGTCCAGACGAAACTCCACGTCATTAGCCGGGTCATGCTGTGACGTGACGGCGCCGTCCTAACCAGTGGAAAAACGCCCACTCAGTCCGCATCGCAATCGCCCGCTAGCCAGTTCAGTTGACTGGACTGTCTGGTCTGACTCATTCTTGCCAGTTGAACGTGTGAGCTGTGCGATGGCGGTAGTGACTGTATTACGGACTAATGGCTTATTCCTCCTTCTATTTTTATTAAACACAAGCGCCATTACCGCACCATGGATATTATCTGTGCACATAAATGATTTGAAATGTGATGGCAAACAGTGTGATTACGATGTTAAAGTGAATGGTGATTTTGATGGTTGGCTCATAACCTATTCGCCGGTAAAATGTGACGAGGGTTTTTACGTGAAAACTTTTGACGATAATGGACAATTTCGCGTTAATGTTACCAAGGAGAAATTGTATTTTTGTGCCAGTAAGGACGGTTCGTGGTACCACCAGGGCGCCGGGTTATATTTGGATAGCAATGACGTCAGAGGACGAGTCGCGCTCGGGCGGTAAGTTTTGATACGGGTTTCTTTTTTTTTTGTTTATCAGCCGCCAGTGTCAATGGGCAGCAATAAAAAAAAGAACGTGAGGACCCAGATTGATAAAAGGCGCGAAAGAGTGCTTAACCTAACCTAACCGAGAAAGATCTATGTTCAATTTTTTTTTCGTTATAAAAGGTGCTTTTAAAATGTATGCCTTTAATCTATCTAAAATAGGGCTTAAGTTATGGTTTCAACTCCTTGCTCTTAAAATTATGCCTTAAATAGGTACTTATGTATGTCTTAATTAGGGCTTAAACATGCGGTTTTTGCTCATGGTTCTGAACAACTTTCTTCAAGAAATCCTAAATAGATCGTCAATATTAAAAAAAAATCATTTAACTTCATACTTCAATCCTACTTTTTAACATCTGCCAAAAACGATATTTTGATCTAAAAATGTTTAAAATACCTATAGACGCGACGTCATAGTTTTCCAGCGTCATTGAGTGACTCATTTTATAATCTTTGTGAATAAAAAATTGAAGATGGGATGGAAAACAAAACAAATACCTAAGGCTTTTCGAAATTTTTTTGCGATATCAATTTAGTGAACAAATAGCTTTTAATTTATTTCTTATACCTACTTACTAAGATGTCGCCTGGTTGCGGAAACCAGCCCGTCCTTATTATTATTATTATTCTTATTCTTATACTTACCGTCATCTTCCCACCAAGTGTTATGAAATACCAAATTTTTTTTTTGCAAATTGACAATGGGTTCAGATTTTATTTTTAAGCGGACCAGACACTATCAGTAATAATGACAGTATTTTTACATCAATATAATGACATTCCATCGTTTAGTATGCGTCAGACCATCATTTCAACCACTACACTGTCAGTATAATGTCAGTATATTGTCATTACTCGAAAATACTGTCATTATTACTGATAGTGTCTGGTCCGCTATATATGTATTTTAAGAGCATCCTATATTTTTACGTAAGTCGGTTCTCTAGGTATTTCAAGTCTGTCAAGTCTATGGCGTAACTAAATACAGAGATAAGATGTTAAATATTTTTTTAATTAAACCAAATATTTTTCAAAGTAAGTATTTTAAAACCACGTAATACATACTTATAAAAATATTGTCAGAAATGTCTTATCAGAATAAATTAAATTGACAGGATGAATTAACATAGAATAGGCATATTCGCTCGCTCAATTTTGATAAGATTTAATCAAGATTATGAAAAAAATCACGTGGTTACCTAGGTAAATAGGTAATACCACAAAATACACAGATACAGAAGGTTCACTCAATACGCTCACTAAAATCCTAAGCATATACATGCTTATAGACGTATACGGTCGTTGTAGGCAAGGTCACGATACTGTTGTGATACTTTGCCGCGTGACCTTGCCTCGAACGACCGTATATTTCTATAAGCATGTATATGCTTACGATTTTAGTGGTTTGTATTGAGCGGACCTTCTGTGTCTATTTTGTGGTAATACCGTAAAATTCGTGTGTCATTCGTGAATGTTAGGTAAGCAAGGCCCCTGCCAATTTATCATTTTTCGACATACTTAGGTGTGTAGATATATAACAAATCAAATTCAGAATGTTATTTATGTAAGTAGATGCTTTACTCATTCTTTAAAATCGTTTTTTTTATACTTGGTAAGTCAAAAGCTCCTATATATATATACCACGCGAAACTTGTACACTCAACGTTTCGGGGATTACTGACTCATACAAGATTAAAGGGTACCTTGCAGGGATACATTTGAAATGTTGTACACAGATTGCACGGATACATTTAGAATGTTGGAGCCCTCATTTTTATTACAATACTAGCTTCTGCCCGCGACTTCGTCTGCATAAACTTCAGAATTGGATCCAGAGAGATAAAATCGGTGGCTAAGTGGTTAGCGATCCTGACCTCTGATCCGAGAGTCGTGGGTTCGATCCCCACACAGGGCAAACTTTTCTGTGATGAGCAGAATTGTTTGCTCTGAGTCTATTATATCTATATATGTATGTATGTATTTAAAAGTATATGTGTATGTGTATGTATATCAGTCTCTGGTTCCCAAGATACAGGGAATCCTAGTTTGGGGCCAGATGACCGTGTGTGATTTGTCCAGATATTATTAACAATATTAACAAAAATGGTAACGCAACGCCATCTAGTAGCGAAGTATAAATTTCAGTTTTTAGCCATTCCTCCAGGAACCGTTCAGTTTTCCGGGATAAAAAGTAGCCTATGTGTTAGCCGAGCGAGTGTTTTATCTGTCTACCTACGAAATTTCATCCAAATCCGTTCAGTAGTTTTAGCGTGAAAGCGGAACAAACAAACAAATAAACAAACAAACATCCATACTTTCGCATTTATAATATTAGTGATTAGTGATTCGCATTTATAATATTAGTGAGATGAGATGAGATAGTGAGATGAATGTTTTAGGTAGGTATGTTGAATATGCAAAACATTATTAAAATTTTTTCATGAACGTTAGGAAAGCAAGGCAGGGAAGAGCTGCAATATAATTTTCGATATAACGAACAAGAGTACTTAAACATACCTACATGTTGCAGTGATATGTATGATTCCTACAGGAAAATCTTGTGTTTCTGTATATATTACTCATTCTTTTAAATCATTTTTTTTTCCTATTTGGTAAAAAGATCCTATACAACGCGAAACTTGTACATTCAACGTTTCGGGGATTACTGACTCATACCAGATTATATCGAGGGTTCACGGGCGACTTGTATTAAGCGACATTTTTGGAAACACAGGTAACCTCTACTTTAAAAATTTATTTCTTACAAAATACCTCACAAAAAATAACTTCTGAATAATATTTAAAATATTAAGAATATCGAGAATCTATATAATACTAAGAAGTTAAGTTTTAATGATTATTTTTCTAAGAAATATTTTTTTAAATCAGTCTCCTGAACATTTCTAAAAATGTCGCTTAATACAAGTCGCCCGTGAACCCTCGATATGTAGAACAGATTGCAGGAATACATTTAAAATATTGGAGCCCCGATTTTTATTACGAATGTTTTAGGTATGTTGATAATGCAAAACATTTTTTTTTTTCATGAACGTTAGGAAAGCAAGGCAGGGAAGAGCAATATAATTTCCGATATTACGATCAAGAGTACCGAAACATACATGTTGCAGTGATATGTATGATTCCTACAGGAAAATCTTGTGTTTCTGTCTATATTTATAATAGTTATTTTTAGGTAACTAACGTAATTAAAATAACTTGATTTTTATGGAGGATGCGAACATCCTATTATTCGGGGACAAAGACAACTAAAGTTCTTCCACTTTTTAAGTAAAAAAACAATAATTTTGGGCTTTGCATACAAAAATGTTTATTCCGACGATCGATTTCCACGGAGAGTTCGAAATTTTTATCGTTTTGAAAAGAAGTAAGTAGAACAAAAAAAAAATGTAGAACAAAAGTTTGTCAAATTCTCAAATATTAACTTGGATAGGTAAGCATGTGCTCCGCCATTAATAAATCACCTTTTTACTCGTATTAGTTACGTAGGTCCCGATTAATTAATTTAATGATATAAAAATCATCATAAATAAATCATAGAAAAATGATAAGTACATAAAATAAAATAATATAATTAACCTCCTCGGTCCTCACGTCCCTTATAGGGGACATTTTCCGTCGGGCTTTCCCTGGCGATCTTTAAAATAAAAATTATTGCAATGCATTGGAACTAGATACAAAAAAAGTGTTACACAGAAGACAAACAAAATATATATGTATTTTACTTATTTAAAAACCTCTTAGTACGTCGAAGTAATTTATATCAGTGTTACAAATAAAATCATGCTTCAGGATCCGGACTAAGGAGGTTAAGTAATTAGATTACCTATCTTACATTAAAAAAAGTAAGCATATTAGGTAATTGTTTTAGTGGCCTGTTGCAGTATACTCAATTTTTTACGTCGAAATAAAAATAAAAATTATTTATTTGCTTTAAACACGGTATACAGAGTTCTTAAATATAATGCAAAGCACTCATTTTTAGTCATTTTCTTAATAGCATGCAAAAAGTCTTTATAGTCCTAAAGGACTTTAAAAAAACGGATTTTAAAAAATTGATTTTTTTTACTGTGTTGGTGTTGATTAAACTTTTTTAACAGGACTAAACTTAATTTAAGCATCCTATCCTTGTCTTTTTGGTACAGAGAGAAAAAGACAAAACACTTAAGTTTAATCGTGAAAACCCAATCGACCCCGTTTTACCTTATGTGTATTTATGTGATACTTAGGTGGCAAACGAGCAGACGGATCACCTGGTGGTAAGCGATTACCGCCGCCCATGGACACCCGCAACACCGGAGGAGTCACAAGTGCGTTGCCGGCCTTTGAAATTATTATACTATTAAACCTATTCCTACTCTTTAACTCATTTCTCGACATTTTATATTTAATACATTAAAACCATATTATTTCATAATCCATCACCATGTTTATTTATATTACAGGGATTTCTTCGTTTTACCTTAGGTACAATAAATTTATTTTATTTGCCGCCAATGTTGTGTCAAAAATAAATTATTTTATTTTAGAAAAGACACAACATGACTACTAGTCATTTGAGTTACTTTTTATCATCTATCAAAAACGAAATTTTGTTCTCTTAATGTTTGAAATACCAAGACGTGACGTCATAGTTTTTCAGCGTAATTAATGGACTCATTTTTTTATGAATTAAAAACTAAAGAGGAGATGGAAAATGACAGACTCGGTGGCTCAGCGGTTAGCGCTCCTGACTACTGATCCGAGAGTCGTGGGTTCGATCCGTATCCGGGGCAAACATTCCTCTGATGAGCAGATTTGTTTGCTGTGTCTGGGAGTATTATATCTTATATGTATGTATTTAAACGTATATACGTACGTATATCTGGTTCCCATAGTACAGGGAATCCTAGTTTGGGCCCAAATGATCGTGTGTGATTTGTCCCGGTAAAAAAAACCACATAAGAATGTTTTTTTTTTTACTTTCAATAGGAGAGCAATTTAGTCAACCTCAGCTCCTCCTCATAATTTAGTTTTATTGCTGTCATCATCATCAGCCAAAAGACGTCCACTGCTGGACATTGGCCTTCCCCAAGGATTTACACACCGACCGGTCTTGCGCTGCCCGCATCCAGTGGCTTCCCGCGACCTTCACCAGGTCGTCGGTCTACCAAGTCGGAATCCTGCTGGTGCTGCTGCTTTTTGATGCTGTTATACACCCTTTTATGCGAACGCGCTGTTTTTGCACAAACACAGCAAACAACACACCAAAAATAATAAGTGTGCTTCAATTACACTCAAATCAATTTCAATACAGACTTTTAAAATATTTATTTTGTCCTTCAGAAGGAACAGAACACAATATAAAATTTAATTTATTTTTAGGATTGGAGCAATACGTATTTACAATACATAAATTACATGGTCATATCACAAAATAAAAGTACCGAATTTATTATTAATAAAGAGTTTAATAGAGAAATGGGCCGAATGTGAAATAAGCATGAAAGTTCTCGAGGGGCCGGCCCGTGCACCGGCAGACGCAGCGTCGGTCGTGTGTGGAGTACAGGTTGTTAACGTAAATGAGTTATAAACTCCTTGGTTGGTTAATAGTGCTGTCAACTTTCGTAACAATACTTAGGGGAAAACGGGGTAATAGGAGTCACTTCAAAATCAACTAACTAAACCTTACTCGTCACAGAATAAGGCACTGTCGCAAGGGACCTAACCTAACCCCTCCCACACTGATAAACCCACCGGCCAGATAGTAGTGCTAGGTTCGTCAGGAGCGAATGATGTATCACACGGGTGAGGCTAATGTAAAATTTTCAGATTTTCAATAAAAAAAATTGAGTATCAACATCTATTACTTATTTTGTTGATGCAATCTTAAAGTGTAACGATTAATTAACTTTTTGATATTCCTTCAAGTTACCTGATTTTTTGATGACTATGCGTAATATTTCTAATTGTAGAAAATAACCGTATTTGGGGTAATCAGAATCAGTTGACTTCCGCCGCTACTTTTATTACATACCAAATACATTAAACTTTTTATTCATTGTGTGATTTGTCCCAGATATTATTTATTTTATTATTATTTATATTTATTTATCAGATGCCACGAATCTATAAACGAAAGATATATCGAAAGGGACGTGGAGTGTTACAGATTTTGCATGTATAAAAAAACTTTGGGAGCCAGTTAGTTTAATTTTTTTTCAGTTGATAAAAAAATCACATGTTTCTTAATTATGCTGAATAAGCAGTTTGATATCTTAATTCATTTATATTTTTAAAGAAATTGTTGCTTTCTTTGTTTTAGAGTGTTGACTCTGACTCTGACTCTTACTGCCCCTCGCATGTGGGTAATTGGAGTCAAAACTACTTTTTGATTTTTTTATTCTCATAATGTAAGTAATTGATAACAATAGACAAAAAGTACTTATGTAACTCGATACATGATTAGTTCAAGATGCTTAATAAAAATTGACAAATTATACGACAGTTAATTTGTAACTAAAACAACGCGTTCTCCTTAAGTGACTCCCATTCGCCCCTTTTCCCCTAATATACTACGTATTTTTCCATGATACCGCGAATTGCTTGTATTGTTATCATTTGTCGTACAGTGTTTCTAAGTATGTGTGTTTGTCACACAATGTCTCGTTTGTCATGAATATTAATCGGTGAATACCGGCGACGAAGCTGTAAGTTTAAGTACTAATATACATACCTAAAGAAAGGTTAAAATATGACAAACCATCAGTAGTTTGACCAGTTTGACCCTTATCGTCCACACGAAAGGGCACGGATCTCCTCCCATACCTCGGGAAGGTTAAGCCATACTCCACACGCGGGGGCCAAGTCCGGATTGGTGGAGGTTGTGGGGCTATTGACCAACCCCAGTGTCAGAAGTCTTCAAGCCGCTTATACCTAAGGCCTCCGAAATGGCTTAACGACTTCCATCTAGAGACAGCTAGCCGAGCCGGCACCTGCGCTGCCCTCGGATGACAAAACGCGGCAACTCGGGTTACCGGGTTTTGTCGTAACATAGCTTAATTTGATCTACTACTCCTGATCTATGACGTAATGTGAAATGTGGGCAAAAATTAATTTACTCCATTTAAAACCATAATACAAAAAACAATAACCTAAAAATCCTATAGAATAGAATGTTTAACAAATCGCGAACTTTAAACGTGTTTTTCTCAACTTCACTTATTTTAGGTTACCGCGTTTTGTCATCTGAGGGCAGTGCGGCTTAATGTACCTAGTTGAAGCACGGTAAGGTTCAAAAATGGTTCAAAATGAAGTTGCCTTGATTTGAGGCGAACTAAGTTTATGATCCTTGGAGAAAGTTGTAAAATTTCATAAGTAGAAGTAGTGGTACATTTTTTGAGGTATGTATTTCATTACGACCCTGTATGTATTTTTTTGAGGTATGTATTTCATTACGACCCTGTATGTATAGGCATGGATTAAAAATGTATAGGTAATGAAATGAGTAGCGTTATGGTCGAAATATTATAATTTTATCACGCATCCTCCTGCTAACAGCGCAAGTGGACATGGCTGCATCCCAATGGCGTAGTAAAAAATGAGATTGACTTCATCTTGTCGACAAAAAGGCAAATATTCAATGATGTTTCTGTGATCAACTCGCTGAAGACAGGAAGCGATCACCGAATGGTAAGAGGCACATTGAACCTAAAAACAAAGCTGGAAAGATGTCGACTGATGAAGTCCACGCTCCGTCCTGCTATAGATTGAGTCATCTTAACTTAAAGACTTCTCTACCACAAACAGTCAAATTCATCCAGTTTATGACTTTATCTGTCTGTTTTTTTATGGCAGAGGTGGCAAACGAGCAGACGGATCACCTGATGGTAAGCGATTACCGCCGCCCATAGACACCCGCAACACCAGAGGAGTCACAAGTGCGTTGCCGGCCTTTGATATGGGAGTACGCGACAACGAGTCTGTTCAAGGCGACCTCGCAACTCCCCGTTTATTTGATTATTAAATGGGCATTCTTTTATATAAGTACATATATAAGAAGATAAGTAGATGTTTGTAAATAAACATCTTTGGTTACAAACTGCAATATCACAGCTCAATTGCTTCAATAAAACGTCTGAATTAATATCAATCAACTCGATTTGAGACTTGATCAAAGACCTATTTTTTATGGACGAGGCCTTTTAATATAATACTTGTATTCGCTACGTAAGAATACATTAGATATATTATAGTTCCAGTCAAGAGAAAGCAAAAGGTAAACAAACTTAATATGGAACTGACACATGTCAACGTCAGTTGCCTACTAAGTTTTTTTTATGGCAGAGGTGGCAAACGCGCAGACGGATCACCTGATGGTAAGCGGTAGACGTGGGAGAGCCATGCTTCGGCACGAATGGGCCGGCTCGACCGGAGTGATACCACGGCCTCACAGAAAACCGGCGTGAAGCAACGTTTGTTGTGTTTCGCCGAGTGAGTGAGGGTACCGGAGGCCCAACCCCCCCCTCCCCCTCCCCATTCCTCTATCCCCCATCCCATTTCAAAGGTCGGCAACGCACTTGTGACTCCTCCGGTGTTGCGAGTGTCCATGGGCGGCGGTAATCGCTTACCATCAGGTGATCCGTCTGCTCGTTTGCCACCTATCACATAAAAAAAAAAAAATGACAGACATTCGATTCGATTAGACAATATATGTATAGGGTGACTTTAAATTAGTTCATGATACGAAAGGCTATGCATGTGCTCATGATTAAAATTGAAAACAACTTTCGTTTAGGAACCCATAGTCAAATCGCAAAAATTTTTTTGGACTTCATACAAATTTTTCCGGAGCCGGTCAGTTGAGCGATTTGTATGGGGAGTCCATCGTTTTTTTTGCCATTTGGATATGGGTTCCTTTGGGAACGCTGTTTGTAATTTTTAACCGACTTCAAAAAAAGGTGGAGGTTCTCAATTCGTCGGAATCTTTTTTTTTATGTATGTTCACCGATTACTCGAAGACGTCTGAACCGATTTGGAAAATTCTTTTTTTGTTTAAAATGATATACTTCACAGGTGGTCCCATATAAATTTTATCGAAATCGATTCAGTGGTTTTTGAGAAAATCAACACAAAGATAGCAAAGTTGGAGTTGTTGCGATTGAAGTCGGTTGTTTTTAACGTATTCAGCGTGGTCAATTATGTTATCATGAGCACATGCGGTGTCCGGTGTCCGGTGTTGCGGGTGTCTATGGGCGGCGGTAATCGCTTACCATCAGGTGATCCGTCTGCTCGTTTGCCACCTATCACATAAAAAAATGCATAGCCTTTCGTATCGTTTCGTATTCGTAGAGATAATTTAAAGTCACCCTATACATATAAGTACTTATATGCTTTATTAAATACGTAGTGCCACTTTCAGTACACATGCCTCGTCCATATTAATAGGTATTTTTAGGTCTTTGGATTGGATGTTGAAGCGAAGAATAAACAAACACCAAACATTTTTATTGACCAATTTATGTATTAGCTGGGAATGAGCAGAAAGGGCTTTCATCCTCACTTTTCATACAAATCGATCAGCTGGCGAACCAAGTTTGTATGAAAAATCCGAAAATTTCTTTGCGATTTCAACAAAGTTGTAGAACAAAAGTTGTTCAGTTTGATGGGTAAAAGCCAACCTTGAAGTATTATCACACCTTTCTGTTACACCCCGTATAGGTACGCATAGTCTCATTCACACCCCGGACACTTCATACAAATTTCGCGCCATTGTTTACTACATAGACATTCATGTTTGTACACATGTAAATGTACTTATGCGTGATGTACTAGGGTTGAATCGAGGTTCAGTTAGCCCTCATTGTTTTTTATTGTTAGCTAGACTGTCCACACTATATAATATCCTCATATGAAGCCGAGTAATCGAAGGCGTATTACCTATGTATTTAAGTAAGTATATATCTTACTCGTTTATCGTAACGTTTTGACATGAATGACTCATTCATCTTACTCAGTCTCGCTCGACAAAGAAACTTCAGTGCTTCAATAGAAGATTCTATATTTCTTGATTTTTCTACCTTTTTCTGTAACCGCTTCCGTGGGTACAAATAGATAGAGATTATAATAGTCCACTCGCACGCTACACATCAGGTGGTCGCGGATTCGATTTTCGGTGGGCTCAACTTTATAGAATTTAGTTTTGTTGTTGTTTCCTGAGCCCGCCTGGCTATGGCTAGCTACAACCATGTCATCTTGCTGCCAAACATCAATGTTAATAGCATTGATGTGTTCCAATATGGAGATAAGATATCCGTGCCCCATTTCGTATGGGAATCTTTGTAAGCCGCTTCCATCTTTCGGCATCATCATAACTTACCATCAGGTGAGATAATGCCAAGACCTTAGCAATTGTAAATGAAAAAACATGTGAAATGAAATGAAAATATTTTATTCGAAGTAGGTAGCAGTGTACACTTTTCGAACGTCATTCTTTTATCTATCTACCTAATGCGAGGTTCCTACAGGTCCCGTCAAACTTTAAGATCGCTGAAGGGTACTGAGTGGGGGAAGTGTGCGTTCACTTAGAATCCTCATGCTTGAATTTCGAAGTAGTTCTATGGTTCCAGAGATGAGGCTGCCAGCGAAACATTCCGCTAGCAGCCTCAGTGAAAAACTCGATTTTCTCTGAAACTACGATAGCACATTTTTTTCCTTTGGGCACTATTAGACAATAAATATTGGCATAATCAGAATATCAAAATTCGAGCATGAGGATTCCAAGTGAACGCACACTTCCCCCAGTCAGTACCCTTCAGCGATCTTAAAGATTGACGCGACCTGTACCACTCGGAACTCGTATACCCACCGTTTCGGGAAGTGTTTGCGGAGTGAGAAGAAACGGCGGGCCCTATAGAAACTCCCTCCAACACATTTTTTTTTAAATGTATTATATTCCATTACATCTTAATGCTAGATCAATAAATGAATTATACAATGTCATGTCTGTAAATAAAATATACAAAAATAAGAATAAAGAATGAAGAAAAAAGAAAGAAAGGATTCAAAAGAGATGTATGCGTGATACTTTCATATATAAACTATCTGTCTGGCAGCATGCTAGCAGCAATACATATTTAAAACTTTCCTCTTTCGCATAATAGGTACCTACTGTAAAATTTATTGGCAGATACTAAATTCCTCATCGATTTGTATCCCCACTAACCCGGCGGAACCCGTATAAAGTCAGTTTAAACTGCCCGAGCCTATTCTAAAAATAAATTAACGTTTGCGTCAATAGAAACGTCGTTTTTGGCTTAATGCCGACGCCTTGAAGGCAGCAGACACCGGCTTAGACGAGATGACTAAAAACATATTACATCATCCTATAAAGTGTTTAAAACATTGATGGAGTAAACAGTAACTGTAAAAGTGCTGTGTAAGGCGTCGGTGGCTCTGGGGTTAGTGACTCCGTCCTCCTAACCAGAGGTCTCGGGCTCAAATCCTGGCCAGTGCACCAATGAGTTTTTTCGAAACTTAAGTGCATTTTCATACCGACTGCTTTAACGGCGAAGGAAAAACATCGTGAGGAAACCTGCGCATCTGATTTCCAGTTGTGTATGATGGTCGCGTTGCACACGTCCGTAGGTGTAAATCTAAAAATGCCCTACACGTGACCGAGGGTGATGCTAAGTGCAACACTAGGCAACCGCCGTCTATACCTTGTGGATAGGACTGTTAAATATCAGAAAGCATAGACGGCGCGGCGCTTTGGTTGCCTAGTGTTGCACTAAGCATCACCGTGGTCACGGCCTTTATATTCTTACACAGCTCTCTCTCTTATCGTGTGGCACAATTTAACCGTCCTATCCACTAGGTATAGGCGGCGGTTGCCATACGTATCGTACATAAGCTAGGTACTTTATCTTTGCAGACAGTCTGCGTTTCATGATTGTCATAAAAAGTAATAAAGATGTGGTGAAATAAAAATAAAAATTTATTTTAGGAACTAAATCTGTTCTATATTACCTTGAGGTGATAAATACAGGGTGTTAAAAAAAGTTAGTTTGAAATTTTAAGGGGTTAAACAGAATCAAGTTGAGAGAACAGGAAAAATATTGAAAAAATCCGCTCTGCATTTTTTTTTCGCTCTTAGGGTGGCTGTTCCTCTTATTAATGCTAATATAAAGCTAATTCACTTAAGCAGCTAACAGGTGTACAATTTGTGCCCAAATTAGAGTTATATCAGCTGAGGATGCGCTGCTTACGCTGTTCAGCAAGCTTATACAGCAAAATTTTCCAACGCGGATGGTATTTCAGCTGATATACAACACTTTTGTGTTATTTGGGTAGTCACTTAGATAATTTAAAGTTTTCAATATTATCTTAAAGAGGATCCATCGTTTTATTTTTATAAGCATTTGCTCAATTTTATATAAATAATTGACCACGCTGAATACGTTAAAAACAACCGACTTCAATCGCAATAACTCCAATTTTGCTATGTTTTTGTTGATTTTCTCAAAAACCGCTGAATCGATTTCGATAAAATTTATATGGGACCACCTGTGAAGTATACCCTTTTAAACAAAAAAAGAATTTTCCAAATCGGTTCAGGCGTCTTCGAGTAATCGGTGAACATACATAAAAAAAAACCGACGAATTGAGAACCTCCTTTTTTTTGAAGTCGGTTAAAAAAGGAAAAAAGGAGAAATAGCTGGGGTAACACCATCTTATCTATGTCATGCCGCCAAACGTAGCATTGTTGTGTTCCGGCATAGAGATAAGATAGCCAGTTCCCCATGGCGTTGGAGAATCTTGGTGAACCCGCTTCCATCTTTGGTATCATCATCACTTACACCGAATGAGATAATACCTAGGGCTTACCAAAAAAAAAAGATAAAAAATTACGCCGAAAATCATGCCGATTAGGCCAATCATAGTATTACTATGTTTAGACTAATAATTGACCACGCTGAATACGTTAAAAACAACCGACTTCAATCGCAACAACTCCAATTTTGCTATGTCTTTGTTGATTTTCTCAAAAAACCGCTGAATCAATTTTGATAAAATTTATATGGGACCACCTGTGAAGTATAGCCTTTTAAACACAAAAAGAATTTTCCAAATCGGTTCAGGCGTCTTCGAGTAATCGGTGAACATACATTAAAAAAAAGATTCCGACGAATTGAGAACCTCCTCCTTTTTTTGAAGTCGGTTAAAAAGTCTTACAAAACAGCTTTTAATAAAGAAAAGTCGGACGAAACATACGCTGCCTGTTATTACCTTTTACTATGGAAAGTAAGTAAGTAAAGACTTTATTGCTTTTAAACAAGGTATGTAAGTACATAAAATGTGATCTAGTAAATTTAATATAGAATCACTTGTTTAGCCATAAATATAGCATGCAAATGATATTACAGTGAATGTGGGTAGACCAATGATATTTTACTAAGGATATTGCACGCTAAAGCAACGCGGCATCGTAGCGCGGCACAAGGACACTATACGTAGCTATACATCAATAGTAAACGTCGTAGAAACAAACGAAACACAGCCTATCTCTTTCTTACAAATGGAGCGCGTGAATTGCTATTTCATATTACGTCATCTCGCAAGCCGAACGCGTGACTCTTGAGAACATAAGAAGCGTGGAGTAGCATTTGAATTATATTTTTTTTGTATTGGGCATCCTAAACTAGTGTTTCAAATACTGCCATTCGTAATGTTTTCTGAAATATTGTACAATTGACTTAATGACAATTCCAGATATATATATAATGTGATTTTTAAATGGATAACAATATGTGCCTTCCTGTGTTGTAAAAATAGGACACGGAGCTATAACTAAAATGTATATGATTTTTTGCAGATATATAACTTGACATGTTGTTATACAGATTTTGTTTTGTATTTTGATACAAACAGTTTTATACAGATAAATATATAATTTTAAGACGACTCCAGATACTATGTATCTCTCAATTAAACAAAGAAAACGACTATGCATCATTCTAATAAAAAAAACAAAAGGTAAACAAACGTAGTATGCAGATGACATTGACATGTGTCAGTTCCATAGTAAGTTTGTTTACGTTTTGGGTTAATCATATAAAAAGTCGTTAATAATGAAACAGATCTTCATACATAACACATACTCGTACATACACCCGAAAAATATTATCTTCCGATTCGGCAGTATGGATTTTACACTTAAAACATTTAAACAAAAGAGACTCCACTCTTTTGTTTTATGACTATGTTCTTGTCGCGTACTGACGCATGTCTCTTTCTGGCGCGCATGAAAGAAAAGAAAAGGAATACTCCTTAATAATTTTCGATATTTATTGAAATTTCAGTGCTTTTCTACTTTTTTTACACATTTTCGCGTGTTATCTTTTATAAATAAAATTAACTTACCAGTGGTAGGTCACACCATCTTTTTTTAGGGTCGTTCGAGTGTTATTTCGACACTTTTTCACGACGCACTTCGGCATCCTTACTGCTTTGCGCTCAAAACACGACTAAGGTAAAAAGTGTGCGCACATCGTATTTGAGCACACTTCTGCTGTGCCGTCTACAGCGCGCTGATGCAAAGTCCATGTATAGAATGTCGTTGGGGTAGACAGTTAATGTAGTTGTCTTGTGACTTAGAAATTCATCAATAGAGTAAAACGTGTTTTGAAGAAGCCATTCGTGTAAGCACTTCTTAAATCTGTTAAAAAGAAGATCTTTAATTGAGTGTGGTATTTTATTATAGATTACGTGACCCTCCAGTAGAAATTTTGAGAAAAATAGGCACCCTTTCCTTTCTTTACTATGTATAGGTGGTACATCTCAGGCAAACAAAGTCATTTGTTTACATTCGCCGTCGAACAACAATCGAAGTGGCGGGGAAAGTATTGTAGAAAAACCCGGCAAGAGTGGATTGGTCACAAAGGGTTCCGTAGTATGTACCTAAGATCTGCCAGCCAACCCAGTATGGGAAGTCCAAATATATTTCGGGGGTTTGACTTAGCAAGCTGCAGTGAGCTAGGACCGCTTAAGTATTATAAAAAATAAAAAATAAATTTTAATAAGTAGATGCTATAGTGAGCGTTCAGTTGTAAGCCTCCTGCCTCATCAATTCATCATAGAAATAAGATATTCTGATTATGCCAATAAATACTGCCAAATAGTGCTCAAATGACGCGATTAATCCGCCAATCATGAATTGATTTTGTTGATTCTTTTTTTTTGGTAGGTCATACTTCAAAGGTGGTCCCACATAAATTTTATCGAAATTGATTCAGCGCTTTTTGAAAAACTCAACAAAAACAAAAAAAAATACCAAAATTTTAGTTATTAGTTGTTAAGATTGAAGTCGGTTGTTTTAACGTGTTCAGCGTTGTCAATTTATTACCTTATTTATTTATTTTTATTTATTAATTTATTTACTATCTCATAATATAGGAACCTTACTCGTAGTTATTGAATTATTTATTAGGTTACGATTCAAAAGATAGACAGCTTTGCTGTGAAACACTGTTGGTCATTATTACAGGTAAAAGAGGACCCCTCGTTCACGGAACCCTAAAAAAACAAGGTCGCACTTCGACCGGTCGTTGCCACCGTTCAGATACCATTTACCACTGCCATTACCAATCGCTACTGCGACTTTACTACACTACACTACAAACTACACTGGTGGACTAAAAAATCGACCCAAGATTTGTTGTTCGACTTTTGAAAAAATAACTCAGTCTACAAAACTGCTAAACACTAAGAACAAAAAATTTGAAAACCACCAAACTAAAATCATAAACAGTAAACAGACAGTTTTTGAACTTTTGGTTTAGTTTTTTTTTGCTAGATTGAGTTAATTTTCCAAAAGTCGTGCATGAAACTTTGAGTCGTTTTTTTTTGTCCATGAGTATACATATATAAACTCCTATTACTGTTATCGTTCTGCGAGTTATGAAATCTGGGTCAAATAAATTCGTATTTATTAAGTTTATTTATGACTAGCTTCCGCCCGCGACTTCGTCCGCGTGGACTTCAGAATTGAAAGAAAATGTTAAGATAGCGCCATCTAGTGACGAAGTGGAAATCTTGAGTTTTTAAGCATTCCTACGGGGACCCTTAAATTTTCCAGGATAAAAAGTATTATATGTATTAGCCGAGTGCTTCATCTATCTACCTACCAAATTTCATCCAAATCCGTTCAATAGTTTCGGCGTGAAAGCGGAACAAACAAACAAACAAACAAATAAATATCCATACTTTCGCATTTATAATATTAGTGAGATGAGATGAGATGAGATTTATTTATTTATGCGGGCAGCGCAGGACCGGTCGATGTGGAAATCCTTGGGGGAGGCCTTTGTCTAGCAGTGGAACGTCTTTTGGCGAACGATGATGATTTACTTCCGAGAAAGCAGTTGTGCGTTTGTTTGTTCGAGTCGATCACGAAGGTTAATTGACCAAAGATACGGCCACAACCTGGAATGTTTTGACTGTTAGTGGCATTTGTCCAGTTTCCGTTCTTGCTGTTAAACCGTGGTTGGTGCCGGCTGCTATCAGTAGATAGTAGTCGTTAACTATGTCGGAGCCTCGGAGGCCTTATAGGCGGCTTAATAACTTCTGAAAATGGGATTGGCCACTAGCCCCACAATCTCCTCCAGTCTGGACTTGGCCCCCGTGTGTGGAGTATGGCCTAACCTTCCCGAGGTATGGGAAGAGACCCGTGCCCCTGCAGTAGTGTGGACGATATGGGTTGTGTTGTAAAATCCTTAATTTTATTCAACCTTACCTAATCACGACAACTTTTTACAATTTCATTTCTTATGACCACGCTGAATACGTTAAAAACAACCGACTTCAATCGCAATAACTCCAATTTTGCTATGTTTTTGTTGATTTTCTCAAAAACCGCTGAATTGATTTCGATAAAATTTATATGGGACCACCTGTGAAGTATACCCTTTTAAACAAAAAAAGAATTTTCCAAATCGGTTCAGGCGTCTTCGAGTAATCGGTGAACATACATAAAAAAAACCGACGAATTGAGAACCTCCTCCTTTTTTTGAAGTCGGTTAAAAATACTCAAAATGATGTTGGCGCTAGGATTACGCGTTTAATCAATTGATAGAAGTTGATAGAACGAACACTTTGGTAATCCAGCCCATACCAATCTGCCCAAGGCTGCGTCGTAAATAACAAGTGAGGCCGAAAAAACACAAATTTGAAGTTACTCCCCGTTATTGCAGTCACGCGATGGTCGTTTTGGGTCAATTTATGAATTAGGTCAGCTGTGATACAGTCTTAAGAGGGTACCGAACGCACAGCTAGCGACTGCCGTCGTCGTCACTTTTAGAATATGTATAGGGTCCTTAAGAATTACCTGAAACAATTGACCACGACCCCTACTTATGAAACTGAACTAGTTATCCCAAGGAACCTATACTCAATTTGCAAATTTTTTTTGACTTATCATTATCATACAAATAGATCAGCCTAACAGCCAATTGTCTAAGGAGAGTCCAAAATCTTCTTTGAGAATTCAGTAAAGGTTCGGGATAATTAACAACGCTGAAAACGTTAAAAAACAGACTTTAATCGTATTGCTATCTTTTCTTTGTTTCTGTTGATTTTTGTTGTTCAAAAAGCGCTCAATCAATTGAGATAAAATTTCTATGGGACCACCTCTGAAGTTTTACCTACCAAACAAAAAAAGAGTCATCAAAATCGATTTTAATTGGCGGAGTAATTGCGTAACAAACATACAAAAAACAAACAACATACAGTCGAATTGAGAACCTCATTATTTTTTGAAGTCGGTTAAAAAGAGCTTCGATTTCATAATTAGCTGTTGAATTTGGATTTTGAATATCATAATAAAAAGTATTTGGATTTTAATTTTGAAATGAGAATGTTAAAAGTATACGTCATTAATAGAAGTGATTTATAAATCGTCACCTGAGTGCTTATTTGTCCAATCGACCATATTAACGAAAATCACTTTTAAATGCAGTTATCATAAGGTTTAAATCTGTCGATTAGTGAATGATTTTTTATAATTTAGAACTTAAGAACATAAAAAATATAATTACCTGTTGAAAACGCAATCTATAAGAAATCATTTAATTCACGTGAAATAATCAGTAAAAACTTTGGTGTATTAAGTGTTTTTATGGACATTGAACAAATAATCACTCAGGTGACGAAATGGCGGATGTCAAAGAAGTTTTATAGGTATTATATCGTCGCTCCGGGGGTGAGCCGTTCCGGGACATGGCTGTTCACATGACTGAACGTCCAAATGGTTTGATTACCTATGTGCTAAATGATACGAGAGTCAAAATGTATTACAAGTCTGTGGCGGATGTAATATATCCAAGTTAACCGTTAAATTCGGCTCAAAACTGATAAAGGACACGTTTCATTTTGTGCCTGGACATGTACGTAGTACGAAAAATATAGGCTTTCTAGGAAAAATAATGTAAAAAAATATTAGAAGCAGGGTTGCGTGGTTCAAGCATAATGTTTTGTCAGCACTTTTTACAATATAAATGGTAACACTGAAGCTTGCAATAGTATGTATTTTTTTATATTTTTTTATATTTATTTAGTAATTAATTACTCGACAGATTACATTGAAATTTGGCAAAGACCGGCCGACAGACCGAGGGCGAGGAATTACAAAGACTAGTTTTATCCTGACTAAACCGCTAGCGGCTCGCGCACTGCGCACCGTCATCGTCATTTATACAGGGTGTAACAAAATTGGTGTAGGACCCGTTAACTGGGGATTCTACTTATCGTACTGAACAACTTTTGTACTACGACTTTGCTAAAATCGCAAAAAATAATTTCGACTCTCCATACAAAAATAGCAAAACAGATGATCAATTTGTATGAAAAATCCAATTTTTTTTGTGATTTGGGCAAAGTCGTAGAACAAAAGTTGTTCAGTATGATGGGTAGAATCCCCAGTTAATGGGTCTACACCAATTTTGTTACATCCTGTATACAGGGTGTTAAAAAGTGCGTTTGAGATTTTAAGGGCTTACTCAGGATCAAGTATAGAATATGTACAGGAAAAATATTGAAAAAATCCGATCTACAACTTTTTTTTGTTTTCCATACAAATTCTTGATTCACTATTCAGATTTAGTATGGAAATCTGTCAAAATTTTTTTCTGTATTTTTCCTGTATTCTACATATACTTGATTCTGAGTAACCCCTTAAAATCTCAAACGCATTTTTTTTAAACATCCTGTATATGCGGGTGGAACCACGGCACACCCTGCACGGGTAGCATGAGGCGCAGACAAAATAAAAGGGAATCCCCATACAAGAGACGTGTTTTTTGGAGTTTGTTGTACGATGGTACGGACGCCTTCATATGCGAGTCCGATTCGCAATTGGCTGGTTTTTAATATAGCCGCAAAAGTTATAAAATATTCAGAATGATAAAATTGTACCTACTATTCTGCAGAGAGAGGAGTTTGGCCGGGAAGCTTGAAATAATTGAAAAGGCACCTTTGCAGAATATTATACGCTTTATTTCAGCTCAGGAAACAATCGTATAATAGCCGATTAACTTTATAAATATGGAATTTTCAGTCATACAAATAGTTACAGACGGGTTATAGTCGAGAGAAGAACGGAAGACGAAGTGTCAAAATAGACGTTTGTTGATTGACCGGAAACAGTTCCAAGCACGTTCCAAATTATAAAGTAAAAAGAAATAATGGTTCGTTCACACATGTAAAGCATACAATTCGACACCTACAATCTTTTATCTGAGCCTACAATAATTATATTGGTACGTGATAAGATACTTAACAATTAAATTCTTATAGTCTTTATCTATCTATATCTATCTACCCAATTAATTTTGATTTGATATAATCATGGTGCTATTACCTATTATATCAATCATATTATTGTGAATCAATCATCAATATCAAAATAACTGAATTCGAAGGCTTTTTAAAACTTTTATCATTTACGGTAAGATGTGATACCAGATAACGTTCCTTACAAGATATGCGTCAATTCAATCGAAAATTAAGAAAGACCTTAACATTAATTCCCAAGGACAGGTCATTTGCGCAGCAGCATTGGTGGTTGAGTTTAATATAGTTAACACTTCCCGAAACGGCGGCGGGTACACGAGTTCCGAGTGGTAGGAACCTCGTATTAGGTAGACAAATCAAAATAACCTTTGAAAAGTCTGCACTGCTTTTTCATTAATTGGGACCTATGGTGGGAAAGCTGTCGGTTAGGAATGATTTCTTAAATCTTTTGTAGGGTTATCTGTAAATTGGAGCTTAGAAGAAGAAGACTTACCTTTCTTCTCTGGTAGAAACTCTTTGTGAAAAGTTGTTCCCAAAGAACTCATACTAGTTACAGTACAAATTAGTTTTCTTGAATTTTTCTAACAAGTCATTCTGCTGCTCGATTAGAATGAAAAATCTAAACTCTTCCTGCGGCTGCGTCTCCCTGCGTCGATGTTCCCGATTCCTAAAATATGGAGATCATCAAGGCTAGAGTGAATAGGCATTATTATTTAAGCTTGCGTGCCCATCAGGTGAAATGTAGTCGAATGTGCTCAAATTCGTTAACAACCCATATCGTCCCCAGTACAGGGACACGGGTCTTTCCCCATACCTCGGGGAGGTTAGGTCATACTCCACAAATGGGGCCAAATCCGGATTGGCGGAGGTTGTGGGGCCAGGGGCCAACCCATTCGAAAGTTTTCAAGTCGCCTATGAGGCCTCTGACATGGCTTAACGACTACCACCTATCTATCGATAGACGGCACCAACGGCTCGAGATAAACGCCACTAGACATGTACCGGATACCCGGTTTGGATCCGGTACCCGGCGGATCCGGCACTTTTTTAAGGATCCGGCCGGGTACCGGGTAATAGCGCCGAGTACCCGGCTCCGCCGTGTCATTACCTAGTTATTAAAAACGTTATTTTGTAGTTAAAAGTATAGGTACATTTATGTAACTTTTGTTCATATTTCAATCTTATTTAGTGTTGTAGATTTATAGTTGGAAAGTTATGGTGTAAATTGGATCAGGATCTAGTCGGTTTATTTTTTTTCGTAGACGTTACCTGCTTTCGAAAAGAGACGCTCGCTGTATACTGAGCTACTTGGTGGGGAAAGGTAGCGGGCCGCCAGGTTACACAGTATAGGATTGTGACCTCTATTTTCTGCCCACCACTTAAATATATAGGGTAATGAAATATCTGAAATTTTTTTGACCACGATTCTACTCATGAAACTGAACAACTTACCCCAAGGAACCTATACTATATTGGCATACAATTTTTGAAGTCCTAATACTAAATGATCAACTGAACCGACAATTTTGTATAGGAAGTCCAAAAATCTTTTTACGGATTGATTGGAAAAGTTGTACTGATTCATGAGTAGAAGCCACTGTTAACATTTTTTCAGGTATTTCAGTAGGCGACACACTACATTAGAATAATTTCTATTTTTTAATAAATTGAAGCGCAATCGTATGTCCGCTAGGTACCTGCCTTGATGGCTTTAAGTAGCTGGTTTTACACCTTCCTCTCTCAGTATTGCACACACCATCGCACGCAGCTACCGAGCGGCCTCTCGAACGCGCTGTTTTCCAAAATATATCTGTCCTTTAATTTCTATCGCCTACAGACCCTATATCTGGATCCCTTGGAGCTCCGAAAGAATAATGCTGCAGGAATGGGCTAAGGAACAGAGTAGAACGCTCTGGGCTAGTGCACTCAGATCTATGCGTTTTTCGCGGGAATACATGTTTAGAGCACTACGACTTTATAAACCTGGACTTAGGATTCTTGTCAGAACTCTAACTGGCCACCGCAAGCTTAATATCCACGTTAATAAAATGAAGCTTGCAGATACGATGAGTGCCGATTCTGCCTCGAGGAAGAGGAAACTCCTCTTCATATACTCTGCGAGTGCGAGGCACTCGTCCAAACCAGAAGCCGATCTCTAGGTGGACCGATGGTAACTCCAGAGGTCATTAGGGAACTCGATCCTAAATGCATCCTACAGTTCATTAGAACTATTGGCCTTGAGGATATAATATAACAGGGGCAATGATCACAATATATCTACGCAGGTCACAGTGATCCAATAGGGCCCTCCTTTGGTCCTATACCCCTTTACCCCCAAATAATAATAATCCCTTGGAGTTCTGGCAAAGTCTAAGTAATGATCTAAGACAAGATCGTGACGTGTTTCATACCCGGCCGATTGGACCACCGGGTACCCGGCAAATCCATTACCCGGTACATGTCTAAACGCCACTAACAGTCAAACCCATCCAGGTTATGACCGTGTCTATATTCTAATTATTTTATTAACCGACTTCAAAAAAAAGGAGGAGGTTCTCAATTCGTCGGAATCTTTTTTTTATGTATGTTCACCGATTATTCGAATAAAATCGATTCAGCGGTTTTTCAGAAAATCAACAAAAACAAAAAAAAAAACAGCAAAATTGGAGTTGTTACGATTGAAGTCGGTTGTTTTTAACGTATTCATCGTGGTCAATTATTCTATCCGTGTTTGCTTTTCCATATTATTTACGTACCTATATGCTGCCGTCATTACATTGTCTCGTGACTTGACCTCTTTTTATGTCGCAGGGAGCGACCAACCATGTCGTTACGTTAATTTAATTGTGTTACGCAACAATGTTTTTTGCGACGAAATTCTGTTTTTCGGTTGGTGTTATGTTTTATTATGTGAATATTATGTACTTATTTATACGGGGTTTGTTTGGTGAATCAGTGACTTCAGAGGCGCGGCACGCGGCGTATTTTAAATGCGCAAACGACGCGCATAAGATGTGCGTTAACGCATTTATTTATTGTACAGATCTCATCTCATCTCACTAATATTATAAATGCGAAAGTATGTATGTTCGTTTGTTTGTTCCACTTTCATGTCGAAACTACTGAACAGATTTGGGTGTTTGGTAGGTGGATAGATAAAGCACTCGGTTAACACAAAGGCGGGAAAATGCATGGTTCCGTTAGGATACTTTAGAGACAGTCATATAAAGCTACATCCACGCGGCCGGAGCCGCGGGCAAAAGCTAGTTAATAATAAACTTATTTGATTGGTAAATCGTAATCGATACTTTTTCTCCGAATATTTTTAAAGACGAGTATATTCCAGGGCGACTGTTAAAGTCCACTTTGGCTTTGTCTATTTCTGAATCCTCAGTTTTCTGCTCTAAAAGTCAGGGACGGGATTTCAGTTTCAAAGAAGTGAACTAGGCATGGCCCACTTTTTCTACCTGTATGATTATAAGCTGTTCTCACTCAAAATACAAGATGGATAGAGGAGCTGCTGAGAATTATTTGTGATTGAAGCCTCTTGTAGGCGACACACTATGGTTCATTCCAATAAAAAAAAAGCAAAACGTAAACAAACTTACTATGGAACTGACACATGTCAATGTCATCTGCATACTACGTTTGTTTACATTTTGCTTTTTTTTTATTGGAATGAACTATACATTATTATTAATATATATTTTCAATAAATTGAAGCGCAATCGTACGTCCGCTAGATACCTGCCTTAATAGCTTTAAGAGCTAGTTTAACCCCTTCCTCTTTCAGTATTGCACACACCATCGCACGCAGCTACCGAGTGGCCTCTCGAGCGCGCTGTTTTCCCAAATATATCTATCGTTTAATTTCTATCGCCCACAAAGTGTTTTTGGTCCTTCGAGCCAGATCGTACCAGAACTATGTTTAATACACCTTCACCCGATAGATTGTTAAGTATTAAACGTCACGATCATTTAAATGAAAGGTTGGAAAGCGCGTCGGGACTCGGGACACATGCTCGCGATACCTCTTCATCAACATAGGAGCTAGGACTGGAGACTGTCTTGAAAAGATTGCTTGTTTTCAGACTCTCAAAAAAATTAAGTAAAAAATTATCTGTAACTATTATTTTTACTGGGGATTTTGCTCATGAAACAAGATATTAGATAAGATTTTAGACGTGGGAGAGCCATGCTTCGGCACGAATGGGCCGACTCGACCGGAGTGATACCACGGCCTCACAGAAAACCGGCGTGAAGCAACGTTTGTTGTGTTTCGCCGAGTGAGTGAGGGTACCGGAGGCCCAACCCCCCCTCCCCCTCCCCATTCCCCCATCCCCCATCCCATTTCAAAGGTCGGCAACGCACTTGTGACTCCTCCGGTGTTGCGGGTGTCCATGGGCGGCGGTAATCGCTTACCATCAGGTGATCCGTCTGCTCGTTTGCCACCTATCACATAAAAAAAAAAAAAAAAATATTTTTACTGGGGATTTTGCTCATGAAACAAGATAATTCTTCATTAACATAATGTAAAAAATTAAATAAGAATCCTTTTTTCTTTTCACAGGTCAATAGAAAATGCCGAACAAAAAACCGTCCACGAAAACTTAATAGAAGACTTCGACATTAAAGACAACAGCATCGAAATCGATGACGTCAGAGACCTGCACAATGACGTAGACGTCAACAATGGCGCCAAAATTGATGACGTAGCTATAGAGACATTTTCCTACCTACCGAGAGATGGAGCCGTCCCTGAGAGACTGGTATCACTGCCAGAGACCGTAAGAAACAAACGTGATGTTGAAAATGAGACTATTGATACAGAAAATGATAATGCAACAAAAACAGAAGTAACTGATAGTTCGCTGGGTCCTAAACTAATAGGAAACGTTGCTCGCACATACAGCCAGATAAAAATGATGGGTTTGAGGGTAGAAGAGGCCGATAAAGAGCCGAAAATAGTCGATGGTATGATACCCAGTGTGTTAAGAGATACCAAATTTAAAATGCGAATTTTCGGTGAAGGTTTCACTGATGATACCATAGTTGCTTTTACGCATCATCCGCAAAAGTATGGAGAGGTTTGCTCGCATCTGTTAGATCCAGAATTTGAATATAAGGTAAGTTCCTTTTCAAGAGGTTACATTTCAATGTAGTGTTTTTTATGAATTAGTAAATAAAATCACTCCAGCGCACATACAGAAACAAAAATGCTAATATTAAATTATGACTATCTTATTTTAAATGAAGGTCTTCCCAACGATTTCCAAGATTCTTTAATGAATAAAAAAAATTAAAAGCTTTTAAACTCATCTCACCTGAGGTTATTCGTAAATGATGATGGTGCTAAAGATGGAAGCGAGCTTGCCATGATTCCTAACCACAATGAGGAACTGGCTATCTTATCTCCAAGACAGAATACATTAAAATAATCGCATAGTAGTTAGACAATAACTGAAAGTAAGTAGGCAAATATAGGATAAACGTATATTAGTCTCTGGTTCCGTACAAAGTTAGCGAATGACTGAACTGAATTATTATAATGTGCCCAAAAATGACATGTTCTGAGGGGAAAGTTCCTCAGTAGCCCTCGTTTAAGCTTTTGGAAGAGATATTTCTACACTTTGTTTATTTCTACCGTTCCCATGAACACCTTTAACTGACTGTTAAGTTCTATTGCCGCTCTTTCAAAACTTTCTCTTGTAACGCCTTCATTTATTTTACAGGTAGAGTCAGCATCACCCGACTCTGCACTTCTCGATCTTGCAGCACCACCACCATTAAACGGTTACAAATTCTACATCTGCCTCAAAAACAACACATCCGAACACGAGTACATTCACCAAGGCGACGAAGAATGGAAAATTATCGCCACACACAACAAACTACTTCCTCTATGGGCTTCCATTGTCCTGATTATCATTCTCCTTATGTTGGCTTCTCTTTTCTCTGGTCTCAACCTTGGTCTTATGGCTTTAGATAGAACCGAATTGAAGATCATAGCCAACACTGGTACGGAAAAAGAAAGAAAGTACGCCAGAGCAATCATGCCGGTCAGATCTCACGGAAACTATCTGCTTTGTACAATTTTATTGAGCAACGTTGCTGTTAATAGTACTTTTACTGTCATTTTGGATGATTTGACGTCTGGGCTGGTGGCTGTTATTGGATCTACGTTGGCTATAGTGTTCATAGCTGAGATAACGCCACAAGCTATATGTGCAAGACACGGGCTTCTGATTGGTGCCAAAAGTATCTGGATTATGAAGGTAAGTACTATAAAGAAGGTTAATACTTTATTCTTATTCTTCTTCTCATGTCAGTTTTGCACTTACATATAAGTTAGTTAGTCACTTATAAATTGGGAACTTACTAGATAATTAGTCACTAATAAGTTAGTCACTTATTAGTTCCTTATCTACTTGTTACTTAATTGTTAGTTGGTTAGTAATACAATATTTTTTGTTATACATAAACAGTAACGAATGGAATGGAAAGTTAATATACTAGCAGATCGTGAACCGATTTGCCCTGTGACAGAACTATAAAGAAGATTCCACCTTGTTTGCAGATTGTGATGGGTATCTGCGCGCCTCTCGCGTGGCCTACTAGCAAACTGCTGGACTACTTCCTCGGGGAGGAGATAGGCACCCACTACAATCGGGAAAGGCTGAAGGAACTTGTCAAGGTTAGTTACGTCATACGCTGAATGAACGTGTCAAGGTTAGTTAAGTCATACGCTTAAGGAACTTTTCATGGTTACTTACGTCATACGCTGAAAGAAATTTTCAAGGTTAGTTACATCATACATACGCTGAAGGAACTTGTCAAGGTTAGTTATGTCATACGCTGAAGGAACTTGTCAAGGTTAGTTACGTCATACGCTGAAGGAACTTGTCAAGGTTGTCACCAAAAAAACGACCAAAGGGTAAAGTTGTTCAGTTTCATGCGTGAAGGGGCTGGTAGATACTTACATTCTGTAGATATAGGTACCTGAATGAAACCTTTTTAAATCTTTTTTTCTGTGTCTTTATCGTATTTTTAATACTCTATTAGCAGGGTTCGAAGAAATCTCTTTAGTTAGGTGTATGTGTATATTTATCTTATCACTATAGCCTACAATAAAATAAGTAATCAGTATAAAGAGCACTATAACTACAAATATAAATAGAATTAAAAAGTTTATCACCTAAGTGAACTGATATTTTTCCCAGATAATGTCACTGATAAAATCAAATTAGATATAGGTGAGTGGTTAAGAGGCGTTTTATCAAAATTTACTAAAATACCTTCTATTAATATGAAAAAAACATTAGATAAAGGGTTATCATATCACGGTCGCCTTCCAGGATGATACAGCTGAGGGAAGGACGGTTGCATTTACAGTTCATTCCAATCAAAAAAAAGCAAAAGGACTGACGTTGACATGTGTCAATTCCATAGTAGTTTTGATTACCTTTATCTTTTTTTTTATTGGAATGAACTATAGTCAAATGTCACACTTACATAAAGTCATAAGGTTGACACGTTCATGTCTTTGCTACTAGCGACATCTATTGAAAAATATAAAGTTACTGAACTCACTAAAGAATTCATAAAAGTCGGCGACGCGTCCATGCCTTACATTGGATCTTTAATTTTTTTTCAGTTTACCATACAAATTCATGATTTATACTATTCGGATTTTGTATGGCAAACTGAAAAAAAATATTGTAGATCGGATTTTTGCAATTTTTTTCTTATCTTGTATTCTATACTCGATTCTGAGTAACCCCTTAAAATTTCAAAGGCATTTTTTTACGCCTTGTATAGGTACTGTGACAATCTATCCATTCTCTCATATTGAGATGATGTTCACAAAATTATCACAGATCTTTATACAAATATTCATACGTAAATAAGTTTGATATCTCGATAGGATAATAAAAACTTAAAAAGGTAAGTCATTCAAAATTGGATATGATCAAAGATGGTATTTGGGAGATATGCAAATAGTTCTCTTTTTGATAAGATTATATTTAAAGCGTATAACAAAATATTTTTTTAACAAAATCTGATTATTTTTATCGTTGCCATGCCACGGAGTGATCCACCGAGATTGAAAGACAGATATTATGGGGCCTGAAATGGTTCTGATCGTTTGAAAGATTGCTGAAAATAGGAGGAGGTTCTCAATCCGACTGTATGTTGTTTTTTTTTGTATGTTTGTTACGCGATTACTCCGCCAATTATGAATCGATTTTGATGATTCTTTTTTTGTTTGGTAGGTTATACTTCAGAGGTGGTCCCATATAATTTTTATCTCAATTGATTCAGCGTTTTTTGAAAAAATTAATAAAAACAAAAAACATAGCAAAATTGTAGTTGTTACGATTGAAGTCGGTTTTCAGCGTTGTTGATTATGTCAGTAATACTACTACATACACCCAACCGTTCTCTAAAGGCGGACCGTTCTCAAACCCCTACGGTGAGATAATATACTTATCTATTAATATGTAAGTAAGGGAAGTCGTAAATAACTCAGACGATTTGTATGGAGTGTCCGGGTTATGGTAAAAGGTCATTTCGTGATCTGACCAATTCTACGATTTGGAAACGACATTGTATAGGTATACCTTGCCTTATTGTTATAGCCGCAGTGCTTTGGACGTGTAAAGTCGGAGATGAGAACATTTATCTATACAGGCTGTCATTCTAGTCCTGCGTCAAATTTTATTCAGTGCTCCTACTCCTGATTCTGATCAACTTTCCCTAAGGGACCCATAGTCAAATCGCAAAAAAATTTTTGGCGTCTTCATACAAATCGATCAGCCGAGCGGCCAAATTAGTATGAAGAGTCCAAAGGTATAAGTCGTCCTAAAATAGTTTATTTTGCTTTTCATTTTACGTTCGACAGAAAATGGCGTGGAGAATCCACTTTAAGATGTGACCAATGCTTAAGTTTCGCGTGACAAAAACTAATCATACTCAATACAGACCAAGGAAAACAGGTTGGGAGTTAGTCAGTCTACAGTAGCCTTTATTTTTACCCGACTGCGCCAGAAGGAAGTTTTTCAAGTAGGTATATGAATGTATATTTCTTTGGCACGCTCTGTAGCCTAAACGGCGTGAGAGATTTTAGCTTGAGAGGTGTCGATAGATTCGTCTTGATCCCCAGATTGTCATAGGATACATTTTAATACAGTCCTTTTTTAAAATATACATAATTAGAATATTTCACGAAAATAGGTTTGCCGGAACCTCTATATGAATCTAGTATGCTATCCTACATCACATTTAAAAACCATTTCGGAGAACGTTTCATTATGATTATGAGTCAATCGTTCTATTGGTTCTATTACTACCACAAGATGACAGTGGTTAAAACTTAAAATCCATGTCAGTATCCTTGTCTGTTTGAAAATTCTGACAATCAGATACGAATCAGTCCAACCAATCAACCAAAGAGTATGTAATTTAGGCTGGTCACGAGTCACAACCATATCTTTCCCATTGAATCACAACCGATTCAGGGTTAAACTACATCTGGCCGAACGGAATCGCATTTTCCCTCGCTATCCTTTCCTGTCGCTCAGAAAAACCGTTCGCTAGAGCGAGAAGAGAATAAGAGTGGCGTCCGGCGTACCGGTGATGCGGAAGAGTGCGATTCCATACGGCCAGATATGGTAATTTCAACCCTAGACACACTAAATGGAATATCTTCCTCCAGGTCACGAACCACGTCAACGACTTGGATAAGGAAGAAGTGAACATAATTTCGGGAGCCCTCGACCTTCGCAAGAAGACAGTCTCCTCTGTGATGACCAAGCTAAAGGACTGCTTCATGCTGCCCATCGAGAGTGTACTGGACTTTGAGACTATGACCGAAATTGTGAAGTCTGGTAAGTGGTGGACGTACTTGACATACTTTTTTTTATCAAAATTGGCTACATCAGACACACAAAGGCGCACATGCGTCAAAACCTGGACGAAGTGGTCACCGTAGTTGATATCGGCTTGGAAGGGAAGGCATCATCATCACTTTTTTATTATTGTGTCAGGTGCTCAGGTGAAATATGGTCAGGTGGAAAAAGGCTGACAGCCACCAGATGGAAAGCTACCGCCACCTATGAGCATCTGTAACCTTAGACATAAGAGTTATCAGTGCCATGGCCATCCTTAAGTTGCGACATCGTATGGCAAAAATCTGCGACGCAAGCAGAAGTTGAACACGTGAACACTAAAAACTGTACTGTACTTACTGTTTTTTTTTTATGGCAGAGGTGGCAAGCGAGCAGACGGATCACCTAATGGTAAGCGATTACCGCCGCCCATAGACACCCGCAACACTAGAGGAGTCACAAGTGCGTTGCCGGCCTTTGATATGGGAGTACGCTCTTTTCTTGAAGGTTTCTTTGACTGTGTGCTGACAAACGGATACGAAACAGTCGAACTAATAAAGCAAAGAGTATATAATCACGAAAATTACATATTATCATATTGGGCTGAATAAAAACTTTTTCTATTCTATTCTATTCTAAACTGAACTGATGGTTAGAGTCTTGTTCGTCTTTGCGTGTGGTTCAATTCAGTTTGTTGTGAGACATGGACCGGACACTACTAAAGCCTTTTTTTGTCAACGGGGAACAAGTACATGGGAAAATGTTAACAATCTCATCTCACTAATATAATAAATTCGAAAGTATGGACGTTTGTTTGTTTATTTGTTGGTTTGTTCCACTTTCACGACAAAACTACTGAATGGATTTGGATGAAATTTGGTAGATAGATACCTAGATAAAGCGCCCAGCTAATACACAGGATACTTTTTATCCCGGAAAACTCGAGGGTTCCCAGAATGATGGCTAAAAACTGAAATTCTTACTTTGTCACGGTGGCGCTGCCTTAACATTTTATTTCTCTCTGGACCCAATTCTGAAGTCCTCGCAGACGAAGTCGCGGGCAGAAGCTAGTCTCAAATAATTAATAAAAATACCTAAGTACTTAGCTAATCCCAAATTTAATTTCCAGGATACTCCCGAATCCCGGTATACGAAGGTCACCGCGGCAATATAGTGACTGTGCTGTTCACCAAAGACCTGGCCTTCGTCGATCCTGATGATAACACACCACTGAAGACCGTCTGCCAGTACTACCAGAACGAGGTCAACTTCGTGTTTGAGGACGTTACTCTGGACGTAATGCTTAAGCAGTTTAAGGAAGGTGAGTAGATCATCATCATTATCATCATCACCAGGATGATCATCATCAGCCGAAAGACGTCCACTGCTGAACAAAGGCCTCACCCAGGAGTTGCATGAGGACCAGTCTTGCGCTGTCCGTATTCAGCGGGTTCTGGTGATTTTCACCAGGTCATCGGTCCACCGAATTGTAAAATTCAAAATTCAAAATCATTTATTTCTTTACGTAGGTACATTAAGCACTCTTATAAACGTCATATCATTTTGCTGGAGGAATATTCCAAATGTATCACGGTATACCTATAATAATAAGCTCTTATTGGGCTCCTTGATAAGGCAACACCAGCACCCAAGCCTAGTTTTTCGGAGCTCTTCGACGTCATTTATGGTCTGGCCAATTCCACGATCTGGCCACGACATCGACATTTCAAAAATACATTGACTAAACATACTTATTATAAAATTTCATGCTTTTCATTCGGCTTTTATCTTAAGATAAAATTGACTTTAATTTTGCCTACACAAATACCTAAAGTGTAGATAAATCATACAAAACTCAATTTGGGGATTAAGACTAATCTAACGACACTCATATTTCGAAATCTATTAAGCCGTTTTGATTTCAATCCACACATACTTACACTCTACAAACATAACCTTAAAACCAGTCGGGTAAATAAAAATATAAATATTTTTTGCGAACGAAATTCGGCCAAGAGTCCCACACAAGGCCGCAATGGGCCGCGCGAGACAGACTGACACACATATTTATTTATACGTCGTCGTGTAGGTATTGTATTAAATTTAGACGTTTACATAAGCCGTGCGGTTTTCATAATAAAATATTATAAATGGGTGAAAAGATTCGTATGGATGAAGGTGAATATTATGTGAATAATAATGGTTTAGTTTAGTATTCCCGAAATTATATGAATAATAGTAATTTTATCCTCAAAATATGTAACTGACAATGCTAAATACGACTTCAATCGTAACAATTTGGATTTGGCTTGTTTTTTGCCAAGATAGTACTGAACCGATTTAAATACAATTTATATGTTGGTACATGCGGAGTCATTGATAATTATTTATTGAATAAAAGAAGTGTCAGTGTCAGTGTTAGTGAATCTGTTTGCAATAGGCGAAAATATCGCGTAAAAATCATACAAAATACAGTCATAAAGGTCCTCAACCGCCTCCTTTTTTAAAGTCAGTTAATAACAGCACAAAATAGACACAGAAGGTCCGCTCAATACAAACCACTAAAATCGTAAGCATATACATGTTCATAGAAATATACGCTCGTTCGAGGCAAGGTCACGATCGCACAGTATCGTGTCCTTGCCTACAACGACAGTATACGTCTATAAGCATGTATATGCTTAGGATTTTAGTGAGCGTATTGAGCGGACCTTCTGTATCTGTGTATTTTGTGATAACAGGCAAATCCCAGTTCAGAGGAAATACCATCAAATAAGAAACGCTATTTCAAAAGGTATCTAGTGTCAACAAATGTAACTTGCGCGATAAAAATAGACTGTGTGCCCAGCCAGCTAGTACTACCATGATGACAAAAAGTGTATTCTGTATGGCACCTAAAATTTATAATAAGATACCTAATGACATAAAGAAATTAAACTTAAATCAATATAAAAAAGAATTGAATAAACTACTAACGCAAAAATGCTATTATGATGTAAGAGATTTTTTTAATGACAGATTAATGTGAATGAATAAATATTAATATTGAGTTATTAAATTATAATATGTAATTCTCCTTTTTATGTTTTTTTAATGAAATAAGTAATATTTTTTTAAATGACTAATAATGATGTAGATTTAATTTAAAATTATTAATTATCATTTATTTATTAAGTATCTACTTAACAATGTTTAAACATTTGTATGCTGTAAGGCAAGACATGAAGGACGGTAAAATAATAATAACATCTGCATGTAATATTTACTCATGTTCTGACAAATAAATTATCTTTATCTTTATCTTTATTCACCTCACATTTATGTACATAATAAATAATAATAAATTGTTTATTCGCCAAAAAGAAAAATGATCTTTTTTTTTTAAAACAGAAGTAGGAAGTTCTTTATAATTATTATCTATGCACTGTGGAAATTCTTATTAACTTACATAAATTACAAATACACTATGTACTAAGTCACACCTGGGACACTCGATACAAACGCGTTATTATCTACTAGCTAGTCCTAAGCGAACCAGACACTATCAGTAATAATGACAGTATTTTTACATCAGTATATTGACATTCCATCGTTTAGTTTGCGTCAGACCTTCATTCCAACCACTACACTGTCAGTATAATGTCATAACTTGAAAATACTCTCATTATTACTGATTGTGTCTGGTCCGCTCTACTACTAATTAACTCAAAAAAACGACGTCTTTTCACGCGTAAAATTTGTGTTGCGTCTCTTGCGCTAATCAAAATTAACCGTCACATGACCGTCACCGATCTTACACGCAGGGCGGAGGGAGATGAGTGATTCGCCTTGGGCAGGGAGTGGCCGTACTTTATTAAATTATTATAGTTCATTCCAATAAAAAAAAAAAGCAAAAGGTAAACAAAAATATTATGCATCTGACGTTGACATGTGTCATTTCCACAGTAAGTTTGTTTACCTTTTGTTTTTTTTTTTGGAATGAACTTTAGATATGTCGTAGCCAGATCATATCGAGAGTTTACGGGCTATTTGTATTAAGCGACATTTTTGGAAACATTTAGGAGGTTACTTTAAAAAAAAACTTACAAAATAGGTACTTACCTCATAAAAATAACTTCTGAACAGTATTTAAAATAGATATTAAAAATATCGAGAATCTATAAATATAATAATACTAAGAAGTTTAGTTTTATAATGATTTATTTTTCAGTTAGTTCAAATAATCTCCTGAACATTTCCAAAATGTCGCTTAAGACAAATAACTCGTGAACCCTCGATATGAATTGGCCAGATCATGAAATGACTGCCCATATCATCGAGGACATAAAGCGCCTCCCTTGGGAATATTGCAAAGAGACAGCGCTATACAGTCTGTACATCTAGTCGTGCGTCTTCAATCAGTGCTCCTACTCCTGATTCTGATCAACTTTCCCCAAGGAACCCATAGTTAACACGTTCACAGTCCACGACTCGAAATAGCTTCAACCACAAGTCCACGACTCTATGGGTATGCGTGGACTTATTGGTTCAAGCCAAGTCTACGACTCCAAATCAAGTGAAAATGTTAAATCGCAAAAAAATATTGGACTCTTCATACAAAACGATCAGCCGAGCGGCCAAATTATTATGGAGAGTCCACATTATTTTTCGCGATTTTACTATGGGTTCTTTGGGGAAAGTTGATCAGAATCAAGTGTAGAAGCACTGATTAAAATATGACGCGATTTACATATTTACATACTGTATGTAGAAATTAGAATTATTTTCATGAGACGACGCTACCTATACGTATATTATGCAATATAGACACCGATTTCTGTCTTATGAGAATATTTCCGGGAACGGTACCTCTGTTATTGACGAGCTCCGACAAAACAGTCAATGAAGCCCTTTATACGATAACACCAGTTTACAACCCATAACGTCCCCACTGCAGGGGCACGGGTCTCTTCCCATACATCGGGAAGGTTAGGTCATACTCCACACACGGGGGCCAAGTCTGGATTGGTGGAGGTTGAGGGGCTAGTGGCCAACCCTAGTGTCACAATTTTTCAAGCCGCTTATAAGGCCTCCGGCTTAACGTATACCTTGCGAAGCACGGAAACAGTCGAGATAAATGTCACTTAAAGTCAAACCCATCCAGGTTGAGACCGTGTCTGTAGTCCGTTAACCTGCGTGATCGACGCGCCCACGCAAGCCGCACTGGGTGGTCGTGGGTCACGACCGCTTCTAACACCAATAACCTAAACTAGAGATTTTTTGGAGCCCCTCAACAATATGGCCAGACATTTCATTATCTGCCCAATTTAACGATCATAAGTATTACACTTTCAAACATTACTGTGCTGAGCAGACGGGCCATAACGTTTTATGTTGGTTTTATGGCTCTCAATCGCTCTGTTACAGTTTTACGATTCGCGAAGGCGTGGATGCGTTCACGATAACAAAAAAACTATTAGTGCAAATTACATAGAGACCAATTTGTTGATAGGTTCAAGAGAATTCGGTTCGATTGGTGTTAGGGGTAATTAAGGCTATTTTTAGTTTGAACTGGTCTGAGTAATTATCTTACCACAGTATATACCTTTATAGGTACTTTTATAATAAGTTCAAACATTCGCAAACACTTCCCGAAACGTTGAGTGAAGTCCCGCGTGGTAGGGACTTTGTACTAGGTAGAAAAAAAATATTGACGATTTAAAAGCATGTGTAAAGCAACTACTTAAATAAAAACATTTGAGTTAAGTTTGACTTTGAATATCGTAGCGTTTCTGATCCTCGTCAGCTGTGGAATAGAATAGAATAGAATAGAAAAAGTTTTTATTAAGTTTTTATTTTTGTGGGATCATGGGATACTTCCTTCTCCCTATCGATGGATACTTCAAACAACTCGTCACTCGTCACTGATAGTATACTACAATATATCTTTTATTTTCTTAGTCTAATCGAGCGTCCCGGCTGTGGTAGCGCTGATATTGCATTTGTCATTACCCGCACCAAGCGCTTGTATTCCTCCTTACAATAGACAATAGACAACATTTATTTTCGACACTACATTAAAAATAAAAGTAACAAGTCTTTTTTAAAAATAAAACAATAATAAACCAAAAAATAAAACAAAAAAAACTAAACTTAAACATAAATAATCGTTGGAGTGGTGTGGTACCAGAAAAATGGACCCCGACTCAGCATATGCTGTGACTAGTGCCACAGCGCTGATTTTCAGCGGTGCCCAATCATATGCGCGTGCGAAGCGGCCATTACATGACCTGATCTTCAACAGAACTCTTTCCTATTTCCAGGCCACAAGGGTCACATGGCGTTCGTGCAGCGCATCGACAGGGAAGGCGACGGTGACCCCGTCTACGAGACCGTCGGTCTGGTGACCTTGGAGGACGTCATTGAAGAGATGATACAGGCGGAGATCGTGGATGAAACAGACGTCATCAGTGAGTGTTGTTTCATCTTTTATCAGTGAGTGAGTGAGAATGTCGAGCAGTGAGTTGTCATCTTAAATCAGTGTTGCAATCATTCATTAGTTTGATCTTCATCAGTGAGTGAGTGGAGGATCGAACAGTGAGTTGTTATATTAAATCACTAATCACATCAATTCAGTTGTCATCAGTCAGAAATATCATCATCATAAATATCAGACACAAGCAGTTCAAATAATTTTCAGTAAAGTAATCTCACTTAATATAATATTATTATAAATGCGAAAGTATGGATGTGTGTTTGTTTGTTTGTGCCACTTTCACGCCAAAACTACTAAACGGATTTGGATTAAATTTGGTAGGTAGATAGATAAAGGACTCGGCTAACACATAGGCTACTTTTTATCCCGGTAAACACGATGTTCCCGGAATGGCTAAAAAATTAAAATTTTTACTTTGTCACTAGATGGCATTTCCTTAACATTGTATTTCTGTCTCGACTCAATGCTGAAATTCACGCAGACGAAGTCGGGGGCGGAAGCGAGTAATAAACAAAACTTATAACTAACCAACATTTTTTTTATCCACAACCCTAAGGTGACAACCGCACGAAGAAGCGCCTAGCCCGTTCGCTGAACAAGTACAAAGACTTGGCAGCGTTCGCAGGCCATGTCAACCAACGCGTGCATGTCTCCCCGCAACTTGTGCTAGCCGCCTTCCAGTTCCTAAGCACCAGTGAGTATGATTATTCCTATTATCAGCCAAAATCATCATCCAAAAGACGTCCACTGCTGGACAAAGGCTTCCCCCAAGGATTTCCACACCGACCGGTCTTGCGCTTCCCGGGTCGCTGGAGCGCGGGGTCTTTCCATACCTCGGGAAGGTTAGGCCATACTCCACACACGGGGGCCAAGTCCGGATTGGTGGAGTTTGTGGGGCTAGTGGCCAGTCCTAGTATCAGAAGTTTTCAAGCCGCCTATAGTGCTTTCGACATAGCTGAACGACTGCTTTCTGGTGATAGCAGCCGGCACTAACGGCTTAACGTGCCTTTCGAAGCACGCAAAACGGTTGCGATAAATGGACGTAGTTATACCATATCGATCCAAATGACATATTTTATGTCATACTTTAGTTTATATCAGTGGGATCGATATAGCTTAAGTACGTCCAAATGCTACGAACAGGCAATAATAACAATTTTGAAAAAAAAAGTGTTCAAGGGTGTTTCTTATTGGACCCGTCGCTTACTATTCCGTAAACACTTCCCGAAACGGCGGGTATACGAGTTCCCAGTGCAGTGGTAGGAACCTCGTATTAAATATACAAAAGAATGCCCTTCGAAAATGACTGACACAGTGGTTTGTCCTCCTAACTACTGATCCGAGAGTCAGGGGTTCGATCCCCACCCAGGGCAAATATTTTTGTGTTCAGCAGATTTGTTTGTTTGTCTATGTGTATTAATATCTATATAATATGTATGTATTTAAAACGTATATGTGTATCAGCCTCTGGTTCCCATAATACAGGGAATTCTTGTTTGTACACTGCTACCTACTTTGAATAAAATATTTTCTTTAAAATTTTCATAGGTGTAGACGCATTCCGTCCGGACATGATATCTGAGACGGTTCTCCGTCGCCTTCTCAAGCAGGACATCATCCAGCACATCAAATTGCTGAGGGGAGATGAAACAAAGGACGATCCTAAACGCTATGTCTACCAGGAGGGAAAGCCGGTAAGATATTGTCAAGGAGTTTGTATTTCACGTAAGGAGTTCTGGTAACATTGAGGTATGATCGTATCTACTATACAGGTTGTAAAAATAGCACTCCTGGTAATGGGGAAGAAAACGCAAAGCTATTTGCAGATGGCGCTACGGACGCTTGACTCATAACAACTTTCAATTAGTTCCCGATTTTTATTATCGAGGTGTTATAAATTAGTTTTTTTTTTCTGTAAAATGTTAAATAGAAAATGTATGCGACTTGGACTGTTCCTCAATTAAAGGCGAAGTTGAAATTTACATAATTGAAAACGTAAATTTTTCCACGTCTTTTTCATCCGAGAATCTTTAGGAAATTAATGATTTCCATTATTATTGCAACCAATCGCCACACAGCGCGGCATTTTTTTAATAATCTTATGTTTAGTTCACGTAAACAATTTTTTCTATACGTTTTGACAGTTAGTATGAGTCAAGCGATATCAGCGCCTCTATCGGCGAGTTCTGTCAGTTTTCTTCCCCATTAAAACGGTCGGTTCCACTATGACACGCGGAAGACATATTTATTTCTCAAACATCTTGGATTTAACTCTCCATACAAAATTGGTTGATTATCCGATCAATTTTGTATGAAAACAAACATGTCTCTACTCCTAATTTTTAAATCCTATTTTTTTTTTTGAGTTAATTTTAGGCTCGATAGGAAAAGTTACTAAGTTTTATGAGTACAAAAAGAACACCATGTTAAAACCAGGACTGGTGTTTTTGCAGCCAGTACAACAGTTCTTTGAAACCCAGTATAAAGGATCTTATATCATTTTCTTTCCAGTTAACAACCGATATCGTTCCCAATTCTGGGGCACGGGTCTGTCCCCATAGCTTGGGAAGGTTAGGCCATATTCCACCCACACATGGGGGCCAAGTCTGGATTGGTAGTTGTAAATTGGAAATTGTACCATAGTAAAAATTTAATATGTTGTATGTTATTTTCATAGTTACCATCGCGCGATTTGTTTGTATGTGTGCGCGCCAGTAGGAACGCTCCGTTCGCACGCACACTACGATAACTATAGAGGTGATGAAGTCGAAACAGTTGAGGGCAAAGAAGATATAATCACTCCGTTTTAGTTGGGGGCTCCCGTCTAATGTGCGCGCATACGGAGCGTGTTTACAGTGGCACGCACACATACAAGCCGCGTGACGTACCATTGTATGAAGATAATATCGCTCTGGCATCGGTCTCATAAGTCATCAAAAGCGCTGTGCCAAGTCTCTGCAGTAAATCGTCTGTCTATTGATTGATGAAGATAACATACCATTTTATTTTTACTATGCCTGTACAAAGCGGTCGTAGCTCAGTACGACTTGCGTAGTCGCGTCGATCACGCAGGTTAACTGACTAGAAACACGGTCATAACTTGGATGGGTTTGACTGTGTTAGTGGCATTTATCTCGCTCGACCGTTTCCGTGCTTCGCAAGGCAAGTTAAGCCGTTGGTGCCGGCTGCTATCACTACATGTTAGCTATATCGGAAGCCTTATAGGCGGCTTGAAAACTTCTGGCACTGGGGTTGGCCACTAGCCCCACAACCTCCACCAATAGGGAGTTGGCCCCCGATGTATGGAAAGAGACCCGTGCCCGTGCAGTGGGGACGTAATACACTCAATGTATTCGCTCCTCCTCAATCCCCCCTTGTCCCTTCAGGTGGACTACTTCGTGCTGATCCTGGAGGGGCGCGTGGAGGTGACGGTGGGCCGCGAGAACCTCGTGTTCGAGGCGGGGCCCTTCACCTACTTCGGCGTGCAGGCGCTCACGCAGAACGTGGGCATCGGTGAGTCTGTCCCACGCGCAAAGACATATAGGGCACTACTTTATTAGTGCCCGATATTTTAGTCAGTGCTTCTACTCCCGATATCAACTTTCCTCAAGGAACCCACAGTCAAATCGCAAAAAAATTTTGGACTCTTCATACAAAAAGAAGAGTGAAGAGTCTTCATACAAATCGGTCAGCCGAGCCGCCAAATTTGTATTGAAGAGTCCAAAAAGTTTTTTGCGATTTGACTGCAGGTTCTTTGGGGAAAGTTGATCAGAATCAGGAGTAGAAGCACTGATTAAAATATCGGGCACTAATAAAGTAGCACCCTATATACACGCGCACACACACAACATACGCACGCACGCACGTGCACACACGCTCGCATGCACACAAGCTCGCACTGCTCATACGCAAGTAAACACGCGCTCAGGCACGCACGCACACAAGCTCGCACTGCTCATACGCAAGTAAACACGCGCTCAGGCACGCACGCACTCACACACACACACACACGCAAAATTATGCATCCACAGTCTAAAGTAAATTATTTTTCTCTATGAACAGTCACACATTAATGTCAAAGAATTGACAACTGAATGTTTGTTACTCAATCACTCAAAAACGGCTGAACTGATTTGTATACACAGATAGTGTGTACCCTGAATTAATACACAGTTTACTTACTTTTATCCCAATAAATGACTTCTACGTTTCTATTTTAATACTTTTTTTGCGCTTCGACGCCTCACGTCTGCATATCTATATTTTAAAAATAATAAGTGGATAGCTATTATTGACCTAATTAGAAGTTGTACTAAAGATGTATAAATTAATTTAAATTGGCTGTTGTTATTCCAAATAAAATAAATTAAAAATAAAATGATAATTCTGGAGGCCACGTAGAAGAATCGAAGTCACAAACAAAATCTAGTCTTAAGTAAATATTGTTTACCTGCTCACAGCCGAGTCGCAAGCCCCAACAAACCTGGGTTCCCTCCAGAACCTGAACATGGATTCCATGCTGCGTCACACCTTCGTGCCCGACTACTCCGTCCGAGCCATCACTGAGCTCTACTACATCACTGTTAAACGGTAAGTCTTTTAAATGTACATATACGTACAGCACAGACTTATATTGACCTGTGACGTACAGTATGCCATGTCGGAGGCTTGAAAACTTCTGATACTGGGGTTGGCTCCATATCCTTTTTTCTTAATGTGATAGGTGGCAAACGAGCAGACGGATCACCTGATGGTAAGCGATTACCGCCGCAGATAGACACCCGCAACGCCAGAGGAGTCACGAGTGCGTGGCCGACCTTTGAAATGGGATGGAGGATGGGGAAATGGGGGGGCGGGGGTAAAGGTTGGGCCTCCGGTTCCCTCCCTCACTCGGCGAAACACAGCGCAAGCGTTGCTTCACGCCGGTTTCCTGTGAGGCCGTGGTATCACTACGGTCGAACCGGTCGACCTCCACCAATCCAGACTTGACCCCCGTGTGTGGTGTATGGCCTAACCTTCCCGAGTTATGGGAAGAGACCCGTGCTCCTGCAGTGGGGACGATATGGGTTCTTTACACACATTATATCATTTACTCAGGCCACTAGGTGAGATGATGCCAAGGGCTTACCAGTTGTGGATAAAATGAAGATCAGAATGATATGGTAGTGTAAAGTGGGCGTTGTTGTCGTTCCAAACGATTTCTTCCAAACAACGCCAACCTTGTGTTCCGGCATGGAGATAAGATAGCCAGTTCCCCATTGCGTTGGGGAATCTTGGCAAGCCCGCTTCCATCTTCGGCATCATCCATACCATCAGGAGAGATAATGCCAAGGGCTTATCAATTCTGGATTTTAAAAAGGCTAATTTGTAAAGAATAAATATTGTTTCAGCTCCCTATACCTGGCCGCTAAGCGTGCGACCCTGATGGAGAAAGGTGCTTTGAACAAAGGAAGTACCAACGAACAGTTTGATTCTGAAGTCGACAAGGTAAGATTTAAATTGTTTCCATTATTTATTTCTATAGCGGATCAGATACTATCAGTACTGATGACAGTATTTTCAAGTAATGACAATATACTGACAGTGTAGTAGTTGGAATGATGGTCTGACGCATACTAAACGATAGAATGTCAATATACTGATGTAGAAATACTGTCATTATTACTGATGGCCTGGGATAGCCTGGGACCGATGGCCGTTGGGGCATTAAAGTTCTCAAATGGCGACCGCGCACCGGAAAACGCAGTGTAGGCAGACCTCCCACTCGGTGAACCGGTGACCTGGTGAAGGTTGCGGGAAGCCGCTGGATGCGGGCAGCGCAGGATCGGTCGGTGTGGAAATCCCTGGGGGAGGCCTTTGTCCAGCAGTGGACGTCTTTCGGCTGATGATGACTATGTCCCACTGCTGAGCAAAGGCATCCCTTCGATTTCGCCACACATCTCTATCCCTCTTCCAGTCAGTCTACGATTTTTTGTATGGCGCAGGATGCATTAAATGCGGTTTTCTTGAACGTTTAGAATGTCAGTTGAATAATTACAAGTTTTAAAATTCACAAATATCTCTTACGAATATTTGAGACTTCTTGGCTAATTAACCCTTGATTAAATAAAATTAAATGTAAACAAAATATCGAAAAAATACAATGCTAAAGTGATGCTTAACTGGCCAAGTATTACGGTTTTGATTCGTCACAGAGCAGAGGGGTCATAAGTTTACAATGGGTAAGAGTACCCAAACACAAAGTGAATGGGGAAGAAAACGCAAAGCTATTTGCAGATGGCGCTACGAACGCTTGACTCATAACAACTTTCAATTTGTTCCGCGTCTTTCATTATCGAGGTGTTATAAATTAGTTTTTTTTTCTGTAAAATTGTTAAATGGAAAATGTATGTGACTTGGACTGTTTCTCAATTAAAGGCGAAGTTGAAAAGTACATAATTGAAAACGTAACTTTTCCCACGTCTTCTTCATCCGAGAATCTTTGGGAAATTCATAATTTCTATTACTATTGCAACCAATCGCCACACAACGCGGCATTTTATTAATAATCTTATATTTATTTCACTTAAAAAAAATTCTATACGTTTTGACAGTTAGTATGAGTCAAGCGATATCAGCGCCTCTATCGGCGAGCTTTGTCAGTTTTCTTCCCCATTGTAGCAATATGAACTATATCGGTATGAGTTGCCATAATGGAGTTAAACTACTCCATTTTTTAAAAAAACCGGTTTCGGTCATATCGAAATAATTGTGGTTAAGGTTTCGTTCAGGTTTCGGTTACCGGTATATTTAACCGGTTTAACAAGACCCGATACTTTTTCGTTCGAACGGAATTAACCGGTTAATTTGAAGAATATGCGACGTTGTAGGTATGTTTGTCGCGTGCGATCAATTGAAAGCTTGCGAGAAAGTGAGCAGAAAACTCGGGCAGTGTGGCACCCGCGCGATGCGCCTGAACTTGACAAGTTTGATTTTAACCGGTTAATTTCGTTCTTATTCCGGTTAGAAAACTGCTCCCTGATTAAGCTGGAAACCGGGTTTAACCTGAACGGAATCGTTAACCGAAATTCGATCGAAAATAACCGGTATTTGTTAACCGGTTCCGAACCTTGGTTGTACCTAAGAGTACTTGTCTAAATTTAACCTGGTTTCTCGTACATTTCTGGAACAAATATTTAATTTTTACGAAAATCTGTTCATCTTTCAACAAACCTTTTTTGTGTGAATGAAAGTGAATTAAGGCGTTCTGTCTTAGGATAAATTAAACTTCTCCATGAGGGCAACAAAAATCAGCATAGTTCATAATGCTACAGTGCATTGGGTACGGTGCCCATACAAAATTAATTACCCATTCTCCTTTGACGTTACCTAATTTACATACGACCAATTTTTTTTTACAGTTGCTAAGCGAAGGAGATAAGCCGGAAGAAGTCAAGGAGGAAATTAAACAGGTGAATAAATCCTATCATTTTATTTTTTTGGATTTGATAATGTCAAAAAAGTTTTACTAAAATCTACAAAGTCTTTTTTATATTTTCACGCTGCCAGGAACCGGAGTCTAAAACACGTTATTAGTGTAATTGTATGAAAAACTTTTTTGTAGAGTCTGTATGAAAACAAATCCCTCGCGATGGAACTAGAAAAATAATTGAATCCATAAAAAAATAAAATATTATATCAAAATGTTTATTAATTATAAAAAGTGGTAGAAAAAAAGTGTCACATTTGACCCGAATAATGTATATGTTCACATCCACCAAAAAAACCCGCCTTGTATTTTAATATTTCTTTCTAATAAATTTCGAATTAATTTGAAACAGCTACCAGTGTCAGCGAGCCCCAACGTTAATTCCACATTCAAAACTCCCCAAAGAGAAGAAAAGTTCCAACCTGGCCACCCAGAAGAGGAGAAACTACTGAAAAAGTAGAATTTTGACACCACTGGCAACACAGCAAGCCGCCATGTTTGAACAATACTGCGAAAGCATGTATGAATGGACACAGAATTTATTCAAATGTCAACTAGAATGCATGATATTTTAACAGTTAAGTATAATTATTTACTTAAGAGTATGTAGTGTTTTATGGAATTTTAAAGTATTTAATGTGGCATTTGTTGCGAGATTTAACATGATTTGTTAATAGGTTTTAGCGTAAGTTAATCAGAGATAGTACTTATTTAAAACTTTAGTATGGCAACACTTTCATTTTAAATATGGCGCGCAGTTTTTATGACATCTTATTTAAATATGTAAAGAAATATTTCGCAGCATAATTGTATTTCTTGGAATTTTAATTCATAATTCTTCAAAATGCTAAAATCAATGAAATTTTAATTCGTATTTTTTTCAAATACCAATACAATTATTTTCCGTAAGCAGACGTTTTTAACATTTCAAATGTTGAATTTTTGAACACACAAGTATTTTATAACTAAAAAAATAATCACAAACTATGAATTATAGTGCCTTAATATGTGCTTTGAAACGTTGGTGCTACATACTATATAAAAAACTGTTCGTTATTCTGCCATGCTTACGATAACAGCAGTAAGTATATTTATAAAAGCAGTAACTTCATCCATTTCGTCATTGAATTATGTAAGAACTAATAAATAAGACAATCAAATGATAACGCAGTATAAAAATAATGAATCCGAGCTGACATTTCAAAAATCGTATTTAAAATAGGTAATCTAAGGAAACAATTCGGAAAATGCAAAAATGTGATGATAACTCGAACGAAAGTGTGTTTCACAGACTTACTGCTCTTATCGTAAGCACGGCAGTATTATTATATTAGTATCAGTCAGTACTAAATAAGAATAAGTGCCTGTTGTTAATAAATGTTATATTTTATTTACGTAACAAAGTACAGTAATACACATTTAATAAGGCTTGCCGATGTACCTGCACAGTAGACAATATTTTAATTACGCGGGAAACTGATGGACCAATCAAGTAGCTTCATTGTCACCCGTCATTACACGTTCCGAAAATCTCTGCCGCTATTGGTTGATTGATTTCGCGCCTGATTCAATGAAATTGTCAGCTGTCAGAAAACTGTCACCGTGCGTTGATTGTTTCGGGTGTTTCCGTCGATAGTTTGTTCTTGTCTGCGCGAACGAAGATTACCGACGCGCCTTATTTTTTGTGTACTACTGTGCCTATATCTGAATTCACAGATCGCCAAAAATAACACGAGAGTGGTTCTTATAAATACAGAGTGTAAAAATTACGTTTAACATTTTGAGAATCCTCAGAATCAAGTATACAGGAAAAATATTGAAAAAATTCCATCTCCATAATGAATCAACCAAGCACTATCTTGAACTGAAAAAAATGGACCCCTTAAAATTTCAAACGTACTTTTACACCCTTGGATGAAATAAATGCTGTGTAAAAGATTCTTAAGATGAGCTTCCACTAAGCAACTTTTGCTCTAGAATTTTGAGGAAAACGAAAAGGATTTTTGGGAACTAGAAACCGTTTCAAAACACTTTTGTGTAATTTTTACCCTTATTGTACAAAATACTTTATATTATGCCGCGACCCTGAAAAAACGTATGACACTGGGATAGACCCAAATATGAAATAAATACTCTTTAGTCTGAACCAAACACTGTATTTTTATTTTTAATCTTATAGCAAAAGAGATCCCAACTTGCAGTTATCATCTTTTTTATGAGCGGGTCGCAGCCTACTATGAAGTTTAGCTTACTTTAGAAAGAAGTTTATATATGTTTTGAATGAAAATGAATAAGTTTTTTTTTTTGTGGATTATATTCTGAATTATATCGTAGATATCCAAACTATTTATGACATCAAAATACATACAAATACGTACAAAAGAACGTCCACATGTGTTCAAATCAAATCTTTTGGTAATATTGTACAATATTTCATATTATTTATATACCTACCTACTTTTTTATTGTTTTTAAAATAGTTTTAATATCAGAATTTTAGTGACGATTATGAATGCAGTTTTTTTCAATAACTTAGATATGGTTTGATATGTCCTTAGTGTTGCAAATGCCTTACCACTTTCTAGAAGTGGATCGTTACGTTACAAACAAAAGGTATATTTATAAAGAATTTACAAAAATATGTACCGTCTATAGAAAACAATAGAGGTGTTGAATTTAAATCAAATCAAATTTTTATAATTAGAAATATTTTGACGCTAATATTACAATATTTGTAATAGGAAATTTATTATATTAATCAGAATGAAGATTTTGTTGAAATTAATTAATTACAATCGAGCTTTGAAACTACTGTGTTTTATTGTATGATATCAGAGAAAAGGAGAACGAGAACGGCCACGCCTTGCTCATTTGCGTGAGCCGTTTTTTAGTACTGCCGGGTAAAACAGATGTCGCTGCCAGTCTCAAACCTCAACAATTTCACTAATTTTCGTACGTTCTGAGGTTTTTGAACCGATCTTCAGTACAGAGGTAGTTTACCTAGCATTGTACCCCGTGCTCTGATCGGTTCGGGGTCGGTATGTTGTACACATTTTGAAAGGTAATTCTGGCAATAAAACAAAGGTCGGCCTTCCACTTGGTAGACCGATGACTTGTTGAAGGTTGCGGGACGCCCCTCGATGCGGGCAGCGCAGAACCAGTCTGTGCTGAAATCCTTGGGGAAGGCCTTTGTCCAGCAGTGGACGTCTTTTAGCTGATGATGAAAACAAAGGTGTTTATTATTGAAACAAATTCCAGTATAGCTATATCCCTTAATTTATGTAAACACATAACTCGGGCCAGTCAGATACAATTCTTTTATCACACTACTTCAAATGTATAACCAGGTATAACTCGGTACTGAAATGCCCCATGGCACAGGGACTTACTGAGAAGCGACCGTAGAGGGATGGTTCAATTTATAGAGAGGTGTGGATTAAAGACGGCCTGCTTTATACTGACACTAACATTTCTTCCTCCCTTGGTTTTGTCCCGTGGAATTTGGTTACGCTGCCATTACCAACTTTCATAAATTAGCGAATAAAACACTATCCCTACCTACTTATCTAATTTGATTGAGATGAAGATAAAACACATTCCATTTAAACGCAAAATCATTAATGGTCAGCAGCATTAACCACTAAGCTACCAAGTTGCCAATCAGTATAGATCAGAGATAGGATAATTATCCAACTAATGCAAAAATATTTTTTTTTTTTCTAGGCAATGATTATTTGTTGGCGTTAATAAATGCGAATTTGCGAAGCTCATTTTTGACCTATAACATCAGTATTGGATTTTAAAGAAAGAGACTTCTGGGACCTGCCGTATCTGTTGCATACACCAAAAATGAAACAGAACCTGCACCAAGCACCAGCGCTGCTGTTAATCAGGTTTTAGAGGATAATTTTGGTACTATGGAGAATCAGTTCTTCTTAGGTAAGTATATTTTAGATATCAGTATTGTTTTATTTAATGTTTTTTTATTTGATTTGTTACGTTTCCATGTAAACCATACCTATCAGCTTCACTTCTATTTGGTAAAAAAGTTATTATTAACAACATATATCGTCCCCACTGCAGGAGCACAGGTCTCATCCTATACATTGGGAAGGTTAGGCCATACTCCACACATGGGGGCCTAGTCCGGATTTGTGGAGTTTGTGAGCCTAGTGGCCAACCCCAGTGTCAGAAGTTTTCAAGGTGCCTATATGGTATCTGACATGGCTCAACAACTACCATCTAGTGATAGCAGCCGGCACAAATGGCTTAATGTGCCTTGCGAAGCACGGAAACTTTAAGATAAATACCACTAACAGTCAAGATATATTGATTGATACACATATATTGGATTTGTTGACTTTTACTAATTCATTTGTACATAAGTAAGCATATTCATTCTACGGTTTTACTGAAACCTGCAATATTTTCTTTTGTTCAGGCACCGAAAACGATACCTGCTGCCTGCCACCATACACAGTAGGTACAGTTACTGTATCTAGCGGCTGATTGTCCAAGAATCAATGTTCAAGATAAGAGAATATGTGGCTGACTAGAAACTAATCGACTGAAATCGACTGAATTTCATGAAAAAATATGCATGATTTCTAAAGAAGCCAATAAAATTATATGTTATAAATTTTATATTTTTCAAAATCTATAACCTTTAATAATCATTTCCTTACAACTTAAAACACAATAATATTCTACATTCTCATCTTTCTTAAGGGCCCATTCACATTTTTTTTCGAGAAATCGCACTTTTTGAGCTCGTAATTATCTACTTTCGGAAAGAGTTAGACATCAAAAAAAATATGTGTTCAGTAGATTCGTGTTTCTTATTGTAAGTTAATGTTTCAGATTTTTAAACATTTGTTCCATTATTTTATATAAAAAATAACACGCAGTCATGTTTTCGCAAAAAAGGTTCGCACGGTCATTTTCAAGCCCCTAATTTATTTATTGTACCAGAAAAAAATATCTTCAAATCACTTAAATAAATTTATTGTAAGTTAATGTTCTCGTTTTTCGATTAAACGTCACAATCTCTAGTAAAAAAAAAAAAACTAACATCAATTTCAGCGAAATACGTCTATACTAAACCGTGATTTTTTATAATAAAACCAAAATATTTTTGATTGAAACTGACATCAAAATAAACAGTGTTATTTACCCAATAAAAATCAATAAATATATCTACATGAATTAAAAAGGTCTCAAAAATACAATAAATTAAATTGTACCAGAAATCTACGATATATTCCATTGCCTCCGCGTAGACCGATCAGTACGGCGCGGCGGCGCGAGCGCCCGTCGAGGAAGGACCTGTGTCAGTTTTGCCGCGCTCCGATAGTACTAATTATACGCTGCCCCGCAACGTTTTGATCATTGTGAATATAGGTATATGTTTTTTAAAATAATATTTTGAGTGACATCTACTTTAAGCATAAAAATGTTAAACATATAGGTACTTTGAATATTATATTTACATAAAAATAACATTGTCGTTTTCATATGAATATACAAAGTACATACATGCTTGTAATTTTTTTATCCTTGAAGTACATGTCAGCTCGTATATTTAACACGGAAGAAAAAAGGAAGTAGGTGTATCTTTCGTGTTATAAATTAGCACTACAGTGCTTACTCGCGTTAATTATCAGTAGCTGCTATACCTGACGTTCTCGACACAAGAAATAAAAAAAGTATGAAAATATGTAGTGTTCTAGGGCGACAAAAGATGCATGTTTTTACCCTGCTTCGAATGTCGGTGTATTTATGCACCAAAGGGTGCGCTTAACCGTTTGATGGATTTCAACACATGAAATTTAATTAGATTCTTCTTAGATTGTGGGAGTGATATAGGATATATTAAAATATAAAAAATAAACAAGTTTGCTTTATGGTGCCTGTTTACAAAGCGGCTTGCCCGTTTTTTAATAGACTAATAGTGCAATAAGGCTACTTTACGTCCATGTCAAAAACCTTTTAATTTACGAAGCTCGCTCCAAGACAGGGTTATTTTTTTTTGTTAAATGTTTTTTTGCCAAAAATGCAAATATTTTAGAAACGGTAAAAGATATCAGAAGTCTGACAGAAATTTTGAAAAACTTAACTAAAAGCATATAATATATGAGACGCATATTGACTACAAAAAAATAACCAAACTCAATTTTATTTTTCAGTTTCCTATACAAATTCCTTACTCACTATTCAGATATCTCGGAAACGGTAAAAGATATCGAAAATCCAACAGAAATTTTGAAAAACTTAGTTATAAAAAAATTGCCAAACTCAAATTTTTTTTTTCAGTTTCCCATACAAACTCTTTACTCACTTTTCACATTTAGTATGCGAAATCCGAAAAAAAAAATGAGTTAGGCCATTCTCTCATAGTCAACAGGCGTCTCATGTATTATTTGCTTTCATCTAAGCTTTTCAAAATTTCTGTTAGATTTTCGATATCTCTTACCGTTTCAGAGATATTTGCATTTTTTATAAAAAAGAACGGTGGTCGAGATAACTGAAAAATAAATCAAGAATTTGTAGGGAAAATTGATAAAAAAAAATAGTTTAGCCATTTTTTTTCATAGTTAATGTGCGTATCATGTAATACACGCCTTTCGTTAACCTTTCGTTAACCTAAATTTTCTGTCAGATTTTCAATATATTTTACCTTTTCCCAGATATTTTTAGTTTTCGCAAAAAACCCGTTTTTTTTTATAAAAAATGCAAATATCTCTGAAACGGTAAGAGATATCGAAAATCTAACAAAAATTTTGAAAAGCTTAAATAAAAGCAAATAATACATCAAACTGAACGATTTCCCCAAGAAACTCAGGGTCCAAATGTAAAAAAAATTGTGGACTTCCCATACGAAGTTCCAGCTGACGGATTTGTGTGAAGAGTTCAAAAAAGTTTCGCTTTTTGAGTATGAGTTTCCTGGGAAAGTTGTTCAGTTTAATGAGTAGAAGCCACAGTTAAAGTATTGCAATTTGCCAGACATTTTTTTATCGCCTATATATTGGACTTATTGACTTTTACTAATTCGTTTGTAAATAGGTAAGTACATTCATTCTACGGTTTTACTGAAACCCGCAATATTTTATTTTGTTCAGGCATCGAAAACGATACGCGCTGCCTGCCAGTGTACAGTCATGTATCTAGATGTTGATTGTCAAGAATCAATGTTCAAGATAAGAGAATATGTGGCTGACTAGAAACTAACTGAATTTGATATAAACAAATAATTAGGTATTCTTATGAATTCACAATACAACTTTTAAAACTTCTCAAGCATCCAGCGTAAAAGTGAGGGGTGCACTTTTTAGTCAAAGTTTCCAGTTATGTTTGTAGATTATTTATTTATTTAAAATCATTTCAAATTATTTTCTAATCATTGCAAGACTTACTATTCTATTTATTGTTAAGGTTTTTTTTATATTAAAAATCAAAGGTCAGATTACAATCAAATCCTCGAAGAGCAATACAATCCTATGATTAGCTTTTGAGAAAAAAAAATGTAAAAAAATCATCTAGGTATTCGTTCCATACTAAAATGTATGAAAGAAGAATTAAAGTTATCGATTAGAACGAAAACTAAAAGTGCATTTTTAATAATTAAAATTGTCAAGTTCTTCAAAGAAACGTTTTTAAACGATAACTTTTTTTTGCTCCAGCTGCAGCTTGTTCAGTTCAGTTTAGGGGCATTTTCTAATCTAATCTAATATCTAATATCTGGGACAAATCACACATGGTCATCTGGCCCCAAACTAGGATTCCCTGTATCTTGGGAACCAGAGACTGATATACATACACATATACTTTTTAAATACATACATATATAGATATAATACACCCAGACTCAGAGCAAACAATTCTGCTCATCACAGAAAAGTTTGCCCTGTGTGGGGATCGAACCCACGACTCTCGGATCAGAGGTCAGGTTCGCTAACCACTTAGCCACCGAGTCAGTCTTTAGTACATCAGTTAGTACCTAACACCTCATAATGTAAGATAATATAGAATTGATATTAGTGAAAACCGTCTTTTTATGCCCAGTATAATAGGTAGTTTTAGGGTTTCAAATAATACAATGATTTTTGTAATTTTAGTATGATTTATTCATTATTAGCATTATAACTAAAGTACATAGCTTCTATAATGATTATTTATTATAACATCTTTTATTTGGATGAATAGTTTTTAAAAAGGTTAGTACTATTAACGGGGGGAAGAGATCACAATCATTTTCAAATTTGAGAATTTTGTTTAACATTATTGTTAATAATTAACATTTAAAGAAAATACATACTTACAATAATATTGTTTTATTATTTAACTGATTAAAGACATTCATAACACTTACATATTGTTTTATTAAAGCAATTAAACAAAGAAACAGTAAAAAATTGGACATATATTTTTTTGGTGTTTTTCATGACTCTCAACTAAAGCAATCTATATTTTTCTTCTTCTATTTTATCCACACAACCAAGAGTATTATCATCTTTGCAAGGATGTTTCACTTTACCAACATATGATAATTCTCTCTGAATACTTAGTTTCAATGGTGTTAAATAATTTTGAATAGGCTGAAAGACGCTATTTTCTGGCAAGCGCTACAACTCGAATGCAACTATTCTAGCAAAGTTTCGCACATCATATTAAGATGACTTAGTTTTTTACATCTTATTACTTTATGATTTTATTACAAGTTGTAGTACTGACATGTATTTTAATTTGATATTTATATTTTTGTTTGACATACATTTTGAAATGTACTTTTTTATTTGAGATTTTTAGATACCTATACTTATATTTTTTCTGTGTAATTTCAAATTTTCCTATTATTTATTTAATTATTGCCTTGACGATCATATTATCCTCTGACATTTTTGTAATATTATTGTAAACTTGACATTGATAATATGAAATAAATAAATCTAATCTAATCTAAATGGCGGACCGCGGTCCGCATCCAGAACGCCGACCTATTTTGTGCGGACCTTATCAAATCGAGCTGTCAAAATAGTCGAAATTGTAGAACTGATAGAACAACGTTAAATTAGTGTCAAATCCCATACATTGTTTGACAGCTCGACCTGCACAGTTAAAAAAATATACGATACTCAAGTACGTAATTTATAATTTCTAGCGTTTTGTATTTGCTGCCTCAGCTGTTGTAAAAAAGTAGGACCGGACCGCGACGGCCAAAACTATTTAATTGGTATTCTATTACTTCATCTATTAAAACATCATTGAATCACTGATCCGCGTTCGCGACGGACATCGAGTGCCCGCGCCCCGCGCGCCGCCCGCCGCTACCACGCCGGTGCAAGCTGGCAACGTCGCACTCGCGCGTATGTACGGGCGGCGGCGGCGGTCGCGGTCGGCCCGGCCGGTGCGGCGCGGCGGCGGCGGTGACGAACAAACAAAAGAGCGCCGCACCGCCCAGCCCGCCGCCCCACAGCCTGCCCAACTTTAATTCCGACCAGATACCGACATTATATAGGTGACTTTTAATTAGTTCTTGATACGAAAGGCTATGCAAGTGCTCATGATAACAAACAACTTTCCCCAAGGAACCCATAGTCAAATCGCAAAAAAATAATAATTGAACTCTTCATACTAATTTGGCCGGACAGTTGATCGATTTATATGGAGAGTCCGCTGTTCTTTGCGATTTGACTATGGGTTCCTTAGGAAAGTTGTTTGTTATCATGAGTGCATGCATTGCATAGCCTTTCGTATCAAGAAATAATTTAAAGTCACCTATATAATAGCTTATGATTATAGATAGGTATTTTTAGGTATGCAATGGCAATGACAATGGTACGCAAAAAGAGTGCAGTTTTGCGTTAATTTAAAATAAATTGTACAGCCACGCTGTGCATACTTTCTCGCGAATCCCATAAATGGCAAATTGAGCCATTATTTTATTTAGGGTGCAATTTAGACAACGTTTGTAGAAACTTTTGAAAAGTGAAGTTGATATTTATGTTTATTTACTATTTATGTTGATTACTGTTCATTATTATCTACAGCCACAGTAAACATCCCAGACATTTGCAGCGATGTTTTTCATACTTTATATTTATTAACGTTTACTTCAGGAATGGTGTGGAAAAATAACAACTGCGTTACTTATTTAGAAAATTATTTAAATTTCTTAGGAATGTTTATTAAAATTAAAATATCACATATAAACTTACGACAGTTAAGAGTAATTTAATAATGTTAAATAACAAATGGTCGTAGTCTTAAGATTTATTTTATAATTAAGTTTATCACTCTGTTGCCAAAATTTAAGTTAGGATATATACATATTCTTTTTTACAAAATATATAAGACTAAATAATAAGACTTAATGCTCAACGTTTTGACAATAGCTTCGTTCATTGTAAAAAAGAATATACTTTTAAACTAGCTGGTGTGCCCCGGCTTCAGTTAGGGAGTTGGTATGAGATCGCGTGGTAGTTGGAATAAAAGGAGAAAGCTTATAATCTAAGAGGTATTTTTTATTGAAAATATATTCAAACTAAACTTGCGTTTAAACATAGTCAAAAATCAGTAGAAATGCATCAATACTTTAATTCTAAAAACACATTGTGCAGAGTTACATTGCGCATTTGTTTTACGAGAAGTGTATCTATTGAAAATATTTTCATAACACGGCCATCCGTGTAAAGCGAGGTATTATAGTGAGGTTTCGGTTTACATGAATTTATTAGGTTGGCAACTAATAAAACCGCCATCTCAGTTTGTAAATTTATGTTATTTTATTTTTTAATTCCATAATTATTTGTCAGTTATGTATGCACCATCACTTTCAATAACCTATCGCCAACGCGTCGGCAAAGACATGGCTTCTCTGTAGAATTCTTTCGGCTTTTGACTGAAGAAACTTGTTAGTTCACTTTTAAGATGGTCTTCATCCGAGAACTTTTTGTCCTGTAAATAATGGGCTAACGAACGAAATAGGTGGTAATCCGAAGGCATAAGATCGGGAGAGTACGGAGGGTGCGGTAGTACAGTCCAACCCAGCGAGAGAATTTTTTCGCTATATAGGGTCGGGCGTCATCGTGTAAAAAGTATACTTTACACTGATTCTTCGGTATACTAGCTGCAACCCGGTCTAGTTGTACGCAGTATATATCAGCTGTGACCGTATACTTCATTCCAATCAAAAAAAAGCAAAAGGTAAACAAACATAGTATGCAGATGACATTGACATGTGTCAGTTCCATAGTAAGTTTGTTTACGTTTTGCTTTTTTTTGATTGGAATGAACCATAGTGTTATTTGGCAGAAGCTCCCAATGAATGATTCCATTTATACTCCCCAGACACACTTAAGAGAACTTTCTACTTCCGCCACCAAGTTTCGGAGTCGGTACGCCCGTTTAGTGCGCTCCTAAGCACTGCCGCTTGTGAGAAAAAATTACGTACAGGACCCACTCTTCATCGGCTGTAATAAGATTCCGCAGCCACTCATGAGTGCGATGCGAACTAAGCAACTCCACACAAACTGCACACAAAATCTGCTCTCTTCTGAAGTTGTGTCGGCGTTAACTCACATGGCAACCATACCGAGTATTTCCATTTCTTTCCTAAAGCATGAAGATGATTTTCTATGGCAGTATGAGAGCACTGAAGTTGCTGCTCTCCCAGACAGCGCGAATTTAATCTTGGGTCCGCTTCTATTAGTCGTTTTAATTCCTCCACATCTAAAGAGGTTGGTCCTGGATGTGGCCGATCAGTGAGATCATAATCTCCATTAATGAATTTTCTAAACCAATGTTTAATAGTATCATAAGAGATCACACCGTCACCTATCGTTTTACATATATTGAAAGTAGCTTCGGTTGCTTTTCGGCCCAAACGAAATTCATCCTTTTAGGAGACGAAGTTCCTTGCGAGAAATATCCATATTTTTCGTTAACTTCACCAATCGAAAGTCAGCTGTCAACTGATCGATTGCGCAACTGTCGCTCTATTTATGTTTCCTAATAAGATTATTCGAGAAATTTCTACGTCAATCTAGAAATGGATGGAAAAAATGGCGGGTTTATTAGTTGCCAACCTAATAAAAATTTGCGTAAAACCGAAACGGCGCCTAATGGGGGCGCGTATAGTGGGGTTTTACTGTAATTATAATTAGGCATATGGCACTAAACGTTATCAAAAATCAAAGGGCAATACAGTTACACAGTGGTATATAAGTAACATAGTGGTATTTTAATTAAAGCATTTATACTTCATTCCAATCAAAAAAAAGCAAAACGTAAACAAACTTACTATGGAACTGACACATTTCAATGTCATCTGCATACTATGTTTGTTTACCTTTTGCTTTTTTTGATTGGAATGAACCATAGTTTAGTTCTTTCTCGAAGTTAGTCTAATAATACTATCAATGAACATAAAAATAATCACATATTCTTAAAACAAAACAAAAATTTTCCACCATGTAAATTTTTCTGAAGAATGACTACTCTCTAAATCATTCCTTACTGGAGATCGGCTGATGATGCTGGCAATCGGCAGATATATTTTCGGTGACAAGCAAGCGCAAAAATATTATTTAAATTAGAGATGCGCCGAATGTTTAAGCCCCCTTGTTCCACTAAATATTTACAAATTTACATAAACCGGAAACTTAACAGGTGTATCCTAGTGATGTGAATCGACTACAAATTTGAGAACAGGTTTTTACCGATAACTTTGAGGAAAACACCAGATTTTTTTAAGCTTTTTTGTTACTTTTTTAAAGAAAACAGAACATCGAACTTAATAACTTCTAAATAAAAATACTTAACCAAACGCAAAAGTCGTAATTTTAGTTAAAAATAAAGATTTAATCGACAGCATCCGATTACAACCTGCTTCTTCTGGATGACAGCACATACCCAAATATGGAGAACATCTTTTCCAAAAGGAACTAACTTTGCTGACACTGACAAATACTTGAGCGCTAAATCGTTCAATGGCGCTAAATAGTTGTTGCTGCTCTAAAATGTGCCATCTCTTCCAGCCTCTACTGCAGTTTCATCTTCATACTCATACTTTTTATGGGACTAAGAGCACTTTTATAGTCACGCGGGTTTCTGCACGCATGCGGAAAGGAACCTAAAAAATTTACTGAAACGATAGGTTGCGGGCGGCACGCTTGCGGGCAAAATCCCGCGTGACTATAAAAGCGCTCTAAATAGAGAATCGTTGCAGTGGTTGGTGGACGGAACGAATCGACTGAACTTTGTAAACAGTGCTGCCTTACGACTGGAAAGGGTGCGGAAATTCCCCAATTGAAAAATATATGGAAAACCACGGCGACGTCACTTAAGCTACAACTGTGTTACCACTAGGCGTAACGCAGTGTAGTGGTAACGCAGCTGTAAAAATAAAACGTATTTTAACGTCGTAATTATGTGGATATAAATTCTAAAGAAATTATGATGCTATCAAAATGTAAATGTACTTAATTTAAAGTTTAGGTACTTTCCCAAGGTAACACAGGGTAGGTAATTTTGCTTATAATCCGACTACTATCTTTTGGCTAATGGATGACATTGACAGGGCGGTGCTGTAGTCGCAAATCTGTCATTTCTTTCATACAAATAGTGTCATTTTTCAAGATATCGGCGTTAGTTCCGGCCTTTCACCACCTGCCAAAAGATCGTAGTCGGACTGTAGCAACGGGGACACGGCCAGTCATATTTTTTTTATTTTATGTTATGGCAGATGTATAGTAATTAATGACGTAGAAGTAAGTTCATAGACATAGACATAGACAAGACATAGAAATAGACAACAAAAAATACAAGTTTTTTCGAAAAATAAAACAATAAGATACCAAAAATAAAACAAAAGTTCAAGTCTATTACTTGAACTTTTTATACTTGTATACGTTGAAAAATTTCAATATATAAGGTGCTACTTTATTAGTGCCCGATATTTTAGTCAGTGCTTCTACTCCTGATTCTGATCAACTTTCCCCAAGGAACCCATAGTCAAATCGTAAAAAAATTTTTGGACTGTTCATACAAATCGATCAGCCGAGCGGCCAAATTAGTATGAAAGAGTCCAAAAATTTTTTTACGATTTGACTATAGGTTCCTTGGGGAAAGTTGATCAGAATCAGGAGTAGAAGCACTGACTAAAATATCGGGCACTAATAAAGTAGCACCTTATATATGTTACGTGAAAAATTTAAAAGAACACAGAAAGACAGCCAATATTTCTATGAGAATCAACTGCGTTACTTAGGCAACTGAGTTACCGTAATTTTTAAATTAATTCATTTTTAATTTAATTACTGTTTTTCTACACCAGATTTCTTTTTCAGGAGCTACTGATAGCAGTTTCATTAAATAATTTGCCTGTTGAGCTAAGAAAATCGCCTTTATTTGAAATGGACAGATTATTGGCACCTAAATACAATAATGGCCCATATACTAGATTGACATCGTTCAACTTAAATCAGAAATAAACACCCATAATTAGACTTCACAAATTAACAATGTTGTTTTGTTTAGGAAGTACCTTATCCTGGTATGGCCTGGAATAATTCATGACCTAGTATAGGCCGCATAAAATTATTAAAAGGTACAAAGTTTCATTAGCATCGTTATAGCTATTTTTAACCGACTTCAAAAAAGGAGGAGGTTCTCAATTCGACTGTATGTTTTTTTTGTATGTTTGTTACGCGACTACTCCGCCATAGTGGGGAATTTAGTGCAACGACGTCTAGTATGGGAACCGTTTTAATTTGGATCCGGCGCTCAAACTTGGCATAGTTGTTCCCTAGGCCGTTCTGAGTAGATTAAGCCCGGGAGCCACCGGGAGCCATCCCCCGTTTGGCAGGAGGAGGGGGGGAAAGTTTGTTTCTGCCGCGCTTCATTTTTGGGATTATATCTCCAAAACTATTGGTACTAGGGCAAGTGAGATATCATTTTCGTATGATTAAAGGATAAGGAATTCATTTCTGTAGCAAAAAAAATGACTTTCTATATATAAAAAAAGAAATATTTTATAAAACGTATTAAAGATGGCTACCTTTTTTCCACATATGGGTCGATTAATTTTTAATCGTCTTTGATATTAGCATGAAAAAAATTTATTCTGAAAGCCACACTTCTTAGGATTATAAAAATGTAAATTTCATTAGAATAGCGTAATAAATACTTAGTGAAAAAAAATATAATTTGATGCTCGGCAGAGTAACATAAAACGCGTGGTTTTAGTATCTGTTATTCGTAAGTAAATAAAATGAATCATCTAGCGCCCAAATCACTGTTAAGTAACAAAGTATAAACAGGTACATAATATTATTATTTAAATATTTCTCGCACGCACAACTTATTTGTCACGTAAAACAAAAAATATTTTTTCCTTATAAAATCATATTTGAGAAAATCCGCAAAACGTGACTATTTCTCATACGAATTATGGTGGTTTACTTCTAACTTGCATTGTATTATGGTGGTCTACTATGTAACTTGCGTGGTCACGTTAATCACCCAGGTTAACTTACTTCAGAAAAGGTCATACATAACCATAATGAGTTTGGCTCTCATTGGCGCATTAATCTCGTAACCGTTTCCGTGCTTCCGAAGCCACGTCAAATTAGTTTCATGACAACTGATGAAGCTGCGACCACCGCCTTTACAACTCCGAAACCCCGAAAGCTTTCAGCTCGAGTTGCACAACTGCTTCGAATACCTAGGAGAATGTGAAAATGTGGACGAATGCAACGACAGATTTGTGGAAATTGTCCAAACGGCCTTCAAAAAAAGACGTTAAAAAAAACCTATCGGATCTCGGACTTCACCAGCAAGCTCCTGGAAAAACGGAGCCTGATTTTGAAATCCTCTGAAGATACTTGTCAATTTGGCGACTAAACAGACAGATCTCCAAGTCCTTGACCCGTGATATACGCCAATTTAATACCAATCGTATTAAAGAGGCTATCGAGCGCAATAAAAGGTCAAAGTATTGGCAAGGAATCTGTCTGCTGGTGATCTGAAAGCTGAAGATCTAGGATGGCAGAGTCGTGTCGTCCAAGTCCGAGCCGTTGGAAGAGGTTGAGAAGTTCTACGGACAATTATACACGACTACATCCTTACCTGTCAGTAATCTGGCTGAAGATCCGAGAGCCGGATTGAGCCTACATTATATCGAAGATAAGATATCCCAGACGTCAGCCTGTGCGAGATTAGAATGGCTCTCAAACAGCTTAAGAACAAAAAGGCACCGGGTGATGATGGAATTACTGCTAAGCTTCTGAAAGCAGGTGGAAAACCGATACTTATAGCTCTTCAGAAGCTATTAATTTCCGTCATTCTCGAGGGACAAACGCCTACAGCATGGCACAGAAATGTGGTGGCGCTCTTCTTCAAGAAGGATGATAAGACTCTGCTGAATAAGCCATGTCGAGTCATTACGAATCGTCTTGCACGCAGGTTTGACGACTTCCAGCCTTCCAAACAAACTGGTTTCCGAAAAGGCTTCTGTACCATAGACCACATACATAAGCTGCGGCAGATTATACAGAAGACCGAAGAGTATAATGGCGTTTGTGGACTATGAGAAAGCTTTTGGTTCGATCGAGACCTGAGCTGTGTTACAGTCTCTCCAACGGTGCCAAATTGACTATCGATACACATCGAAGTATTGAAGTGTTTGTAGGAAAACGCCACCATGTCGGTCCACCTCCAGGATAAGAATTCGAAACCTATCCGGCTGTAGCGTGGGGTGAGACAGGGAGACGTTATATCTCCGAAACTGTTCACCGCTGCACTGGAAGACGTTTCCAAGCTTCTGGACTGGAGAGTACTCGGCATCAACATCAATGGCGAGTACATCACTCACCTTCGAATTGCTGACGATATCGTGATCATGACTGAGACCTTGGAGGACCTAGACGCAATGCTCGATGGACTCAGTAGAGTCTCCCAATAAGTGGGTCTTAAATGAACATGGATAAGACGAAAATCATGTCAAACGTCCGCGTTACTCTGAAGATTGGAGACTCTACACTCGAAGTTGTTGACGAATATATATACCTGGGACAAACAGTCCAGTCAGGTAGGTCCAACTTCGAGAAAGAGATCAATCGTCGAATCCAACTCAGCAGCAGTCCAAAATACCGCAGTTTCTCAAGACTAAAGTCTTTGACCAGTGTGTGTTGCAGTGATGAGACGACATATGGATCCGAGACTATAGGCCTCATAAGAAGGCTCAAGGTCACCCAAAGGGCGATGGAGCGTGCTATGCTTGGTGTTTCCCTACGTGATCGAATCAGAAATGAGGAGATACGTAGGTGAACTAAAGTTACCAACATAGATCTTAGAATCGCTAGACTTATGTGGCAGTGGGCAGGGCACATAGCTCGTAGAAGTGCAGTAAAGTTCTCGAGTGGCGACCGCGCGCCGGAGACGCAGTCTGGGCAGGCCTCCGACTCCGTGGACCGACGAGCTGGTGAAGGTTGCGGGAAGCCGCTGAATGCGAACCGCACAGCACCGGTCTGTGTGGAAATCCTTGGGGGAGGCCTTTGTCCAGCAATGGACGTCTTTCGGCTGATAGATAGTAAACCACCATAATTCGTATGAAAAATAGTCACATTTTTCGGATTTTCTAATATACGTTTTTTTAAGGATAATATTTTTTGTTCTACGTGACAAATATTTTGTGCGTGCGAGAAATATTTAAATAATAATATTATGTTACATTACAGTCATTTTTGGGCGCTAGATTATTCATTTTATTTACTTACGAATAACAGATACTAAAACCGTGTGTTTTATGCTACTCTGCCAAGCATCAATTTTTTTTTTTCAGTAAGTATTTATTGTGCTATTCTAATGAATATTATATTTTTATAATCCTAGGAAATGTGGCTTTCAGAATATATTTTTTTTTGTGCTAATATCCTAGACCATTAAAAATTAATCGACACATATGTGGAAAAAACCACCCATACTTCATCATCTACTTGTTGGGTCGCGCTTCTTTTGGGGCTTATATCTCCATAACTATAGGTACAAGGCAAGTCCGATATCATTTTCGGATATTTCAAGGATAAAAAATTCATCTCTACAACAAAAAAATACGTTTCGTAGAAAAAAAAAAGAAATATAACTTGAAATTTAGAACCGCACGGACCGCGCGTTTTATGCCACGCTGCCACGCATTGAATTTTATTTTTTTCACTAAGTATTTGTTACGATATTCTAATGAAATTTATATTTTTATAATGCTAGAAAGTGTGGCTTTCAGAATATATTTTTTCTATGCTAATATCTTAGACCATTAAAAATTAATCTACACATATGCGGAAAAAAGGTAGTCGTGTTTTATACGTTTTATCAAATATTTCTTTTTTTATGTATGGAAAGTCATTTTTTTTGTTATAGAAATGAATTGAATCATACGAAAATGATACCTCACTTGCTCTAGTACCAAAAGTTTTGGAGATATAAGCCCACAAATGGAGCGCGGCAGAAACAAACTTTCCCCCCCTCCCCCTGCCAAACGGGGGATGGCTCCCGATGGCTCCCGGGCTTAATCCACTCAGAACGGCCTAGGAAATTCTAGTTAGGGTTTCAATAATTCGTTTTGAACTACCCATGGCTACATTTTATCCGAAGACACTAGGTGCCCCAAAAGTGCCCCTTCTGAGATATGGTTGATATAAATTTTCTGAATAAAAGCTATATTCAACCATTACTGTGGGTAGTTTATGGCTTTTAACTTCAGTTAAATTACTAAATAAATATCTTTGTACCTAGCATTAGGTATTTTCGGACATTTAGTGCCCCAAAAGAGTCCTTTTTGCGACATGGTAAATTTTATTTTTTCTGAATAAAAGCTATATTCAACCATTACTGTGGGTAGTTATGAGTTTTAACTTCAGTTAAATTACTTAATAAATATCTTTGTACCTAGCACTAGGAATTTTCGGACATTTGGTGCCCCGAAAGTGCAAATATGCAATTTGGTATTTTTTAATGAAAAAAAGCTATATTGAACTATTACTGTGCTTAGATAATGAGTTTAAACTTCAATTAAATTACTAATTAAATTAAATTTTCAGACATTCAGTGCCCCAAAAGTGCTCTTTCTGAGATCTGTTTTTTTTTCTAAAGAACAGTCATGAACGTCACGGTAGAATGAAAAATAATTAAAATCCAGTTTATTAATAGAACGGCAATATTTTATTGTGATAAACAACGCAATTAGTTTATACAACGTACATAATAGCTTTAAAATAATTTGTGATCTTAATTTAAAATTTACATAGATAAACAATGTTATAATTATGATATACAAGGTGATTACTATTTAAAATATACATCTAATCAATAGCAATAAATATATTTAAGATCTTAATAAACAAATTTACAAGAAAAACGTTTCGCTTTTACTAATAAAATAAGAATTAATAAAAAAAAAAACATTCACACAGATCATTCGTTATTTACATCATCTTATTCATCATCCTCATCTTCTTCACTATTAGTATCTGATTCAAATTCCTCAGGTATATCTGCTACATCGACGAATTCGATTTCATTTTTATAAATAAGTAAATCATTAAGTTCCAAAAATGATGACAATTTTTTATTTTGTTTTGCCATTCTTGGTCGAACACTCGTCAGTAAAGGGTCTGAAGATAATATAAGATTGCAGTATATCTTCATTGGTGGCAATACTGCTGTGTTTGCGAGTGTGGTTTTCCCTATATTTTCGGTTCCTTGCTTCGGAAGCTTCTTCTGACAAAAAGCCTATAGGCACAATAGACAAATGCTGAACAATCTGCGGTCCATGAACAGGTTATTTGTGTAAACTTGACGGCATGTAATACCATAGATATGTTGAACATACATTTCTGCTGTTATATCACAATACTCCTTGAATTTTCCGATATTTATCTTTTCTCCGGAAGCAATACAATTTAAAATAATTGCAATTCTTCTCATAAAATCACCATTTAATCCGGCATTTATTTCGGCAGTCTTTTCCGGGTCTGCAAAAAAGCGTCTTGCTGCGTTGCCAGTATTTGTGTTTCCACTACCCTGTTTTACTATATCCATTAGCAAACCTGTTTCCTTTCTGAAGGCGTCTTAAATTTTTTGTTTTCTTTCTTTGACATTATTTTTCATTTCTTCTCCTTTTGCCTGCCACGATTTTACCACCATTTTATATGATATATGAAGGAGGCACTCCATCGATCTAATCCAGGCATGCAGAGAACTTAGACCATGCTTGTACAGTTCTTCATTTGCTGGCTTTGCTCTCACTTTTACGAGATCATTCATCTCGGTAGGACGTGCCTTGCACAAATCGCATATAGCCGATGATGTTCCTGAGATGAATGAGTGCACCTTACCATCGATCATCGTCAGCATCATATTATGACTTACTTGGAACTCTCCAAAAATTCAAGACACCTTTATAAAGGAAACAGGTTTGCTACTGGATATAGTAAAACAGGGTAGTGTGGAAACACAAATACTGGCAACGCAGCACGACGCTTTTTTGCAGACCCGGAAAAGACTGCTGAAATCACCGGATTAAATGGTGATTTTATCAGAAGAATTGCAATTATTTTAAATTGTAATGCTTCCGGAGAAAAGATAAATATCGGAAAATTCATGATATAACATTTTGTGATATAACAGCAGAAATGCATGTTCAACTATATCCGTGGTATTACATGCCGTCAAGTTTACACAAATTACTTGTTCATGGACCGCAGATTGTTTAGCATTTGTCTATTGTGCCTATAGGCTTTTTGTCAGAAGAAGCTTCCGAAGCAAGGAATAAAGACTTCCGAAAATATAGGAAAAACCACACTCGCAAACACAGCAGTATTGCTACCAATGAAGATATACTGCAATCTTCTATTATCTTCAGACCCTTTACTGTCGAGTGTTCGACCAAGAATGGCAAAACAAAATAAAAAATTGTCATCATTTTTGGAACTTAATGATTTACTTATTTATAAAAATGAAATCGAATTCGTCGATGTAGCAGATATACCTGAGGAATTTGAATCAGATACTAATAGTGAAGAAGATGAGGATGATGAATAAGATGATGTAAATAACGAATGATCTGTGTGAATGTTTTTTTTTTATTAATTCTTATTTTATTAGTAAAAGCGAAACGTTTTTCTTGTAAATTTGTTTATTAAGATCTTAAATATATTTATTGCTATTGATTAGATGTATATTTTAAATAGTAATCACCTTGTATATCATAATTATAACATTGTTTATCTATGTAAATTTTAAATTAAGATCACAAATTATTTTAAAGCTATTATGTACGTTGTATAAACTAATTACGTTGTTTATCACAATAAAATATTGCCGTTCTATTAATAAACTGGATTTTAATTATTTTTCATTCTACCGTGACGTTCATGACTGTTCTTTAGAAAAAAAAACAGATCTCAGAAAGAGCACTTTTGGGGCACTGAATGTCTGAAAATTTAATTTAATTAGTAATTTAATTGAAGTTTAAACTCATTATCTAAGCACAGTAATAGTTCAATATAGCTTTTTTTTCATTAAAGAAGTACCAAATCACATATAAGGCACTTTTAGGGCACCAAATATCCGAAAATTCCTAGCGCTAGGTACAAAGATATTTATTAAGTAATTTAACTGAAGTTAAAAGCCATAAACTACCCACAGTAATGGTTGAATAAAGCTTTTATTCAGAAAATTTATATCAACCATATCTCAGAAGGGGCACTTTTGGGGCACCTAGTGTCTTCGGATAAAATGTAGCCATGGGTAGTTCAAAACGAATTATTGAAACCCCAACTAGAAATCGGGAGAAATTCAGACGGTATAGAATTTAATATAATCGCTTTCATACAAAAAATACACGTTTTATGGATTAGCGCATGATGTGTGAGTCCGATTGGCCAAATATTTTTACACGAAATGAAGATCTTATAAAAGAATACAATAGTATTTTTTTTATATTTTTTTTCGCATAAAAATGTTTTAAGAATCCTATGTCACGACGCCTCCATACAGGCAAACCACTGTGCGCCGCCGCCAACTCTTTCAAAATTCGCGCCGATCAGACCAAGCAGGAAGCAATTTTGGTTAAATTTAATGTAGTTTTTTTCAACATGTGGTAAGGTATCGCACCTCATATCAATTAGAGCAGATTGCAGATGCAAACATAGAAAGAAATCGATTCATGCATGGAGATACAAAATACAACTCATGTCGGTTTTCTTAGACCGCATCAACGAGTATGTAAATTCTAATTGCCCTTATTTTACACAAAAATGTTGGAGATACCTGGCGTGACCCGATTTCAAACATTAAGTTAACTTTAATCCAAATCGAGCCGACATCGACACTGTAACGAAGATATCTCGGACATCCGCTTAAACGAGATTAGAATGGCTCTTAAACAGCTTAAGAACAATAAGACACTGGGTGATGGATGATAAAATTACGGCTGAGCTTCTGAAAGCAGTCGAAAACCGGTACTTGAAGCTCTTCAGAAGTTGCTTAATTTCATTACGAACGCCTACCACATAGCACAAAACTGTGGTAGGTGGTGCACTTCTTCAAAAATGGTAACGACCCAGCTGAGCTGCTGATTGTGAGACCCTACAGACCCACATCACTGTATTTAGTTTCTGAGAGTCATCACAAATCGTCTGGACGCTTGTTTTATGAATTTCTAGGGTTTTTCCGAAAATATTAGAGTACCATAGACCTCAATTCTACATTGAAGCTGTCAACACAAAAAAATGAAAGGCATAATCGTCCACTATGCTTCGCGTTTGTAGAATATGGACTATTAGAAAGCCTTTCATTCAGTCGAGACTTGGACTGTGTTACAGTGTCTCCAATGCTGCCAAATGAACTACGAAGTTATTGAAGTTTTTTAGTAAAACAACACTATGTCGGCCCGCCTCCAGGATCAGAATTAGAAAAATATATGGCTGCAGTGAGGAGTGACACCAGGAGTGAGGGAGACGTTAAATATCCAAAACTGTTCACCAGTGCCCTGCAAGATATTTCAGAGCTTATGGACTAGAGAGGACTCAACATTCATAGCGTAAATTAACCACTATCGATAAGCTGATATCTTAGATGTCCTATGTAAAATTCACAATGTTCTCAGCAGATCATCTTAATAAGTGGATTTCAGTATCAATATCCGTTTCATACCCATTTCTCTGAAGGTTAGAGACTACACTCTAAGTTGTTAATGAATATTAGAATGGCTCTTTAACAGCTTAAGAACAATAAAGCACTGGGTGATGGATGATGGAGTTACGGCTAAACTTCTGAAACCAGTCGAAAACCGGTACTTAAAGTTCTTTAGAAGTTGAAGAAAGAAGAAATATGAATATACATATTTTCCTATAACTCAACCATAGATAGAACCAACGCTGGATAGGTCCAACTTCGAAAATCAATCGATTTCAATCGTCGAATCCATCTCGGCTAGGCCACGTTTGGGAAAGTCTGCAGTATCTTCAGGTCCGAAACATCCGAAATACTGCAGTGTTTCAAAACTAAATTGTTGGTAAGTTGATCAGTGTGTGTTTCCAATGAATAACATTTGGAAGTGAGACATAGTCGCTTACTATGAGCCTCATGAGAAGGCTCAAGGTCAAGGTCGCCCAAATGACGATGAAGCGTGCTATGATCCGAAATTCTATACGTGATCGAATCAGAAATTAAGAGATGCGGAGGAGAGCTAAATTAACCGACACAGCTCATAGAATCGCTAAACTGAAATGGCAGTGCAGTGGGCAGAAGACAGATGACCATAAGGGTTATCAAAGTTCTCACACCGAAAGACACAGCATAGGCAGACCTCTCACTCGGTAGACTGTCGCGACAACTAGTAAAGGTTGCGGGCCGCAGGATACAGGCAGCGCAAGACTGGTTGGCGTGATATCTGGGGTAGTTCTGTATCAAATTGTAGAATTATTTTGCGGAAGATGAATTATTATTTTATATACCTTTTCAATTCGCAATTAAACCTTTTTTTATTTATATACGTAGAAAAATGTGTCTGTCTTATTACCATTTACAAAAATAAAAAGTAATGCCGCGGCGCGGCGCAGCGCCACCACGCCGACCAATTTAGGCCGGCGCGGCGCGCCACCGCCGGCAAATATAAGGTCGGCGCCCATGTCTAACACCTACTAACACTATTTTCAAATGTCTCTTATGACTCGCCGGTCACTATATAAGGTGCTACTTTATTAGTGCCCGATATTTTAGTCAGTGCTTCTACTCCTGATTCTGATCAACTTTCCCCAAGGAACCCATAGTCAAATCGCCAAAAAAATTTTGGACTCTTCATACACATCGATCAGCCGAGCGGCCAAATTAGTATGAAGAGTCTAAAAATTTTTTTGCGATTTGACTATGGGTTCCTTGGGGAACGTTGATCAGAATCAGGAGTAGAAGCACTGACTAAAATATCGGGCACTAATAAAGTAGCACCTTATATAGATCAAGACAGTTTTGTATGAAACTAATGCGTGTCGTGCACTGGATGAACTCACAGTTAAGGAAGAAAAATTAATTTCTGAAACAAACAAAATATACTATATTTATCTGTGAAACGTGTTACTGTTTGGGTTATTTCCCTTTGTCACATCACAATAAGGCACTGCGCACTGCGCAAGATACCATGTCTGCACCAACCACTATTTAGTTATTGCATTTATTGTTTTTTTTTTTTCAAATTTCGCAGGCAAATAAATCCATTGCGGCCCGCTGTGGCCTCTTACTAGAAAACAAATTGCCATAACGGTACTTCGTTTTGCATCTCTTTCTGTCAGGCAGGGGTTCCATAAGGATAGTGATATCTCTTTTCGACGCTTAGGTCGTCTTGTAGCGCAAATACTAGGTCTATGCTTATCACTATCCTTACTACTGATTATATGTATATACATATTTTTTTTATTTATTTAAATCGTTATTCCAGAATAAATTGGAATACACATTCCATATCAACCCGAGATCGATATGTATTTTTACAAGCTGTTATTAAGCTCACTGCAATGTTTAGAATGGTTTAGAGATCAGACGGTGTAAACTTTGTGAGAAAGTGTGCACAGCATGGCTGTACAATTTATTTTACTGGCTTGCACAAAACTGGCACCAAAAATGAGGTAAAAATTATTTAAAACCATTCTGCAGTAATATATCAGATAAACTATAATAGAGCATCACGGTATGTCATTGTTTTTTCTCATGTTTATGAAATGAATGTAAGTAAAGTACCTATCCAAAAGTGTGCGCCACAGGCAAAAGCTATGTCCTTGTCTGGAATAGGTATGCCAAAAAAAAGGCAGGAAGGTACTACATTACATAGCACGACCACTGAAATTCGTTTTGTCTATCATTTGTTATAAAATAGATATCCTAAGTTCTTGATATGGTTCTTGTGTAAAAATAAAATAAACAATGATTCTGTTGAAGGACTGGAATCCAGGCCAAGAAATTTAAAAAAAAAACACTGCACTGACCAACCGCGACAGCTCGAACAAGTTATACCTACATGAATGTACATGCAGAGATACTGCAAATTGCAAATTCTAAGATATTGAGGTATTTTTATGTATTTTCTCTTTGACTATTATGTTTTTTTAATTTCTGAAGTACGTAATTGTTTGGTACGTCCTGAAAGTTATCGTCAGTGAAATTTTACTTAAAAAAAAACCCTGCGCCCCGAATACTGAAAACGAGCTAACATATAGCTTTATCTATTTGTTTTATTTTGCTAATTTCAAGATGCAGCCCATCTTCTTTTACAACCCGGCAGCGGCACCGCCGGCTCAACAAGTTATTTACTTGCCGGCTCTATTTGGTCTGAGCTTGCCGGCGGCGGCGGCGGCAACGGCTCTTCCGGTGCAGCCGGTGGTAGTGCTGCCACCACCGTCGACTCAACAGCCGCTGGCTATGGCAACGCCACCGGCTGCAGCTCCACCACCGCCGACGCCAGCATCGTCAACACCACACATAGTAGAGATTCACGTTGTAAGTTTATTACTATAACCATTATGTATAACTAGCAATAGCCAAATCAACAGCATCTACAGACAAAAAACTGCACTGCCTTCGAAGCAATGGTTTTAGTGAGTCACTAGTGGATAAACAAATAGGTCATTATCAATACATTAAGTAAAACAAGACCAAACACAATTGATTTCTTTGAATTTTTTACTAACACTGATAACACTTATCCCCTGTCTATGTGCTCTGTGCAGAGAGTGAATTGTTATCATTTTTTGGCTTTCATTGTTGGCGATAGTAGAAACCATGTAAAAACATTGCCTGCCTGATAGATAATCTATAATAATAACAACCTGACCTCCAGCCAACTGTGCTTCTGCTATAAGTACCTCCAAGTGGGCACAGTAACAATTTTATTGAAAAAAATAAATAAATCTGTAATATATGTAATAAACAATACTTACTATATCAATGTTCCTCAAGAGGTTAAAAAAATTACAAAAATGGTGGTTGATGAAAGGCTTTTATTTAATTGAATCTATGAAAATCTTTCTTTTTTTGAACTTTGACAATTGTTCCTAAACAAACAGCATATTTGTGCTGCATGGTGGGTGCTGCTCAGGACACAATTTTATATTTTGTTATATTCCTTTTTGTGTATAATACACCCACCAAATGTTTTTATAAATTTCACGAGGCAGAGGCTGTGGTCGTGGCACCATGTTATCTGATATTTTCCTGGTTGATTTAGTGCCTGTGTACATGGTGGTACTTAATGGTGCTGGTGCCTCACCATGTTTTCTGATATTTTTCCTTTTAATTTAGCGCTTGTATTAATGAACAATTATTTTGTTTCAGATTGTAGGTGTGAAATAAACATAAAGGATATAAAATCTTATAATGAAGAAGCTGATTCCATAATAAATGTTCATGTTTTTTATTATATAGTAGTTTTATTTACAATAAGAAATGTTCAAAGAGCTGAATTACCTATGATAAAAATAATTTTAGGGTAGAAACAAAACTAAAAGTTCTGTTTGTCCCCGTTCAGCAGGGACAGGCTCGTTGGGACAAACAGGAATAACCCTCGCTACGAATGCTAGGTATATGGCTATTTCAGGCATACTAAAGCCACGTGTTACAATATAAGGACTATAAAAAAAAACATTTTCTATTCTATCTATTATTTCATATTATTATATATATTATACAGGTGTCCAATTTTGGCTGGTGAAAATACCTATCAAATTGTAACAAAACATGTTCAGAAAAAGTTAAAATATAAGGTGCTACTTTATTAGTGCCCGATATTTTAGTTAATGCTTCTACTCCTGCATCTGCTCAACTTTCTCTAATGAACCCATAGTCAAATTGCAAAAAAAAATTAGAACTTCATACTAATTTGGCCGCTTGGCTAATCGATTTGTATGAAGAGTCCAAAAATTTTTTGACAATTTGACTATGGGTTCCTCAGGGAAAGTTGATCAGAATCGAGAGTATAAGCACTCACTAAAATATTGGGCACTAATAAAGTAGCACCGTATATACATTTTACTGGGGCTTTATAAACTTATACAAGAAAACGTCTGTGAATGAAATAACAATAAAGGCTTCGGCACACCAAAAGCAGGTCAGTACCAGCGCGGTTTAAATGCGCATGTTGTAATACAAGAAATTATATTAAGTACGTATTTAAACGCGGGCCCGCGCTCATACTGTGCTGCGCCGCCGTGCCGCTCTGCAACTGCCGGACGTCAAACCAAGCGGCGCGGGCGCGGGTCAGAAGCAGCGCGGCGCAGTTTGATCACGGGCCCGCGCGGCTGTATATAGGTCGCGCCAATCTTTAAGATCGCTAAAGGGTACTGACTGGGGGAAGTGTGCGTTCACTTGAAATCCTCATGCTCGAATTTTGATATTCTGATTATGCCAATATTTATTGTCTAAGAGTGCCCAAAGGAAAAAAATGTGCCATCGTAGTTTCAGAGAAAATCGAGGTTTTCACTGAGGCTGCTAGCGGAATGTTTCGCTGGCAGCCTTATCTCTGGAACCAAGGAACTACTTCGAAATTCGAGCATGAGGATTCTAAGTGAATGCACACTTCCTCCACTCAGTACCCTTTAGCGATCTTAAAGTTTGACGGGACCTGTAACTATGGCAACCATGTCTGTCAGCATGCCACACCGGGCGGGGGCGGGCGGGCGTTCGCAGTGCAGCGCAGCGCATCGACGCGATTACACAACAGTTGTATTTTTTTACAACCGCTTGTTGAAAATATCTAATTAATGAGTGGGAACAAAAATATATACTATCTTCGAGAAAAATATTATAGAAATATAACATTCAAGTAAAATTTTCTTTTTCGACTTAGAGCCAAAAGCAGCAAGAGTCTGTTCGACATCTTGCAGCCAACTAACCTCCACTCCTCCACCCGTCAACGTCACACTGAACGGGGTTTTAACGCGGGCCTGCGTTAAAACCGCGTTGGAACTGCCGTCTGCATTCAGTGTGCCGTCTCCCGCGCTGCTACTGACCTGCTCCGCGTCTGACCTGCCTTTGGTGTGCCGAAGCCTTAAGGGTAAATTAAATACCTGCTGCCTCGCAAGAAATAGGTGAAATGAGTTTACGTTTTTTTGGGAGCAGATTTTAACAAAATGCAAACACAGACTACAAAATCTTGATATGGGCTTTAAATATTTATTAAACAACCCCAGTTTAAAAAATATGGTATAAATCTTGTCTTTGGTTTACTAATGTACGGCGATATGTTTTGGAACGAAACCTAAGCATTTAAAAAAATAGTTTTAACAGTAGCGCCATCTATAGAAATTTCATCCAAAACAGAAAGTAACAGAGCAAACTACCTGCCTCTTAGACTTAACTAGTACAAATCATCGTCACAAGAGGATGCTAGAGGCGAGGTTCATTCTGATCATTCGCACAGGGTTCCGAACCCCGTCATAGCGCCCTCTGAAGAAAACAAATGGAAACTTAACCAACTCAGTAACGCCATCTAAGTTTATTTCCAAAATTTCTGCATACGCACCTTAGTATGAACGTGAACAGTCTATATATAACTTGTCTCTGATGATATACTTGTTCCAATCAAGAAAAAGCGAAAGGTAAACAAACTTACTAATGGAACTGACACATGTCAACTTCATTTGCCTACTAAGTTTGTGGTTGCCGGGACTTGTACCGAGCACACGTCTGCTGAGTTATTGTTTTAATTATTTCCGTTTTAGAGTAGTCTCAACGTTATTTTTGTGATGGGGAAATAGCTGTGATTCCGATTCAGTGATAAGCGGTCAAAAGAAGAGGATTAACTCGGGAGACAGCTCCGTTTTCCGAGTTCCAACAACAAACCACCACGTGGAGCGTCTTTAAGTGCCCATCATCCTTAGAGCCGCGTCTTTCACTTGACATTGACAAAATCACGCTCGTTATGAGATGTGGAACGCCAAATAGAAAAATAGAATAGAAGTTTGTTTACCTTTTGCTTTTTTTTGATTGGAATGAACTATACGTAAAAGTCACACTTCACCCCACCAATATACCGTCGCATCGTCGCTTACGACTCAGTGGCACCGACATTAGAATTACACATACAAATGTCAGTTGCGCCACACCCCGGACACTCCATACAAACGTCAGTTGCGCCACACCCCGGACACTCCATACAAATGTCAGTTGCGCCACACCCCGGACACTCCATACAAATGTCAGTTGCGCCACACCCCGGACACTCCATACAAATGTCAGTTGCGCCACACCCCGGACACTCCATACAAACGTCGGTTGCGCCACACCCCGGACACTCCATACAAATGTCGGTTGCGCCACACCCCGGACACTCCATACAAATGTCGGTTGCGCCACACCCCGGACACTCCATACAAACGTCGGTTGCGCCACACCCCGGACACTCCATACAAACGTCGGTTGCGCCACACCCCGGACACTCCATACAAATGTCGGTTGCGCCACACCCCGGACACTCCATACAAACGTCGGTTGCGCCACACCCCGGACACTCCATACAAATGTCAGCTGCGCCACACCCCGGACACTCCATACAAATGTCGGTTTCACCCGCACTCCATACAAACGTCGGTTACACAATACCCATACTCCATACAAACGTCGATTGCGTCAAACTCACACTCCATACAAACGTCAGTTGCGTCAAACTCACACTCCATACAAACGTCGGTTGCGTCACACACACACTCCATACAAACGTCGGTTGCGTCAAACTCACACTCCATACAAATGTCGGTTGCGTCACACTCACACTCCATACAAACATCGGTTGCGTCACACTCACACTCCATACAAACGTCGGTTGCGTCAAACTCACACTCCATACAAACGTCGGTTGCGTCACACTCACACTCCATACAAACGTCGGTTGCGTCAAACTCACACTCCATACAAACGTCGGTTGCGTCACACTCACACTCCATACAAACGTCGGTTGCGTCAAACTCACACTCCATACAAACGTCGGTTGCGTCACACACACACACTCCATACAAACGTCGGTTGCGTCACACTCACACTCCATACAAACGTCGGTTGCGTCACACTCACACTCCATACAAACGTCGGTTGCGTCACACTCACACTCCATACAAACGTCGGTTGCGTCACACTCACACTCCATACAAACGTCGGTTGCGTCAAACTCACACTCCATACAAACGTCGGTTGCGTCACACACACACTCCATACAAACGTCGGTTGCGTCAAACTCACACTCCATACAAACGTCGGTTGCGTCAAACTCACACTCCATACAAACGTCGGTTGCGTCACACACACACTCCATACAAACGTCGGTTGCGTCACACACACACTCCATACAAACGTCGGTTGCGTCAAACTCACACTCCACACTCCATACAAACGTCGGTTGCGTCACACTCACACACCATACAAACGTCGGTTACACAACTCCATACAAACGTCGGTTACACAATACCCACACTCCATACAAACGTCGGTTGCGTCACACTCACACACCATACAAACGTCGGTTACACAACTCCATACAAACGTCGGTTACACAATACCCACACTCCATACAAACGTCGGTTGCGTCACACTCACACTCCATACAAACGTCGGTTGCGTCAAACTCACACTCCATACAAACGTCGGTTGCGTCACACACACTCCATACAAACGTCGGTTGCGTCAAACTCATACTCCATACAAACGTCGGTTGCGTCACACTCGCACACCATACAAACGTCGGTTACACAATACCCACACTCCATACAAACGTCGGTTGCGTCACACTCACACTCCATACAAACGTCGGTTACACAATACCCACACTCCATACAAACGTCGGTTGCGTCACACTCACACTCCATACAAACGTCGGTTACACAATACCCACACTCCATACAAACGTCGGTTGCGTCACACTCACACACCATACAAACGTCGGTTACACAACTCCATACAAACGTCAGTTACACAATACCCACACTCCATACAAACGTCGGTTGCGTCACACACACACTCCATACAAACGTCGGTTGCGTCACACTCACACTCCATACAAACGTCGGTTGCGTCAAACTCACACTCCATACAAACGTCGGTTGCGTCACACACACACACACACACACTCCATACAAACGTCGGTTGCGTCACACACACACACACACACACACACACTCCATACAAACGTCGGTTGCGTCACACACACACACACACACTCCATACAAACGTCGGTTGCGTCACACTCACACTCCATACAAACGTCGGTTACACAATACCCACAACTCCATACAAACGTCGGTTGCGTCACACTCACACTCCATACAAACGTCGGTTACACAATACCCACACTCCATACAAACGTCGGTTGCGTCACACTCACACACCATACAAACGTCGGTTGCGTCACACTCACACACCATACAAACGTCGGTTACACAATACCCACACTCCATACAAACGTCGGTTGCGTCACACTCACACACCATACAAACGTCGGTTACACAACTCCATACAAACGTCGGTTACACAATACCCACACTCCATACAAACGTCGGTTGCGTCAAACTCACACTCCATACAAACGTCGGTTGCGTCACACTCACACTCCATACAAATGTCGGTTGCGTCACACTCACACTCCACAAATTTCGGTTGCGTCACACTCACACTACATACAAACGTCGGTTGCGTCACACTCGCACTACATACAAACGTCGGTTGCGTCACACTCGCACTACATACAAACGTCGGTTGCGTCACACTCACACTACATACAAACGTCGGTTGCGTCACACTCGCACTCCATACAAACGTCGGTTGCGTCACACTCATATTCCATACAAGTGCTTCATTCACATTAGATACAAACATCCGTTCCGAAAGGTCGCGTTATAAAACTTTCGACAAGCTCTCCGATATTATGAAATAATGCATGTATGTATTCGTTAAGATCGATATCATGACATGGTCTTAAAAAATATTCATAACCATGTTTTAAGCTTATAAACTTAATCTTTTATAAGCTTAAAGCGGTCGTGGCTCAGTGCAGTGTGCGTGGTCGCGTCGATCACGCAGGTTAACTGACTACAGACACGGTCACAACCTGGATGGGTTTGACTATTAGTGGCATTTATCTCGACGTTTCCGTGCTTCGCAAGGCACGTTAAGCCGTTGGTGCCGGCTGCTACCATTTGATGGCAGTCGTTAAGCCATGTCGGAGGCCTTATAGACGGCTGGAAAAACATCTGACACTGGGGTTGGCCACTAGCCCCACAACCTCCACCAATCCGGACGTGGCCCCCGTGTGTGGAGTACGGTATAAGCTTCCCGGTATAAGTCACCCGTACCCCTGTTGTGGGGACTGGGGACGATATGGGTTGCTAACGAAACTTAATCTTTTATTTTCACAGATAAAGAAAAGAATACAGAGAAAAAACTTCATTGAGTTGTAGTAAATTTATTGTAAATTTTCTTACACTATTAATTAAAAAATTAAACCTTAATTAATATCACGTAGCTAGCTTACTTATATCTTCATACTGCACACCTTTTACTAGGCGACCGGTTAAAGGGCCTTCCGAAACCTGGAACAATACAATACTGTTATGATTAATAATTAAGATATTTGGATTGTATAATTGAGATCGATAAAGTAATCAATAATGAGTCTTGTGAGCCGTTGCATGGCCAGGGGGCGGATCTTACTTAGCTCGCCCAATCAATTTTGATGTAGTAGATTTTAGTGGCGGGGTGTATCTTGCTTAGAGCGAGCCCAGATGTCGCCCAGGCAGTTCCTGTGTTGACTTACGCGAGAGCCGCACGTTTAAGTGTGTACATATTCTAACGAATAAACGTATTTGTGACAATCTAATACATGTTCTCAATATACACGCCCAACCCTTTCCTGAGATTAGTAAAAATACAATGCAGTGGAACTTCAGAAAGAGTTGTCGTTTGGCATCAAGGTTGCTTCTCTCTCTCTCTTTCTTATCGTGTGCCACAATTTAACCGTCCTATCCACAAGGTATAGGCGGCGGTTACCCGCGGATGTTGCACTTATCATCACCCGCGGTCACGTGTAGGGCATTTAGATTTACACCTACGGACGTGTGCAACGCGACCATCATACACAACTAGTAACAGATGTGCAGGTTTCCTCACGATGTTTTCCTTCGATTAGAATAGTTAACCGACGACAAACACGGTTAACCTACATATTAGACAGGGTTTAACAAAATTGGTGTAGGACCCGTTAACTGGGGATTCTACTCATCGTACTGAACAACTTTTGTTCTACGACTTCAAATAACAAATCACAAAAAAAGATTTGAACATTTCATACAAATTGATCATCCGTTTTGCCATTTTTTGCTATTTTTGTATGGAGTCCAAAATTTTTTTGCGATTTCAGCAAAGTCGTAGAACAAAAGTTGTTCAGTACGATGAGTAGAATCCCCAGTTAATGGGTCCTACACCAATTTTGTTACACCCTGTATAGGGTCCTAATGAACGGCCTCTACTCATGGTAACTGAACAACTTTCCCCTTGGAACCTAGACTTAATTCTAAAAAAAAAGACTATTCATACCAATTATTGATCATCTAATCCGCTAAGTTTGTATGGGATGGGAAATCCAAATTTTTTTTACAAACTGAGTATACAAAAGTGAGTTGTTCAGTTTCACGAGTAGAAGGCACAAGTTTTTTTAGGTGTTTTTTTAAGGACCATGTATACAATTGTATACGGATAGTTTTAGAGCTTCGCAAGCCACTTTAAGCCATTGAATCCAATTACTGTCACTAGATGGCAGTCACTAAGCCATGTCGATGACCATACAGGCGGCTTGAACCACTGGATTCGGCCACTAGCACAATTTTGTATGGGTAACCAACATTATTTATGTATTTATTTTTTTGAAAATTCTGTATGGGGTATCTTCCGGAAAGTTGTTCAGTGCGATGAATAGAAACTGTTTACACCTTTTGGTTAAAATAAAACTATAATAGCACTACTGACCTCCACATCACAGCAAAACTTGCCAGTATCAATGTCTCTCATGACGCCAACAGATCCTCTGTACGCACCATTCACGAACTTCACCATCCTACCTACAGATGGTATCACTGTCTCTAGATGATTCTGTAACAAAAAGAAACGGTCATTAAAAATCGTTACCAACTGTCTGTTAATTTGACTATTAATTTGTCTTCATAAGATTATCCATTCTTATATTGATTCACCGTCTTTATTGTCGGCTGTGAATCTAAACACTTTCTATAGAACTCGTTGTCAGAGACCATTCTCCTTACAGGTGTACAAGAATAATACATCTTTCTATAATCCAGATACCAGAGTTTGTCGTGATTACAATGATCTGAGTTTGCAAGTAGAAAGTAATGATCTCGATATATTTGATGCTAATTTGGCTACTTTCAAAAAATGTATACATAAGTGTCTCCAAACCTCCAAATGTGAATCTTAAACCTAGCAAAAATCTTACTTAAAATGTTACTAAGTTATCTAAGTCTGTTATGTACTATATAAGTTCATCTTATACCATAGATATCTTACAATGTGTGCATTGTCTAAAAATATAATTCTCATGCTGTGTGCTCATATAATTGAGATTCAATCTAGATCTATATATTGTAATGATATTTTGTAGTACTAAGGATTGTATCTTGTTTGAGTACCAAATAAATAAAATAAAAATAAAACTTATTTTGTCCCCACTGTTGGGGTACGGGTCTCTTCCCAAACATAGGGAAGGTTAGGCCATACTCCACACTTTAACTGGTGGGTGAACTGGAAAAAACAATTCCGTGCTTCAAAACTGGTTTCCGTGCCACAGGCGCCAAGATTTGAAATTATCATAAAAGCCAACTTTGGCTGGGCGGGGGTGGGAAGATTTGTCAAAGAGTGGTAGGACCTTGTGCGAGGTCCGTCCGGATCGCTACCACCATCTTACTCGCTAATCCTGCCGCTAAGCAGCAGTGCTTGCACTGTTGTGTTCCGGTGTGGAGAGTAAGACAGCCGAGGAAATTACAGGCACAAGAGGCATTTCATCTTAGCCCTCTAGGTTGGCAACGCATCTGCAATCCCCTCCGGGGTTGCAGGTGTCTATGGGCAGTGGTGATCACTTACCATCAGGTGACCCACTTGCTCGTTTGCCTTCCTTAACACATTAAAAAAAAAAAAAAAAAAAAAAGAGTAGCGAAGCGGTCAAGCCCGGAGTCACGGGCAAAAGCTAGTTTATAATACAATATTATAAGGATTTTAAAGTGGAGATGGGCAGGACACATCTCAAGGTGCTCAGATAAAAGGTGGACTTTTCTTACCACCAAATGGAAAGGACCAACAGGAAAGAGAATGGTGGGGAGACCAAAAAAGAGATGGTCAGATGACATCATAATAGTACTGGAGCCAGCAAGGTGTATGGGCCTGAACATATAAGAACGCTGGAAGCAGTCTAGCTCGAAAGAACTTTTTGTTTTCAATCGTTTGGCTCGAGTCTTACAGTCCAGATCGGTCACTGAAATTTTTTATGACGTTCAGAAAAACTTAAAAAAGCCGTATTTGGGCCTAAACATATAAGACTCAAAATGAAATTAGGATATGAAAGTAAGTACATTGGACAACCCCATAACATTTTTTTTTCGCTGAAATCGGTCACCGTCCCAAATCAGACAGGGGTCAGAAATCGTAAAAAATCGGTTTTGGAACTAAACATATAAGATGTCTGCAACCAATGTAAATCGATATAACACACTTCACCTTATACAAAAAGTTCAGTCTTACAACGCGAATCGGTCACAGTTCCAAAATCTGACTACTTTTATAGCTTAGGTTTTTTCGCTGACGATGGGCGAAAACTCGATAACCATTAAGGTTAGAGGTATAGTTACTTCGGCAAAAATAAAGTGCATAAAATTTCCAACAAAAAAGGTTATATTCATTTTTATTGTGGGATTAATAGATAATGAGCAAATTGTAAAACTGTTTCTCATAAACATCGTTTTCGTCTATTTCTCCATAACCTTTAAGATTACAGGTATAGTTACTACGGTAAAAATAAAGTACATAAAATTTGCAACATAAAAGGTCATATTCATTTTCACTGTATAATTAATAGAAAAAGAGTAAATTGAAAAAATAAATTTTATATTTGAAATTTTCATCTATTTGTTGATGAATTAAAGATTACAGGTATTGCGGCTTTAAAGAAATAAAGTTTATATTTTTTTTTAATAAAAAAGGTTCTATTCATTTTTATTGTGGGATTTATTGATAAAGAGTAAATTGTAAAATTGTTTCTCATAAATAAAGTTTTTGCCCATTTCTCCATAACCTTTGAGATTAGAGGCATAGCTACTACGGTAAAAACAAAGTGCATAAAATTTTCTAAATAAAGGTTATATTCGTTTTCACTGTATAATTAATTTTTGTAATGTTCTCCTTGTGTGCAATAAAGTGTTCATACATACATACAATTAATAGATAAAGAGTAAATTGAAAACACTTTTTTATATTACAAATTTCCATCTATTTGTTGATAAATTAAAAATTTGAGGTATTGTGACATAAGAAAAAATTGAATACATAAAATATGTAACAAAACTGTTGCATTTTTAGGGTTCTGTAGCCAAATGGCAAAAAACGGAACCCTTATGGATTCGTCATGTCTGTCTGTCTGTCTGTCTGTCTATCTGTCTGTCTGTCTATCTGTCTGTCTGTCTGTCTGTCCGTATGTCACAGCCACTTTTTTCCGAAACTATAAGAAGTATACTGTTGAAACTTGGTAAGTAGATGTATTTTGTGAACCGCATTAAGATTTTCACACAAAAATAGAAAAAAAACAATAAATTTTGGGGGCTCCCCATACTTAGAACTGAAACTCAAAAAAAATTTTTTCATCAAACCCATACGTGTGTACCCATCTATGGATAGGTCTTCAAAAAAGATATTGAGGTTTCTAATATCATTTTCTTCTAAACTGAATAGTTTGCGCGAGAGACACTTCCAAAGTTGTAAAATGTGTGTCCCCCCCCCCCCCGTAACTTCTAAAATAAGAGAATGATAAAACTAAAAAAAATATATGATGTACTTTACCATGCAAACTTCCACCGAAAATTGGTTTGAACGATATCTAGTAAGTAGTTTTTTTTAATACGTCATAAATTGTAAACCGCAATTTACCTTTCATTCAAGTTACAACGAACTACAAAAACTTTTATATTATGTTACTTGCTGCTACGGAACCCTTCATGGGCGAGTCCGACTCGCACTTTTTTTACGGTTCCGTAGCCAAATGGCAAAAAACGGAACCCTTAGGACGAAAACACAACAGAGCGGCGCGGCGCCGCAACGCTGAAATCGGCGGCACGCGTTGCGCCGCACCGCCGAACGCAGCGTTGCGCGGCGCGCGTGCCGCGCCGCTCGTATCCGCGGCGCGCACCGCTCCTAGCCGCGGCGCGCAACGCTCGTACCCGCGGCGCGGTGGCTCATTTGATGTCCACAGTTTCTGTAGGTCGCACGCTTGTTTTTAGGGTTCCGTAGCAAAATGGCAAAAACGGAACCCTTATGGATTCGTCATGTCTGTCTGTCTGTCTGTTCATCCGTATGTCACAGCCACTTTTTTCCGAAACTATAAGAACTATACTGTTGAAACTTGGTAAGTAGATGAATTCTGTGAACCGCATTAAGATTTTTGGGGTTCCCCATACTTAGAACTGAAACTCAAAAATTTTTTCTAACATCATTTTTTTCTAAACTGAATAGTTTGCGCGTGAGACACTTCCAAAGTGGAAAATGTGTGTTCCTCCTGTAACTTCTAAAATAAGAGAATGATAAAACAAAAAAAATATATATGATATACATTACCATGCAAACTTCTACCGAAAATTGGTTTGAACGAGATCTAGTAAGTAGTTTTTTTTAATACGTCATAAATCGTAAACCGCAATTTACCTACAACGAACTACAAGATCTTTTATATTATGTTACTTGCTGCTACGGAACCCTTCATGGGCGAGTCCTAAGTTCTTAATGTTCTAAGTATGGGGAACCCCCAAAAATTTTAATGCGGTTCACAAAATACATTTACTTACCAAGTTTCAACAGTATAGTTCTTATAGTTTCGGAAAAAAGTGGCTGTGACATACGGACGGATAGACAGACAGACACACATACATGACAAATCCATAAGGGTTCCGTTTTTGCCATTTGGCTACGGAACCCTAAAAACAAGCTTCCGACCTACAGAAACTGTGGACATCAAATGAGCCACCGCGCCGCGGGTACGAGCGTTGCGCGCCGCGGCTAGGAGCGGTGCGCGCCGCGGATACGAGCGGCGCGGCACGCGCGCCGCGCAACGCTGCGTTCGGCGGTGCGGCGCAACGCGCGCCGCCGATTTCAGCGTCGCTCTGTTGTGTTTTCGCCCTTATGGATTCGTCATGTCTGTCTGTCTGTCTGTCTGTCTGTCTGTCTGTCCGTATGTCACAGCCACTTTTTTTCCAAATCTATAAGAACTATACTGTTGAAACTTGGTAAGTAGATGTATTTTGTGAACCGCATTAAGATTTTCACACAAAAATAGAAAAAAAACAATAAATTTTGGGGGCTCCTTGCTGCTACGGAACCCTTCATGGGCGAGTCCGACTCGCACTTGGCAGCTTTTTTCTGTAAGATTAATAGATAAAAGTTAGTTGAAAAACTAAGTTGTAATCAAACTGTTTTTATAGAATAATCTTAAGGTACAACAAAAAAGTGAGTAACATTGTTATTTTCATCAATACCAGCATTTATTTATACTTGTATACGTATACTTAATATTAATATTTTATCAATACCTTGTGAAGTATACAAATATTAAAGCATAGAACTTAAATTTCTCAATGTAGACAATTAAATATTGTTTTCTACTTTTATGTAGACAGCGCCAAAAGTTCCCAGCCTGACATATTTAGAGTTGTATAGCGATGATTTAAGCTATATTTCTGGAAAGTGTAAGTCGGATAATAGTCACTGATGCAATCAACGAGATCAGTAAGTTTTTTATTTATTTACTGTACAAGTAAAACTCTAATAGGTCAGCCGTATCATAAATCGAATATCATGCAGATGAGTTGTTTTATCAAAATAAGGGGAAATTCAAAAGAATTTAAGAACAGTCAATATTGCTATGTGTACGGGGAGGCTTTACCTTCTTATTCAGGCATAAAGAAGTAGATGTACAAATTTCGTTCCCGGTGTGATTTTTTTAAACATGAAGAGCACTGGATCGTCTGGGCGATACGACCATATCGGAAAACAATACTCCTGTGGAACAAATTGTTCTAAGTGATCGTTGTATGAGGGTCGAATTAATTTATGCAATCTTTGAGCTTTCTAAATCAAGCACCCATATTTTTTTTAATAAACATTTACAAGTTAAAAAATAAACCATGCGATCAGTTCCTAAATAATTCTACGACAGCAAAATATTTTTTGGCACCATGTTTCGAATACTACTGATGTTTTAAAGTCAAACATAAAAAAAATGAAACAATGATCCTCTACCATGATCTCTTTAAAAAATCGAATCAAATAATTAAAAGATCAAATGAAGGAGCTCCAAAAAAACCAAGGGTAACCGAATAAAAAAAAATAACCACGGTTTTTTTGAAATTGCAAAAGACATACTGTTAAAGAATTTATAAGAACTTAACACTACTATGGAAGAGACATATTGGTGTCGATTTGGTTTTCATGATTAAACGTATCTGACAAGATTAAACCTTATTTAAGTGTTCTGTCTTTTTCCTTCAATATCGAAAAGACAAGGAAAGGACGCTTAAATTTAGTTTAGTCCTGTCAAATAATATCTAGCTTCCGCCCGCGACTTCGTCTGCGTAAACTTCAGAATTGGGTCCAGGGAGATAAAATGTTAAGGCAGCGCCATCTATAACAGTTTTTAGCTACTCCTCCGTGAACCTTCGAGGATTCTGGGATAAAAAGTATCCTACGTGTTAGTCGAGTGCTTCATCTATCTACCTACCAAATGTCATCCAAATCCATTCATTATTTTCAGCGTGAAAGTGTAACAAACAAACAAACATCGATACTTTCACATTCCTAATATTAAACACTTTGTTATAATAAAAAAACATTTTTACATCACCATTTCATATTATTATTAGGCTCCAGTAATGTGAATAACTTACTTTTTTGTACCTTGAATTTTTAAGTATAGAAAATTATGTACTTACATATGCGTAAGTCTTGAAGTTAAAATTGTTAGTGTTTGCATGGTTTATCGCTGTTTTCGAGAGTCATTACAAATCGTCTCGCACGCCGGTTTGATGACTTCCTGCCTCCCGAACAAGCCGGTTTCCGAAAAGGCTTCAGTACCATAGATCACATATAGGGTAAACCACCCATCTATTGGCACTTTAAGAGAGTGTTGTGTGTTCATATGAAATTATATTACCATAAAATCTCATTTACAAGAGCTAGTGCACAAACGATTTGTTATTTTCATAGAAAATATTTTTATATTTCTTTTTAAAACAGTTTTTATGTGATTGAATCGTACAAAATAAGTATTTTTTACGTAAATCCGAAAGAATACCGAAAATCCTTTTATTGGCACAGTAATTCTCAAAATTGGCATTTAATGATCTAATTATTGGCACACAGTTAAAGAAACATACCTCTTATTGAAAATAAATAAAATATAAACAATTTTATTAAATTTCCGCTTTTATTAAGGTATTTACAAAATATTTTAATAAATTATCTTCTGAAACACAAATATTTTCTCTGAGGCTAGTTGTTTCAACAGTCTCACTAAATCAGTCAATACCTAAAGACTATCCTTGAGATCTTTCAACTTTAACACCTATCTACTTAAATACAAAATATTCATCTTATTTAGAGTATCTGGTAAATAATGGAGAAGCAAAACGAAAAAAGAATAAAGAAAAAGAAATCAAGAGGGAAAATAGAAAAAAGAAAACGAAAACAGTATAGTGAAGAAAATATAAAAAAGGCATTAGACGCGATCAAAAATGGCATGGCCAAGAAGCAGGCTGCAAAGCAATTTATGGTTCCCAGAGCTACGTTACAATTTCGCATAAAGAAACCTGATCATAAACCTCAGCCTGGTCGAAGTCCAGTACTTAATATAGAAGAAGAGAACAAATTAAAGAATTGGATAAACATTAGCCACGCAAAGGGTTTTCCCAAGCGAAAAGAAGATGTTTTAAAGAGCGTGTCAGAATTTATTAAAACAAGCGGTCGATGTAATCCCTTCAAAGGTAATATTCCGGGAGAGAAATGGTTTAAACTCTTCTTAAAGCGACACCCGGATATTTCTATAAGAACTCCTGAAGCAGTAACAGCGGCAAGTGCTGCAGTATCAGAAAGCGACATAAAAGGATGGTTTCAAGTCATTGAAACATACCTGAAAGATCAGGGTTTGTTTGAAATACTATCAGACCCAAACAGAGTCTTGAATGGTGACGAAACCAATTTCGTTCTTTGTGCAAAGACAGGTGTAGTTTTGGCACCAAAGGGTGCCAAAAATGTTTACGAAGTAGACCACGCTCCAGCTAAAACTGCACTTACAGTGATGTTTACTTTTGTTGCCAATGGTAAAATCACTCCACCTATGGTGATTTTTCCGTACAAACGCTTGCCAAGTGAAATTGCTTCAAAGGTACCTTTGGCACCCTTACTCTCTTTTTTTTTTTAATGTGTTAAGGAAGGCAAACGAGCAAGTGGGTCACCTGATGGTAAGTAATCACCACTGCCCATAGACACCTGCAACCCCGGAGGGGATTGCAGATGGGTTGCCAACCTAGAGGGCTAAGATGAAATGCCTCTTGTGCCTGTAATTTCCTCGGCTGTCTTACTCTCCACACCGGAACACAACAGTGCAAGCACTGCTGCTTAGCGGCAGGATTAGCGAGTAAGATGGTGGTAGCGATCCGGACGGACCTCGCACAAGGTCCTACCACTCTTTGACAAATCTTCCCACCCCCGCCCAGCCAAAGTTGGCTTTTATGATAATTTCAAATCTTGGCGCCTGTGGCACGGAAACCGTTCTTATATGTTCAGGCCCATACACCTTGCTGGCTCCCGATCTATAACTATAGCTGGGAGAGACTGGATTGGCACTGGCCGAGATGAGAGAGGCTTGGATGACGCTGGAGGAGGCTTTTACCCAGAAGGGTCCATACTCGATAGTTAACTAACCAATACTAATAATTAGAACTTAATACTAACAAAACTAACAAAACTTATTCATTTGAAATGTAATAGAAATTCCTTTGTGTACGTATGGAAATAAAAAAAGCTTTATTATTTATTATTATTTATTTATTTATAAGGATTTTAAACCGCCTCCGTGATCCAGTGAGTATGTTCGCTTCACATCAGGAGGTCGCGGGTTCGATTCCTAGCGGGGTCAAACTTTTTAGGACTAGGTTTGGTTGGTGGTAGGATGACTGGCTAGGTACCACTATCTTATCTAAGTGTTGCCGCTAATGTTAATAGCATTGATGAGTTCCAGCATAAGGATAACATACCAGTTTCCCATTGCCTTGAATCTTTGTAAGCCCGCTACCATCTTCAGTATCATTGTCACTTACCACCAGGTGAGACGATGGCAAGGGCTTAAAATTGTGGATAAAAAAAGGATTTCAAACTTACCTGATCCAGTTTCAGCTTACATTTCTCGTCAACCAGTTTAACTTGAGCCGCATATTTGTCTACCACAGTCTCTATAACAGCTTTGCGTTTGTAAAACTTGTCTCCGAGGGACTTGGTGACTATTTTGACAACAATACCTTCAGTCAGCCAGTAGTCTTTTCTGTTAAAATAATAAAAGTTGTCAGGATAATATGTTCAGAGCTCAGGACTAAAAAAGTCTTTATTTCATAAAAAAGTCTTTATTTCATAAAGACTTTTTGTTCACAGCATCCAAACTGTAACGTTACGGATCTCTTTGCGGGGTAGGTCCAACAAGGAGTCTTTGTTCAGAGTATCCAAATCCGGTAGTTGACTGCTATTTATTTGAGTTACTTTTTTTCAAATGTTAAAAACGCTATTTTATTCTAAAAATGTTTGAAATGTTGTACGATGACATCATTGTTCAAAGTAGTAGTTTGCATACTAATTAGGAAATTCTTATAAATGAAAAATTGAAAATGTTATGAAAATTAAAGTGATTAAGGTTTTCAATAATTTCAATTAAAGACCTATTTAGTCAGTAATATTTCGTAATTTATTTTTCATGCAGTCAACTGCCGGGGTCCGACAAGGAGTCCGCACACACACGGGTAGTTTATATTATAAAATAAACTCTTTTAAGTAAAACAAAGTCTTTTTTGTCTGTGAATATACCAGAGTATGCAATGTCTTTATTCAACAACTGCCACCTGGTGTTAAGAGTTAGCAACCGGGACCTATTCATGGCTTACGAAGTACAGAAAGATTAAGATTATGCTAGTAACAGGAACTTTGTACTAAGTACAAAAAAAAACCACTTGATAGAATGTGCAAAGCATCTACTTAAATAAAAAAAACTTTTTGATTTTGACCCATCCAAGTTTTAACAGTGACCAGGGTCAGTGATAGCACAAACAAACTTTGTAAGACTCCGTTTGGAAATGTATTGCTGTTCCTGATAACTGTATTGTTGATAACAAACATTGTATTAGTAATTAAGTATTATTTTAAAAAATGTGTTGAAGCGAGTTTCTTTTGGGCTCGATGTTTCTTCTCGCTTCGGAAACACTTCCCGAAACGTTGAGTGTACAAGTTCCGCGTGGTAGGAACTTTGTACTAGGTAGAAAAAAAAAGACGATTTGAAAGTATGTGCAAAACATCTACTTAAATAAAAAACATTTTGATTTGATTTGATTTGGTTGGTGGAAGGGCATTTTCTGAGCCCGCCTGGGTAGCTACCACCATTTTATCTAAGCCAAAAATAAATGTTAACAGCATTGATGTGTTCCAGCATGAAGATAAGATAGCCAGTTCCCCATTGCGTTGGGAATCTTGGTAAGCCCGCTTCCATCTTCGGCATCATCATCACTTACCATCAGGTGAGATGATGCCAAGAGCTTACCAACTGAGGATAAAAAAAAAACAGTTCCATTACATAACATACCGGTTAGCCTTCTCTTTCGCTCTTTCCTCCATCTTAATTATCTCATCGAGGGACGACTGTTTACTTCTACTCTCTTCTGCCTTCAGCTTCTTCAGAGAGGATTCTTCTTTTTTCAAGAGTTTCAGTGCGGAAGCTGACAGGACCGGTTTTTTTTCTAAAACCAATAAAAGATAAATATTATAATTAGAGTTGCAACCGAGTCACATTGCAACAGAGTAACGGATCAATGTTATGTTTCGCACAGAGATCGTTCAGATAGTGGTAACATAGGATAATTTTTATCCTGAAAAAAAAAAGGTTCCAGAGGGTATGGAAAAAATATATATACTGTAACTATAAACTGTGGATAGCTGGAAAACAACATAGTAGAAAACAGTTTAAAAATCTGAAAAATCAACTCCCTCAAGAAAAGTCATAAATAATAACAATATCCACATGGGTAGAGCCGCAGGCAAAAGCTTAATTAAAATAATAATATTATGTTCATACCAACGAATATGTGTGTTGTGTGGCTTGCTCTAAGCAAGTGCCACAGGGGAGAGATTGCCTTTAGAGAGAGACAGGGAGTGGACGTACTGTATAACAGTTAGTAGCGTAAAATCATTCCCTATTGCATTGCTGAATCTTAGTAAGCCTGCTTCCATCTTCGGCATCATCATCTCATCAGGTGAGACAATGCCGAGGGCTTCCACATGTGGATAAGAAATAAAATAAAGCATCCATGGCTCCACAGCCGTGACTCTCTGCTCTCCAAACGAACCTTCAACTTTCCTCTTGAGACTGAGGTTGAGAGTGAGTCGCTCTTGGCTGCTCTCCCGTTTGAACTCAGTGTACGAGGGCTCCCCTGCCGTTGAAGTGGACTCCTTCTTCCCCCGTTCCACTTGTTTCTGAATAAATTCAAGCATCCGCTCCTGTTGAGGCAAATAATGACTTTATTTGATTTTATAGAAGCTTAAATCAGCAATATCACTAAATTAATAATAAATTAATTTAATTTAATTAATCAATCTCAGTTTTAGCATAAAATACTGAATAAGTAATAATGGTAATCACTAATCTTGGTAAGCCCGCTTCCACTTTGGCATCATCATCACTTACCATCAGGTGAGATGCCAAGAGCTTACCAATTGAGGAAAAAAAAAAACTGAATAATTCTTTCTTCTATTAATTAGCAATTTTAGCTCAGTTTTTGAAAATAGTAAGTGCCATCATAGATACTAAACCGAATACAGCTATAAAATTATTTTAAAAACATTCGGTTACTTTGAAAAATTCAAAGACTACGTTTTCAAAATCTTCAGGACCCCCTAACCTCCCTGTGTTTCTCTTCTTTCACTATCAATACTTGACATATCATCTACCTGATCGTCCTTATCCATTTTCTCCTTCTTAGCCTTCGCTTCCTGAGCGGCTATGGTCGCCGGATCCCTGTCTATGTACGCAACAAACCACCCTTTCTCGGTCTCGTCAACAACACACTTGCCTTCCCGTCCGAGCCATTTTACAAAGTCCGTGAGCGTCTCCCATTGTGTTGCGTTCATGTGGAGATGATCCCTAGAAATAGTTATAAAATTTAACAAGTAATACAAAAAGCGTCAGTGACTTCTCAGTATTCTTTTACTTCCCGCAAATTTGTACGATAGTAATGACATACATTCTGCCTCAAATTCGATAAAGTATTAAGGTACTTTCTAAGTAGGTGAAGTATAAAAATTATACATACATACCGGTTAGAAATATAATCTTGATACACCTTATTAGCATTCACTCTCTTTGTACCAAACTGCCGTCGAAGGAGTTCCAAATACCCATCACTGAACTCCTTGGAGAACTCGTCTATGTAGTGGTTAGCGTTATCAGCGAACAACAGGAGCTGCCGCTGGTGGGATTCTGACATCGTGTGGCATTTGAAACCGTTCTCATCACGACACTGTTTCTGACACATTTGACAGTACCAGCGCAGTTTCTGGAGACCTTTAGCCTTTATTTTGTTGGCTATGTATTTTGGTGTCCCTTTTTCTGCTTTTCCACCCATTTTTTGTAGGTTTTTCGGCTGTTTTTAAGGTTTGAATCTATGGTTGGATATAAATGGTTGAATTCTTCAACAGCTATGTGGTTATGATCAAAAATTTTGATTTAATTTTATAATGTGGTTGACTTACTAGGCAAGTGAATAATTAAAATCAAATTTTAAAGAGAAATAAGCTCAAAAATACAATAAAGCACATAATTCTGCCACAACATTCAACACACAACAAAACAAAATGTCAAGTCAATTTGACGTCTGCAATCTGTCATTCAGGGTTGCCAAAAAGGATTTCATGAATTTCCCAAAATTATTTTCCACCTTACTTTTCGATTCGACTTCGTTACGTTTTCATACTCTTTTTCACCAATTTACATCACCAATAATAATAAAAATATAATCTCAATACGCAGTCTCAAGCGTTTCATGCAAAGTTTCAGTAATTTCACGAAAAAAATAATAATAATGATTAATGCCAAACCGTAAAACTGCCTCCGTGGTCTAGTGGCACGCCCTCTTGCTTCAACATCAGGAGGTCGCGTGTTCAACTTTGTACGACTCGATTTGGATGGTGGTAAGACATTTTCTGAGCCCGCCTGGCTAGCTATCACCATCTTGGGAGCCGGATCGTTCCCTTCCCTCAAATATGGTTGAGGGGAGCGATGGCTGACTCCCGCGTTATACTCGTGATCGGGTGCTGTCCGTGTGAACTGGCCTGCTCTTGTCATTGGTGTTTGGTCACAATAATTACCTGTTTGCACATTGTACTTGTATGTTTTTGTTGATCCTTTCACATTCGTTTGTAATAGAATGCAACTAAGCTAACTATATCTTTGTTGTTTACCTGAATTATGTAATAGCATATAAGAATTTTATTTAAAAAAATGTGTTGGAGGGAGTTTCTTTAGGGCCCGACGTTTCTTCTCTCTCCGCAAACACTTCCCGAAACGTTGGGTATACGAGTTCCGAGTGGTAGGAACTTCGTATTAGGTAGAAAAAATATGACGGTCGAAAAGTGTACAGAGATACGTACTTCGAATAAATATTATTTCATTTCATTTCATTTCATTTCATTTCATTTCTTGTCTTGCCGCCAAACATCGATGAGAAGCGGTCGTGGCTCAGTGCGGCTTGCGTGGTCGCATCGATCACGCAGGTTAACTGACTACAGACACGGTCATAACCTGGATGGGTTTGACTGTTAGTGGCATTTATCTCGACCGTTTCCGTGCTTCGCAAGGCACGTTAAGCCGTTGGTGCCGGCTGCTATCGCTAGCAGTCGTTAAGCCATGTCAGAGGCCTTATAGGCGGCTTGAAAACTTCTGACACTGGGATTGGCCACTAGCCCCACAACCTCCACCAACCCGGACTTGGCCCCCGTGTGTGGAGTATGGCCTAAACCTTCCCGGGTTATGGGAAGAGACCCGTGGCCCTGCAGGGGGGACGTAATAGGTTACTAGACGTAATAGGTAGACTACAAAAATTTGTACACATAGTTTAAAATATAGAGGTTTAATTTGTGCCATAAAATGGCCCTCGTCTCAACACGAGCTGCGACAGTGATGACTGATGACACAGTGGTGACGCAGCGATGGTTTTCAGCGAGGTCCGTCGGAGTCATAGAGATAAGATACCTAGACAGTTCCCCAATGCGTTGGAGAATCTTGGTTAGACCATTTCCATCTTCGGCATTATCATCACTTCCCAAGTTCCCACCAGGCGAGATGATGCCAAGGGCTAACCAATTGTCAATTATAAAAAAATATTTGATTATTAATTATAAGAATTTTTTTGTCAAAGAACTTTGTACATATAACGTGGAGTTCACATACTTTACTATGTAAAATCTCTTTCATCTTTGTGAAAAAAACGTACCTATACCTAAGTGACTTTAGCTGATAGAATGACGGGACGAATGTAAATTACGGTAAAAATTTTAAAGTTTTATATTTTAATTTTATTTATTTATTGTAGTTAAGTAAGGAAGTGAAAATGAAAGTTATATGGACAAAAGAGAAACTAAAAGATGCTTATAATGGCAATGTGAGTTTGTATCAATGGATTCAATATTAACAATAAGATTAACCCTTAAAAAAATGGACAAAATATACTTTTACACTCAAGCAGTTAAGGCGAACCTAGACAGCTCCTCGTATTATAAAATATATCAATCAGTTTAGTCTGTAGGATCAGATAAACATTATATGTTCCTAAGTACATACACTACACAGTCAAAAAACAAATTCTTCTCGCTTTCGACGTTTGTTCTCGCTTCGCAAACACTTCCCGATAATTAATTGGGTGTACAGGTTTTGCGTGGTATTAACTTTGTAAGTATTTGGTAGAAAAAAAAACATCGGATTTGATTTTGATTTTGCAATCTCCTTTTTTTAATTTTTTTTTTATGTGATAGGTGGCAAACGAGCAGACGGATCACCTGATGGTAAGCGATTACCGCCGCCCATTGGACAACCCACAACACCGGAGGAGTCACAAGTGCGTTGCCGACCTTTGAAATGAGATGGGGGATGGGGGAATGGGGAGGGGGAGGGGGGATTGGGCCTCCGGTACCCTCACTCACTCGGCGAAACACAACAAACGTTGCTTCACGCCGGTTTTCTGTGAGGCCGTGGTATCACTCCGGTCGAGCCGGCCCATTCGTGCCGAAGCATGGCTCTCCCACGTCTAAAAATCCTTTTGTGATTCTGCCTGATAGGTAACTAATACTTCAAGTTAAGCCCTTACCCGAGAAATTATTGATAAACTTTTATTCTCTAAACTGATTTACCGCAAAATAGCTAACGCAAACTTCTTAATATTGGCGACAATTAACCTACTTATTCTGTTTTGACGGCGAAATATTTGTATACAAGGTCCAAAAAAAACGAGCTGTAACTATTGAAGCTGGGGGTTCTACTCATGAAACTGAACATCTTTCCCTAAGGAACCCATTGTCGATACGCGATTTTTTATTTTACTTTTATAACAAGTTGATCAGCATTGCTGATCGGCCTACTTAGTAGGTATGGTAAGGAAGTCCAAAAAACACCTTTTTTTTTACAGTTTTACCATATTATGGTACAGAAATAGAATGTAAGTGCGCCCAAATGCGTTTAAAATCTAGGTAACCATTTTCTACAATGCACGCATACATTAACCCTTTGACTGCCATGGTCGCTTACGGTCGACAACGGTTTTACGTACCATACACGCCAGGATTTGAAATTTTCATTTTCGTCTCAAGATTTCTCATAGCGAAGCGTGGCGGAAATCAAAATAGAAGTACCTATCTCGGCCCCAATCGACAGTTCTCACTGAGTTGACCTCATGATGGTCACGATCCCCAATCCTTCGGGTTACGAGAAGAAGAAGCATAGCCGTTAACGGCTTAATTTAATCAGCTTTTGGAAACCAGATATCCATGACGAATCACGCGCGTGCATCTGGCGATGGAGCGAGTGCTGTGGGACGATGCTGCCGCCTTTGCGGTGGCGATCGAGGTCTACGTCGCGTGAAGGACACGTGCGTGTGGGAGGGGGTCGAAGAGCGATATGACCACCTCCTGGCCAACTGCTTTGGAGTGAGGGTAAGTGGCATGAGCATTTCACATGACCAAATAATGGTCGTGAAAAAAAATTTAGGAGGTAGCTTCGCAAGGCACGTTAAACTGTTGGTGCCGGCTGCTATCGCTAGACGACAGTCGTTAAGCCATGTTGAAGGCCTTATAGGCGGCTTGAAAACTAACGCTGGAACTTATGACGCTGGAGCTAGTCACTAGCTTCTCAACCTCCACCAATCTGGACTTGGCCCCCCTGTGTGTAGTATGGCCTAACCTTTCCGAAGTATGAAGAGACCCGTGCCCCTGCAGTAGGGACGATATGGGTTGTTAATGATACAATGAGAATGAGAAACAATCAAAACAGGTGTGCGATGATTAAACTACTTCGTGAGAATGTTAAAAACGTTATGTTGATGATTATGAATGATGATCACCAGGTGGCCCCTTCTGATAGCATGATCTGTGACCGTTGTATCGCACAGCTTCGGAACACGCAGAAATTTAGAGCGCTCGTACACGCTGCTTTCGAGAAATCGACTAGCGAGTGTAAGTATTAATGATCGTCATCAGAATCAGCTAATAGACGTCCACTGCTGAGAAAAGGCCTACCCAAAGACATTTCCTCGATGACGACCGGTGCTCACATCTAGTGGCTTCTTGCGACCTTTGACCGACCACCTCCGTAGCCGTTTGGTTGGTGATAGGACATTATCTAAGCCCGCCTGGCTAGCTAGCTACCACTACCTTATCTAAGTCTTGCCGCCAAACATCAATGTTAACAGCTTTGATGTGTTCCGGCATGACGATAGCCAGTTCGCCATTGCGTTGCGGATTAATCTTTGTAAGCCCGCCTGCACTTGGGCATCATCATCACTTACAATCAGGTGAGAAGATGCCAAGGGCTTAATTGAGGGTAAAAAGAATCCTTCACCAGGACATCGGTCCACCTAGTGGTAGTCCTGTCTACGATTTGTAAAAACACATAAACTGAGGCGATAACATAACATGTATACCTGATTGTACCTATAGAAAGGAGAGTGAAGCCGATGTGCTAAACTGAACATTCCAGTGATTCTTTGTTTTATGCGCCTAAAAATCATAAAGAGTTCGTTTAAGTCGGAGACCTATTCGTTCAAGACTGGACGTCAATTAGCTGAAATATAAATTATACTTTTAAGAAAATCTTACAGCTTTATTTAACGAAAATACCAAAGCAATCAAACAAATAATTTCCTAAGATTTTAGCACATCGCGTATAGCATCATCAGCTCGGATCGACGAGGGACGAAAGAGCGGTGGGCGAAGTCGACACACTCTTGGCCCTGTATCCACCAAACATTCCCTGGAGCACACCAGTTTGAGAGACATCCTGGATAGGCCTGATGGTCTGCAGATGGTTATTAAAAACACTGCTGATAGAGTAAGTTTAGACGACCGCATGTTTTTTAAGGTGAGGGCATTTTGAATGAAACTGGCAGTACCGTAAACCGTTAGACCTTAAGGTCATGTTGTATGAATATAGAGATAAATACATACGCCTTCCTCCGTCAAAACGTACAACAATGGTTGCTGGACGTAGAAATTATGAATGTTTCTTTTTGATTAGACGTTTCTTCTCGTCTCGTTTCGCTAACATCCTAAACTTTGAGTGTGCAAGGTCCGCGTGTTATTCTTTGTATATACCAAGTAAAAATAGACTATTTACGTAGTGTACCCAGTTTCAAGTAATCGTTAGAGAAATTGTCAACTTCATTACAGTCAGGGCCATCATAGTTTTTTTTTTGCGTAAAATTGTTCAGTTCCATAAATTTTCAACTCCCGACGCAGATAACGAAGATAAAAATTGAATTCTCCAGGTGAACATGAACAAACAAATACTGGAGCTACTCAGCAAACGGCCGAAGCCGAACAACCAAAGGAAACAGCAGCAACGTCTGCAAAAGAAACGCTACCCAATCTCCGTTGACGCTGTGAAACGGACCATAGCCATTTGCAGCGGTGAGCATTGGTCTGCTTAGTCTCCTCTTTGATTTACAGTAAGAATGAACTTATATTAGTCGCGTAAGCAACACCACACATCCCTTCCACTAGTCCCCTCACAGTAAGAATTAACTTACATTGGCCATGTGGCCATTCAATGTAATGCAAGCTATGTATAATAGCTTGGAGAAATCGTGGCTCAGTGCGGCTTACGTGATCAAATTTATCACGCATGTCCACTTAATAAATATTGATACTGTCATAACCTGAATGGGTTTAACTGTAAGTCTCATTGATCTCGACCGTTTGAGGCACGTTAAGCCGTTGATGCCAGTTGCTATCACTAGATATCCTTAAAGTTTATATTAATTTAAAGGTAACGGACTGGTCACGTCTCGCTGCCGTACTTAAGTATTGGAAGGACGATCCCTTGTACATAAACAAGGTCTTTCAGTTTCACCCGATTCCCAGGGGGATCCAACTTTGTAGGACTTGGTTTGGTTGCTGGTAGGCCATTTTCTGACCCCCTTGCTAGCTACCATCATATTTTTAAGTCTTGTAGCCCAACTTAAATGTTAACAGCATTGATGTGTTCCGGCAAGAAGACAAGATAGTCAGTTCCCCATTGCATTGGGGAATTTTGTTTTGGTAAGCCCGCTTCCCAGTTCTACAGCATCATAACTTAACGTTAGGTGAGATGATGCCAAGGGCTTTTGAGCCTTGGCATTATCTCATCTGAGAATTGAGTACATATATGAAAAAAATCTTTGTCACAGTATGCAGTCAAAGATACCCAATGATAACGCCAACGGAGGATACGAAGCACTTCATCTGCTCCCGATGCAAGATGCAGAAGAGCACACCACAGACGAAAGTCTGTCGCAAATGCAATATCGTGCTACCTGCGACTGGGATGCGCGACCATGTTGTGCAACATGCTAAGACAGATTTCAGAGGGAAGAGCAGGTTAGCTTAGCTTAATTGGCAGTTGTTAAATCATTTCAGACATCTTATCTACCGATAGGCAACTTTAAAAAAGTCGGACTGCGGTTTGAGTTCTGGCCACTAGCCTTAAAACTTCCTCCTATCCTTACTTGGTCTTCACATGTGGCGTATGGTCTAATCTTCCCGAGGGAGTTGAAGTAAGATTAGCCCATACTCCCAGCATTGGGGTCGATAAAGGTTGTTCACAACAACAGAAGCTTATAGAAGTATGAAAAACCTAACCCTGAAGAAAAACATGATTTCTGGAAGAAATCGCTTTTAGCGATAAGACCGCCCAGATTGTACTACTTGTTTCTTGTTCTTTTTTGTTCTATATGTGTTATGTGTATTTGTATTGTAGTCAATAAAGAGTATTTGATTGATTGATTGGCGTAGCTTAGTAACGTAACTTAAACCTAAGGATGCAGCTCAGCTAAAAGTTTCTTCTCCTAGGGTAAGCACCCTGTCAAAAAAGCCCTCTCAATCGAAGAAGACAGATGGGTCTGTGCGCAGTTTCCGATCTCGGCAAAGCTACACCTGCAGTCGCTGCGATAGAAACTGCTTGAATCCTCGTCTCCTTGCTGACCATATAAGGAGTGTCCATGCAGATGCCCTGGACAGCCAGTGTCCGGTTTGTGGTAAAGAATGCAAAAGCAGGTAAGTTAGGATATAGAATATTATCAGTTTCGATTTGCGGTAAAAAATGCAAAAGTCGGTATGGATTCTGAATTTTATCGTGTCTGTTTTGCGGAACAATTTCCCACCAAATAAATCATCAGATTGGCCAACTTAGTATGGGCAGTCGTTTTTAGGGTTCCGTACCTCAAAAGGAAAAAAGGAACCCTTATAGGATCACTTTGTTGTCCGTCCGTCTGTCTGTCTGTCAAGACCCGTTTTCTCAGGCACGCGTAGACGTATCAAGTTGAAATTTATATCAAATACTCAGGCCTGCACCTGCAATACTTTGAAGCTGTGAAAAAATCAATGTTTCAATGTTTCATCACAAAAAAATCTATGTGGAAATCCTTGGAAGGGCGGCTTTTGTTCAGCAGTGTACGTCTTTTGGCTGATGATGGTGAATAGGAACCCTCCATTCAAGTTTCCGAGAGATATTTTTAGACCCTGTATTTTTTTTTATGGTAAAGGTTAACAAAAATCTCTACGGCTCACCTGTAGGATAGTGGTTACCGCCGCCTATGGGCATTTCAAAAACCAGGGGTGATATTAAGGCTTAGCCGAACCTTCAAAAACCTTTTCAGTCGACGTGTGTTTGGTTAAATATTCGACTGACTCGATGGCTCAGTGGTTAGCGCTACCGACTACTGATCTGACAGTCATAGGTTCGATCCACACCCAGGGCAAACATTTCTGTTGTGAGCAGATTTTGTTAGCTCTGTGTCCGGATCTATTATATCTATATTTGTATGTATATGTGTGTATCAGTCTCTGGTTCCCATAATACAGGGAATCCTAGTCTGGGAGCAGATGACCGTGTGAGCATTGTCCCGGATTTTATTGTTATGTTTATCTATCTGCCTTTACCCCCAGGTACCTCCTAGAACAGCATATGAAACTCCACACAGGAGAAGCGGTGTTCAAATGCGATATATGCAAACGCATGTACAAAGGAAAACAGGCGTTACAGCTACACTATCTTACCCACGAGAGCTTTGCAAAATGACAGCGTTACGCTTCGGAAATGGGGTTTTGATTTTTCTAATTCGTTTTGTCATGTTTTTGTTTTTCTTTCATTGAGTTTTGTATGAAAATTATACATTTTTTTGCTCTTTACAAAAGCGGGGTGTTTTTATTTCTTTATTTTCACTGATACGGTAAGGACTATTGTGACATAACTTGAAGGCCAAGAAAAGCTATAAATAAAAACATGTAAAAATCGAAAATCTGGCATGCCGTGATGGTCCTTTAGGTACAAAATGTCTGTTAACGATATAGCCACATTCGAAATTGTCACAAAATTACCATTTCCCAAAATAACCGATTCTCAAAATGTCACGTTTCCCAAAATGTACTTTATATTCCTTGCATTATGGAGCCGCAGGGTTTAGTTCGAACTGATGGTAGGAGGCCAGATGGTCTTACTCTTGTACCGTGGCAGAGAGGGAGCTCCCTTTTATGGGTTGCAACGTGCATTAGCACCTTTGCTTCAACTTATGTTGGTGGCACTGCTCGTGAGGCGGGGTATGCGGCTGAACACGCTGCGCGTCAAAAATATGACAGATATTCGGTCCTAAAGAACACGCACCTTTTTATTCCCTTCGCGGTGGAGACATCAGGCACTTGGGGATCTGAAGCCAGGGCTTTTGTGATTGACTTGGCCTCTCGCTTAAGACAAAGAGGCCATGATCCCCGTTCCGGGTCGTACCTGACTCAGCGAATTTCCATCGCAATTCAGCGTGGTAACGCTGCTTCTGTGATGGGCACTTTTGTTCCGGGTACGATTCGGGGCAGTATTTTTGACTAATCAGCTTTTAATCGTGTTATTTTTTTTTCTTATATTCTTTTATTTGTGTGTTTTATGGTTTCTTATATGTTTTTAATTAAATAAACAGTATTTTCTTTGAACTTTAAATAAGTACTTAGGTAGCGTTAACGGGGGATATTATTTTATAACGCATTGATCGTATCAGACTGCGTCGGCTTTAAGCCATAATATTCTATTACACATAATTTGGCTTCTACAGACCTCTAATCAGTTCGACACAAGACACTTAGAAGAGCAAGTGAGCTAATCACTGCGGACATTGTCACATTATAACCTCTAACTGACACATGTCAACGTCAGTTGCCTACTTAGTTTGTTTACCATTTGCTTTAGTTGATAGGAATGAACTATATACCTGTTGTAAACCAAAAAATCTGCCATCTTCCACGCCATGATCTTCTAAACAGAGCTGGCTACGAAAAGTGCAGCTACTTTTGTCATATAAATAGGTAAGGTACTTGTAGTTATTCTGCCTTTTGTGACTTTAGTATGGAGGATCAGACGATGGAACACAACCATAGCGATACCAAGACAAGAAAAGAACTTTTTCCTCATTTCTTGGCGATGGCCCGGGCACACTGTAGACATTTTCGATACCAGTCCTAATGTAACTGCCTGGCCGAGTCAGCTAGCCGTTTGATATACAGTATGTTAAAAAAGTGCGTTTGTTTCAAGGGGTTAAGTACTTAGAACTTGATTATTTACTCAGAATCAAGTACAGAATACAAGAAAATATTGAAGAAATCCGATCTATATTTTTTTTTTAGTTTCCCATGCTAAATCTGAATAGTGAATCAAGAATTTCTATGGGAAACCGAAAATAAAAATTGCAGATCGGATTTTTTCAATATTTTCCCTGTATTCTATACTTGATTCTAAGTTCTCCTTTAAGTTTTTTTTTATAATTCCAAACACCCTTTTTAACAACATTTCATGCCATAAGATTCAGTGAATAAATCTTATCTTATATTAAACGATGTAGACGACCGGCGAGCACAACGTCCTAGTAGGCTGTGTCTCCCGAAAACCAAAAACACAAAAGTCCGGACCGACGGAATTTATTGTTTATAAAACAAATCAGCACCCAATAATGTCCAAGATAAAAACAAAGAACACATTAAAATAGTCCACAAGCAATAGAAACTAAAAATAGTTCACAAAAAATGGCGGGCACTACTTCACACAATTCGGGCACTAAATGGTCCAACTGGCCCTGCTAGGTTAACGTTCACTAAAATTGATGAACAGTTTGGCACTAATTTTAAATGGTAAACAGTTAACACACAAAAGTCACAACAATTCTAGCTACGAAGAAATCGTCCAGGTGGATTCACCGGCGATGAAGGTACGAAAGTCCAGTCCAATAACACTAGTGGAAGTGAGTACGCCTGGGCTACACAAGAGCACACCGGGCGGTATTGCAACAGGAACGTAGCACGCTTGGGTCCGAGGACACACTGGGCCACGTAGATAACACGCGAACTTCAACACACACACTGGGTACTTGTCGCGGTAACTGTCCACTAACTGGTTCGTAACACTTCACTTTCCTCACTTGGAGAACTGTTCACTGATCCGAACTGATGATCAACTGATTTAAAACTGACGCCGCGGTGCAGCTCCGCGCGGCTTATATAAGGGGCATCGACTTTTCCATACTTTTCGCCGTCTGCCGAGAGTTTTCTTTTTACGCACACATACGAACACACACACGTATGTGACGTGTCAAGGACTGCCCCTTGCTCCATCTCTCGGTCTTTCTGGAAAGTAGCTCTGTCTATCTCGCTTATTTTACACAAGTCTGACAGAGACCGAATGACACCAGAATATTCGCGCCATCTGTTCCATGCTTGATGAACTCTGGAATGTTCTTCATCAGTTGAAGGACAGGCTGACTTAGCAGTTTTGCTACTCGACGATAGATGTCGCTTCTCCAATTTTGTATGGAACTGCTGTAACTATGCGGTGTGCCTTAGGCTTTACTACAGACCACCGCTCCTAGATGGCGCTAGTAGTCACGTTTGCAGACATTGCGCGCGTATCAAAGTAGGTACCACAGCGCGCGGTTTTGAAAATATCTGGCGCCAAATTCAAATAGGTTGAAACTATCCGCAACAAACGAGTTATCTTGTAAGCGTAGATGATTTCGAAAACGGCTTGAAACCTTTCGACGAAAATCTAGGATTAGGGCTTAAAAATCACCAGAAATCGATTTATGAGGGAATTATCTTCAAAAACGTTAAGATTTGAGCGAAATATACATATACGAACGCATACGATGCTTATTTTTAACCATCGCTCATAAGTACTTTGGTGGACTATCGGTTTTGGTGATAAAAAATTTTTTTTGGAGACATTTGAACGTTTTTTTTTTGTTTATAGCGCCATCTTTCGCCGTATAAGCGAATGACATACCTGATGATTGAATGATTGAATTTTCCACGGCTTTCTCTAAATTCAACTAGATGGCGCTGATAACATTTGCAATAATAAAATCTCTAAAAAGGCGCCAAAACTGATTGATATTATTGACTAATATCATAATAAATGATGAATAACTTTCTAAAATTACGTATTATTGAATATTTTTCTGGTTTTTTATCAAAAAAAAAGGATAATTTGCATGTATTTTTTTCAATAGAATCAAATTATAAAAAAAATATTATAGACATTTTCAGAACAAATATTGCTTGTCCTTTCGTCCTTAGAAGGCCACTATCGACTAAAACAACACCCTGCAAAATGTTTTATAGAAAATAAATCTTATATGTACTACTTACTAAGTAAGTTATCTTTATAGTTAGGTAGTTTATAAAAACTCCGATTGAACGAGTGACGCTCGGTCTCCCAGCTAGTAATAATGAAACTAGGTACGTAATTTCAAGTCAGTTTATTCAAACAAATCAATAAAATATATAGGTATTGTACTTACAGTATTTTTATTTAAAATCTCAAATATTTGCCCTAAAATACATATATCTAGTATATTTACGGAAGCCACAATTAAAATCTCAAAATTAATAAAATTGCCTACCTGCATACCTAAAGTTCATTCCAATAAAAAAAAAGGTAAACAAACTTTTTATTTATTTAGGTTCACAAAAATGAAAACAATCAAAAAATTTACAGTAAATAAATTGTAGAAAATATCTTCGAATAGAACTTAATAGGTAATTGACGTTGACATGTGTAAATTCCATAGTAAGTTTGTTTACCTTTTGCTTTTTCTTGATTGAAACAAGGTATACTTATTTTTTGTACAATAATTACACTACGTGTTGTAGTGCGTTTACTTAGATTGTAAGGTTTCCTGGGGGAAGTTCGTCTGTTTTGATAGTATGTAGATGCCACAGTGAATTAAAACGTAGCGAATAAAAAGTCATTCTAACTAGAGGGTGTTAAGTGCGTTAGAAATTTTAAAGGGTTACTCAGAATCAAATATAGAATACATCAAAAATATTGAAAAAAATCGATAGATCTACATTATTTTTCAGTTCCTCATACTAAATCTTTTAACAAGTAAATATATTTAAGGAAATTCTATCTAAATCTTTTAATAAATCTGAATAGTGAATAAATAATTTGTATTGGAAACTGGAAAAAAACAATATTTTTTCTGTATTTTATACTTGATTCGGAGTAACCCCTTAAAATTTCAAACACACTTTTTAAATACCCTATAAACGTAAATACTCGTAGTATTTTTTAACATATTGTTAGCAGCACATAACGTCTACACTGAAGGGACAAAGGTCTCATCCCATAACTCGGGAAGGTTAGGCCATACTCTGCACACGGGGGCCTAGTCCGGATAGGTGGAGGTTTTTTAACATGTGAAATTACAAATATAGGTATGTAACTTTTGCGCAATTGTAGCATTGCTAAAGGATATATTACATCGAAAATATATCTGTTTGGAGTGTTTGGTATTTTAAGTTATTGCCTTCGCCTTTCAACGTCATCAAATCTGATCCGTAACTTTTAAGAGGTGGCCAGACGTATCTATATATATAAATATACAGGATGTAACAGAAGTGTGTGACAATACTTCAAGGTTTGCTTTTACCCATCAAACTGAACAACTTTTGTTCTACAACGTTGTTGAAATCGCAAAAAATTTTTTGGACTTTTCATACAAACTTGGTTCGCCAGCTGATCGATTTGTATGAAAAGTTCAAAAAAAAATTTTGCGATTTCAACAAAGTTGTAGAATAAATGTTGTTCAGTTTGATGGGTAAAAGCCCACCTTGAAGTATTACCACACCTTTCTGTTACACCCTGTATATATATAAACGGAAAGCAAGTTATAAAAACATTCGTTCGAAAAACACACAACTCATACCCATAGTACAACATACAGTGTGGACACTCCCTGCTGCTCTCTGAAGGCGACATTACCCCCCCTGCTGTGGTACCCATCTATAGAGGGTGTTAAAAAAGCGCGTTACTCGGAATCAAGTACCTATAGAATACAGAAAAAATATTGAAAAAATACGCTCTTTAATTTTTTTTCCAGATTCCCATAGTGAATCAAGAATTTGTATGGGAAACTGAAAAAAGTTGTTGCTCGGAATTTTTTAATATTTTTCCTGTATTCTACTTATACTTGATTCTGAGTAACCCCTTAAAATCTCAAACGGACTTTTTTTAACACTCTGTATAGTGACAGTTCATACAGTCGTCACAAAGTTCGTATAAGGTATAGTCTGACTACGATCTTTTAGCGTGTGCATGACATTGACAGGGGGCGCTTTTGTCGCAAATCTTACATGTATTTCATACAAATTACAAACAGTTTCATTTTTCAACATGGCGGCGTTAGTTCCGGCTTTTGACCACAGGCCAAAAGATCGCAGTCAGACTTTAAATAACTCCGTCGGTTTAAATGGAGTGTCCGTAGTGAGCCCAAACCTTATTCATGCATACCGCAAGGTCTCTGCGCAAAACAAACACTTTTGTCTATTCTTCCTATCTATAATCTTTTCTTCAGTACTTCAGAAAGGTTCAGCGGAACTTAGCGCAGTGTTTGCCAAGCTGCGCGGGCGGCACGCGTAACGACGCGATGGACGACTTGCTCGCTGACAGCTCCCGTCTCACTCGCACAATGTCGAGCTCAGCCTGCCTCTTACGCTGTAAATGCACTGCACCATTATTTGTTATGCTGTATCATTGTCTAGATTTTGTCCAGTGATTATTCTACTCTATTGTCAAAATGTACACAAGGAAACTTATCAAATTATCCTGTTTGGACTTTGCCTTCGTTAACAACTCATATTGACCCCATTGTAGGGACAAGGGTCTTTTCCCATACCTGGGGAAGATTAGGCCATAAGTACTCCACACAGTCCGAATTAGTGGAGGGTGTGGGGCTAGTGGCGAACCCCAATGTCAGAAGCTTTTCAAGCCGCCTAAAGGTCTCCGACATGGATGACGACTGCCATCTAGTGATAGCAGCCGGCACCAGCGGCGTAACGTGCCTTGGGAAACACGGAAACGATCGAGTTAAATGCCACTAATAGTCAAACCCATACAGTTTATTACCTTATCTGTAGTCAGTTTACCTGCCTGATCGGCACGACCACGCAAGACACATTGAACTACAATGGCTTCAGCTATAAGGCCTCAAGAAGGGTCAAATCGCAATATTCAAATTTTTAAAATACTGCAAAAAGCTATTACTATTTAAAAAAAATATATCTCGCAAAAAATGCTGTTGCGAATTGACCGTATCTTCCTCGGAATAAATAAATCTTCTTGGCAAGAGTTGTGTCCTTGTACTGATATTGAGAATGCTTTGTATTGGTAAATAAATAGATCCAAATAATAAATACCTTCAGTTCATTAGCAAGGCGTGCTTCAACTTGGGCTACGCGGTGCCTCAACTCAGCTATATCGCGCATGAGTCGAGCAGCTGCCAACTTGTTGTCAGCCTGGATTTAAATGGATACAGTTAGATATACAGTTCATTCCAATAAAAAAAGGTAAACAAACTTACTAGGTGACGCTGGATGTGACTATTCCATAGTACGTTTGTTTACCTTTGCTTTTTCTTGATTGGATCAAGGTATGGTATAGATTGATTCTATCTGTCATGGTATGATTTATTCCATATTTTTCCCAGGGTTAATAGGCCAAAAGAACACCAACAATAATTCGATTTAAAATTCGAAAAAAAAATTCTCGTCCGGAATAGGTTATCGGTAAGTACATACTTTATGTCCAAATTACTCACAACTTTAGAAGGTGCATTCCTTGCGACGTTTCTGCTGACGATATTCGGAAGGTCAGAGATTGAGCATGGTGTGAAGATGTGCTCCACTGGTGCTTGCTTCGCTATGCCTTGAATAGCCTGGTAAGATAAGATACATTTTTATTTTATTAGCTAAGTCAGTCCCTTTCACACTTTCAAGAATAACAATTGGCTATCCTGCTGTAGAGCTAATATAATAACTACACTCATTTGAAAAAGGTTTTGGAACGCTTTCCTAGTAATCTTGGATCTAGAGATGTAAAAAAAAGGTTTTTTTTCTGAGGTGAAAAAAAACTTTGAAAAAAACATGAAAAAAACGGGTTTTTTCAAGTGTATGAAAATAAAAATATTTTTAGTTGATTATCCTTAAATAAGTATTAGTTGATATATCAATGTTTTGTTTATTAATTTTGAACGTTTGGAACTAACGTTTTTGTTGTTTTCAGCTCAAAATTGTTGGCTCACTGATATTTTAATGTTTACTGAGGGACAGAATTTCTCGAATTTCTCGAATTTCTGGTTTAGATTTTTTATAAGTGAAGAATTTTATTGATTTTATCAATTAAAATTACAAGAAAACCATTACTTTTGATGTTTTATTCAATGACAATTGTATTTTTTGTTCTCTGAAAAAAAAAATAGAAAAAAAACGAGGGTGCCATGTTTTTTTTTTCAAAATTGTGAAAAAAATATTTTGTTTTTTTTTTCTATTTACATCACTACTTGGGTCTTACTTGGCCCGTGATGGTCTTAAATTCGAATATTTCCAAAATGCTTTATCAACGTTTTATGAGAAAATAATAATAATAATAATAATATTTTTTTGTGTTCAATAACTAACGACTTCCGGCTGAGAAATTATTATCTTTTTTGCCGAAAAGAACGATGGAAAATTCTGCCCGTCTTTTCAGCAAATTTTAAGTTGAATAAAGACCATTCGATACTTACTTGAGCGACGGCCGTTCTGGCGTGTTGGACATGATGCGCCTCTTCTTTCTCCAAATGCCTTTTTAGATGTTCTATCTCTGTCGTTATGCCGAACTTTTCTTTTTCTAACTTCGAATTCGCTTGTTTTAGGGCCTGAAATGTTTATAAATAATACTAGATTTGCCCGCGGCTCCATCCGCGTGGATGAGGTTTTTATGACTGCCGTTGAGGTTTATGACTGTCATACGTAATGCAAGAGACGCAAGTGGTACATATCTACCCGTAACACACCCGTAGAGTCCACGACGATACTTTTTTCTTACCGATAGTAAACATGTGACTTTTACAGTCGTAAAGCTTCTTCAACATAATCGTACTTCCCCCGTCGACCTTATATTTTATAACTGTCATAAGTATACATGTAATTTATAACTATAGTTCATTCCAATCAAAACAAAGCAAAAGGTAAACAAACTTAATAGGCAACTGACGTTGACATGTCAATAAGTTTGTTTACCTTTTTCTTTTTCTTGATTGGAACAAGGTATACAAACCTTCATTTTCTCCTTCTTTTCTAGGTGGCATTCCTCAATCCTTCTCTTGAGCTTACGTTTCAGCTCTTCGAGAAGGTTCGAGAGGGTCACACGATTGTTCTCGAGTTCAGCTCTTTGTTGAACAATCTGGTTTATAGACGTGAGTAGTTTTATTCCTGTAAATTTTAAATTGTAATACCTAAGTTCATTAATGATTTTATATTTAGGTACCTACTTAGTTACCTAATTTTATAATTAGATTTTTTTTCATTTAAGTATCGTACTCATCAAATCAAATATTTTTATGTAATACCAAAAAAGGAATACAACCAAAATAAAAATACAAGGGGCGGACTTTTTTTCATTTAAGTATCGTACTTATCAAATCAAATATTTTTTATGTAATACCAAAAAAGGAATACAACAAAAATAAAAATACAAGGGGTGGACTTATCACTAAAAGCTATGTCTGCCAGACATCCTGAATTAATCATTAACATTACATAACATATCACCCGAAATCCGTCTACTGAACAGAACTGAACAAAGGCCTCCCCAAGGACCAACGACAGGTCTCGCACTGCTCGCATCCAGCGGCTTCCTAAAATCTCCACCAGGTAGATGACTTACTCTGCTCGTTTAGACGGAACCTCGCGGCTGCAGGCTGGTACTGTCCGTTTTCGGGACTTGGCGCCCCCGAGTCGAACCCTGGGAGAGACTGAGGGCCCGCATAGCTGGAGAACAAGCTGGATTCTGGGGATTCTTGAGCTGAAGACTAAAATAAATACAGGTCCCTCAATAAAGTGCACACACGAAATGTAGTGAAATTATGAACGAATTTTATCGTTTCTTTTAAGAAAGTAGCCCATTTTCTTTCTGTAGTTCAGTATTATTCAACCTTTTCTAATACCCGACCCCTTTACAGGTACAAAAATTCTTGCGACCCCCCTAGGGCTATAAACATACAAAATTTTAATGTATTAGATTTTTTTTTCTTTAATTAGAAAACGAATTACTTATTAACTTCTCCAAATTAGAACCACGTTTTGACAAATTGTTGAAAAAGAAACAGGCCCAGCCTTCTCACTGAAAACGTATTTTTTCATTGCAGTGTAAAACCTATAACATTATTTTTACTTTTATCCGCGACCCCTTGAGAAAGGCTTATAGCGTAGTTTATCGCAGGACACGCTGTTAATTATTTTTGGGTTCTATATCCAAAGGATCCTAAATTGCTCGCCGATCGTTTATTAAATATTTAATTGGCTGTATCTTTTGAATACAATAGTTAGCAGGTTGGAAAACTTCTTTAAGCCTTTGACGCTGAATTGGGTAGGTACTGTAGAGACTATATAGGCTAGGTATTAAACCTTTGTAGGATTAGGCGAGAAATACGACATAAGTTTAAAATATTTAGAATTAGAACAAAAAACAATGTTTATCAGTTTAGAGTTTAAGTTGGTACCTCGCCCCGAGTGCATGTGAATATTCGAATAAAATATAAAAAAAATATCAAATTGTTTGCATCGATCCCTACAGTACACTCGGCTCCAGTCGGTCGATGACGCTAAATCGCGTTTACTCGGCGCTGAATGTATGCATCCGACATACTTAATATAAGTTTTCATTTCTAACGTGTGGCTGTGGTCATAAACACACCGAGATTTCTTTTTACTTTTTTTTTATTCACAATCTGTAAGCCAATGGGATCATCTCACCTGGTGGTAAGTGATGATGATTGCGAAGATGGAATCGGGCTTACGAAGATTCCTCGACGCAATGAGGAACTGGCTATCTTATCTCCATGCCGGGACATATCAACGCTATTAATATTGATGTTTGGCGGCAAGACTTAGTTAAATGGTGCTAGCCAGGCGGGCTTCGAACATGCCATACTACCAACCAAACCAAGTCATACAAAGTTGGAACCTGCCGGGAATTGAAGCCGCGATCTTCTGATGTGAAGCAAGCAGACTTAGCCACTAGACCAAGGAGGCAGTTTTTACTTTCTAACTATACGTACTTGTCCTCGGCTACGTCTGTTTTTTTCACGATCCCGCTTAAACTGGTCCTACTATGTTGTTTCCACGCCTTAACTTATGAAGTATCTTCTGCCACGTTCGTTTGAAACTTCACTTCGCTGTGGAATGAGCTTCCACCCGAAATTTTCCTTGAAGTCTACAGAATGGGACTCTTTAAGAAGGGAGTAAGAGATTTTTGAAGGTTGGGCAAAGCATTGATACAGTGAGGAGTGAGGATACAGAATCAATGGAGCACCTATTGTGTCACTGCGATGTTCTGGCTAACAAGCGTATGTGCCTTGGCAATGCCTACCCAACGCCGGAGGAATACAGGCACCTACCCCTCAGCGGAATCACTGCATTAATGCAACATATTTTTGACTAGGGATAGGTACGAAGGTCTTAGGGGATGACACAAAAGATCCCTTTGGGTCGAAGTGTCGGTGTTTAGACAGTACCCACCAACAAGATAATAATAAAAGCATTGATAGCATGCACCCCTGGTGTTGCAAATTCCCGTAGGCGGCGGTAACCGCTTTCCATTAGGTGGACCGTCAGCCTTTTTGCTATCCGATAGGATAATTAAAAAAAAAACTTACGCTACTTATGATGTTCTTGTATCGGGGTGGGTCGTCGCTAGTGAATCTCACCGTGTGGTGAGGGTGGCGAGGCCTGTGCCCTGGTGTGAGAACTTTGAGAGACATGGGGGTTGCCCGACCTGAAAGACGTTTAGTACAATAAATGAAAGATTTGAGGTTGCATTAAATATCAATTTTTCTGTGTTTATAATGTATTCTATATCTATACTCAGTATATTTAGACCTTAACCAGGGTTTAATTTTAATAAGTGTTAAAAAAAAATTCGTTACAAAATTTAAGGGGTTACTTACTCAGAATCAAGTATAAAATACAGGAAAAATATTGAAAAAATCCGATCTAAACTTTTTTTTCAGATTCCCATACAAATACTTGATTCACTATTCAGATTTACTATGAGAAACTGAAAAAAAATATTTTAATCGGATTTTTTCAATATTTTTCCTGTTGGTATTCTATAGGAACTTGATTCTGAGTACGCACTTAACCCCTTTAAACAAACGCACATTTTTTAAGATCTTGTATAGATCTTGACCGGGGATTATTATTACGAGAAAAAAAAGTTTAAAGAAGCAAATTTATGTATATACAAAAACACCGTTATCCATTTTTTGTTCATACTTAAATTTTATTTTATTTCTTTCAGGGTCAATTTAATTAAGTACCAAATAATTATCAAATATTCGTAAGAGATTTTAATTTTTCAATTATACAATCAGTATCTTTAATAAAATAATGCATAGGTATGCAAGTACTTAGGTAAAAGTATTTTAAAAACGCAGGTGCATTACATTTAATGAATTAAATGAAATAAATTCCTCACCGGTTTACGGGCAGATTGTATGGCAAAGGTTTGTACACTGTCGCGGAGCCATTTTTGCATAATTTTCGTCAACCGCACACGAGAAGTTTACTTACAGGGTGTTTCGATAATCTTTGGGACGAATCTGGTTTTGTAGAGTTCTATTATATACCAGTACTTAGAATAGCAAAAGTTAGGTACCTTACCGTGAAGCGGTCGTAGCTCAGTGCGGCTGGCGTGGCCGTGTCGATCACGTAGGTTAACTGACTACAGGCACGGTCATAACCTGGATTTGACTGTTAGTGGCATTTTGGCTAGTCTTGACTATTTCCATGTTTCGCAATAAGCCGTGGGTGTCGGCTGTTAGATAGATAGCCGCTAAGCCATGTCAGAACCCTTATAGGAGGTTTGAAAGCTTCTGACACTGGGCTTGGCCACTAGCCCCACAATCTCCACCAATCTGGACTTGGCCCCCGTGAGTGGAGTATGGCCTAACCTTCCCGAGGTATGGGAGGAGACCCATGCCCCTGAAGTAAGGACAATAAGTAGGTACTTAGATAATTTTAAAAAACTTCAGTCTGTATAAAACAGATATGGGTTATAACAAGCCGTACTTGGTACGGGGCGGGCAGAGCTCGTATAATAATGTAAAAAATATCATAACTCCGTATTTTGCCAATGATCATGATCAGCCATTTTGGATGTGTTTATGCAACAAAAAATAAATAAATAATAAAAATGTTTATTGGGACACTTGAATATAACAACATCTCTTAATGATGATTGAGATCTCCTTTTAGGTTTTATAAAAACCTGTGACAGGAGGGCTCGCTTCCATAGCATGAGGTACTTAAGTATTTGTACAAGTAGACGTTAAATATAAAACTTAGTAAACAGAGGCTAGAAAAGTAAACAAATATTAACAGCAATAAACATTGAAATCTCAAAAGTGGGTGTGTAATAGTTTATTTCAATATAATAAGAGTTACAATGTTTCTTATTTTAAAAATTGGTTACACATTTGACACAAATTTCATAGTATAGCTCTTATGTGCATGTTATTAGATTGTGGGTCTTATCCATACTAAGTTTTAAAAACTTGTGTGTGTGTGTGTGTGTGTGTGTGTGTGTGTGTGTATGTGTGTGTGTGTGTGTATGTGTGTGTGTGTGTATATATGTGTGTGTGTGTGTGTGTGTTTGTTGAAGGAAGGAGTGTTGTATGGGAGGGTAAGAGGATATATTATATGTTTTTACCTGATAACTTCGAGCAGAGATTCAGTGTCATCGTAACTGAGAGACTGTAACCATGATATTATAGTTTTCCGGCAGTCACCGATTTTTTGGGGGTAAATATCAAGAATTTTATTTATTTTATTATAAAGATATGATGATCTGGTTTTAAATTGGGTGGAGGCAAAACTGGTTTTATTTTTTGTTAACGGAATAACTAAATATTTGCTCCTTTTTAGATGTGCAGGATTATATTCAAGGGTTTTATGCGTTTTTATGGGCAGCCATACCTTATAGCTACAATATGATTGCTCTAAAAGAGATCGGTAAGGTGGGAATAGGGTACCCTTTGGGCTACGACTTGTTCTTGCCTATGTCCTGGATTAACTTACAATTAGTCTGAATTACGAAAACAAAATTGTGGTTTTTAATTAAGAACTTTCCCTAAAAGCACAATACACAACTACCAAAAAAATTGCCTGACCTTTTTACTTGTAGGTATAGAAATGAAATGAAATAATATTTATTCGAAGTAGGTATCTCTGTACACTTTTCGAACGTCATATTTTTTCTACCTAATGGGAAGTCAAAAACGTTTTTGCGTATATTTAATTCAGCGTTTTTATTATTTGTCAATCAATGCATAAAAAATCCATAAAATTATTTTAGAAAGAACACTTCGTAAGTGTAGTTTTAACTCTCTGACAGTAGGATATCCTATTTTAAGTTTGAAAGGAGCAGATTCTAGTCAAGTACCTATAATTTGCCTACTTATTGCATAAAATCATCCCCAATTTGACATTCTCATGATAGGTACGTTCGGTAGCAAAACGAATTATGGGAGTGGAACATGCAAGCTGAAACACGCACGCTCACGGCACGAGCACAAAATAGGCACAGAAGGTCCGCTCAAAGAATAAGAAAACTTATGTACATATTCAAGCAACTACGACATGTAGCCGATGGTAAGATTTTGAAACAAGTCTATTTGTCATTATGCCAATCGGTGATATCATACGGCATAACGGCCTGGGGCGGCACAAATAAAACATATATGATTAAAATAGAAAGAGCCCAAAGACTGCTACTTAAAATTTGCTTATTTAAACCATATAGATTCCCAACGCAAAAACTTTTCAGATTAAGTGAGGTACTTACGGTGAGACAAATTTACGTTCTGCTTACTGTTCTTAAACAACATTCCCAAATACAATATCCTCCTGACAACTTGACTATTCAAAAACGCTTATCATACAATGTGTGTCCACTGACGTCCTATAAAACTGCTTTTATGAATAGGTTCTTCTGCTTCCAAGGTGGAAGACTATACAATAAAGCAAACAAATTACTTTCTATACTGGCACTCTGTAAAATAGAGTGCAAAAAGGTACTTACAAGTTGGCTTCTTCAATTAACATATGAGGAGACAGAAAGTCTCCTTTCCATCATATCATGACAGTATAAACTAAATAGCAAAACTCCTCGTGGCCCATCCCAAGGCTTTTTTTTACAACATGGTTAAATGAGAAATATTTTTTGTTTAATAATTAAGTCGCTGAATAGAAAATGTTATATTCAATAGCGTACACACACAGAGCCGCACATGCATTGAAACACTCATGCACACACACACACACACACACACATATACACACACACACACACACACACACACACACACACACACACACAGTGGTGTCTATCGATATCCCACTATGGTTTGCATACTTCCTGTTTTCTACATGATACATTTAGTGTTGAATAACTAAATTACTTAATTATTTAATAATAATTATAATCTTACAGAACAAGTCCAACATTTAACTCTTATTATTATTATTTATCGATAACATGTTACCAGCGCGTTAACAAGAGTTAATGTAATCTAAATCTAATTTAAAAAAATATGTATATTATATAAGTAAAAGGCAACAATCTAGAATGTAACATAATAATATGTATGGCTAAGGAGTCGGAGGGTACGGCTTTCGGAGTCCGTAACACAAGTGCTTTACAGCACTTAGCACGGGCCTCGTCTGCGACCAATGTCATTATATTATAGTCGATGTAAGTGTATTTAGCCCATAAGAATTATTATAAAGATCTTTTTTGGTAAATAAATTATTATTATTAAAAAAAAAAAAAAAAAAAAAAATACAAACCACTAAAATCGTAAGCATATAATATATGCTTATAGAAATGTACTGTCGTCCGAGGCAAATTCACGCGGCAAAGTATCACAACAGTATCGTTACCTTGCCGACAACGACCGTATACGTCTATAAGCATGTATATGCTTAGAATTTTGGTGAGCGTATTGAGCGGACCTTCTGTATCTGTGTATTTTGTGACACGAGCATAGCCGTTATGTAAACGTACCTATTGTAACACACCCTCGACACTCTAAAGCGGACCAGACACTATCAGTAATAATGACAGAATTTACAAGTAATGACAATATTCTGACAGTGTACTGGTCGGAATGATGGTCTGACGCATTCTAAACGATGGAATGTCAGTATACTGATGCAAAAATACTGTCATTATTACTGATAGTGTCTGTTCCGCTTAACAAGGTGTTAGGTTTTAACTTAATGACACTTGTACACACTAAAACCGCCTCTGTGGTCTAGTGACTAGTACGCTCGCTTCACATCAGGTCACGGGTTCGATTCCCGGCGGAGTCCAAGTTTGTAGTGGTCGGTTCGGTTGGTGGTATGGTAGGGCATTTTCTGAGCCCGCCTGGCTAGCTACGACCATGTTATCTAAGTCTTGCCGCCAAACATCAACGCTGTTGGGGGTCTCCCCATCTTGGTAAGCCCGCTTTATCTTCGGCATCATCGCTTACCATCAGGCGAGATGATGCCAAGGGCTTAACCAATAAAGGGTAAAAAACGCGAACCTAGTGCTAAAGCACAATGCAGTTTTTTTTTAAATCACTATTGGTAAGCCCTTGGCATTATCTTCATGGTGTCAACATTCAATGTTTGGCGGCAAGACTTAGATAAGATGGTCGTACTTTGCTAGCCAGGCGGGCTCGGAAAATATGCCCTACCACCAACCAAACAGAGTCCTACAAAGTTGGACCCTACCGGGAATCGAACCCGCGACCAGGCCTCCGTCACTTGTTTGAGGACGCGACATAAGTACCTACCGCTACATGTAGATTTAAATCATGTATGAAGATGTAAGCGGGCTTACAAAGATTTCTCAACACAAAGACGAACTGGCTAGGTATCTATTTGTTCAGCTGACTGAACATAAGGGAATACGAGTACCTATGAGATTTGTTAACTATTATCTAAAGTCAGACAATAAACAAACCAAATAAATACTAAATTTGTCTGCAGGTAGGAGAGAGCGCGGATCCACGTTCCGGCAGAGATAACTGCTTTGTGGTGATAGGCGTTCCGGCATACAACAGGTTAAAAAACCGAGTTTAATTTATGGAAATTAATAAGAACAATCATAAGATTATTTTTTAATTTTTATGGAGGAAGTGTCGCTTGATAATGTCGAGACAGAAGGGAAAATTCTGATGTATGATAATGAAACAAAATAAAAAACAAAGTAATTTTTAAAAATATATCTATATTGTTTATTCATTCTCCTGGCTACGGAGGCGGGCAGCGGCATTGGTGACTCTGATGCTGAGCTGCTGAGCGCGTTCCACAATGCTCTTGCGTTTCTTTGAGGACACTCCGTGGGCAATCTCTGCGCAGTATTTCCTGTTCTGCATCATGAGGATTTCCAGCTCACGGACATTGTGTACCAGAACCTGGAAGTGGAGAAAGAGACTAAATTTTAGCAACTATTATTTTTTATTTTATAAACATTAATGTCTCCTAAAATCTTCATCACAAAGGGGACATACGGTAAAGTTTATTTGTTCGATGTAGCCAAATGGTACTGTATTAGCCAGTTTTCAAAAGGACTAGCCACTTTGTAAAAGACTAAAATTATAATCAGACATACTGTAAATGCAAAAGTCAAACTGCAGAAACACTTGCTTGGATTATTTTACTTTAAATACAATAGTTTTAAATGACTGTTTAATCTTCTTCGTATTGTGTGGCACTGTGCTATCACGAGATAGACTGCGGTTGCCTAGTGTTACATTACACTGTTTAATTATTATTATTGTATAGGTTCCTTGGGTAAAGTTTTTCAGTTACAAGAGTAGTATCTATTATTAGCCATTTCTCTGTGAATAAAAAAAGTCACCGAAAAGAGATCTTATAGCAAGGAGAATAACTAATAAGATGATAATAATAATTAAAAATGTATCCACCACTATGACCAAATAGCGATTTGCCAGCTATCAGGAATAGGGTTTGGTGGGATTCTCTGTAGCAAGGTAACAAATTGTAATTATCACATGGAATGTGTATAACACAGAGTGCCCTTGCATTCGTAATTACAATACTAAACTAATTTCTTTTCTTAATTCTACAAAAGGCTAGAGGAGGCAAAGGTGAATAAGTTTTGCCTGCGCACTACTTCCAGAAAGAGCTAAAATTCGCATACCCCTTTAAGCAGGAATGATAAATAAAACTTTGCCCCGTGTGTCATCGCGTGCCGCCCTACGCTCGCTCAGTGATAAATATGTTGTTGATTGATTCAGATTAGGTGTAAGGTGCATATTTTGGTGATTGTTTTATGTGTAACTGCGTTACAAGATTGCCGCACGTACCCCGGGTTACTCATACCACTTACTGTCTAATTAAATTTGTTTTGTATTCTACCTCATCTTTAATTTCTAATTGATAAAAATCACAAAATGAGTCCTTTATTGAATATGACGTCACATTTGGATATTTCAAGCATCTTTAGAACAAAATTTTGTTTTTGACAGATAATAAAAAGTAACTTATAGATAATAAAAAAAAGTAAGTGAAGTTACTATTATTAACAAAAATAATTATAAAAAACGAAATCATACACAAAAAATGTTGTAAAATATCTTTTTTAGAAGTCATCTACCCTATTGATAATGAGAATTTGACTTAAGGATTATAAAGAACCATTCTCACCTTACGGAAACCATTAGGTAGCATGTGACGGGTTTTCTTGTTTGAACCGTAACCAATGTTTGGCATCAAGTACTGTCCCTTGAAACGACGACGCACTCTGTTGTCAATACCTGGAATTTGAAAAGGGAATGAATTATTTTTGTCACTAATATTATAAATGTGAAAGTATGGATGTTTGTTCCACTTTCAAGCCGAAATTACTAAACAGGTTTCAATAAAATTTATTATAAAGCATCTGCTAACACATAAGCTACTTTTTATCCCGGAAAACTTAAGGGTTTCCGGAGGAATGCTTAAAAACTCAAAATTTCTACTTCGCAACTAGATGGCGCCACTTTAACATTTTATTTCTCTCTAGACCCAATTCTGAAGTGTACGCAGAGGAAGTCACGGGCAGAAGCTAGTCTTAAATAAATATGTATCCTCTAATGTAAATGTATCTTCCACTATGACCGAATAGAAATTCAATAACTATACGGAATAGGTTTTGGTAGAATTCTCTATAGCAAGGTAACAAATTGTAATTATCATATTGATTATGGATAACACAGAGTGCCCTTGCATTGTCAGGGCCGCATTCAGAGGGTACGCTCTGACAGCAACCGTTCACTCTCACAACAGGATAGCATACAATTGTGTAAGTGTGAAAGAGAAGGTACAAAACGGTTGCCGTCAGAGTGCACCCTTGGAACGCTGCCCAGTACCAGTAGTGACAGAAAAATATGAGGAACCCTACACATGTCTCTATAACTGCATGATCAGGAAACTGGTTGCAGCGCACTTAAGCAGCCCTCTAATGTAAAAATAAATAAGTATGAAATATCTTAAGTACAAATAAATAAAATAATAGGCAGCCCTCTGACGTGTACCCCAACCGAGGGTTGCGTTTGGCTTACAAGTGGGTTTAGAATCCCAAATCAGAATGTGACATTGGAGATTCCTGGTGGCCCGCTTACATCTTCAGCACCATAATTAGTTATTACATATCAGGTGAGACAAAGCGTGCATAAATAATAAAAAATGAATCTCTAGTAATAGCCAGGTTACATTGTTGGAGTACAAATACAAAACACATTGTTACATTGTTGGAGTACAAATACAAAACACTCGGAGAATGTACAATCTGGTACCTAACCTAAACGGTGCTACGGTATAATTACTTTTGTAGACAGCAAATTTTTACTATTTTTAGGATGTAATTATATAAACAGACGTAAACAGGTGTTCTGTAGGCACTTTTAATTTAGATAAAGTATTGATTTCGTACAAAATTGCCTTATAATATGGAGAAACGTGGTTGACTAAAAGAAAACGACTCCTTACCTCTTGGCTTACGCCAGTTACGCTTGAGCTTGTCATAACGATCCGACTGGTGGCGGATGAACCTTTTCGTCCTCTTTTTGACGATTGTCGGTCTGTATACTGGTCTTATGGCCATTTTGATTTGTTTCTTTGCACAAAATGCGGCAGCGAAACCACGCGGTGACACGGCCGCACGAAAAGAGAGAATAGACAAAAACAAAGATTCCTAGACCATCGGTGTGTTTTTGTTGCACAACAGAAAGTATATTGTCTATGACCCAAGGGGCCAGTTAGACAACAGGGATATTAACCTCTTGGGTCCCCTAGTCCCCGCAGCCGCGGCCTTACTTGAGGACATAAACTATAAAAAAATATAGGAAGTCACGTGAAAGGTTTCAATAAATGTTAACCACAAGGAATATCAGTTGACATTACCACCAACATAAAAAAATGAATGATCCAATCAACTGATCCAATCAACCAATCAATAATAATTGTGACATCAATAATAGGGAGTTTTCAGATGACGTATGTCACACCGTTCATAAGATTCTCAATAGATGGCGTTTCTAAGCTTTGGCAATGTATTTTTAAAAGAAGCGTAGAATTTGCGGTAGCAAAATAGATTTAATATTGTTAAAAATATATAACAAGTCACATGAACATAGATTCTTATTAATTGAATTAACAGAAACGATAAATTTCCAACTTGGTCAATTAGGGATGACGTGGGTGCGTTCTGGTTTCTCTGTTATATGTAATTTTTTCTTCCGAACTAGGGTTTGCAATCCGGATATCCGTTTTATCCGGATATCCGTCAATTTTACTATCCGGGTTATTTGTAGCAAATTATCCGAATATCCGGATAATATAAAACTTGTTTAGATTTCGATTAGGTACAGAAGCATATTTTTAATCGAATTACGTCTACTAACGCTCGTTGGGGGGTCTTGATAGAAGATACTTTATAATTTTAGTGAAAATGTTATACTCTTAGCTAAATTCTAGGCCAGCACGATTTAGTTAGAATTGTTATCGACTCGATAAGAAGAAGGAGACTTTTAGTAAAAAAGATATTTAATTATATGTATAGATAAACATAATATTGTTTACCTATGAATAAACCACTAATCAGTTCTATGTATAAGCAAGTACAAAATATACCACTGAAAAAAACGCATAAAGAAAAACGTATCAGTGATTTTCTTCAGGACACAGAAAACAACATAGATTAACTCCCAATTTCATCATTCTTTATATTTATTTCTTCTGAGCGATTGAAATAATTTAAGAAGTTCTTAGGACAGTCATAGGCGACCATAAGTCTCTCCGTCAGCAATGTGGCTACTTGTAAAAGTTGTAATTTCGTAAAAACCCAAGAGCTAGATTGACTCAACACTGCACTGTACCGAAGCCATCTTTCCCGGGCGTCAAATTGTACGAGGATTAAAGTGGCTCTTAAACAGTTGAAGAACAACAATGCGCCAGCTGATGATGGATCACGGCTGAGCTTTTGAAAGAGGTAGAAAACCGATACTACAAGCTCTTCAGAAATAATTGAATTCTGTTATGCTTGAGGGACGAAAGCTTACGGTATGGCACAAAATGGTGATGAGCTTCTTTAATAAAATACAATAAGAACCTGCTGGCAAACTATAACACCATCATATTTCTAGAGTCATGTCAACATGAGTAAACGTTACTCTATAAATTCTTGCTATGCATGCAAAAGATGCATCCATCGAGCGTTGGGTATGGTTAGGGCAAAGTCTAAGCCATCAAAGCACACAGCTGGTCTCCCATTCAATGGACAGATCAGTTGAAGACTGCGCTGGGAATTCTCCTTAATAAATGTCCAAGGACAGCTGCTACGGTGTGAGAGGAATGACGACGTGTTTTCCGACGGGCCACTAAATCTACGCAATGTTGACGACATACACTGTGTCAAGAGTGAACTGATCAAGATAGAAGATCTGTTTTTTATAAGCTGTCTTGGAGAGTCATTGCGAATCCTTTCGCAAGTACGTATGACGACTTCCAACCACCCAAAAAGCCGGTTTCTAAAAAGGTTTCAGTAACGTAGATCACATATACAGGGAAAAAAGTTCAATACTTGATTCTGAGTAATCCCTTCAAATGCACTTTTTTAACAGCCTGTATATGCTGTGGCAGATAACATAAAAGATGACTGAAGAGTGTCAGTCACTATCCTTGGCATTTTGAACTATTAAAAAAATATATATTTGATCGATACCTGTGCCGTTTTGCAGTATTTCCGATGGCGCCAAAATTATCACCAGCCTCCAAATTCAGAATCAAAATCCACCAATATCTTCACGTTCAAAATACCGCAGTTTCTCAAATTTATGATCTTGGACCAGTGTGTGTTGTCAGTAATACGGACGAAATAAGACATGATATGGGCTTCATCAGGGGGCTCAAAGCTCAAGGTCAAAATTTATAGATTTAAAATACTAGTCACATGAGAAAATTATGTAGTGCTCATACTCACTCAGGTGACTCTTGATGAAGACTTCTAAAACAGAATCTCATGTATACGTACGCTTTGAGTCATGAATTGCGATATAAATAAATAAATTGAAATAATTCATTATTTTATGTTTGAGCGGTGTTAGAAATAGTATAAGCAGTGTGTTTGTTCATTTTAATCACATTTTTACATAACCACCTTATAAAAAAATACATTTAACAAAGAAAACTAGAGCATTTTCAAAATTATCCGAATTACCCGTTTTATCCGGTTATCCGGATATTTTAAAATTTAATATCCGTTTTATCCGGATAATAAATTTGAACGGATAATGCAAACACTATTCCGAACCAAAAATAAATTGGTTTTGTTCATCGACTAGAAACAATGGACTTCGGGTCAGCGCTCAAAAGTGTCCGAACCAAAAGAGTAGTAAAACGCAAAAAGAGGTCTAATTTCGCGCCAGTCTTATTTTGGTTGGCCGGCTGACTGCACGTCCAAAATGGCGTACTGCGTCGTGAAAAGTTGTAAAAACTATTCAAGTAAAGTGAAAAAACAGGATGGAGTATCATATTTCCGCTAAGTAAACTTTTGCTTTATCATTTTAAATTATTGTTTTGCTAAGAAACACAGTAGTTTATTTTAATTAGAATTACGCATTTAGTTTGATTTCCATGAGCGAACTTTCGAACATCACAACTTTGGAACAAAAGTTTTATAGAGTCGCTTTCAAGTATAAAGTTTCTTATTAAAATATTTTGTAACTTTTTACTTTTGTTTTTATTACATGAAATATTTTATTTATTTTAGTTTTCCCCGAGATCCTATACGTTGTGCACTATGGAAAAACAATATGGCCGAATCGTGACGAGAGGAATACTTTGTTCCGAAAAAAATCCACTTTGTTTGCTCGAATCATTTTCACCCTGTATAATTCATATTTAAGCGTGTTTCTGTATTTGTTATAAAAAAAATAAACAAGATTCTGCAAAAATAAAAAATACTTATGAAACATAGCCAACAAAAAAAACATTATAAGTGAAAGCTACTCCATTACTTTTCTCTCTTCACTCCAAGCTGCGTAAGGTGAAGTACGTTCCAGTCGGAGCTTCGTATGGTGATAAATTGTTGCAAACAAAAGCAACCGTAATGCAATGACACACGATCTAAATGCAAATGTGTTGTTTCTATGCATATAACTACGTGTGTATAGGTTGACTGCGGACGCTTTTTTCGTGAATTATGTACTAGACCCGTCGTCCATTTGATTCTACGTCGATGGATTTGTTAATTTTTTTTGATTAAAATGCAATTTATAACTCGGTATCATGTTACAATATTGACAGCTTTGTGCATCAAAAATTATGAAAGTATTATTTGGATCAAAATTAAAAAAAATATTCAATGAAAAGTAATATTGGAAAGCTATTCATCATTATTATAATATTAGTTAGTAATATCAATCACCTTTGACGACTTTTTAGAGATTTTATGATTTCCAATGTTGATCAGCGCCATCTAGTTGAGTTTAGAGAAAGCCGTGAAAAATTCCCTATTCTGAGCACTGGTCACAGCCATGACAAGTGGGCAGTTAATCGACTTGCGTCTAATTAAAAAGTTAATTATATATTTTTTTGTTTTACTACAATTATAATGTACGGTTATTATTGTATATAACACAAAAATTTCTAGAATAAAATTAAAAATAATGGTCAAATCTGCGTTCGAATTTTATGTTCTTGTGCGAGAACATCTAATCTCAGTTTGGTCGTGTAAAGGTGTATCTAAACTTTTTATTAAAATTAACAATATCGAGCCCCAATAGGCAGAACATCGTAAGCGCCAAAATACAAACTTTTCAGGAGGCGTTTTTTTTGTTTTTCTCATTAGCTACAACAGCTTTCGCATCCATTTCAAGACACATAAATCAATTTTAATTATAGGTATAAGCAGATTTACACTATTTTTAAATTTTTCGTTTTCTTCCCGCATATTTGTACGATAGTAATGACAAACATTCTGCCTCAAATTCGATAAAGTGCTTAAGTTGGATATGGTACTTTCTAAGTAGGTGTAGTATAAAAAGAATATCATCATCAGCCGAAAGACGTCCACTACTGGACAAAAACTTCCCCCAAGGATTTCCATATCGACTAGTCCCGCGCTGCCGCATCCAGCAGCTCCCCGCAACCTTCACCAAGTCCAACCAACGAGTGGGAGGAGAGCGTCTTTCGGAGTGCGGTCGCCACTCGAGAACTTTAATACCCCAACGGCAATCTGTTCTACGAGCTATGTGCCCCACCCACTGCCTCATCAGTTTAGCGATTCCGTTAGCTATGTTGGTTACTTAGCATAGCAACCAACATAGCTAATCCTTCGTATCTCCTCATTTCTTAATAATCAGATTAATATAAAACCAACTTAACTAACTAACTTAACCTTTATTAACCTTTATTCAGACAAAATTTTACAATTTATCTTTAAATAACTCTTGGCGAAGGCTTCCTCCAGCCTTTTCCATTCAGTTCTATCTCTTGCTCTTTTTGTTAAAAGTTTGCCCACTCCTTCCTTAGCTTTTCCTCCCATTCGTTTTCTCTTCCTTCCTCTTGGGTGCTAGTAAATGATTTTTTTCATTCCTCTCACAATTTCCATCTCCATTTCAATTCCTTTACTTTTGTACTAACCTGGTCTTTAGTTTCATTTTTGATGAACTGGTTTTCAGATTTATTGGATTTTCTTATATTTAGCATGCTTATCTCCATTGCTATTTGGTATTTTTCCAATGGGAAAGGTGGCGCAAAGCTCACAATAGATGGCGCTATTAAGGTTTGAGACAACTCGTTGCCTGCATAAAATGTCTTATTGAAAATTCAAATGATTAATTAAGTAATATTCAAATAAAACTGAACAATTAAACACAGTTTGTCCACGCCTGTCTAGTAAAAACCATAGATGAAGAACACGATGTCACAAGTGCGTCACAAACTCTAGTGGCACCACGTAGTTTAAAGTTTGGCAGCCACCTTTCTCATTTCAAGATGCAAGTATAAACTATATTAAATAATAATAGTAAGATTCGATATTTTTTATGTAGGTATCAAGGTGTTTACTGTTGAAACAGTTGAACTATGACGTTACGTCATTAAACATTACAGTGTTGACAATATGAAAATGAAAATAATATGCGCTGCAGAGCCGCGTTCAGAACCTGCACTCCGGGCGCAACTTTTCACTCTAACGTCGTCGTTCCGAACCTCCGTATCAGACGTCCAGTTGACACAACTGACACGTTCTGAAGCTCCGTCGGTTGCAACTTTCCAACCATCAAATTCGGTGGTTGGAAAACGCTCTGACGTTTATCAGACATTTGCATTTGTCAAATGTATAGAACAATGTCAGATATGAAGTTTTAGTAAATTTGTCAAAATCAATAGAAAGTGTTCCACGGCTTACTCTAAACTCAACTAGATGGCGCTGATCGTAATTGGAAATAAGAAGATCTCTAAAAAATCATCAAAACTGATTGATATTACAGATTAATAACATAATAATGATGAATAGCTTTCGAAGACTATTCATTGAATCTTTTTTTGTATTTTGATAAAAAAAAATACTTTTCATAATTTTTGATGCACAAAGCTTATAATTATCAGTATTGATTTAGTGCTTCTTAAAAGAACTCTAACATGATACCGAGTTATAAATTGCATTTTAATCATAAAAATCTATTAAAATCAATTTATTTTTAGTTTGGAAGAAGAAATTACATATAACAGAGAAACCAGAACGCACCCAAGTCATTCATACTTGACCAAGTTGGAAATTTATCGTTTCTGTTAATTCCATTAATAAGCTCAGTTAATAAGAATCTATGTTCAAGTTGCTTTTTATATATTTTCAACAATATTAAATCTATTTTTCTACCGTAAATTCTACGCTGCTTTTAAAAATACATTGCCAAAGCTTAGAAACGCCATCTATTGAGAATCTTATGTACGGTGTGACATACGTCATCTGAAAACTCCATATGGGGAAGAAAACGCAAAGCTATTTGCAGATGGCGCTACGAACGCTTGACTCATAACAACTTTCAATTAGTTCCGCGTTTTTTATTATTGAGGTGTTATAAATTAGTTTTTTTTTCTGTAAAATTGTTAAATGGAAAATCTATGCAACTTGGACTGTTCCTCAATTAGAGGCGAAGTTGAAAAGTACATAATTGAAAACGTAACTTTTGCCACGTCTTCTTCATCCGAGAATCTTTAGAAAATTAATGATTTCCATTATTATTATTGCAACCAATCGCCACACTACGCGGCATTTTTTTTAATAATCTTATGTTTAGTTCACGTAAACAATTTTTTTCTATACGTTTTGACAGATAGTATGAGTCAAGCGATATCAGCGCCTCTATCGGCGAGCTTTGTCAGTTTTCTTCCCCTTTGACGTAAAACAACCGCCCTGCCATTCCTTACCTAAGAGCAAATTAAAAAATATCGTAACAACCACGCCCTAAGCCTTTGAACGCAGCCCAGCGTTTTAAAATCCAAATAAGGCTTTCTTCGCTCAAACTCTATCTGAATAAAATATTTTTTTTTACAAATCAAATGGCGGTAAAGAATCTTACTGTCAAGCGAAACACCGCTGTCAGCGAAGACACGACGAATATGGGTTAGGTTAGGTAACTGAGTAAGCAGAACGACTGCTACATTTGCATGGTGCCTTTCAAATTGACAGCTAGTAATAGACAAACTTTTATGACAGTTCTCTACGCAAAGAGAACAAAACAAATTGTCTATGCCACAGACGCCAAATGTCGCCATCGATCAATGACATTTTGGTGAAGTAGAATTTATTGATATAAAGCGTTAATGTAAATAATAAACAATTTCCACATAAAAGTCGGCTTCCAGTCGATATGTATGCCAAGGGCAAGGGCTCTACGGTGCCTTCGGACGCTCAGGCCCGCGAGAAATTGGCACTTTACGTGTATGAGTATTTGCTGCATGTCGGCGCACAGAAGGCAGCCCAAACCTTCCTCTCAGAGATTCGATGGGAAAAGAATATAACCCTCGGTGAGCCGCCCGGGTTCCTGCACTCCTGGTGGTGTGTATTCTGGGATCTTTACTGCGCGGCGCCCGAGAGAAGGGACACATGCGAACACTCGTCCGAAGCTAAGGCCTTCCACGATTACGGCTTTGTCAATTCTGGTTATGGAGTCAACGGTATTGGACACAACGCTGGACCGGCGCCCCCAAATGACGGTACGATCACAATTTTCAAAGTTAATCTGATTTTTTTGATAAAAACATATGATCTTGTATGTAACTCAGAAGTGGCTTAGTAGGGCACTGATTTCTTATCTAGTTGAGTAAATAGTGTGTGTTTCATTGTATTAAAAGCACGTACCCTTTGTCCTGGAGTGTATTGAACGATATTCTTGAAGATAATCACGAGGTTATGCTAAAAATGTTCACCTACTTTACAAGTAGTTAGGTAGGTAGGTATAGTTTTTATAATACTAAAGTACTTAAATATGGAATTTAGGTCATAAAAGATTTGTACCTAATTTTAATCACAACTTATATTTAACCCGTATAAAGGATAAGTAATAAATGCACTTGGGACCCACGCACAATATAGACTCTGCCTAGTATGGGGTCCAAAATATAATCATAGTATACATTAATATAGTATGGCCACTCCCTGCTCCTCTAAACCCCCTTAAAAAATTAAAAATGTAAGTGAAAAAGTGTGTTTAAAATTTTAAGGGGTTACTCAGAATCATGTATAGAATATAGGAAAAATATTGAAAAAATCTGATCAATTTTTTTTTTCAGTTTGCCATAATAAATCTGAGTAGCAAATCAAAATTTTTTATGGGAAACTCAAAAAAATGATTGTAGATTGTAATTTTTCAATATTTTTCCTGTATTCTATACTTGATTCTGAGTAACCCCTTAATATTTCAAACACATTTTTTTTAACAACCTGTATCACTAATATTATTTGTTCATTAATGTGTGTACCTTCTGGTTGATATTACAAATCCAATGTGGTTGTTGATAACTCATATCATCCCCACTGCTCCCCACTCTTCCCATAGTTAGGGAAGGTTAGGTCTTACTCGATGTACAGGGCCCAAGTCCGGATTGGTGGAGTTTGTGGGGCTAGTGGCCAACCCCAGTGTCAGAAGTTTTTGTGCAGTCTAAAAGGTCCCCTGACATGGCTTAACAACTGCTATCCAGTGATATAACAGACATCAAGGGCTTAACATGCCTTGCTAAGCTTGGAAACGGTTGAGATAAATACCACTGACAGTCAAACCCATCCAGGTTGTAACCATGTCTGTAGTCAGTTAACCTGCAAGAATGACACAACCACAATGCTATAGATGATTAATATATTCTGTATATTCCCAGTTAACTAATCTGTCAATTTAGAATTGACTAGTTGCAGCGTAGACTAGATCAAAATCAATAGTTGGCCCATCCTTCTCTAACGCGTATATCTATATATGTATGTATTTAAAAGTATATATGTATGTATATCAGTCTCTGGTTCCCATAGTACAGGGAATCCTAATTTGGAGCCAGATGACCGTGTGTGATTTGCCCCAGATATTATTATTATTATTTGATTGGGTCACTAAAATTGATCAACGTATTGTTAAACTATGATTTCCAAACTTCCAGGCATGGGTGGAGGTGGTATGCCACCAGGCTTCTTCCCCAACTCATCGCTACGACCGTCACCGCCAGCACCGCATCCAGGGTCACAGCCGTCACCGCACGGGCCACAGCCACAGCTGATGGGGACGGGTCAGCCATTCATAGGACCATGGTACTCAAGTGGGCCGCGCGGTGCAGTTAGAATGGGAATGGGAAATGACTTTAATGGACCACCAGGTAAGATATTTTTTTCTGTCACTCTCCAATCAAAATTCAAGGCTGTTTTAGAAGAATACAGATATAGCAACTGTAAGCTACTTATCTTACAGCTCGCGTCACGTAAAAAGAGCGCTGGTGGGCGTTCCGAGGGCACAACAGTTCACTCTGACAACAGGATAGCATAATATAAATTGCGTAAGTGTGAAAGAGAGGGTACTAAACAGTTGCTGTCAGAATGAATCCTCGGAACGCCAGCCAGCGCTCTTTTTACGTGACGCGAACTATAAAGAATGTAGAAAGCAGAAATGGATATTCAGTCAAATTGAGTGTAATTCTTAGTGTGCTTGAGACCGAGCTGATTTATTTGGGCTATGAGACTGAGCTGACCTTTTTGAAATTTGACTGGGTTTCTTTTGAATAGTACAGAAGCCGTTCTATACTATACTATATGGTGTAATAAGATTAACGTAAAAACCCAGTAACTGGGGGTTTTATCTCAATGACAAACCCCCTCAATTCCATGTCCAGCAGTAGAAGTCTTGTATATTTTATTTACTTTTAATAAATTTATTCTGTGCCAAAAATTTGCGTATTTTGCCCTTTTATTTTCATAACTGTTATAAGGCATAATAATTCTGCCAATGTCAATGTAGTGTAAAAAAAACCTGACAGGAATTGTGATCAATGAAAGAAAACTATAATATTTTTTTACAAAACCAGTGCAGAGCCTTACACCACCTTATTTCTATAAACAAACACAAAACAATATACATAGGTAAGTTTTTATATCCATATTTCGTTCGGCAGGACAAGGCATGATGGGCAACTCTTTGGAGCGTGGCGGCGGCAGCGCGGGGCTGCTGGGGCCGCGCATGACGCCGCCGCGGCCCGGCATGGGGCCCATGTCGCCCGGCGCGTACGCCGCGGGCATGCGCGGCCCGCCGCCCCAGCCTCCAGGTGACTACACATACTTAGAACCCACACTTTTTAAGCGAATGGACTATAAGGTAGATAAATTATCAAAGGGCGATATGAGTGAATTGACTATACGTCAAAGTACGACAATGTTTGAGTGAATGGACTTTACATCAGATAAAGACCGACACTGTTTGAGTGAATGTACTTTACAGTAGAAACAACACACTTATAAAAGGGCCGACATCTTTGAGCGAGTGACTACAATAGATACATAAAACACATTTAACAAAAGCCCATGTCGCCCGGGTCCTCCGCCCCAGCCTCCAGGTGAATACATACTCTATAGAAGGCGCGACACTATTTGAGCGAATAAATGTTATAGTAGTACTTAATATAACGATACACACATTATTTTCCAGTAATAGTATGTATTGTTGCAATGATATAGTTTTCATTGCTCATTTCATCCGCAAGAGGGCGCATGAGTGTTTGTACAGTTCCGGTCTCATCACCGAATTGAAGGTACCTCGATGGTTTGTCGATTGAAATCTCCTTTGGTTTTGATATTGCACCCGCCCTATTCACTTCCCATTTCAGCAGTACAAGTTCCGGGTTCTCTTTGAAACTTCAACCATATTATTACAATCGCAGCAGTAAGCGCTTCTGTCGATCTTATTATTATTATTATTATAGCTTAGCAGGCAGGCAGTTAGTACAACTGATTATGCCTGTATCCAGTTATTGTTTTTGATCTTCACATGTTGATATGTATTTATCCAGTTACTTAAGAAATGTCTGTGTTGGTTGTTGTGCGAGAAGGAGATTTGCAGTTTCAGATGGTGTCCTCTTAAGTGACAATTTTTGCTGCGTTCGAACATCTCCTCAAATTCAGGCAAATCGTAATGTCCATTCAAGATCTTAAAAGTTTCAATGAGGTCACCGCGCTCCCTGCGATCCTTTAGGGTAGTTAGTTTAAGTCTTCTTAATCTTTCCTCATATGGTAGTCTCTTCAATTGTCTTGGTATCTTGGTGAAACTGCGCTGTACCTTTTCAAGCAGATCAATGTCCTTGGCAAAGTAGGGACTCCAGACTTGGAAGGCGTATTCTAATAGAGGTCTAATGTAGGTTTTATAGATCTTTTAGATCTTTCGTCATCAGCCAAAAAATATCCACTACTGGCAAAGATTTCCACGACGACTGGTTTTGCACTGCCCATATGCGGTGGCTTCACTCAACCTTCAGCAAGTCATAGGTCTACGTAGTGGGGAATTCCTATTTAAAATGTAAAATTATTATTTATTTATTACCTTTTTTATCATCTATCATTGCAACCTCCACCAATCCGGACTTGGCCCCCGTGTGTGGAGTATGGCCTAACCTTCCCCATGTATGGGAAGAGACCCGTGCCCCTGCAGTGGGGACGTAATGGGTTGTTAACACTACCTTTTTTAATTAACATGTAATTTACAAATTACCAATAAATATGGATTATGGAGGCCTGTGTACATTACATCTTCTGATGCGCGGTCGCCACTCGAGAACTTTAATGCCCCAATGGCCATCTGTTCTACGAGCTATGTGCCCTGCCCACTGCCACTTCAGTTTAGCGATTGATCCATACCAGTACAGAGCCAGCACCAGAAGTTCGGATCCGACTTGCAGTCAGTCATCTAGAGTTATATCCATCATATTATGTATTGTATATCAGTCTCTGGTTCCCATAATACAGGGAATCCTAGCTCGGGACCAGATGACCGTGTGTGACTCGGAAGCCTTGGCCATCTTCTCAAAGTTGCTCGCGTGTACAATCTAGCTACACAAAAAAAGTTGGAAATTATTTTGCACCAAGAGATTCTGATGTAATGGATTTATTTCTTACTGCAGAAATCATATTTTTTATAACGAAAATTTTGACTCTTACAATAGAAATATATCATTCTTGAAGGCCGATTCAAGAAACCCATACTCTCCATTAAAAAAAACATGTTGCATATATGTATGAAAATTTTTCTATTTTCATGAATGAAAGGAATTGTTTTTACCGTGTAGCATCGTTACTTAGGTGCTGTCAAGCGCACAAAATTAAAAAATAAAACTAAACATCCCTCTAAAATCAGGTATGCCCCCAATGGGTATGGGACCGCGCGGCGCGTGGGCCGGCGGCGGCAGCGGCGGCGCAGGGGGCGCGGCGCCCCTCAATTACAGCGGGGGCTCCCCGGGGGCCTACGGAGCGCCCCCCGGATCCAACGGCCCCCCTGGCCCCCCCACACCGATAATGCCAAGCCCACAGGACTCTTCGAATTCAGGTATGTAGTTAGGGGTTTAAACGGTGGCGGTGCAGGGATTGATTGTGTCACCATGTTTTGGTATCAGTTTACGATTTGGTACCTTTTTTTGGGTACCATTTTTTATTTTTGTTAACAAACTTTAATGTTGTTGTTTTTTTGTTGGTGTTGTCTTATTAAATGGGGTTGAAAATTAAAAGCGGATGGCGCTGTCATAGCTGTTCTTTAATTTGATCTAGTCGAGTTACTCAACAATATGTAAATTGTTTACAAAAGTAATTAAATATTTAGTGGATTTGCTCATGTTTTTTTTACTAAAGCTCAAAGATTTGGTTCATACTCTTACAGAAGTAATAAAAATGGCGATCTATATTATTTTGCTATGGTACAAGCTATGCTAGCGCTATTTTGACATTTGCCGACTTTGTGCAGGTTCCTAGTACCAAAATCATTTGAAATCTTGACATTTAGGATTGACGTGTAAAATGTACTTATAATTAAATTCTTTATCTGTTAATGTCTACTTGGACTGGAACTAAAATGTTGACCAGTTTTAAAATCGCCGCGAATTGAAAAAAAAATCTAACTGAAATACATTGTTTTTTCTACAGCTTTATATTGCAATAATACTAAAACTGGTACCAAAATATCGGTTACCGAGAACGCTTCTAGTGTTAACATGTGTTTTCTCAACGAAGGGGATTGCTTAGTTGATATTTTGTGACAACATTTTTTTTTTGTAAATATTTGAAACGAAAATAAGAGACATTAAAATATACATTTCGCTTTTTGAGGCTGTAAGGTGTTGACAAAGTGCTATCAATTCAAAAATAAAATTGTCTCGATGGTAGTATTAAGCAATATACTATTAGGTATGTATACAGATTCAGTTATATTGGTTATTGGCGCTGCCTGTGAAAACCAATATATGAAAAAAAATTCTAAAATCTCAAAGTGGTTTTCTAATTTCCGTACCATCGACAAATAAAATGTTGTCATTTTTGTATTGAAGTTTAAGCAATTTTCCTTGAATCAACAACCAACTGATAACGACGAGCTTAACGCATTGATCAATCGAAAACTTCCCCTCAAAAGAGATTTTAACATTATTATTTAGACATTTCCAGGTTATTTTTATTACATCACTAAACCAGGTATTTGACTGTGGCACTACCTAGAATTTTGTAGATTTTCGTTGATAAGCGCCTATTACAAAATTACGACTTGAGGTCGCGTATTTTCTAAAGGTTTTATGTGTATATTTACGTATGAAAAACGAGTGATATCAAATAAACAATATTTAAAAACGGTTATGTTAAAATAAATGGCGACCGACGAACGGACGACTCGGTCGTACGACTTAATACTAAGTCTTCGTGCAAGGAGATGACCGAAACATACGCTATTCTTTAAATTTTCGTACGTCGGCTTATCGGCTTTCAACGGAGTATCGTCTAAACATGCAGTCTGTCTGAGGGTTTGGCATCTTTATGAATTCGGAAAATCCTGGCTAAAGAACTGTCATTTTTGACATTGTTTTTGAGCAATATTTTGACTTATCAAACCAAATTCATGAAGAACCATGTATACGTAAGTCTTTAGTTTTACAACGAAAAGTCATACGACCGATTGTCGTTCGTGCAAACGTCAATATTTCGAAGTTCATTGGTTTTTCTGAGTATGTCTTTATTTATTGGGCGCTCGTTAACGATCATATTGTTATTGTTTTTTTTTTGTTTATAAACTGTATAGTGAACATTTTTATTTCTCCTTCACTTTACGTTTCGCTTGCTTCATTCTCGCTTAATCTTGGTTCCGTGCTTTGGGTCACTGTTATTACGCTTTATATGTTCCTTTCTCCGATTATGTTAAGTCACTTTACGATTTTGTATTTTCCTTTTTTATAGTTTGATGGGGATGGCAAGTGTCTTGATAATTATCTCGTTTTAAAACAAAATCAGTTCCCTTAATATTTAACCTATTCACCGCCTTTTATTTCTCTAATTCAGTTATCAGTTATTATCATTCACACGCCACGCCCATTATCATTATATTTTATCGATTTAATAAGACAAATATTTGTCTAAAAATATGTAAAAATTAAGATTAAGATACGATTCATTGAATCATAATTTGAAACATTTTATGACAATTACTCGTACAATGGTCGGTGACAATATGGTACGACAACTTACGACGGTAGGCTTACCGCATAGGAAACATTAAAATCTATTGCATTAAATTCAGACGTATGCGATTTTAGAATTTTACGTTGTGTTTCAAAAGTAAGGGTATGCTATCTGAAAGAGTATCTAATTGATGTGACGCTTGTCTAAAAGAGTTTTAAGTATTTAGTGCACTAGATTTTAAAGAATTTTTTAAGAACACAAAAAATTCGTCCGACGACGGGCCCGCGGTCGCGCAACAAAACATTTAATGTTCCAGTTATTATACATCAATTTGTGTGACGCTTTTCGATTTCCATTCACATAGAACTTTACTTTCACTGATCACTACTCCTTTGTCATCGTGATTCTTCCACTACATTGACATTGGCGGAATTATTGTGGCTTAAAACAAGAAAAGGCCAACAATATAATTTAAAATATTACGTTTGTCACCTAAGAGCTACGAGCGGGCAAAAGGAACGTTACATCAATAAAGGAGATTAAATTTCTATGACATCTAGTTAGTACATGTAAGTTGACGGTATTGTGCACTCAGGCGGCGACAACATGTACACTCTGATGAAGCCCGTGGGCGGGGGTCTCGGCGCGGAGTTCCCGCTGGCCGGGGAACATGCGCCGGCGCACAGCATGCCACAGCCGCCGAATGCCGAAGGTGCGCTAGAAGTGTGCGCGGCCTATAGCTAGGGTATTGTAGATTTTTGGACGGAAATCTTTTTCTTCTTTTTTTTTACCTAGCGTTATTCCGGGCCAGGTACAGATATACGATAATAAATAAATAATTATGATTTGGACTGCGATTTGACGAATCCAATCTTGAACGAAAGATTCGATAAACGATAATAAATGATTTTGACTGCAATTCGACGCATCAAATCTTGAACGAAAGATTGAGTGATTATAATATCTTGAATTTAGGAAGCCTGATTTGATTAGGGAACCAGTAAGGATATCTGAAAAAATGTATGAATCATAACTTTCCTAATTCCGATTACACTTTCCTTAAGTACTACCTTTCTTTTCTAATTAGGCTTTCTAAATTCTGGATAGTGTAATCGCTACGTTAATTTTACTTATTTAATTTAAGTATTAAATAACAAGGTAAGAATTTAAAAAATAAGGCTTCATCCTTGCACCGTCATTCATCTTCTCTTTTTCAGGGATAACGCTAAGTAATAAATGATTATAATAAATGGTTAGGACAGGAATAAAAAAAATAACCTGGTATTTCTTTCACGCACTAGGTAAATCTTTTGTTCAAGATTTGCTACATTCGATACATTCGATATTACCAGATACATTCTATATTACCAGGGCTCCTTATTGCTGATTGAACACGTCAAAAAAACAAAATATAGAAAAATAAAGTAGGACTGTTTTATTGAACTTTGTAAGATTCCAATAATTGAAGTTTCACATTACCTACTTATATGAAACAATAAAAAAATATTTCCTATCTTTTGCTGTCGTCCAAAAATCTACTTTTAAGTGAACGGCGTCTCTAGTAGACAAGAGTGTTTTTGCGTTAAAACGTTATCCGTTTTCAGGTATATAATTATGTTCGTATTTGTAATATTATGTTTGTAACAACATAGGCCGCGCATGACTTACCAGTTCAATACTAAAATATTTTTTATCATAGAAATATATGAATAATAGCGAGTGTTTATGTATCGATACGTATTTCTAATGAGGTTAAGTTTATTTTTAAGTTTTTAACACCAATACTTGCTTTTAAGTATTTTACTTTAGTATTAAGGGAACACAAAAATAAAGTTTAAGGAGAATGAAGCAAATTTATCGAACATTATAATTTTAGGTAGTTTTTCGTCACTTTCAAATTCCATGGTTTCAATGGATTTTATTATTTGAAATAAAACTTATTTAGGATTTTATAATTTATTTATTTATCTTTTATTATGAACAGTTTTTTATTATTTACCTTTATTGTACCGATATGCATACCGATATTATTTTAGTTGACGTGAATGCACGTCCGGATGTGAAAAGATGATAAAAATTTTGCTGATAACTACAGGCAGAGACTTTCTCAAATACCTGAATAATAAAATGAAGTCGATTTTTTTTTGCGAACTGATTATTTATGATATTTTCCTTTAGTTCAGTTTCATCAGTAAAACAATTCAAGGTTAAATATATTTTAGGTATTTCAGAAGGGCCTTATATTTTGCCATTGCGACTAAAACTAATGATCGGTATACAAGGGTTAACGAAACGAAAATTGGTAATATGAAAATTTGTTTTACAACTTTAGTAAAATTTATAAAAAAACTTCTTAGACAAAACATTCAAATTATTAGACAACTTAACGTTACAAAAGAGTTGTAGATTTTTTTTAAAAGAAAACCTCTGCAAAGTGCAAACCCCCTTAATTGGGTATTCTTCTCATATAACTGACTAGAAAACTGTTTAATGTTCTACAATATGAAATGACATTGCAAAACAATTTCGGTCTTATGATACGAACTTAGTTCATAAACTTATTTATTTGTAAGAAAAGTCCAACATCGTTTCGCGCCTTCAGTCAAGTTCTAGATCAAAAGTTGATCCTTTTCACGAGTCGAATAACCAGTTGGGCAGTGTTTTTCAACCTGTGGGTCGCGATTTCAACCTGTGGGTCGCGAAGCCTTTCTCAAGGGGTCGCGGGTAAAAAAAGTAGTATGTAGGTCTTACACTGCAATGAAAAAAATACGATTTTAGTGAAAAGGCTGACCCTGTTTATTTTTGAACAATTTGTCAAAATGCGGTTCTGTTTTGGAAACTATAATAACTAAATCATTTTCTAGTTGAAGAAAATTATAAACGTACCTAGTCTTTCAAATCACTGACATTTTGTATGTTTATGGGCTATTATGTCTAGGGGGGGGGGGGGGAAATTTTTTTTTTACTTGTAAGGGGGTCGGGTAATGAAAAAGGTTGAAAAACACTGAGTTAGAGGTTTGCTTTTCAATATTATCATCACTTTTTTTTGTTACACTTACGTAGTAATTAGATATTATGGACGTATGGTATGAAAAGTCAAGGTACAAGTCCGAGACCGGCTGCAAGTCGCCGACCACACGCGACAGACGACAGACCACATTTATCGACCGCAAGTTACACTACTGGTCTCTATGAAAGTGATTCCGAGCGCGGCGACATGCGGCGGCTACACGCAGCGACTGCAAGTCGCAGGACCAGTAGTGCGGCCGACTGCAGAGCGGTTACACGCATTTCTTTTCTTTTTTTGCATATAATAACAACAATTCGTCGTCATCTTCCTCCTCTAACAAATGACACAGTAAATTATTGTTAAACACGTCCGATATTGTGACTCGCGCGAAGGTACGGAAACGACAGGGTACAAAAGCTGACTGAAGTGCAGTCGCGTTTGGAATGACGGCGGCAGCGACATGCGGTCGACCGCAGCGGCCGGCCGCAGTGTCGCCTGCGGTTGCCGCCTGCAGCCCGTCTCGGAATTGTACCTTCAAGGTCCCTAACCCTAGTACCTGCCATTATTTAGATTACAAGACGTCTATACACGTCCACAGGACTAGGAGGCGTGGACGGTATGAAGTCGTCGCCCGGCGGCGTAGGAGGCGGGGGGCCCGGCACCCCGCGAGAGGACTCAGGATCCGGCATGGGTGACTACAACTTGAGTGAGTATCTGACCGACGGCCTATGACGTCCTAGTGTTGTACCTCGTATTTTATTTTACCGTATTTTTGGCCAATAAATTGTTTTTTAGACAATTTTGTTTTGTTTCTTTTTTTTTGTTGTTGTTGTTAGGAGTGATATATTAGACCCCTTTTGTGTAAGAAAAAAAACAATTATAACTATTCACAATGTAGGTTTTTCTCAGAATGAATGCACAGAATTGTTCTGCATAGAATTACGTTAGTGAGAAATGTCTTGGATATAAAGAATTCAATTTTTAAACAACATTGATATAGAATTCGTTCGATGATTTAAGAATGGTGTAAAAGGGCAGTTACAGTCCATCTACGATCTTTTGGCAGGTAGTGAAAGGTCGGAACTAACGCCGCCATCTTGAAAAATGACACTATTTGTATGAAAGAAATGTCAGATTTGCGACTAAAGCACCGCTCTGTCAATGTCATCCATCTGTCAAAAGATCGTAGTGAGACTGTATATTAGGAATCCCAACCCGTATTGATGCCTCTGTTGCATCATTCTTAAATAATTTAACAAGGTTTAAAAAATAAAAGTTATTATACAATAATTAGACATTAAAAAAATGTTTGTGGAAAAAATAACTGAGAAAACCTTCCGAAGGTTTCGGCGGTCCCGGCGGCGACCAAAATGATCAGACAGAGTCGGCGGCCATCTTGAAAATCAAGGAGAGCATGCAGGAAGAGGCAAAACGATTCGAGAAGGACCCCGATCATCCGGACTATTTCATGCAGTGAATTAAATAAATAAAAAATATACATATATATAACGCCGCCAACATGCTAGACAAAATATGAGGATGTTACAAAAAAAAAAACTTTTCATCTCCCTAAGATATTTCGCTAGATTTTTGTCGTAAAACTCTATGAAATTATAATACCACAGTAAAAATTTAAGCAAACTAGCGATATATTTTAGAACGTTGATTTATGAATTTTCGTTTTTTTTTGTAATTCGCTTATACAGGCTGTGAATCTAGTCGTGCGTCAAATTTTAATCAGTGCTTCTACTCCTGATTCTGATCAACTTTCCCCAAGGAACCCATAGTCAAATCGCAAAAATAATTTTGGACTCTTCATACAAATCAATCAGCCGAGCGGCCAAATTAGTATAAAGAGTCCTTCATTTTTTTTGCGATTTGACTATGGGTTCCTTGGGGAAAGTTGATCAGAATCAGGAGTAGAATCACCGATTAAAATTTGACGCACGACTAGATTCACAGCCTGTAAAAATAATAACTCTTTCGGTCTCTGAAAATGATCTCAAAATTTTTTGAACATGTAACTGGCAAGTTGGCGCGTCTCCTTCGTTATTATTCCAACGATCTGATAATACTGCCCTCGTCAGAAAAAAGGCCGCAAAATACAGGGTTATTTTTGGACCCCCCACCAAAACTTGACAGTGGCTTCTACTCATGAAACTGAGCAACTTTCCCCAAGTAAACAATGGTGAATTCGCAAAAAAATTTTGGACATCTCCATACAAAATTGGCCGATCATGTGATCAAATTAGTGTTAAAAGTCCAAATAAATTTTTGCGCGAATTGACCATTGGTTACTTGGGGAAAGTTGCTCAGTTTCGTGAGTAGAAGCCACTGTGAAGTTTTGGTGGGGGGGTCCAAAAAGAACCTTGTATTTTGCGGCCTTCTTTCTTAGAGAGCAGAATAGTGGTTTTGCTTTTTTGCCTGCACACATGATTACTTGTAATTTAATGATGTTTTTTTTTTTGAAAGTCGAGCGTGTTTCTGTTTATCTCTCATGTTTTTGAAACTATGGGATGCATTGAAAAAGTGTAGCCGTATACAAAGGGGAATTTCTACTTATGAATCTGATAAAATTTTGTTCTACGCCTTTTGTAATCGCAATAAAATTTGTTATAATTAAAAATGGATTCATGGATGGGTCAACTTTGTGAAGTCTAATTTTTATGGGAATACAGGGTGAAATTGTAATGGCGGACCAAATTTTAACTGTGGCTTCCAGTCGTGACACTGAACAACTTTCTCTAAGGAGCCAATTCAATCGGAGCAAAAAAAAAATTGGACTTTCTATAGAAAGTTGGCTTCCAAGGTCATTGGTTTATATGAAGAGTCCAATTTTTTTTGCTCTGATTGAATTGGTTTCTTAGAGAAAGTTGTTCAGTTCCATGAGCAGAAACCACAGTTAAAATTTGTTCCGTGATTTCAATTTCACCCTGTATATCAAAGTCGCAGAACAGAATTTTCTAGAAGTAGAAGTTCACTTTTGCATATGTATCTCTGTAAAGATATTACAGGGTCATTCTGAAATAGTTTGTTTTTTTACTTGTATCGGGTCTTTCACTTAGAATCTCCTCAAAGATCCTAATCTCGTAAGGCCCAACGTCCTATTTTTAGGACATAGGTTTAGTAGTAATACAGTCACAACTACTGATGTGCCATGCCCGGGAATATTCCCGCAAGACAGAGACAGCGCTCTGTATTACATATAGCGCCGTCCCTTGGGAATATTCCCATGGGAATATACCCATGGGAATTTCCCAAAGGACGGCGCTATATGCAATATAGAGCGCTGTCTCTATCTAAGGGGAATATTCCCAGTAACGGCACATCAGTAGTCACAACTACCTAAGATTTGAACCGATTTTCAAACTGTATAACGATTCTCCCCTGTTCACCTTTGAACACGACTGACTCGGTGGCTAAGTGGTTAGCGATCCTGACCTCTGATCTGAGAGTCGTGGGTTCGATCCCCACACACGGCAAACTTTTCTGTGATGAGCAGAATTGTTTGCTCTGAGTCTGGGTGTATTATATCTATATATGTATGTATTTAAATGTATATGTGTATGTATATCAGTCTCTGGTTCCCAAGATACAGGGAATCCTAGTTAGGGGCCAGATGACCGTGTGTGATTTGTCCCAGATACATTATTATTTGAATATTGGCTACATTTCTGAATGAACAACATTTGAGTTCAAGCGATAGGGTATTTTTTTTAGGTCGTTAGGCCGCAATTGCTACCTGCCTAAATTTAGCCTTGGGCCTTACGAGGTTAAGGAACCTTTTTTTTTAAGACAGTGTTTCAAACAGCCAGGTATTTTGCAGACGATCTTTTTTTTAAATACCCTAAACTGTTTCAGAGTGATCTTATAAAAATATTTTCTTTTTTAAAATTAACTGTGACAGAGGTTAAACAGTAGATGTGAGAATGAGTATCATGCGCCCCTTTCTCGGTAGAAATGTATTATTACTTAAATTAATGTACTATCAATTATGTTTAGTTATTAGAATACAACATTTCAATTTTTTACGCCCATTTTTTTTCAACGTTAAATATGCAATAATAAAACACCTACGTTTATTTTATTTTATTTTTTAAATAATTACATGTTTTTTCAATTTTTAATTTTTCGTTAATGTTTTAGTCTTTACAGGGCAAAGAGCCTTTGCTAACTCTGCGAAAAAATATTAAATATATTTTTTATTCGACCTAAGACGAAGGCTTTATACTTTGTACAGCCTTTTAAACGCTAACAAAGAAAAACAAAATATCTCAAAAATATTTAGTCTTAAAATGGTGGCATTTTATTATTGTCTTTTCTATTCTACACAAGACAAAAAATTGGGGGTAAACATTTGGAATTTTGACAATTATTTCGAATAAAGATTTTATTCTATTATTTGTATGTATTGCTTTACATAGATATTATATTTTGATTATTTGATATGTCGTTCTCGGTTTCGTAATTGTAACTGTGGCATGTATATTTTTTGAATTTTGTTTAATTTTCAAAAAACGTGAATGTTGAAATAAATAATATAAAAAAAAACTTCGAACATATTGGTAAATAAATAAAAAAATATCTAGCAGCGCAACATTTACGTTTAATAACATTTATGTGCCACAGTTAATTACTTTTAAATAATATTTTCACTTAATATTGAGAGTAGATTGTTGACAAAACTACTGATCTTTGGGGGTTTCTCAATGGTGTTTACTATGAGCAAAAAAAAAAGAATGAGCTCTGAAAAAATATACTTTCTAATCCATATCAAGTATTCAGCATCACAAAATCGGAACAAAGTTGACAAAACAATTCAGGGTTGCATTGAGAAATTACTACTACGGGATACAATTGTATCAAATTAAACTGACAACATGATGGCAACACTGACTTAACTGTCATCTATCATTTTATGCTTGAAAAATGTACCTTCTAAGAACTAAGTAGGTACAGTAGTACACGAAAAATAAGGCGCGTCGATCATCTTCGTTCGCGCAGACAAGAACAAACTATCGACGGAAACATCCGAAACAATCAAGGCACGGTGACAGCTTTCTGACAGCTGACCATTTCATTGAATCAAGCGCTAAATCAATAGACCAATAGCGGCAGAGATTTTAGCAACGTGTAATTGCGGATGACAATGAAGCTACTTGATTGGTCCATCAGTTTCCCGCGTAATTAAAATTTTGTCTACTGCGCAGGTACATAAGTAAGCCTTGAATGTGTATTACTGTATGCATGTAATTTTATAAAATTGGAAACTCTTGTAAAACACTGAAAAACTCATTAAGAATTTGAAATATTGACCGGAGACCGCGCGTATCATGTGTTAGCGGTAACTTCCTTCAGCATAAACCTCTTCCATATTTAAATAACTAAATATTTAGCGTACGTTTTGTTTTAAGCTCTAAATGTTCCTAGATTTGTATTTTTTTATAATTTTTAAGATATCACGGTTTAAAGCAAGATTGTCAGAGTGTGTGCGGTACCAATATTGCAAAATGCGAATTGATTAAGCGGTGCGGGACTTACTTGAATGTACCTAAAAGTAAACACTGTTCCGGTACTGGTCTGGGTTGCCACAACTGAATATCTAAATGGCACCTAACTTTTGAAAGACTTGATGTATTTGCTCTCAATGCAAGCTCTTCAGGAGATTTGCTTGTTGAATTTCTAAAGACCTTTAGCCAAAATTTTAAAATTTCTAGGATGGTCGAACAATCGATTGATTCCGTGAAGTAAGTATAGCAAATAAATAAAATATCCCAAAAAACATTAGTTAATCTCATTTATTTTGTGAAATGCAGGGTATTTTTAAACAGCCTAAAAGCGCACAATTGTAGGTCGAACTATTCATAAAACCGAACCAGTTTCTCTAATGATTTCGTCCCAGTATCATTTCATCACAGTTCTAACGTTTGATGCTAATCTTTCAGAAAGTTCAGTTTTATCTACAATTTGCCCGCTTTTTAGCTAATAAAATCGTCCTGTATATTTTTAACATCATTTTTTCACCGCAAATGGTACCGTTTTTGTGTTAGGTTCCGTTTGGCGACAGAATTTGTCGATTTTCGAAAACGAATTCCTCTTTGAACGGAACAGGCATTTATTCGTGTTATAAATGATTTAATTATGGTTTTTTTTAATATTCTCACACACACAAAAAAAAATATTAAGTTAGAAACGCTAATACATAGGTACTACTTATAATTCGAACACCATGTGACGATATTGTATCTCTTCTGTACAATTAATTGTACCAGATGGTACCAATTTGGTGAAAATGGGTACCCGTGTGGTACCAAAAAAAATGAAACCAGGAATATTGCTCTTTTTCTTTAGACCGCCTAGTAAGGGCGCTGTTTATTTTTACTGCTATTTTGAAACTTTTTTAAAATATCTGACTATGATTGATTTTTTTTTCTGTAATATTGATATAAGAGTAATATATCATTAAAAACTTCTTTATTTATTAAAATTAAAAATAATGTAGTGCGACCATGTCGGCGCTTAGAGTACGAATTACGATGAATTTTTTAAAGAAAAAAAAAAGAACATTTTGTACCATGAGGTAGAGAAGTGTAATAGATTTTTTATTAAAATCTGGTATCTATAAATGTAGTATAAGATTTTTTTTCGGGGTGTATGGATAATATCTGTATAAATTAGACTATTCATAGAGAGATTTTGGAGAGGTAATGTTAAGTTATAGAGCAAAAGCTCTGTCCATAGTTCTAAACAAGTTTGGGTTCTTTTAGTGAAACAAAAAAAAAATTGTGGTACAATGTACAGCATACGACGATAATCAATATTAAAACTCAAAAAATTGTACCCATTTTTGAATCTCGACTGACATTTGGGATAGTAAAATAACATAACCAGGACATGTAAATAAGTAAATTCGACGTGTAATATTAATATTGACGTGTGTATTTTTTCTTTTTATAATATTTATAGATTTTTCGAAAATGTGTTATTTATTTTTAAAAGGAAAGAAAATGAAATATAATTTTTAGCGAAATATACTTACACTAAACGGACCCAAAAATTGTAAATTTCACACAACGTTGAATTAAAAAAGAAATAGTTTTAAGTGAAATTAATTGTAAACTAAAAAGTAAGTTAGATTTCGACATTTGAAAGTTGAAATCTGTTTTATTTAATTGAAAATCGGATTTTATTTCTCTAAAATAAATCAACATTACCTACTTTTAATTAATTATGTGTAGCGTGAGGTTGTATGTTGTTTTAAGATATAATTTTATTACAATTAATAATTATTATTTTTCCTAATATTCGTGAGTTAGATAAATGAATTATTTTTTTCTTATCAATGTAATGTTTATATACTTACATAAATAGTTATTATATATTAAATAAGTTGTTTTATTTATTACAGTAAGAAACCTTTTATTGCGTATATAGTTATACCTAATTCTACGACAAATCGCGCCCCCAGCGCCAACATCGGCCCCAGCCGACAAAAATGTATGAAATCTCAAATCCTGGCGCCTGTGGTACGGAAACCGGTTGTGAAGGGTTAAACCAAAACCGAGGTCGATAAAGTGAACATAAACTAGGGACTATTTTGGTTTGATGTGAATTGATGGTTTGTGTATTGAAAACACAGGGTGTTAAAAAGTTAAGAGGTTACTCTGAATAGATTATCAATTAGGTGTAGTGAATCAAGAATTTGTACCTATGGGAAACTGAAAAAAAAAATCGGATTCTTTAAATATTTTTCTTGTATTCTATACTTGATTCTGAACCCCTTATAGATAAACGAACTTTTTAACGCTGTCCACAATTTAGATAGATAGAAAGCTTTATTTGTACAACTATTAACTTTTATACCTTATTACGGCCCTGTCCATATTATTCACAATTCTTAAAGGCATTGCGTGACAAACACGCCACATGGCTGCCTTCCCGCGGTTGTCGTCTTAACAAATTATTACAAAGGGTTACGAATCGGGGGCGGGCAAATATTGAACGGTAAGTCAGTACAGTCGGAGAGAAAAGTGGTTCGACGTCGTTTCGAGTACCTATCTTTGGTGGTATATCAAAGGATATATTTTATATAGGGTGTTAAAGAATGTGCGTTTGTGATTTTAAGGGGTGAATCAGAATCAAGTATAGAATCCAGGAAAAATATTGAAAAAATCCGGTCTTCTTTTTTTTCAGATTCTCATACTAAATCTGAATAGTGAATCCATTTTTTGTATGAAAAACTAAAAAAAAAACTGAAGAGCGGATTTATTCAGTATTTTATCTGGATTCTTTCTATACTTGATTCTGAGTAACCCCTTAAAAGAAGTATGGCGAACTGGGCCCCACCAAATAAAAAAAATCAAAGACGACCCATTCAGTTACGAAATTATTTCCATTATATATTTAAATATATGAGTATGTAAATTTAAAAAAATGGCTCCAGCAGAAGCAGGGAATCAGTACTTTAAAAAAGCCTTGATTCCACACTAATTCAAACAAAAACGCAGCAAGGTACCAAAAAAACGCAACGGTACAACAGACAACAGACCATAACAGCCACCGTTCATTCTGACAACAGGATAGCATAATATAAATCGCGTAAGTGTGAAAGAGAAAATACAAAACGGTTGCTGTCAGAGGTGTCCATTATTCCAGCGGAATGTTGTAGCTAATAAGAATGTGAGTATAGTAGGGAATTAGAGCATCATTAGGACTAATTGTGCGCCAGCAGCGGAATTTGTGCGTCTTATAATTTCGGAGATATTCATTAAAAACCGATTCCGCCAGGGTCACGTTCCCCCAGCGGCATGATTTGGAAAAAGACGGTCTAGCTCATAACAAAGTACATGACTGAGTAGCTTTCGTCGTGTTATAAATGTGCGCAAATAGCGGAATTTGTGCATCTTACGGTTTTCGAATTATTCAAGATTCCGCTGCAGTAACGTTTTTGGGTTTTCTGTATCTCGAAAACGGCTGATAGAAGAAATTTCGAAAAAAAACCCACTAGTACTCCTTAATTTGTGCGTAATTTGAGCAATGTTAGTTTTTTGAAAATTATGATATTTTTTTAGTAATTAATTTGTTTAGAAAAATCAGGAAATTCTGATTTACAAGGAAACGAGTGAAGTTGCAATCGAATAAAGAGCATTCAAATATTCCTCTAGTAGACCCTAATAATATCTGTAATTGTGGATTGTATTATCCAGTCAATTAGTGAGATATACCATTTAATTACGAAATTAATTTAGCGAAATTTTAAAGATTGAATTCAGTGCTTCTATAAGACTGTGAAACATGAAATTTTACATAAAATTAGAGCGTCCTGCTAGCAAGCTTTCCTGTAAATTTCAGCTTTGAATAACGTTGATTTAAAAAGATTTAGCCAAAAGAAGAAAGAACGAACATTTTCCCTATAACCCGACCAAATTAGAATGTATACGCGAAAGCGGCCGCGCCATACAAAAGGATAACCTTCTTAAATGAAAGGTATATTGAAGGAAGCTTTGTAAGTACAGTTGCGTGCAAATGTTTTATTGACGATTGTTTTCTTAGTACCTACGTACACGTATAGCGACCGGGACGAAGTTATCATAAAAGATACTTGTAATAAGATTTCTAGATAGTAAGTATCTTATCTAAGTCTTGCCGCCAAACATAAATGTTAACAGCACGGATGTGTTCCGGCATGAAGATAGCCAGTTCCCCATTGCGTTGGGGATTCTTTAGTAAGCCCGCTTCCATCATCGGCGTCATCATTACTCAGGTGAGATGATGCCAAGGGCTAAAAACAGAGGATTAAAAAAAATCAACATTAAGTAGTGTTTAATTTGTAGCATACTGATTAATAGTTCGAGAAGGTTAAAATAAAAATTAAAAAGAAGAATGAAACAATGAAGAGTCTGAGAGAAGAAAGAAAGAGATCTGCTAAAATCTGCCACACTATGTGGAACCCTGATATTATGGATAATTATGTATATGGTTCACCTACATAAAATTAATAAACGGGAAATTCCCGTACTACCTTGCATGAAACAAAAGTTGCTAGCTCAGAACCGAATTAAAATTATTTTCTAGTTAGCAAGTCATAAAAAAAAATATAACTTTTCTATTGCTATTTAAAAAAAGTATTTCCTTGAAAACTGCCAAAAACTTTTTTAAATCGTCAGCTTATTCTGCCTGAGTTAAAATTTAGTAGCCAAATCTGCCCAAATGGCAGAAATCTGCCACATGGACGGGTGCACATCTGAACGGGTTTCAAAAACACGGGAACTCGCGCGACGGGGGGAGCTCATCACCAGTACCCGTGCCCTGGGGGCTACCTGTGTGAGAAGCGCAGCTCAGTTCAAAGCGATAAGATAAACACTTTGATCAGAAATTAACAAAGCATTGATTTGATTATATCTGCTTTGCGAGAAATATACCTCAACACATAGAGGTAATAAAGTACTAATTACTTCTATGCTATTCTATGGTATGGTATTTGTTCTATGGTTCTAGGTAGAAAAAAAATATTGACGATTTAAAAGCATGTGCAAAGCATCTACTTAAACATTTTGAGTTTTATGCCGATACATCAAAAAGTTTGTTGTTCAAATTGTCGATGTTACCCAATTTTAGTTAATTTAAATATGACGCCAAATAATAAAACATATATTAACATCATATCAAAAATTTTTCTGCTTAATTGTCCAATTAGTTCTGGTTGTATGCTACCAATTTAGGAAGGTTATCCTTTTGTATGGCGCGGCCGCTTTCTCGTATACATTCTAATTTGGTCGGGTTATAGGGAAAATGTTCGTTCTTTCTTCTTTTGGGTAAATCTTTTTAAATCAACGTTATTCAAAGCTGAAACTTACAGGAAAGCTTGCTAGCAGGACGCTCTAATTTTATGTAGAATTTCATGTTTTATAGTCTTATGGGAGCACTAAATTCAATCTTTAAAATTTCGCTAACTTTATTTCGTAATTAAATGGTATATCTCACTAATTGACTGGATAATACAATTCACAATTGCAGATATTGTAAGGGTCTACTAGAGGAATATTTGAGTGCTCTTTATTCGATTGCAACTTCACTCGTTTCCTTGTAAATCAGAATTTCCTGATTTTCTAAACAAATTAATTACAAAAAAAATATCATAATTTTCAAAAAACTAACATTGCTCAAATTACGCACAAATTAAGGTCTACTAGTGTTTTTTTTTTTTTAATTTCTTCTATCAGCCGTTTTCGAGATACAGAAAACCCAAAAACGTTACTGCAGCGGAATCTTGAATAATTCGAAAACCGTAAGATGCACAAATTCCGCTATTTGCGCACATTTATAACACGACGAAAGCTACTCAGTCATGTACTTTGTTATGAGCTAGACCGTCTTTTTCCAAATCATGCCGCTGGGGGAACGTGACCCTGGCGGAATCGGTTTTTAATGAATATCTCCGAAATTATAAGACGCACAAATTCCGCTGCTGGCGCACAATTAGTCCTAATGATGCTCTAATTCCCTACTATACTCACATTCTTATTAGCTACAACATTCCGCTGGAATAATGGACACCTGTCAGAGGGCACTCTCGGAACGCGGCTCAGGAGTCAGTGTTGCCAGACTTAAGAAGCTGTCTTTGTTTTGGGGGATTCCAAAGTATAATAATAAGCTAATAATGATACAGTCAGCCATGGTTAAGATTTGAGATTTTCATACGTTTTTGTTGATCGGAGCCAACGTTGACGGTGGGCGCACTATTTGTCAAAGAGTAGTGTAGAGGTCAATAGGTTAAGCTCGGTCTCCCAGGTATAACCTAAAAAATGTCAAAAGGTCAGTTTCAAACATCGCTATTTCAAAGTTCTCCCAACTTGTGCAATAAACACACAATTTACTTTTTTGTTATTTGTAATCCAATATTCCAGAAATACCATGTATCATTAAAGAACGTTGATGAAAAGACTGGGTCCCAAAATACATGGCATCTCGCCATCATTCTTTCAAACGCACTTTTTTATATTTATTTTACATTTAAATTAGTTCTTGATACCAAAGGCTATGAATGTGCTCATGATAACAAACAACTTTCCCTAAATAACCCATAGTCAAATCGCAAAAAAAATTTTTGACTCTTCATACTAATTTGGCCGCTCGGCTGATCGATTTGTATGAAGAGACCAATATTTTTTTTGCGATTTGGCTATGGGTTCCTTAGGGAAAGTTGTTTGTTTTCATGAGCACATGCATAGCCTTTCGTATCAAGAACTAATTTAAAGTCGCCTGTATATACAGGGTGTAAGGGACAGGTTTCCGAAACTTTAAGGGCTTGCTCACTAGTTTTCGGAAACCTGTCCCTTACACCCTGTATATATTTATTTACATTCAAATCAGGTATCCCTAGATTCATACTGAGTTTAATTCTGAGGCATCCGTTCAGTTGCCTGCCAGTTACTTAAAGGCTGAGTAAGTAGTAATGCTTTTCTTTGCGACTGTACAAAACAAATCTTTGAATTATTTCCTACGTAATAACCCTGCAGTGCTTTGTTTAAGCGTACGTACTGCTTATAAGTTCATTGGTTTAAGCATCGTTTGTTCTTCAAACTATCAATAACTAATACGCTGAACGGTCACGTTATGATTTGACATAGTTATCTGTAATATTAACAAATGTTTACTGTATAAGGTTTCTAATTATATACCCTTGAAAATTCAAGAGAATACTTTCAACAAAATATTAGTTCTTAACTAGTTGTGTCACTGAAATGAACTACAAACTTTCGCGCCAAAGACTTTTTCTTAGTTTTTTTTTCTCAGCGACGCAAAATCTTATAAGTATAGGCTTCTCTAAGCATACAGCTTCGTTTTAATTATTTTTTTCTAAATCCCAACAATAATTGGTTTGATCACAGTTTGGCGCGCAATTTCTGTTTCTTTTTAAATGCAAAGGCATTTAACATGTATGCAGCCTAATTATCAATGTTAGAGAAATTGAGGATATTATTTTATGTTTTCCTTACCTTATTCATACCGTATTTATTACAAGAGTATATTTCGACTATTCTTATAAATAAAGTTGGTCGAAACTGCAACAGATGCCGATATTGCAATAACAATTAAACTGAAAAATGGAAGTTTTCTATTTATTTTTACTCGTTTTTCTTATAAACTTGGTTTGTGTGGCGTCTGAAATAAGTTTGAAGTTTGGTAAGTTTAAAAAAATCGGAGTGTAAGTAAACATTTTAGTATACTGTACTTATTTTTTTTTTCCATTTATATATTTATGTAGAACTGCCTCCGTGGCCTAGTGGCTAGTCTACTTGCGTCACATCAGGAGGTCGCGGGTTCGATTCCCGGCGGGGTCCAACTTTGTAGGACTCGGTTTGGTTGGTGGTTGGGCATTTTCGGAGCCCGCCTGGCTAGCTACCACCATCTTATCTAAGTCTTGCCGCGAAACATTAATGTTAACAGCATTGTGTTGGGGTACCTTGGTAAGCTCGCTTCCATCTTCAGCATCATCATCACCACCAGCTGAGATGATGCCCAGGCCTTACTTAGTGGATAAAAAAATACACTATTAGTAAGATTTGTCTTTCAAATGTCTAACATAGTGGTACCTACTTTTTGTTAGTTTGAATGTAGCGTCCAAACTTTTTTGAAATTTTAGTAAGGTAGTCATAGAAAATATCGTCCCTCGCACGACTAACTCTCCTATCTAATTTTTCATAAGTTTTTAAAAACAACCCTATTTCAATTAGATAAAGTCCAAACTCAAATAATTAAGGTTATAAGTAGTGATCGGAAATTCGGATGCAATTATACCTAAAATTGGGGAGCTAGCATAATATGCACATGCCGTTTTGAATAGAATTGGAAACTATTGGCCATACATATGTAGTGTTAAATGTTTCACATTTTAGCCCCCTATCACCTCCTAAAAGGATTACCGGTAACTCTGTGTATATAAAATAAGTTGTGGGTATAAACACATAATAGCTTATATAAAATTTTCAATAATATCAACATTCACTACAATCAGATCATTACAATTAAGAATCCCAACGCTTACGATCCCGCTCTCCCGAGATTTTTTTAAATGAATATCTATACATTTATTGGGAACGGCTTATCCATACTATTCTTTCTAAAAACGAAATTGCATCCTAATTTCCGATCACTAGTTATGAGATAGGAGAGTTAGTCGTGCGAGGGACGATATGACAAAAGGCTGATGGGCCACCTGATGGAATGTGGTATCCGCCGCCTATGAGCATCTATAACCCCAGAAGGGTTATGAGTGCCTTGCTGATACTTGACGGCTAAGATAGAATGCGTCTTATGCTGGTAATTGCTAAAACACAGCGCGCTACTTCTTCCTTCGTCGTCATATCCTCATGTCTGAGGGACGTGACCATCATAGGTCGCACGTGCCACCACAGCTCTCCAGGCCGCTCGGTCTTGAGCACGGTGAATGTTGGCCTGCAGTGTCATCCCGGTGACTTCTTTGATCGCGTCAGTCCATCGCATAGGCATGCGTCCTCTACTCCTCTTTCCTTCCATACGGCCAGTAATGATTAGCTTTTCCAAGCTGTCTGATATATTTCTGACCGTGTTTCCGTAGAATTTTAGAACTCGTTGTAATGCAGATGGTGGAGAGCGCGCTATTTAGAGGCAGGTATTGAGCGAGCAGTGGCACCCACCCAGTCGGACCTTGCATAAGGTTCTTCCACTGGCAAAACCACATTCCATCCACCCACACTCCACTCGAAAGTCATTGATCTACCATCTGCCACAGCATTCATCACGGAGGTTCATGACGCAGACCTGGCACCACAGATAGGACGAGCTCTCAAGGTCACCGAAGACTTGAGATCTGACATACGGGTCAGTGACGTCATCATACAACTTGATCGCGAGAACGAGGAGGAAAGTTACAGGAAATGTAAGTAAGGAGATTATACGTAACTCATCTCATGTTGATGTTTCTCCTTTGTTGCCCGACAAAACTGTTTTCTTCCAGTATGCTCCTCAATCGCAAAAGGCGTGTCTATGATAATCGATCTATCCTGGTCACCCTGGGAACTAGCAGAGCAGCTTGCCGCGGACTCAGGGTTGCCACTAGTAAGAACTCTGCTCGGATCGCAGCAGCTATTGCGAGCAATAAATGACTATTTGGAAAAGAGAAACGCTACGGATGCAGCCTTGATTTTAGAAAGTGAAAGTGGTATGTGATTTACTCCTGGCTCCTGCATGTTATATGGATAAGCGTAGGTATCTATATACCTATGTCTCATTCCGATTCACGAAATCAAAATGTTTTTTATGATATTTAAGTAAGTAGATGCTTTTACACATGGCTAAATGACTGCCATCTAGCGACGACGACGGCTTAACGTGCTCGAGATAAATGCCACAACCAGTCAAACCCATCCAGGCGATGACTGTGTCTGTAGTCAGTTAACCTGCGTGATCGACGCGACCACGCAAGCCGTACTGAGTCACGATCGCTTCGTGTTTTACCATTTATACTTTGGTATGATATGAAGTTACAAAAAGGGCTGTAGGTAAGTATAGAGAGTATTAAAAACAGTACGTCTGAAATTTTAAGGGTTAATCAGAATTAAGTATAGAATACAGGAAAACATTAAAAAAATCCGATCTACAATATTTTTTTCAGTTTCCCATACAAATTCTTGTTCCAATTTAACCCCGTACATTTTTTATATCCTGCATTATTTTTCAGATGTCGACAGAACTCTATACGAGCTCCTAGGTTCGTCCAACACGCGCGTGTGGGTGCACGCGGGTTTGACGCGTGACTCCGCGCGTGCATTAAAGAGCATGCGGCCGGAGCCGAGCTTTTACGTGCTGGCGGGAGGTAGCGGATTCGTTATTGATACCTATAGGAGGGTAAGTAATGGTACATTGTTCATCAAGGCGAGAAAGTGACCGAATACGCAGCCGAGGGCTTAATACACTCCAGTTGGGAATCGCACTTTCTTCCGAATAAAATAAAAAAAACTTTTTTTTTAAATAATGTTTGGAAAAAGCTAGTGGCCAGTATCATTTTCCGAACTTGGAGATAAAAACTTTTTGGCATTTTACTTATTTAGTTTGAAAATGAAAATGAAAATGAAAATATTTTATTCGAAGTAGGTAGCAGTGTACACTTTTCGAACGTCATTCTTTTATCTACCTAATACGAGGTTCCTACCACTCGGAACTCGTATACCCACCGTTTCGGGAAGTGTTTGCGGAGTGAGAAGAAACGGCGGGCCCTAAAGAAACTCCCTCCAACACATATTTTTTTTTAAGTCTTATATTCTATTACATCTTAATGCTAGATCAATAAATGAATTATACAATGTCATGTCTGTAAATAAAATATACAAAAATAAGAATAAAGAAAGGATTCAAAAGAGATAAAAGTAAAAATTGTTTGTAGCTAATGACTAACAAATTCCAAAAAACCAATGACAAGAGCAGGCCAGTTCACACGGACAGCACCCGATCACGAGTATAACGCGAGAGTCAGCCATCGCTCCCCTCAACCATATTTGAGGGAAGGGAACGACCCGGCTCCCGATACGCCACCATCCGCACGAACATTTAAGCGAGCATGCACCACTCCGATCAATGGACAAAGAAAAAGGAGAAGAAAATGTCTTACCGAATCCCTTCAGTTCTTTCACAATAGAGTTTGTATCTTTATTGTCTCACAATATGTCATGAAAGTGTTGCTGTGTTGGTTGGAGAAACACTTACCGTCCAAGCATTTCTATCATCTAAGTACTCACATGTCTTATAGTAAGCTTTATTACATAGTATCTTTTTTACATAACTTTTGAATTTATTCTCTGTTAGGTTTACAATATCTTCTGGTATTTTATTATACATTCGTATGCATTGTCCCACAAACGACTTACTAACCTTACTGAGCCTAGTAGATACAAGCTGAAGCTTACTGTTATTCCTGAGATTACGAGTATGTCTGTCAGAATTCAGTGTAAAGTGATTTAAGTTTTTTCGCACATACATTATATTTTCATAAATATATTGACAGGGAAGCGTTAGAATATTGATTTCTTTAAATTTTTCTCTAAGTGAATCTCGAGATCGCATTCCGTAAATCGCGCGAACAGCCCTTTTTTGTAGTACAAAAATAGTATTTATATCAGCTGCATGCCCCCATAAAAGTATACCGTAAGACATAATACTGTGGAAATAGCTGAAATATACTAGTCTCGCCGTTTCTATATCTGTCAGGAGCCTAATTTTTTTAACAGCATAGGCAGCTGAACTAAGCCTGCCTGCTAAAGTTTCTATGTGAGGACCCCATTGAAGTTTTGAATCTACGGTTATACCTAAGAAAACTGTTTTTGGTACGAATTCTAAAACACTACTAGCTAATGACACGTTTTGAGTTATATTTTTAACATTCGGTAAGGTGAAATTTATGCATTTAGTTTTTTTTGCATTAAGGACTAGGTTGTTCACGGTGAACCAATTGTGTACTTTACAAAGAGTGTCGTTTACTTCGTCAATCATATCAGTTTGTCTGTCAATTTTAAAAACTAGAGATGTATCATCCGCAAACAACACAAATTTAGACAGCGATTCAACCATAAAAGGTAGGTCGTTGATATAAACCAAAAACAGGAATGGTCCCAAAATAGACCCTTGAGGCACACCCATTTTAACGCGTGAGCCTGACGAATTTGTACCATTTATATGCACCTTTTGAGTTCTATTAACTAAGTATGACTCTAACAAATTCAAAGCCTTATTATTGACCCCGTAATGTTCTAGCTTTAAAAGTAAGGTTTTATGTTCGACGCAATCAAATGCTTTGGACAAATCGCAGAAGATTCCTATAGCATTTTGCGATTTTTCGAACGCATCATATATGTTTCTTATCAGTTCGACTCCTGCGTCGGTTGTCGAACGCCCTTTAGTGAAGCCAAACTGTAGATTATGAAGCACTTTATTAATATTGAAGTGGCTTAACATTTGAGTAAGAATTATTTTTTCAAAGATCTTACTAAGTACTGGCAGTACCGAGACAGGTCTGTAATTACTAGGGTTAGTTTTTTCTCCGGATTTGAATAAGGGAACAACTTTACTAAATTTCATAAGATCCGGGAATACACCACTTTCTATGCATATATTAAAAAGAGAAGCAAGATAAGGGGCTACAGTATCAATAACCGACTTTAACAAATTAACAGACATGCCCCATAAATCTTCAGTGTTTTTAAGTTTAAGTGACTTAAAGGTTTTTACAACTGTATAAGGGTAAATTTTTCTAAATTGAAAACATTCTTTACACTGATCTACATTTTCAGTCAGTAAACGTTGGGCGAGTACCGGCGACGAGTCAAGGTTTTCCGTTGTTTTGATGGGAATATCAGTAAAAAAAGTTTCAAATTCTTCTGTTACATCCGGTATTTTTGATATTAAGCCGCGATCTGTTTGAAGAATGTAGTCTTCCTTACGCGGTTTTGTTTTTCCCGTTTCTTTATTGATAACGTTCCACACAGCTTTAATTTTATTTTCAGAGTTTTTAATTTTTCTTGATAGAAAGTTAGATTTTGCTGATAAACAAACTTTTTTAAATATCTTTGAATATTTTTTAACATATTCTATGAACCCGCTGTCAAAATTTATAATCTTTTGTTCATAAAGAGAAAACAATTTTTCTCTACTTTTATAAATACCAACTGTTGCCCAATCACTAAACTTAAATTTTTCATTAACGTTGACAGTTTTACTCTTAAATATTTCGTCAAATTCTTTACTAATAATTCCAAAAAAGCTGTTATAGAATTTATTAGCTTTCTCTGTGTCGAAAACTGTAAGCGGCAGTTTTTGATTTAAGACATTTTTATATTTGTTTACTCTCTGGACTGTGGCGGGTCTTGTTTGAATTGTAATTTTTACTCTAGTTTTTCCAAAGGGAAAATGCACAAGCTGACCGCTGTGATCTGATTTTAAGCAATTAATAATACTGTGTTCACTATATTCACAATTTAAGAAAACGTTATCAATACATGACGCTGATGTTGCCGTGACTCTAGTGGGCTCATGAAATATGAAATCTAAATTAAATGATTTAAACAAACTAAGAAATCTCGTAGATAAATTTTTCTTTTCAAGAATATCTATATTAAAATCTCCGCATACAATAACTGACTTATTACTTTTAGTCAAAATGCTCAAGACATCCTCCAAAACATTTTCAAAAACGGAAAAGTTCTCATCGCATGGAGGTCTGTACACACATAGTACAATATGTTTCTCCAACTCAACACAGGATAGTTCGGCATTTCTTTCAATCGAAAGCCCGACTACGTCTTTACGTTCTTTGGCTTTTAAGTTACTACGAACAAGTATAAGTGAGCCACCACACCGAGCGGTCTTTCGGTTGAAAGAACTGGCTAAATGGTAATTATCATAGCTGAACATCATTTGATTTTCTTTGAGCCAGTGTTCAGTGATACAAAATATGTCAACGAAATATTTATCCAAAAACATCTCTATTTCTAGTTCTTTGCCGGAAAAGCCTTGAATATTTTGATGTACTAATGACAAAGTTAGTTCTGACTTTCCCGTTGTCTTACGCCTTAATTTAAATCGAGAGATTGAGAACAATCGCCAGCCGCGGCCCCGCGGGTCGTACTCGCTGGTACGGCTAGCGGCCGCGCTGTCCCCGCGGCGCCGCAGTCGGCGGTCGACTCCTCCGTCGTTAAACAAGTTATTACTGACTGAATACAGTCGGTACGGTGAATAATACTATAAGCTAATAACTTAGCTAGTTGCCGCTTTTGTCTATTAGATAGAAACATTCTATCGTATGTCAGTTTAAAGTTACGAACAAAACTGTTCGACTCAAAATACAAAATATAGTCAGAATGACTACATGTTAAGTTGTATATGTACATATTCACCTACATAGTCTTTGTTTACCGACATAGTCTTACCCAGGGTTCGCATGATATATATCAATTGATATATATCGGATATATATCATGATATATATCAATTGATATTTATGCTTGATATATATCAATATTGATATTTATATTTTCCTAACTTCTAAGAGCTGCTTCTTACGAATGAATGTGCCAAATGCAAAGAATAAAGATATGATTATCACAATAATAAATAAATGAGTTTAGTTTAATTAACTATCTTCAAATTTGCAAAAATAAAATATACATTTTAGATTCAGTTATTTCGAAAAAACATATCAGAGTATAAAATTTGAATGTTATTTTAATAAAAATCTTCAAATTATCAAACATATACCTACATTATAAATTAAGCTATTTCGAAAATCATGTATTAAAGTAAGAAATTGAAATTAGTATGTAATTTTGATTAATATCGAAAATATCAAAGATATCGAAAATATCGGATATATATCAAAAATATCTGATATTTTGATATTTATTATAAATATCGGATATTTTCGAACCCTGGTCTTACCCAAAATCAAAAATAAAACACTTTAGTAATGGATTTTCATGCACTTTTCCCTCCCGCTCAGCGCGTTTTCTTCCCGCATATTTGTGCGATAGTAATGACGTACATTCTGCTTCAATTTCGATAAAGTATTAAGGTATTTTCTAAGTAGGTGTAGTATAAAGTGTATTTATCCGCAAAGAATAGAATAAACCTTTATAAATAGTACAGAAGCATACGAACAACCCAGTCAGCGCACATATCTCTCAAAAATACTTATCGCACGTGTGTTCTGTGCTTTTCACTTGAACATATCGTGTCGTTTGTTAATTAAAAGGAAACTTCTATTGTTAACTTTACTGGGAAAAAATAAATGATGTATTTATTGTGTGAAGAATGCAGGTACATAGAGTCCAAGTCTCTCCATATAACTGAATGGATTGGCCGATCAAAAGTTCAATGAAAAAAGGGAGAGTTGTTCAGTTTCCTACGTACTACGTACTACGTAGGAAACTGAACAACTCTCCCTTACGTAGAGAACACTGTTACAGTTTCCGGAAGTGGTATTTTTAACTGATTTCAAAAAAGTACGGTTATAAGTACGGTTATTAGTGTATACAAGGTGTAACATTCAAGGTGTGCAATATTTGTTGAGAAGATGTATAAGCATTTATTGATAACGAATAATTTATCAAATTCATAATTAAAATTAAATTGAATTAATTAACCAATGTTTTCGGTATCATTTTTACTATTCTGTGGCATTAGAATACTGAATGTGTCTGCTCTGTGACGCGCGCATGCCGCCACGGGCCGCTGCTGCGCAGTCGCGTGACCTTGTCGGAGCCGCGCCGTTGGGGGTCTATTATCGGAAGTCGATAGAAAAAGTTACCTATTCTGAAAATCATTCGAAAAGATTTTTTTTAAGATGCCTACTTTTTTAAGTGATTCGTAATCAGTTTGAGGAGCTTAATCACCTCCGTAAATATTGCATGCCTTGAATGTTACACCCTGTATATTTGTGTTGTCCGCGATTTTAAAGAGAACCACTGAACGGTTTTCACTGGGATGAATTAGTGATTAAAACTGTAGTCTGTATGTCTATTAAGGATATTATTTTATTAATACGTTTTGAACGCCACAGTCGGCTAGGGTCGACAACCGTATCCGTGCCACAGGCGCCGGCAGGTTTTGAGATTTTAACACATTTTTGTCTGCCGTAGCCGACGTTGGCGAATTGTCAAAGAGTAGCGAAGCGGTCAATGGCTTAAAGGATATTATTTTAATAATAGTATCTCTTATAATCAGGCGGTCAAAGAGAAGCTAGTCCGTCGAGACTACCGCTGGAATCTGGTCTTCACCGACTACTCGGTTCCTACCATGGACCTGTCACAGCTGGTCAAACCGACCATGCTTCTCCACGTGGACCCTGCTGAATGCTGCAGGATCAGCGGTCGGAAGGAGGAGTGTACTTGCCCTTCGGATCTGCAGGTCGGTTGGTCAGACTGTATTATATTATAAATATCTCTGTCTGTATTAGTGTACAAGTTCCGAGTGGTAGGAACTTTGTACTAGGTAGAAAAAAGACGATTTAAAAGTATGCGTACGGCATCTACTTAAATAAAAAATATTTTGAATTTTTGAATTATATCTGTGTCTGAGTGTATTATATCTATATAGATATTTATGTGTTTAAATGTATAAGTGGTTTCCAGAATACAGGGTCCATAGTTTGGGGCCAGATGACCGTGCGTGATTTGTGTCGAGATATTTACTTATTTATTTAATATATTTCAACAAACGTACTTAAAAAACGTCTTTAATTCAATACAGAAGCGGCAACACCATATCACATCTCTTATCCTTCACATAACGGACACATACTCCAAGTTGGAGCCAGATCTCCCTGCTCTGACCACCAGGGTCGACTGCGAGAACTTAAGTGCTGATCCGAACATGAATATTACAACCGAAAGGCTGTATAGGCAGTTCGCTGAAGACACCGAAGCTAATAACGAAACAGTGTTTTATTGGGATGGTGACAGGTATGTGATATTAGAGAAACTTCTGAGGCCTTTGAATTTTTATTTCTTGATTGGTAAGCCCTTGGCATCATCTTACCTGGTGATAAGTGATGATGATGTCTAAAGATGGAAGCGGGTTTACCAAGATTCCTCAACGCAATGGGGAACTGCGGCTATCTTATCTCCAAACTGCAATACATAAATCTAAACTGATGAAACAATGCTCATGTTGTCATTTGTTTTTATTTTCCTGTTTTGTTGTGCAATAAAGTGTTTTCATTCATTCATTCATTTGTTGTTGTTAATTCTATTCTACCAGCATTTCCAGCATTTGTTAAGTCTCTCTCTTTCTATGTACTTACATAAATGTGAAATGGGTGTACTAACACACCAATTTTCCACCATTCCAGCAGTTTCTATATCTAGGTATCAAGAAGAATATCTATCACTTCATATACAAATGCTAGTGATGCAACTGGGTATCTTCCCATTCCTCGGGAAGGTTAGACGATACTCCGCACGGGAACCAAGTCCGGATTGGTAGAGATTTTGGGCACCGTCACTTCACTTCATATAAGATACTTAAATATTTAGATGCTAGTGGTGCAACTTGGTCACTTTCCATCCTCAGGAAGATTAGGCCATACTCCACACGGGAACCAAGTCCGGATTGGTGGAAATTGTGGGCACCATCATAGATACATACGATATAGATGAGATAGCCCGTTCCCCATGGCGTTGGGGAATTTTGGTAAGCACGTTCCATCTTTCGTCATTATTTCACTTACCATCAGGTGGACATAATGCCATATGCTTATCAATTGTGGAGACAATCATATTAAAATACTTGAAATTGTTCCATTCCACAAAGGTCTGGTCTATTCCTCCGTTCTCACTTCGTCCTCTCGACCTACGTGCCAGAAGAGGGTCTGCAGGCGGTTGCAAGCTGGTCAGCTGATGAAGACTTCAAGCTGTTGCCAGGAGTAGTGCTGGAACCGTTAAGGATGTTCTTCAGGATTGGCACTGCTCCTGTAAGTGCTTTCTTGAAAATGTTTTGTTTAAACTTTGTTTTTTTATTCTGTTAGAGACCAGTCACGATTTTGAAAGGAATCGTTTTTTTTATGGGACTGGAGGCAAACTAGCAGACGGATCACTTGATGGTAAGCGATTACCACCGCCCATAGACACTCGCAACACCAGAGGAGTCACAAGTGCGTTGCCGGCCTTTGAAATGGAAGTACTAATACGCTCTTTTTTTGGTTGTAGTAGTATAATTGGTTTTTAACATTACATTTACATATTTATTTTATCATACGCATGAAATTAACAGAAGCATTTGTAGAAGTATACAACGTCCGATAGTTGATATTTTCAAATCATAAGAGAATTATTGCTAAGTTGTTCGAACGGAAAGTAAAGCTACATTCGGCCCAACACAAATTTTAAGCTCGGTCTTTTTTACAAGGCTAGGCTACAGTTAAAGACTGGGTTATGTTTTCACGCGTATGCATGTATTTATGTATTTTGTTTTCATAAAACTAAAATGGCGGTTGAGATTTAAGATAGGGGAGAGTCCCCCAGTACCGACACCTTAAGGTTCATCAACAATAAAATCGAACTATCTTAGGCTACATGTTTAAAACCTCCTGATATGTGTAAAAGAACTCTTATGCTGTAAATAAAAATAATAAATTACCGGCATGTTTAGAAATAATTAACTTTATTACTGTAATACGACCACTAGGAAAAATATGCCTTGAAAAAATTGGCCTCCAGTACCGGCCAGCAAATATATGACCATTTATACCATGCAAAAATCGCAAATATATTGACTTGGTAGCTCTGATAATTTGCATCAGCCTCGTAGACCCAAACCTTGCAATTTTTACACTGTATTTAGTGCTCTTTATGAGATTTAAGTCATTAAGGACAAATTGTCTCTTCCTCAGTCGGTCTGTAGGAGTTAGGCTTTATTTTGAATTTTTCTTGGTTTTCTTGCTAACGTCTCTTCCTGAAACCAAACTCCTACCGTTTTTGCTAATATCTTTTCCTGTAACAAAATTCTTGCCTTGCTTGGCTGATCCAACCCTTCTTTTACCTGCTTTTTTTCTCTTCCGGCATCTACTTGTATGGAGAACTTTTTACCATATTCTTTCTTTCAGCTTTACGACGTCATGCAGCAGCTTTTTGACTTTTCGAAGTAGGTATCTGGAACTGATGAGAGTTCTGTAACAATTGCTTTAAAACTGGCAATGGATTGGCCAATGATAGTTTTTGTTTGAGATTCGGATTGTTGAGACGAGTCAATTTGAGGCTCGGAGTCTACGGCTTTTTGCATGTTCGCTTTTCTTCTTTTTCTTCGTCTCACCATCGCTTTCACCTCCTGGTATCTATGCGTACTTATAAGCAAATTAAACTTCTTAAAAATGAACTTGAACATTGGCCGGTACTGTAGGAAACGGAATAAAATATTATGTTCGACCACCAACAAAAACGTATGTACGAATGTTGATTTAAAATATGTCTTGTAATAACCATATGAAGAGCCAATACATACCAGGTATGACTCTTTTGAACTTGTCCTCTGAACTCCAAAAATCACCCAGAGAACTTTGACTTTGTATCGTACTTACATCCGCAACGCGCAACACAAATCTTTGCACTGACAGTAAATTGGCTGCGAGAGATCGCTGCCGCGCGGGGCATATATTCTTGGGAGAGCGTATCACTCTAGTGGCGGTAAGTCTCATCGCCATCTATAAAAAGTTACCAGAAATTGCAACTGGCCGGTACTGGATGCCGGCCGGCACTGGGGGACTCTCCCCTATATTTATTTTGATTTTTATATGCCCTATCGTTTTCAGGCAGTACCATGGACGTTGCCAAAGTATGACCCTGATACTGGAGAAGCTATCACCAATGAGGATGGCCAGCCTGAGTATGAGGGATACTGCATTGACCTCATTGAGAAGTTAGCTGAGGTACTTACGACCGTTTCCTTTGAAATTAAACCTGTGCTGTTGTTTTACGTTTTTTTTATTTGTGTATGGAATAGGCTACTTATGGACATCTACGTCAAAGGTTACTAGTGCCTTGACGATCTTGATAGATAGCCTCTTACCCTTTGAGCGCCACAGTCGGCTAGGGCCGACAACCGATTTCCGTGCCACAGGCGCCAGGATTTGAGATTTTCAAACCTTTTGTTCGCTGGAGCCGACTTTGGCGGTGGGGGCACGATTTTTCAAAGAGAATTCAATGGGTTAAGCTCACTATATCAGGATCACGAGCTACGCTAAGGTCAGCGAGCCTGGCTCTAAAATGTGAAATTAAAATTAGTGAGATTTAAATTTCACCTGTATATATATAGGGACCTTAAGCAGGACCATACTGCACATACGGGGGCCAAACCCGGATTGGTTGATGGTGTGGGGCTAATGACCATTTTAAGCTGCTTATAAAAGCCTCTGACATAGCTTAACGACAGCCATCTAGTGATAGCAACGGGCACGACTGGCTTTTGGCTCGAAGCACGGAAACGGTCGAGATAAATGCCACTAATATTCAAACCCGTTAACGTATCTGCAGTCAGTTAACCTGCGTAATCGACGCGACCACGCTAGCTGTACTGAGCCAAAACTACTTCTATTTTTAAGGGTTTATTTATTTATTATTCTAATCTGCGCTTCTTGCATGTGGTATTCGTCCTTAACCTACCACCTTATGATGTTCTATCCCAGTCCAGTCCGCCATTCGCAAAAATAGATCACATGATTTTTGTTAACAACTCATTTAGACGTGGGAGAGCCATGCTTCGGCACGAATGGGCCGGCTCGACCGGAGTGAACTACGGCCTCACAGAAAACCGGCGTGAAGCAACGTTTGTTGTGTTTCGCCGAGTGAGTGAGGGTACCGGAGGCCCAACCCCCCCTCCCCCTCCCCATTCCCCCATCCCCCATCCCATTTCAAAGGTCGGCAACGCACTTGTGACTCCTCCGGTATTGCGGGTGTCTATGGGCGGCGGTAATCGCTTACCATCAGGTGATCCGTCAGCTCGTTTGCCACCTATCACATAAAAAAAAAATATCGTCCCCATTGCAGGGGCAGGCACGGGTCTCTTCCCATAATTTGGGAAGGTTAGGCCGTACTCCACACACGGGGACCAAGTCCGGATTGGCGGAAGTTGTGGGGCTAGTGGTCAACCCCAGTGTCACGTTTTCAAGCCGCCTATAACTTTACTATCTACTTATATGACTTTACTTTGTATAAATAAATGTTTGCACCTTTTTTCAGGCTATGTCTTTTGACTACGAGATAGTGACTCCAAAATCTGGTGGTTTCGGGAAGAAACTACCAAATGGAACTTGGGATGGTATTGTTGGAGATCTGATGAGAGGGGTATGATTGAATTCCAACTTTTTAGCCACCAGACGTAGTGTTAAGTCCATTCTATCCATCCAGGAGGTTGCGGGATCGATTCCCAGCAAGGTCTAAGTTTGTGAGACTCTTTCTAAGTATATTCCATGAAAAAACGTTTACAAACAAAAAGTTTTAACTAAAATGTCAATCACAATACATTTCGCTACTCAAAAAATTCAGTATAACCTCCTTAGGCTCAAAGGCCTATTCGTAGGATCAAATGTCAATAAGAATAAGAATATATTTATAGGTCTGTAATGGCTTTACAATTAAAATTAATTCTTATTTAAATTCATGAATTTAATTTACAATTCAATGCTCATTCAGACCCAAGAGCGTTTTTTAATTTAACTGTTTTATATGTCATTTACGGCCCAGGGTCCTTCTAGTAGGTCATCAATGGCTCTTGTGTCTATTGCAGATGATTTATGGCAGTGCCTCGAAGGCAACTTTTTACATGGCTTAACAGTAGGCCATAATCCGCTATTAACTAAAAGTCCTATTGATAGGACCTTGGGCGGTAATTATCAAAAGCCAAAAAAGACTTGGTCCTTAGGAGGTTCACGTCTCTCTCTTATCGTGTGGCACATTTAACCGTCCTATCCACAAGGTACCTATAGACGGCATTGCCTGGTGTTGCACTTAGCATCACCCGCGGTCACGTGTAGGGCATTTAGATTTACACCAATGGACGTGTGCAACGCGACCATCACACACATCTAGAAATCAGATGTGTAGGTTTCCTCACAATGTTTTCGTTCACCGTTAAATCAGTTGGTATGAAAATGCACGTTTTTGTAAAACTCATTGGTGCATTGGCCAGTATTTGAACCCGAGACCACTCGTTAGGACTCGAGACCGCCTCTGTAGCCCAGTGGCTTGTCCGCTCGCTCCACATCAGGAGGTCGCGGGTTTTATTCCCGGCGGGATCCAACTTTGTAGGTCTCGGTTTGGTTGGTAGTAGGGCATTTTCGAGCCCGCCTGGCTAGCTCCACCATCTTATCTAATTCTTGCCGCCAAACATCATGTTAACAGCATTGATGTGTTCCGGCATGAAGATAAGATATCTATCTATCTATCAGCCGAAATACATCCACTGCTGGACAAAGGCCTCCCCCAAGGATTTCCACACCGACCGGTCCTGTGCGGCTCGCAAGAAGATAAGATAAGATAGCCAGTTCCCAATTGCATTGGGGAATCTTGGTAAGCCCGCTACCATCTTCGGCATCATCATCACTTACCACCAGGTGAGATGATGCCAAGGGCTTACCAATTGAGAGTAAAAAAAGCAACCAACGCTTGAATTACGTATTAAATTTAAGACTGCGCATAGTGGAAACTGCTGGACAAATGCCAGTTTAAAACATCTCTGAACCCTGATTTTCAGGAAACCGACCTCGCTGTGGCAGCATTAACCATGACAGCAGAACGAGAAGAAGTAATAGATTACGTTGCGCCATATTTCGAACAGTCTGGAATACTTATTGGTAAGAGATCCCTCGAATATGTCCCAGAGATTAAAAGACTAGAATGGCCTGGAGAAGGCCGGCAACGCACTGTGACTCCTCTGGTGTTGCGGGTGTCTATGGGCGGCGGTAACCGCTTACCATCAGGTGATCCGTCTGCTCGCTTGTCACCTATCACATAAAGAAGGTCGCGGAAAGCAGCTGGATACAGGCAGCGCAGGACCGGCGTAAAATGAAATCCTTAGGGGAGGCATTTATTCATCAGTGGACGTCTTTTGGCTGATGACGATGATATTATTTGTGACTGAATTGAAGTATTCTCCTATCTTTTTAACCGACTTCAAAAAAAGGAGGAGGTTCTCAATTCGTCGGAATCTTTTTTCACCGATCACTCGAAGACGCCTGAACCGATTTGGAAAATTCTTTTTTTGTTTAAAAGGGTATACTTCCCAGGTGGTCCCATAGAAATTTTATCAAAATCAATTCAGTGGTTTTTGAGAAAATCAACAAAAAAAAACGCAAAATTGTGGTGTTACGGTTGGAGTCGGTTGTTTTTAACGTATTCAGCGTGGTCAATTATATCTTGATTCCTTTACAGTGATACGAAAACCCACCAGAAAGACTTCGCTGTTCAAATTCATGACGGTCCTGAGAACAGAAGTGTGGCTCAGCATTGTGGCAGCACTGGTGCTAACTGGATTCATGATCTGGCTCCTGGATAAGTACTCGCCATACTCCGCGAGGAACAACCCTGAGGCGTATCCGTATCCATGCAGGTCAGTGCATGACTCTTGAAGATGGATTCAGTAACAGCAGTGTACCTCGTATCTGTTGAGTGTAACTGCTATCAGAACGGTGATTGACTTGGTGGCTCAGTAGTTAGCGCTTCTGACCTCTGATACGAGAGTTGTGGGTTCGATCCCCACCCAGGGCAAACATTTCTGTGATGAGCTGATTTGTTTGCTCTGTGTCTGGGTGTGTTACATCCATCTATGTATGTATTTAAATGTATATGTGTATGTATATCAGTCTTTGGTTCCCATAATGCAGGGAATCCTAGTTTGGGGCCAGACGACCGTGTGTAATTAACTAGGTTTCTCTGTATTATGGAAACTAGACACTGATATACATACATACATAGATATAATACACCCAGACACGGAGCAAATAAATCTGCTCATCACAGAAATGTTTGCCCTGGGTGGGGATCGACCCACGAGTCTCATTTCAGTAGTCAGGAGCATTAGCCATTGAGCCACCGAGCCAGTCGAAAGAATTTTCTCCTAATTATTTTCAGGGAATTCACAATATTCTCCTAATTATTTTCAGGGAATTCACAATATTCTCCTAATTATTTTCAGGGAATTCACAATATTCTCCTAATTATTTTCAGGGAATTCACCCTCAAAGAGAGTTTCTGGTTTGCGCTTACCTCCTTCACTCCGCAAGGGGGAGGGGAGGCCCCCAAAGCTCTCTCTGGGAGGACGCTAGTGGCGGCATATTGGTTGTTTGTTGTGCTGATGTTAGCGACGTTCACTGCTAACTTGGCAGCTTTTCTGACTGTCGAGAGGATGCAGGTAACAAAACAAAAATATTTTTTATTGTAAAAAAAAGGAGCACACAAAAACAACAGAAGAAAAAAGAAACAAGTAGTGCAATCCGGTATTATCGGCAACGCACTTATGACTCCTCTGGTGTTGCGGGTGTCTATGGGCGGCGGTAATCGCTTACCATCAGGTGATCCGACTGCTCGTCTGCCACCTCTGCCATAAAAAAAACTATTTCTTTTAGAAAACCTAGTAATTGAAAGTGAGTGAAATTGAAATCGCAGACCAAATTTTAATTGTGACTTCTAGTCGTGATACTGAACAATTTTCTCTAAGGAACCAATTCAATCGGAGCAAAAAATGTTGGAATTTCCACACAACGTTGGCTACTCAGCTCATCGATGTGTTTGAAGAGTCAAAAATTTTTTTGCTCCGATTGCATTGGTTCCTTAGATAAAGATGTGCAGTTTAATAAGTAGAAACCACAGTTTAAATTTCGTCCGAGGGAAGGCACTGTAAATAATAATTCATTTATTGTCAGACATCACAGGTCCATCAGAGAGTTGTGTTAGTAACAATGAGTCATAAACTATTTTTTTCAGGCATTTTATAAGGATTTTAGAAGGATAAGGGTTAAGAATGATTTGTCTGTATCCCAGCACACCTAGTTGTTTTTATGTTCTCAGACGCCTGTGTCATCGCTAGAACAACTCGCTCGCCAATCCCGTATAAACTACACTGTGGTAGAAAGCTCTACCGTACACGAATACTTTATTAACATGAAATTTGCTGAAGATACCCTTTACAGGTAAGTTGTCGTGGCTCAGTGTGGCTTGCGTGGTCTCGTCGAAGTAACTACAGACACGGTCATAACCTGGATGGGTTTGACTGTTAGTGGCATTTATCTGGACCGTTTTCGTATCGTATCGTTTTCGCAAAGCACGTTAAGCCGTTGGTGCCGGCTGCTGTCTACAGATGGCAGTCGTTAAGCCATGTCGTTGGCCTTATAGGCGGCTTGAAATACTTTAGTCACTGGGGTTGGCCACTAGCCCCACAACCTCCACCAATCCGGATTGGCTCCCGCCTGTGTAGTATGGCCTAACTTTCCCGAGATATGGGAAGAGACCCGTGCCCCTGCAGTGGGGACGATATGGGTTGTTAACGACTCCTTATAGGTATGTAGGTAGACTGATGACCTGGTGAAGGTTGCGGGAAGCCACTGGGTGTGCGGGCAGCGTGAGATCGGTCGGTGTGTATATCCTTAAAGGGCTTGGGGGAGAACTTTGTTCAGTAAAGGACGTTTTTCGACGGTGAGTGAGATTTTCGAGAGTGACATATGTGTCCTTTTGCAGAGTTTGGAAGGAGATTACTCTAAACGCTACGTCAGATCAATCACAATACCGAGTGTGGGACTATCCAATCAGGGAGCTGTACGGACATATACTGCTCGCTATTAATGCGTCAGGTAAGTATTATTGTATTTTTCCTTTCTTGTCTTAAGTGTAAACAAAGACCAACGAAGAAAAATCTTGTGGATTTTCAGTAGTTCACCCAAACAATTACAGCCAGCGTTATTATTGCGTTATCACAATAAATGCGATATTATAAAGCGTTATTATCGCAGTAACGCATGCGATATTAAAAGAGTTACTATCGCAATAACGCATGCGATATTATAAAGCGTTACTAGGGACCATCCATAAATTACGTCACACGTTAAGGGGGAGGGAGGGGGTCAACGAAGTGTGACATTAAGTGACAAGGGGTAGGGGGGAGTCATAAACGTCCCACAAATGTGTCCATCTGTGACAAGGACGGAGGGGGGGGGGGGCGGTCAAACTCCTATACATTGCGGCCTTCTTTCTTCATCAATGGCCTATACGTCTATTGCAGACGATTCAGTCAGTGTCAGTGACGGAGGCAACTTTTTTAGTAGCTGACTAACCCGATGCGAGAGCGGCACACTCTCCCGCAGGCCTGGCAGGGGAAGTTTGCTGCTGATGTGCTGCTGATGTTGCGGCCTTCTTTCTTAAGAGGGCAGAATAACAATGCTATTCTACCCACCCCCTCTGTCCCACCCTCCGAGGACCCTCCTGGACATGAGTTGCCTTGGTCAACCTGGAAGTCTTTAAACAGACTTCGGACTCGTGTTGGCTGAAGCAAGGAGAACATGTTCAGGTGGGGGTTCGCAGATGGCTCCAATCTGGGATGCAGGTGCGGTGTCGTTCCGCAAACTATGGAACACTTAATTTCTTGCCCCGCGTGTCCTGTAACCTGCACGCAGGAAGAACTTATGGAAGCTACTAAAAATGCAGTACTCGTAGCTAAATTCTGGGCCAGCACGATTTGATTAGATTGTTATCGATTCGATAAAAAGAAGAAGACAATGCTATTTTAGAGTTATTACAGCAATGATGCATGTGATATTATAGGGCATTAAGCGGACCAGACACTATCAGTAATAATGACAGTATTTTCAAGTAATGACAATATAATGACATTATACTGACAGTGTAGTGGTTGGAATGAAGGTCTGACGCATACTAAACGATGGAATGTCAATATACTGATATAAAAATACTGTCATTAATACTGATAGTGTCTGGTCCACTTTAGGGTGCGATATTTTAGTTAAGAGCATTGTCGTATTATTTACATTAATATTATTTGTATTAGTTGACTTTTTATATTATTTGTATTTGACATCATTGAAAGTTTTAATGAACATGTAAATATTATTTTACTAATAAAAAATATGATTATGAATATCGTAATAACGCATGCGATATTATAGAGTTATTATCGTATTATCGTAGTAACGCATGCGTTACTATCGCATTCATGCTTGTTGGAGGCTTGACTAGTTTATTTGTCACAGAACCGGTGCCAGATGCGAAGACCGGTTTCCAGCAAGTCAACGAGCACACCGATGCTGATTTTGCGTTCATACACAATTCAGCGGAGATCAGGTAATTTTTGTTAACAAGAATCTGTAAACAACCCATATCGTCCCCACTGCAGGGGCACAGGGTCTCTTCCCATACCTCGGGAAGGTTAGGCCATACTCCACACACGGGGACCAAGTCCAGATTGGTAGAGGTTTTTGGGGCTAGTGGCCAACCCCAGTGTCAGAAGTTTTCAAGCCTATCTATAAGGCCTCCGTCATGGCTTAACGACTACCATTTAGTGATAGCAGCCGGCTCCAACGGCCTAACGTGGCTTGCGAAGCACGGTAACGGTCGAGATAAATGCCACTTAACAAGGATAAAGGGCATGAAGTTTAATATTTTACATTATTGGTGGTAGTGATAGGGTATATACTGAACCCGCCTGGCTAGCTCCAACAATCTTATCTAACAAGGAGAGCGTCAAACTTGGGAATCACAGATTCCGCTGATTTTTATATATGTTGTAGGGTAGTCTCCCCTCAATATTAAAGCCATTTTTTAAAGCGCAGTGCGTCTTTCCATTTTACCTAGTTATAGAGGGGAGACTACCTTACTCCTTGTAAGTCTTGCCGCCAAACATCAATGTTAATAGCATTGGTGTGTTCCGGCACGGCAGCGGCATGGAGATAAGATAGCCAGTTCCCCATTGCGTTGGGGAATCTTGGTAAGCCCGCTTCCATCTTCGGCATCATCATCACTTACCACCAGGTAAGATGATGCCAAGGGCGTTGACAACGCCGAACACGTTAAAAAACCGACTTCAATCGTAACAACTACCATTTTGCAATGATTTTTTAGTTTTTGTTGAGTTCTTGAAAAAGCACTGCATAAATTTTGTCAAAATTTATATGGGACCACCTCAGAAGTATTACCTACCAAACAAAAAAAGAATCATCAAAATCAACCCATAACTGGCGGAGTAATCGCGTAACAAACATACAAAAATAAAACAACACAGTCGAATTGAGAACCTCCTACTTTTTTGAAGTCGACTAAAAATACAATACACGTAAAAGTAGGACTATAATAATAATAATAATAAAATAGCGGCTATGCAAAAGGCAGTCCTCGGCAATGCCCGGATTGTCCGACGCTTTCTCTCCTCGTCGCACTGACCTCCAGCCGACTGTGCTTCTGCTGGAGTAGCTCCTGCCACTTCGCCTAGCGCGAAGTGATCAGAGTAGCCCAAGTGTATATCTCATAATAATAATAAATTTCTTCATTCAAATTCCAATAGCACCACCCCATCTCTTCTTTGGCCTGTGGAGTGGCCTTAGAATAGCACCACCCCATCTCTTCCCGTGGGTGTCGTAAAAGGCGACTAAGGGATCCATAAACCGGAGGATGGGCAGCAGCGTCTTTCCCGCGTACCATCTTGGCTCACGCCACACTGCGATCGTCAACCCGCATGCCAAGCGTGGCGATTATGGCAACTACCCCCCAAACATGATTAGGAACCCGAAACAACGGCCCCTAGTCCCCGGCAGCCCCGCTATTCCTGACTCCGGTAGCGGTCACGGTAACGGCGGGGCATGGGGTGCGAAGAATCTCCGGCAGATGCCAGGCTACCAAAAACAAAAACCTTTGGCCCTGGCAACCTATAACACGCGCACACTGCGAACGGACGAAAGACTCGCTGAACTGGAGGAGGAATTGAGCAGGTTACGATGGGATATTGTGGGATTATGTGAAGTCCGAAGAGAGGGTGAGGACACCATGATCCTTAAGTCCGGAAACCTGCTCTATTTCCGGGAGGGCGACCAACTGTCCCAGGGTGGTGTCGGGTTTATTGTCCACAAGTCCCTAGCCAACAACGTGGTCCAGGTCGAGAGTGTTTCGACGAGGGTAGCGTACCTTATACTCAGAATCACCAAACGGTATTCGCTGAAGGTCATACAGGTATATGCGCCGACCGCGGAACACCCCGACGAAGAGGTGGAGGCTATGTATGAGGATATCTCCAGAGCCATACATAGCTCCAGGACCCATTTCACCGTTGTGATGGGGGACTTCAACGCGAAACTAGGCAAACGAAGGGACAACGAGCTGAGAGTGGGGAAATTTGGATACGGAGAGAGGAATGCGCGGGGTCAGCTGCTGGCTGGCTTTATGGAGAAGGAGGGCCTCTTCATGATGAACTCCTTCTTCAAAAAGCCAAAACAGCGCAAGTGGACATGGCTGCATCCCAGTGGCGTAGTAAAAAATGAGATTGACTTCATCTTGTCGACAAAAAGGCAAATATTCAATGATGTCTCTGTGATCAACTCGCTGAAGACAGGAAGCGATCACCGAATGGTAAGAGGCACATTGAATCTAAAAACAAAGCTAGAAAGATGTCGACTGATGAAGTCCACGCTCCGACCAGCGCCTATCCAACTCCAAAACCCCGAAAGCTTTCAACTCGAGTTGCACAACCGCTTCGAATGCCTAGGAGAATGCGAAAATGTGGACAATTATAACGACAGGTTCATGGAAATTGTCCAAACGGCTGGGAATAAGGCCTTCAAAACCGGCCGTTTAAAAAGAACATCTCGTATCTCGGACCTCACCAGCAAGCTCATGGAGGAAAGACGAAGCCTGATTCTGAAATCCTCTGAAGATGCTTGTCAGTATCGGCGACTAAACAGACAGATCTCCAAGTCCTTGACCCGTGATATACGCCAATTTAATACTAACCGTATTAAAGAGGCTATCGAGCGCAATAAAGGGTCAAAAGTATTCGCAAGGGATCTGTCTGCTGGTCAAAGCCAACTGACAAAGCTGAAGACCGAGGATGGCAGAGTCGTGTCGTCCAAGCCCGAGCTGTTGGAAGAGGTTGAGAAATTCTACGGACAATTATACATGACTACACGCCTTCCTGTCAGCAATCTGGCTGAAGACCCGAGAGCCAGATTGTCCCGACACTATACCGAAGATATCCCAGACGTCAGCCTGTGCGAGATTAGAATGGCTCTCAAACAGCTTAAGAACAACAAGGCACCGGGTGATGATGGAATTACGGCTGAGCTTCTGAAAGCAGGTGGAGAACCGGTACTTATAGCTCTTCAGAAGCTATTTAATTCCGTCATGCTCGAGGGACGAACGCCTACAGCATGGCACGGGAGTGTGGTGGTGCTCTTCTTCAAGAAGGGTGATAAGTCTCTGCTGAAGAATTACAGACCCATCTCACTCCTGAGCCATGTCTACAAGCTGTTTTCGAGAGTCATTACGAATCGTCTCGCACGCAGGTTTGACGACTTCCAGCCTCCCGAACAAGCCGGTTTCCGAAAAGGCTTCAGTACCATAGACCACATACATACGCTGCGGCAGATTATACAGAAGACCGAAGAGTATAATCGGCCACTATGCTTGGCGTTTGTGGACTATGAGAAAGCCTTTGATTCGATCGAGACCTGGGCTGTGTTGCAGTCTCTCCAACGGTGCCAAATTGATTATCGATACATCGAAGTGTTGAAGTGCTTGTATGAAAACGCCACCATGTCGGTCCACCTCCAGGATCAGAATTCGAAACCTATCCGGCTGCAGCGTGGGGTGAGACAGGGAGACGTTATATCTCCGAAACTGTTCACCGCTGCACTGGAAGACGTTTTCAAGCTTCTGGACTGGAGAGGACTCGGCATTAACATCAATGGCGAGTACATCACTCACCTTCGATTTGCTGACGATATCGTGATCATGGCTGAGACCTTGGAAGACCTAGGCGCAATGCTCGAAGGACTTAGTAGAGTCTCCCAACAAGTGGGTCTTAAAATGAACATGGATAAGACGAAAATCATGTCAAACGTCCGTGTTACACCCACTCCTCTGAAGGTTGGAGACTCTACACTCGAAGTTGTTGACGAATATGTATACCTGGGACAAACAGTCCAGTTAGGTAGGTCCAACTTCGAGAAAGAGATCAATCGTCGAATCCAACTCGGCTGGGCAGCGTTCGGGAAGCTTCGCAATATCTTTACGTCCAAAATACCGCAGTCCCTCAAGACTAAAGTCTTTGACCAGTGTGTGTTGCCAGTGATGACATATGGATCCGAGACATGGTCGCTTACTATGGGCCTTATAAGAAGGCTCAAAGTCACCCAAAGGGCGATGAAGCGTGCTATGCTTGGTGTTTCCCTACGTGATCGAATCAGAAATGAGGAGATACGTAGGAGAACTAAAGTTACCGACATAGCTCTCAGAATCGCTAGACTTAAGTGGCAGTGGGCAGGGCACATAGCTCGTAGAACAGATGGCCGTTGGGGCAGTAAAGTTCTCGAATGGCGACCGCGCACCGGAAGGCGCAGTGTGGGCAGGCCCCCGACTCGGTGGACCGACGACCTGGTAAAGGTTGCAGGAAGCCGCTGGATGCGAGCCGCACAGGACCGGTCGGTGTGGAAATCCTTGGGGGAGGCCTTTGTCCAGCAGTGGACGTCTTTCGGCTGATAGATAGGTAAATAGAGAACCACATTTTGTCTATCCCCAGGTATGAGATAACAAAAAACTGCAACTTGACAGAAGTGGGGGAAGTTTTCGCTGAACAGCCGTATGCTATAGCGGTGCAGCAAGGATCCAGATTGCAGGAGGATTTGTCTAGGGCGCTATTGGAGCTGCAGAAAGAACGCTTGCTTGAGAAATTGTCTAACAAGTAAGTTTCGAGTTATTCGTCGAAGCAGGTCTTCTACTTTTTTCCACAATCAACAAGCTCTTGGCATTACTTTACTTGGTACTTGGAGTGAGAGAGGCCTTTGTCCAGCAGTGGACGTTTTTCGGTTGACGATGATGCCATAAGTTGTATGCGTGAATGGTGCCTAGGAATTTGTGGATAAAAAAGGATAAAAACCCCAATGATATAAAAATTTAGGGTCAAAATTTTGAAATATTTATTTTTCAATATGGTTCAACGAGGAAAGTTATTCAGTTTAATGAATAGCATATACCGTTTGCCGCTTGTCGGGGAATAAAACATCAACATGTATAGGGGGCGATTCCATGTACATATTTCCTATATACGGAGCGATTTCCTGTATGGGGGGGGATTTCCTGAATAGGGGCTATTTCCTGTATAGGAGGCGATTTCCTGTATAGGGAGCGATTTCCTGTATAGGGGGAGATTTTCTGTATAGGGGCTATTTCCTTCATAGGGAGCGATTTCCTGTATAGGGGGAGATTTCCTGTATAGGGAGCGATTTCCTGTATAGGGGGAGATTTCCTGTATAGGGGGCTATTTCCTGTATAGGGAGCGATTTCCTGTATAGGGGAAATTTCCCGGGCGGCGATCTTTGATAGATTGATAGCGTATATATTTTTTCAGATATTGGAATGAAACAGCGCGCCAAGCTTGTCCCGATGCTGATGAATCCGAAGGCATCACTTTAGAGAGTTTGGGTAAATAGATTTTTATTGATAATTTAGATGTAGGGTAGCAACATACTCCGGACATTATACAGATTTCAAAGAATATCCGATGGAGCCATAAATTGAGAAAAAAAGAACTTGAAAAACTAAAATTGTAGGCTTCACTGCCGCACAAATTAAGAACACAGTAAGTGACAGATTTGGCGCGAATGATTTTGAACCTTATTCGTAACACGCAAGGAAATCTGTCACTTACTGTGTTCTTAAGTGGACGTCGGTGATGAATTGGTAAGCCCTGGAATCATCTCACCTGGCGGCAAGTGATGATGATGCCGAAGATGGAAGCGGGCTTACCAAGAGCCAAGATCCCCAACGCAATGGGGTACTGGCTGTCTTATCTCCATGCCGGAACACATCAATGCTATTAACATTGAGGTTTTGCGACAAGACTTAGATAAGATGATGGTTGCTAGCTCGGCGGACTCCGAAAATGCCCTACCTACCAACCAAACCGAGTCCTACAAAGGTGGACCCCGCCGGAAATCGAACCCGCAACCTCCTGGTGTGAAGCGAATAGACTAGCCACTGGACCATGGAGGTGGTTAAATCTACTCCATTTTACTCGATTGTCGTTTTTATTACACTAATTACACTCTTGACAATAATGACAATCGTAATGACGCTCTTACAGAGTTAAGCATACCATTTGTAATTTCGGATACTAATCTTTGTATTTCTAATATATCCGTGTACAATAATCAATAAAATACAGGGTGTAAGGGACAGGTTTCCGAAAACTTTAAGGGCTTGCTCAGTAGACGAAACTGAACAACTTTCCACAATATTTTTTTCAGGAAACGAAAAAAAATCGGCTTCTCCATACAAACTGTCCAATTAAGTTTGTAATTTTGTATGGAGAAGCCGATTTTTTTTTTCGTTTCCTGAAAAAAAATCTTGTGGAAAGTTGTTCAGTTTCGTCTACTGAGCAAGCCCTTAAAGTTTTCGGAAACCTGTCCCTTACAACCTGTATATAAATAATATTTTTTATTTCAGGCGGAGTATTCATAGCAACGCTTTTCGGCCTCGGTCTAGCCATGATAACTCTAGCTTGGGAAGTGTTTTATTACAAACGAAAAGAAAAGAATAAAGTTCAAACAATTGACGCGACCGTAGAAAAACCTCCGACAGAACCGAAGAAGGGTTGGCAGAAAGAGACGGGGCTATTCAAGAGGAAGAAGGGCAAAAAGGGACGGAAGATTGAGGACATAGCTGGAAATATTTTAGCTAAGAATAGAGTGACGTTTGGGGACAGTTTTAAAGCTGTTGGCGAGAAGTCTTATATTAGTGTTTATCCTAAAGGAGAGTTTAGACCTTAGGTCGCAGATAAACCCTAAATATAAAGAGTGTTAAACAAAGTGCGTTTAAGATTTCAGGGGTTACTCACAGGGTGTCCACTCAAAATTCCTAAAATATTTCCCTGACTTTCCCTGACCTACATTTTTCTAAATTTTTTTCTAGTTTTCCATACAAAATCTTGTTTCACAATTAATAATAATAATGTAATAATGTCTGGGACAAATCACACACGGTCATCTGGCCCCAAACTAGGATTCCCTGTATCTTGGGAACCAGAGACTGATATACATTTAAATACATACATATATAGATATAATACACCCAGACTCAGAGAAAACAATTCTGCTCATCACAGAAACGTTTACCCTGTGTGGGGATCGAACCCACGACTCTCGGATAAGAAGTCAGGATCGCTAACCACTTAGCCACCGAGTCAGTCAGATTTAGTATAGGAATCAGAAAAAAATAATGACGAGCGGATTTTTTTCAATATTTTTCCTGTATTCTATTAAGTACTTACTTGATTCTGTGTAACCTCTTAAAATTTTAAAAGCACTTTTTTTAATATTCTGTATGGGGTCCTTATGAAGTGTACTCAAAAAAATGTGTAACCACGGCTTCTACTCATGAAACTTAGGAACCTATGCTCAATTCCCAAAGATTTTTTGGACTTCTCATACTAAGTAATTGATTAACTGACTGAATTGACCGCCAATTTTGCATGGGAAGTCCAAATTTTTTTTTGTTTTCGGAGAAAGTTGTTTAATTTCATGAGAAGAAGCCATTGTTAATTTTTTTTCAGGTATTTTAAAAGGACCCTATATAAATTAGGTCACAGATAAACCCTAGCTTATGTGAAAGGCTTGAAATTTTAATACAGGGTGTAAAACACGCCTGGAAATTTGAATAGGATTTACTACTCAAGAAACTGAACAACTTTTTCTACTAAGTCTATAATGAATTCTCAAAAAGATTGATCTGAAATCAGTCAATCTGTATAGTCCCCAGTTTTTTGAGATTTCAGTATGGGTTTCATTGAAAATGAAAATGAAAATATTTTATTCGAAGTAGGTAGCAGTGTACACTTTTCGAACGTCATTCTTTTATCTACCTAATACGAGGTTCCTACCGCTCGGAGCTCGTATACCCACCGCTTCGGGAAGTGTTTGCGGAGTGAGAAGAAACGGCGGGCCCTAAAGAAACTCCGTCCAACACATTTAAAAAAAAAAGTCTTATATTCTATTACATCTTAATGCTAAATCAATAAATGAATTATACAATGTCATGTCTGTAAATAAAATATACAAAAATAAGAATAAAGAAAGGATTCAAAAGAGATAAAAGTAAAAATTATTTGTAGCTAATGACTAACAATTCCAAAAACCAATGACAAGAGCAGGCCAGTTCACATGGACAGCACCCGATCACGAGTATAACGCGAGAGTCAGCCATCGCTCCCCTCAACCATATTTGAGGGAACTCAAATATGGTTGAGGGGAGCGATGGCTGACTCTCGCGTTATACTCGTGATCGGGTGCGGTGGGTTCTTCTAACCAAACTGAACAATCGGGAGCCGGGTCGTTCCCGGAAGGGAACGACCCGGCTCCCGATTGTTCAGTTTGGTTAGAAGAACCCACCCTTAAAACCGTAACCGGAGTCGTCTTTTTACGCCCTGTATAGGTAATTTTTTTCCGATTGTATAGGTTCCTTGAGGCAAATTGTATAGTTTCAAGTATAGCATCTGCGTACAATTTGTACTTTTCATCAATTAAATATACACCCGTATAGGTGAATCGTCATGTGAAAAAAATAAACTCGTAAAATATTTAACAAAACGTGTATTTTATTTTACATAATAAGTATTTAACTAAACACTAATTATAACAGAATTATGTACAAGACTCATTAAAAGTTTTACCAATTCGTCGACACAATTTTTTATCACGAATCTTTTATAGAATTTTCACCACAAAATGCACATGTATTGTGATTTATAATGTTATTATTAAATATAAGTATTAAATAAAGTCATAAAATCTATAATTTGTTTTTTTTTTTATATACCCAGCCGACTCTTATGCATGAAGATTAAAATGACTATTTGAAACTTTAGAAATGACAGAAAACTTTCATTAGATAATCAATATTTAGCCATACCCCGGTCACTTAATAGTAGCGTGGCGGTCAATAGGTTAAAAAAATCGAATACATATTTAAATAGTCTTTAATTTTTAAACTATTTCGCCCTTAATATCTGTACTGGTTTTTTTTGCGAAAAAATGTGTGGATGTATTTTTTTCAGGATTTTACGTATTTTGAAATGGTAACCCAAGCTGGGCATAGATAAACTAAACTTCTCTTTCTTATTCACCAGAAAACCCTAGCAATAGGCTTCTCAACAATTAAACTTTTCGAATCGAGCATTTTCTTGCCAAACTCTAGTCTGAAACGATCTAAATTCAGATATTCGCCATCATCAATTTCTAAAATTAACTTCCTCACTCTCTCCTTAGTGATTTGTACGAAGCACGCAGCTAGCTTCATTTCAACTTCGGCGTTGCGAAGTCCTATGCAGTAGGATCTGAACGTAAAACAAAATTCTTGATAAAAATTAGGCATATCATTAACAAACCATATCGTCCCCACTGCAGGGGCACGGGTCTCTTCCCATACCTCGGGAAGGTTAGGCCATACTCCACACACGGGGGCCAAGTCCGGATTGGTGGAGGTTGTGGCGCTAGTGGCCAACGACAGTGTCAGTTTTCAAGCCGCCCATAAGGCCTCCGACATGGCTTAACGACTGCCATCTAATGATAGCAGCCGGCACTGATATAACCTTAAAACAATCCTAACGCAACATTAGGCATATGCATTCATAAATAAGCAGTGGGCGGGGCACATAGCTCGTAGAACAGATGGCCGTTGGGGCAGTAAAGTTCTCGAGTGGCGACCGCGCACCGGAAGACGCAGTGTAGGCAGGCCTAACTCGGTGGACCAATGACCTGGTGAAGGTTGCGGGAAGCCGCTGGATGCGGGCAGCTCGGGACCGGTCGGTGTGGAAATTCTTGGGGGAGGCCTTTGTCCAGCAGTGGACGTCTATCAGCTGATGATCATGATGTTACCAGCTGCATTGTACTGCCGACACTGCGTCTTCAGGTTCGCGGTCGCCACTCGAGAACTTTACTGCCCCAACGGCCATCTGTTCTACGAGCTATGTGCCCCGCCCATATGTAATGTTAATTAAATGAAAGAATTTTATTCTTACCTTGAAGCTCTAGCCAGCACTGCAGTTATTACTAAGATGTCTGTCGCGGCTTCTGCCAATCTGTTTAGTTCTCTGCAATGAAAAAAATTAACAATAATTGTCACATAAGTTTCCATACATATACAGGTGTTTAAAAAAGTGCGTTTGAAATTTTAAGGGGTTACTCAGAATCAAGTATAGAACTCAGGAAAAATATTGAAAAAATCCGCTCTTCAAATATTTTTTTTCAGATTCTCATACTAAATCTGAATGGTGAATCAAGAATTTGTATGAAAAACTGAAAAAATAAATTAAGAGCGTTTTTTTAACTAATTTTTGCTAACACTTTCTCCTTATGGAAATAATTAATGTATTCAATTGTTTCCTCACTAGTTTATAAGATCTTTTGATTTATGTTTTGTTCTATTTTCTTTGTTTTGTTGCTGAATAAACTGTCTTCTTTCTTTATTAATTAAAAAAAAAATGTCTCTCATACTAAGCAGTTTTTAAATTATGTTAGGTCGAGGAAAAAGTTTCTTCGTATTTTGCATGAAAAGTCAAGATTTCCTTTGATTTGTTTGCATCTTTAACGTTAAATCTTCCAAACTAGAAACGCTTAAACCAACTTTGTGCTTACTCACACGTACTCTAGGCCAGTGTTTTTCAACCTTTTTTAATACCCGACTCCTGTATAAGTTAAAACATTCTTGCGACCCCCCTAGAGCCATAAACATGCAAAATGTTAGTGATTTGAAAGACTACGTTTATATTGGCGCATAATTTTCTTCAATTAGAAAATGATTTAGTTATTATATTAATGTCCCCGGGGGGTCGCGACCCCCAGTTTGAAAAACACTGCTCTAGGCTCATACACTGACTGACTCGGTGGCTAAGTGGTTAGCAATCCTGACCTCTGATCCGAGAGTCGTGGGTTCGATCCCCACACAGAGCAAACTTTTCTGTGATTAGCAGAATTGTTTGTTTGTTTGTTTGTAAACTCTTTATTGATAAAATAAAATATGTACAAAACTTTAACAGGAGTAATTGTTTGCTCTGAGTCTGGGTGTATTATATCTATATATGTATGTATTTAAAAAGTATATGTGTATGTATATCAATCTCTGGTTCCCAAGATACAGGGAATCCTAGTTTGGGGCCAGATGACCGTGTGTGATTTGTCCCAGATATTATTATTAAACACAGACTATTTTGAATTTGTTTTCTGAACGAAAAACGAAGATTTTATCCCCGACCATTTTTTTTTAAATAAAAAATTGTCACACTCACGCGGTAGTGGTGGCTATGTTGATAGAATGCCTGCTCATGAGCGTCTCACAGGCATACTTCATCCTCATCACGCAATACTCTAACTGCTCGACAAATCGCAAAATAGTGGAAAAGAAGTCTTTCTGCTTCCTTTTTTTTAAAGTACCAAAAAGGCCGTAAAACGTCTCTTTTGCAAAACGTCTTTTCGCAAAACGTCCCTTTCTCAAAACGTCCCCTTCTTGATGGAAGAATTTGTTGATACTCTGTTTGACAAATTGCAAATCCCCGACCTTTTTATTTGGGTTCTTCGCAGGATGTCCCTTTCGCAAAAGGTTCCTTTCTCAAAATGTCTCTTTCGCAAAATTTCCCCTCGTCGTAAAAGGTTTCTTTCGCAAAACATCCCTTTCAGAAAATGGTCCCTTTCTCAAAATGTCTCTTTCGCAAAATGTTCTGATACTCACGTGGCAGCGGTGGCTATGTTGATAGAATGCCTGCTCATGAGAGTCTCACAGGCGTAATTCATCCTCATCACGCAGTACTCTAGCTGCTCGGCCGGCACTTGGAGTGAGGGGTGGAGGTGCTCAGCCAGGTATAATGTCAGTTTCGGGTCGTCTTTCTCCTGTTACAATATTTATTTTATTGAAATGAAATGAAAGGAATGAAATGACTGAAAATATTTTATTCGAAGTACACTTTTCGAACGTCATTCTTTTATCTACCTAATACGAGGCTCCTACCGCTCGGAACTCGTATACCCGCCGCTTCGGGAAGTGTTTGCGGAGTGAGAAGAAACAGCGGGCCCTAAAGAAACTCCCTCCAACACATTTAAAAAAAAATCTTATATTCTATTACATCTTAATGCTAGGAAATTGTTTATTTGAAAAAAAATCATGGTAAAAAAAGATGTAAAAATAACAATATACAGCGCAAAGACATGATTTGCCACAGTAATGGCATGCAAACATTAAATATTACATAAAAATATTCAAAGACAAAGCATACATATTTATTTATTTATTGGAACGTTTATTTTCACGCAACTAAGTAAAATATTACAGGCCCATAGATAAAAAAAAATGTCCAGATTATTGCTGTGCCGTCACAGAATAAAAAATAATACTACGCATAGAAGTTTCACTATGCAGAGATTTTTAATAAGATGCTCTCACTACACAGCGATAAAGTCCAATCTTGCTTGCCCGTACGCTACGTGCTTTTCATCATCTGTATATGTATATAAATGCGCGCCACGCGTACGTACAGGGGATAAAGTACCGAATCACAACGCGAGAGTTTATTTTACGCTGAACTGCACGTTTATGTTCCCTGTCCTTGTTTGGACAGCAAAGGAGTGGAACTCTTTACTTGCGTGTGTTTCCCGAATCCTACACTCTGGGGATCTTCAAGGCGAGAGTGAATAGGTATTATTTGAGTTTGCGTGTACCATCTTCGACCATATCATCACTTTCCATCAGGTGAGATGTAGTCAACCAAACTCAAACGAATTAATATCTAAATTTAAAAAAAAACAGAGACAGCACCGTCACACAGCACACAAAAACATAACTTATAGCGCCGTCCTTTGGGAATGTTGGAAATATTGCTTTGGTAGTATTGGGAATATTCCCAAGGGACTAATGCAAGACGCTATATTAGGCATGAGTCCGATATATCAAAACGTAACTAAAAACGGATATGAGATTCATATCATAACATATCGATATGGCAGTTTTTAATATCGGATATTAGTAAAACTATATAACTATACATAGGCTAAGTAACGCGCGAAACACAAACTCCCGCAACCCAAGCATATGATATCGAACGGTTTGATGTATTCGCTTTCTCTTTTTCTAACAAAAAGACATTTCATTAGTGCGAAAAAAATGCAGCGAATATTGCACTGGGACGGATATCAGCGGGTGATAGGCGAATTGACCATTACGGTTATTGCAATACGGTTTAGATTGGACTTGATAACGCGTGAGTTTGTGTTTCCGTACGTTTTCTAAACAAATAGATAAGTTACGTTTGAAAAGCGATTAATATCGTGCTACCCATATCGATATCTGAAAACGGTTTTCGATATCGATATGAAAACTTCATATCAGTTACAAAACCGTTTTCCAAAAAAACTGATTAGGCGCATGTCTAAGCGGCATAGAGCGCTGTCTCCCTCTACGGTAATATTATCGGGAACGGCTCATCAGTATTCCAGATGCTCGTAGATTTGTCTACGTGTAATTTGCAATGCGATTTTGGTGCGAACCGAAGGGTTTTAAAATGCATTTGCAGTGGGAACCAACGGATTTCAAAATTACGTTTCCAGTGAAAAATTGAGGATTTTAAAACGCTTTCAAATTCAAAAACTCAAAAATGTCCCACCTGATGTCTATCCGCAATAACTTTCCTGAATATAAACGCTGGGTTGAAGGCCGGATTCCTGATCTTCTTGACTTCTTCCGCCATTATTTTCCCAGCATGATGTATACCGTTTAGCGCTAGAAATAATAAATAACAAGTCAAAAGTCATATGTTTTTCATTTAAGTAGATGTTATATGGGGGAAACCCCGGCCTATCCAGAAAGCTTCTGAGACTTGAGAGGAACCAACTCCGCAAGCTTGTTGCTGCTATCACTGGACATGGACCCTACAACAAACACTTGTTCACTTAGGGCGTTACAGACAGCCCACTGTGCCGAGCATGCATGGAAGCTGAGGAAACTGCTGCTCGTATCCTGCTGGAATGCGGAGAGGTAGCATCGTACAGGGTCGCGCACCTCGGTGACCCGAGGTCACTTCAGGAAGTTGTCAGCAATCCAAGGTCGCTACTGGACTTCCTGGAGGAGCCGGACTGGCAGTGATGCCGACCTATCACGCAAAATGGGCGCAATGGTCGCCTGGTTGCAGAAAAAAGCCCGCCCCAACCTATACCTATGGGGGCTACTATACGGATCCGAATGCTGGACAGTAAAGAAGACCCATGAGCAAAAAGTACATACCAACAAGATGAAAATGCAGAGGTGGGCGGGAGGTGTGACCCGATTGGATAAGGTTCGCAACGAATACATCAGGGGCAGCTTTAAAGTCGCGCCAGTCACCGAAAAACTTAGCGAAAACCACCTCATATGGTATGGACATGTTAGCAGAAGAAACGAGGACCATGTCGTAAAAATTGCGCTAAACCTGCCAGAACAGAAAACAGGCAGAGGCCGCCCGCCATTGACCAGCACGGGTAGCATGAGGGCGTAGACAAAGCTGTTTGTCGCGCCAAACGCGAGAAACAGCTCAGCTGTCTCTTTCATTAGCTTAGCGTTAGAACGGAACAAACGCTTTTAAAACTCGTGTCGCGCGCGAGATACGTCGTCATGCTACCGGTGCTGGTGGTCTAAAATCGAGAGAGACCTCAAGTTAGCCCAATTGCCAGAGCCGACAACCCAGGATAGAATATCCCAAATAATGGGAACAGGAGAGGACAAAGAAGTAGTTGATGTATCGTGTTTTTTTTTTACCTAGTACAAAGTTCCTATCACTCGGAACTTGTACACTCAACGTTTCGGGAAGTGTTAGCGGAGCGAGAAGAAACGTCGAGTCCAAAACTGACCCAACACATTTAAAAAAAAAACTTAATTTCTAATACAATTTATGTCATTACTGGAATTACCACAAAACATTATAATTATTTAACTTTACTTTCTTGTTTGCTCTGCACAGCCCAGTTTAAAAGCATTACTTTTTCCATTCTATAGGCTACCAAGAAGAAACTGCTCTGAGCAATAAGATCGCCTGAAAAATGTGTGTATTTTATGTTTTGTTCCATATCTCAGAAAATTTAATAAGTGACGCGAAAATAAAAGGACTGAAGGTTATGTTCTTAAAATTTCATAAAAAAAATTAGATTCAATAATTCAATTATTTTCAAATAAAATCTCACTTTTGACGTTAGATAAAAAGTTACTCAAAAAAATATATATTTATTTTTATTTCTGTACAATTTTTTAGAAATATGATAGTGCCTGGACTTCCGACCGAACCAAGATTTTCGGTCTCCGATAACGTCAAAAACGACATTTTTTTTTTAATTTACGCGGCGCGGTGCGTCGTTTGATCGGGATTGGTTTGATTTGACCACTCGCCCGCGTTTTCGATACCGGATATGTTGTGATTGGCTAATAAGTACCTACGGCGGCACGTGATGGATAGGATAAAACACTGAAAAACTCCTTTTTCTGAATTATAATCAGTGATCGGAGTAGGCAGATTGATTTAGGGTCAACGACCGCGAACGTATATATTAATATGGACATGCCGCTTGGAGTCTGAGTGTTTAACATTTTTTTAATAAACAAAAACGAATATTCATTCTGTTATTCTACATACAGGGTGTTTGGGGGAACGATGTAGACATTTTAGGAGGTGATAGAGGGACGCATTTAAAGTATTTTTAACCCTACATGTCTTAGTGCAAAGTTTGTTAGATTTTGAGATATTGGCATTTTTGTGTTTTTTTAATTTAACGAGGGTTTTATTAAGTTTGCAGAAAATAAAACTAAAACCATAAATTTTAAGGAGTTTATTGTTTATTATTGCACATAAAGAGGCTCTTGTTAATCAATCAAAAGCTACAGTGCATTATAAAGTACACAAATTATCAAGTTATGCCATCAAAAACATCAGAAATGCTAATTTTTTTTCAAACAAATTAGATTTTGGGGCTTTGAAAAAAAATTAAAACAAACGATATTTTTATCCAACTTATTTTAAAAACATCTTCAAACATTAGACCATACGTACAAAACAAAATTATTACAATTACTTTAATCAAACAATTTTATTTTTGAGTTACAAATAAAATAAATCACAACACAAGTGATCGTTTTTATTTATTATTACACCTTTTTTTTATTATTTTAACGCCTTTCATGCTCAAATTGGCGGCCTTGATTACGAATACAGGCTCGAGCTCTCCGCGACACCTCCGTGGTAGTTGTGCGTAAGCGCATTTCTTGCCGTATAATGTCGCAACCAGTGTTTATTTTTCGAATCAGATGATCCCTGCTGATAATTTCTTCATTGTACACTAGTTCTTTAAGTCGGCCCCAAACATAAAAATCAACCGGCGTCAAATCTGGAGACCTTGCCGGCCACAGGATAGGCCCATTTCGTCCAATCCATCTTTGGGGATAAGCTGTGTTTAAGTGATCCCGCACTGACCGATGAAAGTGTGCAGGACATCCGTCGTTCTAAAACACCATTCGCCTTCTAGTATGTAAAGGCACGTCTTCCAACAGCGTAGGCAGATCTTCTTGTAAAAAATGTAGATATGTTTGTCCGTTTAAATTATCGGGCAGGTAATGTGGCCCAATAAATGTCGAGCCTACGACGCCAGCCCAAAAATTTACGCTAAATTTTCTTTGAAAGGTTATTTGTTTTTTTTTTTGTGGGGATTTTGTCCTTTCTGTTCCCAATAGTGAAGATTGTGGAAGTTCGTAATCCCTTCTCTATTAAATTTGGACTCGTCTGTCCATAGGATTTTCTTTAAAAAGTCAGCATCCTCAATGTATTGGTGTAACAAAAAACGGCAAAACATAATGCGACGTAAGGGATCACCTTCTTCAAGGCCTTGTACGGGTGTGTAGTGAAACGGGTGCCTTCCATCAGAGTGAATTACCGACCATACTTTCCAAGTACTCAAATTAAGCTGAGAGGCCACTTATCGAACACTTGTAGTTGGGTCAGCTGAAAACGCATCTAAAATTTGTTCGTCGATTTCTACTGGTAGCTCTGCTGCAGAGACACGAGGTTCTCTGTGCCACACTGTGCCCCTTTCTCTCAGTCTTCTAAATGTATCGCGAAAGACTTGAGCATTGGGCAACCTCCTTTGCGGATAGCGTTCACCATAGAGCACACGCGCTTGAGTCGCATTTCCGTCAGCAAGCCCGTAAATGTACAAAATGTCTGCGTACTCATGATTTGTGAATGTAGCCATCGTGAAATAAGTCCAAATAACTATGAAAAGAGAAAATAGTCCAAAACAACTCAAACGTGAAGGAGTTCAACGCCGTTTTACCAGCGGATCTCTACTTAACACGGAGGATAACACAAAAATAAACTTAATGCTCAGAGGAACACAATAATAACGTCACGAGCCGGGAGTTAGAAAGCAACTACCGAAAACAAGCGGAAGGCGCGGGGGCGAGCGGAGTTTTTACCTGAATCGACACAAAAGGCGTTCAAAAACCGGTTTTCTCAAAAATCCCGTAACTCTACATTTGTTGATTAATTTTATTCGCAGCGAAAAAAAAATATGTTTTTGCAAATTTTAGCAAATGATTTTGGTATGCTTGTAAAGATAAAAGTTCAAAGACATTTTTAAAGTAATTTGGATGAGAATTATCAGTTGTTTTATTTTTATTTTAAAGCAACGAAAACTCAGTTGTTTTTAAAAATAAAAAAAACTTTTGTTTTTGAGAGCATAACTTGATAATAAGTATGCTTTTTAATGTACCGTAGCTTTTGATCGATTGACTAGAATCTCATTGTGTGCAATAATAAGCAAAATTTCCGTTAAAACATACAGTTTTAGATTAATTCTACAAAAACTGAGATAAAACCCTCATCAAGTAAAAAAACACAAAAATGCCAATATCTCAAAATCTAACAAACTTTGCACTAAGACATGTAGGGTTAAAAATACTTTAAATGAGTCCCTCTATCACCTCCTAAAATGCCTACATCGTTCCCCCAATCACCTCCTAAAATGCCTACATCGTTCCCCCAAACACCCTGTATTGCCTAAATTGCTTCCTTCAGAACCAATTGATTGAACCAGATTTACTGTTGTAATACTCAACTCAATCCGGAAATACCGGAACTTTCTGGAAAAAAGGATTGTCCATGTTATAAAATCACGATGCAAGTAGCAAAAATCAATCTACCTACCCCGATCCCTGATTATAATATAACTTTGTTTAGTTTTGATTATTAATAAACATTTCTTTATTAAGTATACATTTTTATTTCTCATTTTGATTCTTAATCAAATCTCGGTCTCGGTCTCGGCCGAGATTATTATTTTTTCCCGGTCTCGGTTTCGGCCGGACCTTAATGACTGGCACCGAGACCGAGATTTCAGTCGGACCTTAGCATCGATATGGGAAACATTAGATAAGGTTACTCGCTCTGTTTGTTTCTGAACCAGCGTGTTCGTCTTGCGGGGGCTGAAGCGGGGTGAAGAGGGAGGCATGTATTTAAACAAATATCGCCGTTGTGTGATAAGCTTAAGGTTTATGTATTTAATGTTATCTACTAGCGACATCTAGCGACGAGTAGGGAGGTATGTATTTAATTAATGTTATCTACAAGCGACATCTAGCGACGAGTAGCGTAGCATCACTATAAAATGACAAAATATTCATAAAATAACAAGAAAAAAGTGATAAGAAATGTTGCTGTTAGTTTTGTTCTTTATTTTTTTTATTGTTTTAGCACATTTCACTGCACTGTAAGACATATTTTCATTTAAATACGGGATGTTTACTCGTCGCTTGTCAGATTGCGAATGGTGCGCAAAAAGGCGGCGCTACTCAACATAGGGGAGCAAACCACTATTAGCGACTACGCAGTCGGGAAGTATTAACCTCATCTAATGTCTCTCATATCGATGGACCTTAGCTAGAACCTCCTTTAAAGCATAACCCTGTGTCAGGAGTATCAGACGACTATCAATTTCCAAACCTCACCCAGCATCACTTAACTCACCAATGAAAGTGTTGACGCTATCCAGGGTCTCACTCTGAAGCTGGAGTTTCCTCATCTCGTCCATTCTTTGGGCAGCCCTCTCCGGATCTTCGACAGTCGACATCTCTAGTAGGGAAACCAGGGTAGGCATTGCGTGTTTAGCCATAAAGTTTCTGGAGATAAAAGAATAGGCATTTTAGACTGACTCGGGGGCTAAGTGGTTAGCGATCCTGACCTCTGATCCGAGAGTCGTGGGTTCGATCCCCACACAGGGCTAACTTTTCTGTGATGAGCAGAATTATTTGCTCTGAGTCTGGGTGTATTATATCTATATATATTTCATATTTCATATTTCATATTTATTTATTCCTTTTAACAATGGGTATTGTATTGGAAATATTTACATAAAATTAAAAACTAAAAATTATAAGGGACATGCAAATTGAATTAGGCTACATACAATAAATAATAAAAAACAACTTGAAACAAAATCACAAACACCATTTTACGAATGCCAGTTCTAAAATCCAATATTCATAATTCATTATAAAAGTCACATTATTATTAAATATCCTTTAAGTATGTCAAGAAATCATAGCGGAAAGCGCACATTAAAAATGATTTACACCCTAATACCTTAATCTAACCATAGTATAAGAAAAAGAGAGAAAGACTACCTATTTTCCATAAATTCCTCTATTTTATAATAGCACTTTTCTAATAAAAATTGTTTTAATAGTGTCTTGAAATTTTTCTGGTCAAATGACATTTTTAAATTTGCCGGAAGGGAATTAAACATCAGGACCGTCTGGTGTTGTACACAGTGTTGCGCAATTACTAACTTGGGTGCTATGGAGTGTTTCATGATTTTCGTTCTCTTTTCTAGACGTCTGTTTCTTTCCTGTAGTGTTTCATATCTGTCAGGATGTTTCCACAGACTCGTTAGTAAGACTAAAATGTATAGGCATGGTACCGTCAGTATATTTAGTCTTTTGAAATGTTCTCTACAAGAAACCCATTGCGGAATACGTACAATTGTTCTAATAGCTCTTTTCTGTAACACAAATGCTTTGTAAATATTATATGCGTAACTGTTTCCCCAGAATTTTATACTGTATCTTAGATGGGATTCTACAAGAGCATAATATACTATTTTTAGTTGACTATCATTCAACTCATCTCTAAGGCTCCTCAACGCATAGCAGGCTGAGCCTAGTCTACCTTCAATTTTATTCAGTTCCTCTTTCCAGTTCAAGCGATCATCGATGTATATTCCTAACAACTTTACTGTTTTTACAGTGGTCAAGACTTCAGTATTGTAATTCACTTGAATATAATCAGTATTCCTTGCCGTAGTTTTAAATAACATAACATTAGTCTTACTTGTATTAAGAATTAGGTTATTAGCTGTAAACCATTGATTAAATATTGTTAGTGATCTCAGAACTTTATTATTGAGATCATCAATGTTCTTGCTAGAAACAATAGCATTAGTATCATCTGCATATATCACTAAATTAATGTCAGAGACATATCTATACATATAGTCTATGAGATCATTTGTGAATATGATAAAAAGTATGGGACCAAGGATGCTAGGTCGGCGGCCTCCGCGTGTGCGAGCGGGCTGTGATTGGGAGAGAGTTTAATTGCCTTTAGGGGGAATTTAGCTCTCTCCCAGGCACAGACCGCTCGCCTGGTGCATCCGGGCAACAATGGCTAGTGAAGTCCTTTATAAGTCATCACTAGCTATTGGCGAACGGCCGACACCCCTGGGGCTACGGTGGGAGGACGTGCTTAGGGCCCCGCGAGGGGCCGGCACTCGGGCCTGCGCATTCACGCGGGCCTGGGTGTCGGCTCCTCGAGGCAGCAGGGGGAGGATCGGGACGGGGGGCGCTCGTCGGGGGGGGACGGCCCTGTATGGTGGCTGTGTGCTCCTGGTCATGTGGACTTGGGAGAAGCCCTGCCTCCTAGGTGGCGGAGTTGACACCAGGACGCGTGACGGGGAATGCACAGCACGCCATGCAGGCTCACTCGCTCTGGGGGGCGGGCCCCGGCCCGGTCTCAAATGCTGTCGCGAACGACTGGGGGCGAAGGAGTAGCGGTACTTCGCCTCTCAATAACCGCTGCTACCCTCGGTCGGGTACGCCGGGGGTGCTATTTCTCGGTACCCCCCTTTCAAAAATATAAAAATGGAAAACCCTTCTGCAACAGATAAATTGCGCCCTAATAAAACCAAACAAAACAAGGACGGACATCCCGAGGTGCCTAAAAACACTGAAGGAATACCTCCTACAGAAGAAATGAAGAACCTCACGGTAAGAGAGGAAGAAGACTTGCTAAAGTCTCCCACCACCGAACAGCTTAGTTCGGGGGCGGGAAACTCTTTCAAGTACAAGAACAATGCTGAGCGCAAAAAGGCGAGGCGGGAAAGAAGAAAGCTTGCGAAGGCCCAAGTACGGGAAAGCGCGGCTAAAAGTAACCCGGAGGATTCTGAGGCGAGAGCACCTGGGAAGCTTAAACGCCAGGAGACGGACCCCGAAGAAGCCTCGGAGCGGCCTCCGGCAAAGCGTCAGAACCGCGGGCGAGGCGACGACGGAGCGCGCAGCTCTGCGAAGCGGAGCTGTGAGCTCGCCGTAGCCTTCGGTCGTGGGGACGGGGCCTTGGTGGATGCGGCTCTGGGCTCAGTCATCAGGGACAGGATCCTGGCCAACATGGAGAGAGCTATCGAACGAGACGAGGACGACCAGAGGCTAGCCTTTGCAACCTCTGGGCTGGTGTCCGAGGGATTCTTCCTGGTGACACCAGAGACAGAGGAGGCAAGGGACTGGCTACTCTCATGCGACCTTGGCGAGTTTGAAGGCGTCCCCATCGTGGCAAGGAGACTGGACAGGGCACGGGTTATGCTGTGGCTCCCGGGACAGCTGGATAAGATGCCGAAGGACATAATTAGATGGCTTCAATGCCAGAACAAGGGCCGCGTAGAACTTAGACCAAACGAGTGGACTCTCATTACCAAGGAAGCGCTTCCTACGGGAGTGCGCCTTGTGATGGGAGTTCCCTCGGAGGCAGGGGAAGTCTGGGGTGCAACCCAAATGTTGCACTTCCAACTAACAAAGGTTACTGCTAGATTATTAGGCGGAGCCCCTAAGGCACAAGCCAATAAAGAAGGCGCGGACACACAGGGGCAGTCGGGTGCTGGCGTTTGTCCTAACTGCGGTTGCGCGGGAGGAGCCTCGAAGGGGGCTCAGCCGGCTCGGGCGCAGGGGGGACAGACGGCAGAATACACTGCCCCCACAGTAAACACCAACAATGAGCAGATGCGGGGAGCGGATCGGGCCGCCGAGGACAGTTTTATGGATCTTGGAATCTCCGGGACGGAGATTGTTCACGGGGGTCCGACCTAGTCTCCGTATCTGAGAACACACTACTACAGAAACACATGACCACACGCACACAAGCACATCACACACCTACAACAAAAACACTTAAACAAAAATCATTAAGTATCTGTCAATTAAACCTACACCATTGCAAAGACGCAATGGTTAATCTCTGCAAAACAATAGCGGAGAGGAAAATTGACATAGCACTTTTGCAAGAGCCGTACACGCTTGGCAACCGAGTCGTTGGCTTGGGATGCCTAGGAGGAGAGCTGATTTACCAGCGTACAGGTGAGGCTCCCCCTCGAGCGTGTATATACGTTAGTAATAATATAAAAGCACTCGGTAGCATAAGTGTGGTATGTTCCAGAGACCTAGTTGGGGTCGAGCTTACTATCACGCTAGAAGACGGCAACAGTAAGAAGGTGGCCATTGTCTCCAGCTACACACCAAGCGAGACTGACTACAGGCCGCCCTCCGCTGAGCTGGAAGAACTCGTCAGAAGATACACTGGTAAGCGAACTTCTTTCATTATTGGTAGCGACGCGAACTCACACCACGAGGTGTGGGGTAGCACTGATACGAATCAGAAGGGAGAGTATTACCTAGATTTCTTACTAAAGTACGACCTCGAAATCATGAACATCGGGAGTGACCCAACGTTCATCACGAGAGCTAGGAGAGAAGTGCTGGACATTACATATGCAACCAGGGACCTCTGCAGATACGTCAAGAAGTGGAAAGTGAACATGGATGATTCGTTTTCGGATCACAGAATGATCACTTTCTGCGTTGAAGCAAGTTGGGAGAAAGTCATGGTTAGAAACAAGAGGAAAACTGACTGGGGAAAGTTCGACTCGGAGCTGAGTGACTGGAAACCCACAACTCTGAATTTCACAACTGTGGAAGCCCTAGATAAGGGAGCTGAAGAACTGGAGTGCACGCTTATGGCGGCATTTCACAAGGCATGCCCGTTAAAAGAGATCCGCGACGGTAAGGGACAACCATGGTGGAACAAGGAACTATCCAAGCTAAGGAAGAAATGCAGGAAAAGCTTAAGGATCGCCGTCTCAAGAGACGATGATCTAAGCTGGGAAGCATACAGGGAATTGAGGAGAGAATTCAACCAACTGCGCCAGAAAGAGGAGAGGAACAGCTGGAAAGGATTCTGTGAAGGTATAAACAGCTATGCGGATGCAGCAAGGATGATGAAGACTCTATCCAAAGACAGCACCTGCCAGCTGGGTAGCATCAAAGTCGACGGCAAAGATGTGTCTGACCCTGAGGAGGTGATGGATGCTATGTTGAAGACACACTTCCCAGGATGTGAGGAGTATATAGAAGAGGAGAACCGTCTAGACACCGAAACAGGACACTGGGACATGGCCCAGGAGATTGTTACATTAGAAACGGTGGAATGGGCGATAAGAGCCTTTAATCCCTTGAAGGCAGCGGGGCCTGACGGAATATTCCCAATGCTCCTGCAGAAGTCATGGGAACACATAAAGGAACTACTGTGCAGCCTGCTCATAAGCAGCGTGGCTTTGGGATACATTCCTTCTAGGTGGCGAAAAGTCAAGGCCGTCTTCATCCCAAAGCCAGGGAGAAAGTGCTACCGGGAAGTAAAGTCTTTTCGGTGCATTAGTCTCTCGTCGTTTGTACTGAAGACACTAGAAAAGATAATAGATGGTAGCATACGCTCTAGGATAACGGCAGGCAACCAACCCCTGCATAGCAATCAGCATGCCTACATAGAGGGGAAATCAACCGAGACAGCCTTACACAATCTTACCCTTAGGATTGAACGGGCCATAGACAGGGACAAGGCCTACGCAGTCGGTTGCTTCTTCGACGTGGAAGGAGCTTTTGACAAAGCACACTTCAGTGCGGTTGAGAGCGCCCTAAACAGAGAAGATATCCCATCAGCACTGGCGAGATGGGCCATAACCATGTTAAAGAATCGTATTATTACTACGACTCTAGGTGCGGAGACACGTACAGTTATAGCCAAGAGAGGATTCCCTCAGGGGGGGTGTCTCTCTCCACTCCTGTGGTGCCTTCTCATAGACGGCCTAGTGAGCGCCGTCAATAGACAGCATATATATATGCAAGCCTATTCGGACGATGGAGCTCTCCTCGTCACAGGGAAGGTGCTAAGTACTGTGAGGGCTATCACTATGAAAGGATTGAAGCTGGTCGAGAACTGGTGTCAGGACAAGGGCCTCGGACTAAACCCGGACAAAACAAAGATAGTTCTCTTCACCAGAAAAAGGAAAAACATAAGCCTGGCGCCAATCGCGTTAAGAGGAACCATTCTAGAAATCACAGAAGAGATAAAGTATCTGGGGGTGACACTGGACAAGACCCTGAACTTTAATAGTCACATAAGAAACCAAAGCAAAAAAGCAATAATGGCTCTGATGCAATGTAGAAGAGCCGTTGGTAGGATCTGGGGGCTGAAACCGAAGGTCTGCCAGTGGATATACAAAGCCATAATACTCCCAAGGATTCTCTATGGCTCGATAATATGGTGGCACAGAGCCAACGTCGGGCAGAATCTAAAGGAGCTAAGGAAAATACAAAGGGCTGCAACTCTTATGACCACAGGAGCCATGACCTCCACGCCAACAATGGCGCTAGACATGGCCTTGGGATTGAACCCTATCCAAATAGAAGTCAAAAGAAGAGCAGCAGAGCAATGGTATAGAATGAAAGCATGCAAGGAATGGAAGGCGAAGAACGCAGATGCAGGTCACGCCACCATAGAGGAAGCACTAGGAAGGGATATGTCGTTACTGTTGACAAATAACGACCTAATCAAGAAACAAAGAATATTCAATAAGAAGTATAGAATACATATAGGTGACAGATCAGACTGGGAACTAGGGACAACTGATGCCCAGCTCATCTGTTATACAGACGGATCTAGAATGATAGGAACGGGACAAGCAGGTGCCGGGATTCATATACCCGTGACCCTAGCGCAGACAAGACTCTTTCCTTGGGGACATACGCAAGCGTATTCCAGGCGGAAGTCTTTGCTATCAAGGAATGCGTAGAAGAAGTGCTGAACAGTACCGAAGGGGAAGTGGACGGTACTATAATCTACTCAGATAGCCAGGCAGCCATAAAAGCACTCGCCAAAGCAGAAACTGTTTCGGAACTAGTCAGGGAGTGCAAGGAAGCACTCAGCAAACTGGCTAATAAAATGGCGGTTACAGTAGCATGGGTACCGGGACACATGGGAACATTAGGCAATGAAAGAGCAGACGCGCTAGCAAGGGAAGGAGCCAGCACTAGGTTCGTCGGACCAGAGCCAGCACTTCCTATTTCTGCAACAGTCACCAAAGGGGTCATCGATGAACTCATGAAACGTGAAACACAGAAAGCCTGGGCTGGGTGCACCGGCTGCAGACAATCGAAGATGTTTCTGAAAGGAATGAATCGCCGAAGAACTAGGACATTACTGTCATTAAGTAGGACAAGTCTAGGAACGGTCTTAGGCATCATCACTGGGCATTGTAGACTTAATCGACATATGTCCCTAATAGACGGTACCACCGACCCCTCCTGCCCTAACTGCGGAGCGCTGGAGACTAGCCAACACTTCTTGGCGGAGTGCGCATTATACAGCAGGCTCAGGTGGGAGATGTTTGGCACCGACAGCATCGACGAAGAAGAACTATGTGACCTGGACATTGGTCGCATAGCGGAGTATTGCAGGAGGAGCGCAAGGTTTATGGGGGGGACGTCAACGGGGACACAGTAACGCTCGCGTACCACCGGGAATAGGGTGTAATGAGTCCACCTGGCGACTTGAACACCCGCCTGTGCCCCGCAGGCGTCCCATCCAGCAATAATAATAATAAAATGGGACCAAGGATCGAACCTTGAGGAACCCCTCTTTTAAGCTTTACTCTTCTGGAATTGTTGCTTTGGATATGTCCAATATATGTATGTATTAAAATGTATATGTGTATGTATATCAGTCTCTGGTTCCCATAGCACAGGGAATCCTAGTTTGGGACCAGATGACGGTGTGTGATTTGTCCCGAATATTATTATTATTATTATTTTACCTTGTGAATAGCACGGATAAATTATGCTACACTAACACAGAGAGAGAGGGGGGGAGAGAAAGAGTACATTTTCATAAGTTTTGTTTCTGTGCATGCGTGCGTGTGTGCCTGCGTGTGTGCCTGCATGTGTGTTTGTTTATAGGTGGGTGAATTTGTGTGCGTGCGTGAATAAAACAAAAACACTTTATTGCACAACAAGAAAAATTTAAATAAAAACAATAGAAATGGCAAAAATGTATACAAATAGGCGGTCTAATCACTAAAGAGCGGTCTCTTTCAAACAACCTTTGGGTGGAGGAAAACGTAAAAACATATTTTAGGAGAAGTGCGCTTATTATATATGCGTTTATTTGTGTGTTTGTGTGCGTGTGTAAGCCTGTGTGATTACGCGCGTGTGTGTACGCCTTTGTAATTGCGTGTGTGTGTGTCTGTACTAATTATAAGTTATTATAAGTTATAGTTATAAGTTATATTAAGTTAATGAAGTAAAATGAATTGTTTTTTAAAACGAAATGACAAATATTAATTCAAAATAAATCTATATCTATATCTTCGCCTGTGTGTTTGTGTGTTAGTGTGTGTCTACCTGCACATAGCGACCTCCATCTCGGCGTCGGGATCCATGTACCCGTCCAGCAGGCCAGCCGTGAAGTACTCGGCGCTCTCGGCCGCGTAGACAGCCATTAGGGCTTCCCCAAACGTCGAGCGTATCGACGCCAGCTCCGACAAAGGTTTGCCTGGTCCAAGGAGTTTTAGGTTTAAATAAAAGTGTGCCAGCCAGCAACAACTTATAAAAATAAAACATTTTGAATATGGAGTTTTGGTGTCTTTTTCTCTAAATTACCATAATTGAATCAAGACTTTTACAGCTTAGCAAAGGCTTCCGTCAATTATTCCTTATAGATCGGTAAAAGTTATAGAATGTTTACCGCTAAAAACTTACTTGTTGTTTTTAACCGACTTCAAAAAAAGGAGGAGGTTCTCAATTCTTTTTTTTTATTATTTTTTTATTCAGGACATTCATTTCAAAATACAGAGGGTTACAATATATCAGTTACAATACAGATGATAATAACAAACAAATTTTAACGAAGTAAATTATGCATAGGTCCTGAATGGGAAGATAGCTCAGCAATATGCCTAGCAGTTTGCACTGCTAAGCGCTGATTTTCTGCCATCACCCACTGAGGTACGAGCAGACAATATAAAAAAAATAGTAATAAAAGACAGTTAAAAGTTTTTGCCACGATACAATTAAATATAAAATTATACAATCAAAGAAACGTATGTATAAATGTAGAAAATAAACTAAAATAAATAATAAAAACAATTTCGCGGAATCTTTTTTTTTTTATGTATGTTCACCGATTACTCGAAGACGCCTGAACCGATTTGGAAAATTCTTTTTTTGTTTAAAAGTGTATACTTCACAGGTGGTCCCATATAAATTTTATCGAAATCGATTCAGGGGTTTTTGAGAAAATCAACAAAAACAAACAAAATTGGAGTTGTTGCGATTGAAGCCGGTTGTTTTTAACGTATTCATCGTGGTCATTATCTAAATAATCATAATCTAATCAAAATGTCTTGTGTCGACTGCTGGCCAAAGGCATCCATCAATAATTTCAAAAAAGACCGGTAATTTCTGTAGAATGTTCACTGCTAAAAACGGTAGCCTACCGTTAAACACTTTAGAATGTTTACTCTCTGAACACTGAGAATGTTTACTACAAGATACTTTAAAATGTTTACCAGTATGTAAACACTTCAGAATATTTACCACTAAGCCAGGGTTCGGAAACCGGTTTTTTGAAAATACCGGTTTCGGTCATTGACCCCTATATCGAAATAATTTCGGTTAAGGTTTCGTTCAGGTTTCGGTTACCGGTATATTTAACCGGTTTAACCAAAACCGATATTTTTTCGTTCGAACGGAATTAACCGGTTAATTTGAAGAATATGCGACTTTGTAGGCATGTTTGCCGCGTGCAATCAATTGAAAGCGTGCGAGAAAGTGAGCAGAAGACTCGGGCAGTGGCACCCGCGCGACGCGCCTGTACTTGACTAAGTTTGGTTTTAACCGGTTAATTTAGTTCTTATTTCGGTTAGAAAACCGCTTCCTGATTAACCGATATTTTATTCAAATTTACCGGTTAAGCTGGAAACCGGTTTTAACCTGAACGGAATCGTTAACCGAAATTCGAACGAAATTAACCGGTATTTGTTAACCGGTTCCGAACCTTGCACTAAGCACTATAATGTTTACCACTGAACACTTACCATTAAATGCTCTAGAATGCACATAGTCACTGGTGGAGAATATAGCTCGCTGTAGAGTTGTTCTGCAAAGCGTTGACATGTACAGACGGGACAGGCCCAGGGTTTTGGCCAGATCTGGTTCTGATACTTTGTCCAAAGGAATACCTGTGAAACGATATACCGTTTTATACCGAGTGAAATAGAAATCGAGGACCAAATTTTAACTGTAGGCCAGTCGTACAAGACATCGGAGGTCGCATTGGTTGCAACAGTTCTGATTTTTTGGTATGTTGTTAGGGTTGATAACAGTAGTGTAAAGCTAATTTTTCAGCTTCGAAAGACTTGTGCTAACTGCATGGTGCTCCAAAAACACCGAAATTTTCGGACTTTTTTCAGATTTTGGCTTATAACTTCTAAAAGGTGCATCTTACGGAAAAAGTTATTATACACACTTATAAGAACACAAAATTTCCTAGAATTTAAGTACAATTGCAGCTCTGTAAATCTAATAGAACCCAAGATACAGCACTTCAAACATTGGCAATTTTCCCAAAAATGTTAGAAATTGTAGTTTTGCCGCCTTCCGAGCAGAATATCGGCTATCATACTTATTCTACGAGGAAAGTAATTAAGAATAAAGTTACAGAGCAGTTATTGAGCTTAATTTAAGTACAAACTAAGTACAAACTGAAGTTTGTAAGACCAATAGTTCACTTGTAATTTGGACAAAGCGAAAAATTAAGGAAATCAGAGTTTTCTAAAACGAGTGCCTGACAAATTGCAGGACTTCTTTAGAGGACTTCTTTAAAGGATAAAAAGACATAAATCGGTGTAAAATAATTTATACTGATATTATAAAACTTAAATTATATGACTTAGTGATGGCGGGACCTCAGCTGACACCTGCGACAGAGATATACATGAAATATAGAACAAAATGGCAATTAATATTTATTATAATGAATTACAACGAAGGGGTAAGTATGTAATATTAGGTTTACTTTCACGCACTTAGCGACGAAACAATCGTGTTCTTTTGGAAGGTCTAGGTTCTCTGTTGCTTGTTGTAAAGGGGAGGTTGTCGAAGTTCGTCCTCTTCATTCAACTCAGTCAAGGCTATGGACGGAGTGTTGAGGCAGGCAGGTCTTCCCCTGACAAACTTTGCTAAGAGTTTCAGCCCTATTATCTTGCAGGAGCATCTTCCTTTTCCGCACCCATTCTGGCACCTGCATGACAGGAATTTCATAAAAAACATGTTACAAATAGTTTCATAAATACACGACCCAGGACAGACCTACGAATGGATTGCCTTACCTGCAGTCAGTAATTCCGACGTTGGTTTCTTCGTTGAGTCACTAGTGGCAGTCTCTACTGGCTTCTCGAGGTGTTGTCACAACCACTAAATGCGTAAAAGAACAACTGTGATCCAGAGCTTTCTTCTCTTCTTGATGTTGTTGAGAACTTCTCGCAACTGGCACTTTGCTGGAAAAAACATTTTATATGTTGGAGCCCAATCTATCAGTCTATGCTGGTAAAGAGCACAGAGGTCGACATCCTCTACTTAACAGATTAGGCTCCAACGTAAAAAAAGTTTTTTTCCAGGAAAGTGCCAATTGCGAGAAATTCTCATCAACATCATTCATTCAAGAAGAGCTTTCATCCCCCCTGGAATACAGTTGTCATTTCGCGCATTCAGTTATTGCAACAACACCTCAACTCACACCTCAACCTCAGTAGGGTCTGACACTAGTGACATCAACGAAGAAATCAGCGTCGAAAACCCTGTTGAAATTACTGTCATGCAAGTAAGGTAATCCATTCGTAGGTCTATTCTGGGCTGTGTATTTAAACTATTTGTAACAAGTTTTTATGAAATTCCTGACATGCAGGTGTAAGAATGGGTGCGGAAAAGGAAGATGCTCCTGCAAGACAACAGGGCTGATATTTTCTGCAAAGTTTGTCAGGGGAAGACCTGCCTGCCTCAACACTCCGTCCATAGCCTTGACTGAGTTGAATGAAGAGGACGACTTCGACGACTTCCCCTTTACAACAAGCAATAGAGCAGTCTCCGGAGCCCCAGGAAGAGCTGTCAGATGAACCTAGACCTTCCAAAAGAACACGATTGTTTCGTCGCTAAGTGATTAAAGGTAAACCTAATATTACATACCTACCCCTTCGTTGTAATTCATTATAATAAATATTAATTGAAATTTTGTTCTATATTTCATGTATATTTCTGTCGCAGGTATCAACTGAGGTCCCGCCATCACTAAGTAACATAATTTAAGTTTTATAATATCAGTATAAATTATTTTACACCGATTTATGTCTTTCTTATCCTTTACAGAAGTCCTGCAATTTGTCTGGCTCCCTTTTTTGAAAAATCTGATTTCCTTAATTTTTCGCTTGGTCCAGATTACAAGGGAACTATTGGTCATACAAACTTCAGTTTGTACTTAAATTAAAACTAAATAACTGCTCTATAACTTTCTCTGTAATGACTTTCCTCTTAGAATGAGTATTATAGCCGATATTCTGCTCGGAAGGCGGCAAAACTACAATTTCGAACTTTTTAGCGAAAATTGCTAATGTTTGAAGTGCTGTATCTTGGGTTCTATTAGACCTACAGAGCTGCAATTGCACTTAAATTATAGGAAATTGTGTCTTCTTATAAGTGCGTATAATCACTTTTTTCGTAAGATGCACTTTTTAGAAGTTATAAGCCAAAATCTGAAAAAAGTCCGAAAATTTCGATGTTTTTGGAGCACCACGCAGTTAGCACAAGTCTTTCGAAGCTGAAAAATTAGTTTTACACTACTGTTATCAACCCTAACAACATACCAAAAATTCAGAACTGTTGCAACCAATGCGACCTAACGCGATTTTTATGTCTACGGTGACTGGCGTACTGTGACTAGTAGTTATGACGCTGAACAATCAATCTTCTCCGTGGCTAGTCTGCTCGTTTTATATAAGGGGGTCGCGGGTTCGATTCCTGGGAAGGTTCTACAATGTTGAACTCAGTTTGGTTGGTGGGACGGCATTTTCTGAGCCTGCCTGGCTACCATCATCTTATCTAAGTCTTGATGTGTTCCGGCATAAGATAGCCAGTTGCCTATTGCATTGGGGAAGCTTGGTAAGCTGTCTTCCATCTAAGGCATTATCATCACTTACCATCAAGTGAGATAATACCAAGAGCTTACTTACCAATTGAGGTTAAAAAAAAACTCACCAGGGGTCTTAACAAAACTGACAAAACGGCCATCATGACTGACACCCTCCGTCCCAGGATGCACAAGGAAAGCCTTTAGCCTGGACCCTTCGATCGTGCACAGAACCAGGAGGTACCCATCCACACTGTGGCATAACTTCTCTCCTGATATGCGCCATACGCCTGGGAAATGATATTTTGTTATGTTAAAAACAAAATGTTTTAAACAGTTTTTTTTCTGCCTAGTACAAAATCCCTACCATGTAGAACTTGTATATTCAACGTTTTGTTTTCTAAGAGCAATTTTTTTCATCCACATCTAAATCAAATTGCTTGAAACCATTTTTCTTACCAAGTACAAAGTTTCTGCCACATGGAAAGGGGATAATAAGCAGTGATCGGAGTAGGTAGATTGATTTTTGGTACTTGCATCGTTACATTTTATTACACAGACAATATTTTTTTCCATAAAGTTCCGGTATTTCCGGATTGAGTTGAGTATTATTAAAGTAAATCTGGCTCAATCAATTGGTTCTGAAGGAAACAGTTTATTTATATGTACAATACAATAACAGAATGAATATTCATTTTTGTTTGCTCAAAAATGTTAAACTCTCGGTATCCGAGCGGCATGTCCATATTAACATATATGTTTGCGGTCATTGACCCTAAATCAATCTACCTACTCCGATCACTGCTGATAATGAGTAATAACATTTAAACAGATTTTGGGCTAGAACAGCCAGTAACAATATTCATTATCTAAGTCATTTTTAATTGTGTTTTTGTAGAATAAGCAAAAATAATAATAACCTCATTTTTGTAATTTTTTTTATAGTCAAGATATTTCTTGAGATAATTGCTTTTTTTTGTGCCTAAAAGCCTTATCAGAAATAATACTGTAACCGCCGTTTTGCATTTTTGACAGTGGTTGTTTTTTTCAATACCTAACTTTGAAATATTTGTTGTACATTTTCATTAAGTACCTAATTATAAAAATGTTTACTTGGCAGTCTTAAATTACCTGATTACGTATACTTGAAAAAGTATAGTAAATTATGATTTTTCATGGTTACAACAATTTTACCTGAAACCGCACCATTATGTAAGTATGTTATTCTATTCAATAACTTTTATTCAATAAATTACCATGTGAATCTAATTCGGCTTGTGTTCTAAAGTCTGCCTGCATTATCCTAGTGGCCACCTTTTCCTTTATACATAGGGCAATACTTCTATCACCGGTAATCAAATCGTCGATGATCTTCTGATACTGCACTGGCTCCAAACCTAATTTCAAAGCTTTCAAACCAACCCAATGGTCACATATCTGCTGACTGAGATCCACATCTGAAGATATCGTCTCCAAGTATCTTAGACTTTCAGTAACATTTTGCGCTAGCCCACCCATAGTCAAACTCACTGGACCAGCGTACAACTTGGAACGTTTTAATGCCTCTTTGCGATCGTCTTTTGTCATTTTTGGGTCTCCGAAGATACCATCGAGAGCTGAGATCCTTCGGTTCATATCTTCGGTCTCATCTTTGTTCAAAATCTCAGGGTAAGCAAGGAGATCGCGGTTAAAAACAGAAATGAATATATTCTTCATGAACGGTTCGATTTTTGCTTTGCGACGCTCTGAGCGCTCGTGTACTTGGAGATCTTCAAAGTCGAATTTCTCTTCTTGGACCTGAGGCTGTGTTGATGGGCTAGCGTCCTGGTTTCCGGAGGAAGATTGGAAATTTCGGATCAAACATCTGCCGAAATTGTGAGGGCGAAACAAAATTATCTTACGCGCTATACTCATCTTCTAAAACCTTTATAAGGTTTTCAAAACAACAGAAATCTTCAAAATTGATGAAAATAAGTCACAAAGTGTAATTAAACGTTTGTTTTAAGACAAAATAATAGATTCTTATTGGGGAAACAAAATATTTTGAGGTTATAAATTTTCTGAGCTCGAGTTCAACTGTCAACCAAAGCTGTCAACTTGACATTAATCTCATTTAGTGATGCCACATTTATTTTTAATATTTACTATAGGCAGGCGAAAATAACTGGTTGAAAGTAGTTGAAACTCGGTACTCAACTACTCAGTAGGATTTCACTTTGAGTAACACTTTTGTTTAAAAGCAAGAGGAGTCTCGAGAGAACATGTGCACATTTCTGTGGACGTGTCTATGAATTGAACTACCCAAAACATAACTTGGATTGCACCTGGTCACCCTTGGCTCATGGTCACCCATCACCACCCCAAGGGGTGAATTAGTGATGTAAACATCTTTGATAGGTACCAAAATAACTTAGCTATTACTTTTAACAGGTTTATTAAAGATATTTTTCATAAATATTGCTGCAGTTTTCTTACGCACCTAAACCGATTTTCTGATTAAAAATTAAGTATACAGGGTGTAACAAAACTGGTTTAGGACGGGTTAACTGGGGATTGTACTCATCATTCTAAACAACTTTTGTTCTATGATATTGCTTACATAGTAAGAAAAAAATTACTTTCCCCTCCATACAAAATGGTCTTCGTCGTGATGAATTTGTATGAAAAGTTAAAAAAGAATGATTTAAACAGAGTCTTAGAACAAAAGTTGGCCAGAATGAGAATGATACACTCCCCAGTTAATGGGTCCTACTTACACCTATTTTGTTACACCCTGTATACTTAGCACTGAAACAATTACATAACAAATATTTTAAAAATCTTTAACTAGTATGTATCTTTTGCGTAGTTTTTTTTAAATCAATAACATCTCACTAAGTAGGTAGGTACCTGATCTTAAATATTATTATAAATTCGAAAGTAAGTTGTTTTTTTTTCTTTTTATCACGTGATTTAATTGCACAGAGATATGTAGTTGATGGGATGGACAGATATATACTTAGGCTATATTTTCTCCTATAAAAATATCGAATTCTTATGGTAATCACACCGGGAACAAAAAAATACGCAACTCAAGAAAGCACCGCTATTTATTGCCATTTCATTATTTGGTAAAGAGCTTACTTAGATAGAGGGCGGTAACAACGTATAAGTTTTATAACGAACCCCATTATCGTGCTCGTGAAAAGCTTGCGGCTCGCGCACTGCATACCCTCATCGAAAGTCATAAAAGCAACATGCATGCTCGTAGAGCCGCAAAATATAGTAATATACGAGTAGATATTATAAACGCGAAAGTATGGATTAACATTTTATGCTTTTATGCCCAAACTGCGGAACGAATTTGGATGATTGGTAGAAAGGCAGTTTAATCATTGGATTAATACATATTTTCATCCCGGGAAAATGCATGATTCCTGTAGTATGGTTATTAATGCATGAACATTGTTTCAAAGGCCGATTTTCATACCAGTTTCTCATCGCGTTGGGGGATCTGGTAAGCCCGCTTCCATCTTCGGCATCATCATCGCTTGCCATCAGGTGAGATGATGCCAAGGGCTTAACAATAAAGGATAAAAAAGAAAAATACCCAGGACGGAATGCACAGTTCGACATGACGTTCTGTAAGTTTAGACATATACAGGTTGTCATAAAATATGTAGGATTTTTTTTGCATACTTTACAATATTTATGATTAATACACTCTGGTTCTTCGATGAATCGTAAAAAATGTACTCTATAAAAAAAACTGACCAAACAGCACATCAATTTGTATGAAATAAGCGTCTACTTACTATTTCACCAATAAAATTAATCTTACTCTTACTTACTTTTTACTTTAATATTATAAATGCGAAAATATGGATGTTTGTTTGTGTTTTTATTTATTTTGTTTATTATTGTTTGTTTATTTGTTTGTTAGTTCCGCTTTCACGTCGAAACCACTGAACGGATTTGGATGAAATTTGGTAGGTAGATAGATCAAATACTGGAGTAACACATAGGCTACTTTTTGTTCCGGAAAAATGCATAGTTCCCGTAGGATATCTTAGAGACAGTCAAAAAGCGACATCTACGCGGGCGGAGCCGCGGGCAAAAGATAGTCTAACTATAATTTGTTTTCTTGTGTAAAATTAATTGAAAAGCAACTGTTAAAAATACTTGTAGGCAACAGGATAGTAACAGGCGTTCCCAACTCAAAGCACAACAGGGGGTGGCGACACGACTGTCGTGGGGTGGAAAAGACCGCCCTATATAACCCCCTTTCTATCTGACTCGAAAATAAAATGTGAACTTTATGCCACTTGAATTAAGAACTAATTTCCTTTACTATAAAACGTTAGACTGACTGAAATTTATACATAAACTTGTGTATATTCACATAAAATAATCAGTAGGAATCCTTCTCCTTTAGAGGAGCGAACGTATAATACGCGATCAACATTTTTTCAAAAGAAATAACATTTCAAATCTGTAGAAATAGTGATTTTTCGTATCTTTGCTAGTATTTTTTACGGGAAACAGTTACGGGTCATTAGTTTTCGATCGGATGCAGTGTTGGATATGGTGTTTTGTTGAAGAATTTTGTGTGAATCGAGGAATGGGATGCCGTGTTCGAAGAAAATTATAATGACTTCATGTTACCAAGATTATGCTGAGCGGTATTAATGGTAGGTGTTTCATAGTCTTTGCCATTCATTGTAATCAGCGAGTCTTTCGTAATTACATTTCATTTGCATATTTCCTTACCCCTTCAATTATAACAGAATATAATCAGGTTTGTCCTAGTACCTATTACCTGTAATTAATAGCTGTTATTTTTTTCTGATTGGAGTCTATTTTCAATAACATAGGTATTTCCTCAGATTACTTTTTTCTTTGTTAGGCTGTATAGGATGAAGGCTTTCCGTCAGGTCGAGTTGACAACTTTATTTTTAAATTGTTGCCACCCAGTCGGCATAGGCACCTTACATATGCATACAGGTTAAGAAACCTAACGTAGAAAATTATAGCTTTCTCGGAAATATATATAATTATTTAAAAAATGAAAAAATATTGGTGTTTTAATTATAATATTGTGTTTTCTCCGTGAAACACATAAATAAAATAAATAAAATTAAAATGAAATTGGGATTATAAATTCGAAATATTGTCAATTTTAATAAAATCAGGTCTTTTCTAGTACCTGTAAATTATTAGCTGTTATTTTTGCTTTTTGATGTATTATAATTTTATATTTTATATTTTATATTTTTTTATTTTATATTTTTTATATTTTTTTTATATTTTTTTTAAAAAAATCAGTTTTTTCCTCCTTCAAATTCCTCCGGGAACCCTCGAGTTTTCCGGAATAAAAAGTAACATATGTGTTAGTCGAGTGCTTTATATTTATACAGGGTGTAACAGAAGTGTGTGACAATATTTCAAGGTTGGCTTTTACCCATCAAACTGAACAACTTTTGTTCTACAACTTTGTTGAAATCGCAATTATTTTTTTGGACTTTTCATACAAATCGATCAGCTGGCGAACCAAGTTTGTATGAAAAGTCCAAAAAATTTTTTGCGATTTCAACAAAGTTGTAGAACAAAAGTTGTTCAGTTTGATGGGTAAAAGCCAACCTTGAAGTATTGTCACACACTTCTGTTACACCCCGTATACCTACCAAATTTCGCTCAGTAGTTTCGGCGTGAAACTGGAACAAACAAACAAACATCCATATTTTCGCATTTATAATATTAGTAAGAAGTATCCCCTTCCTACTTCCTGCTTTTGGATTCTGATTTTAAAATTAGATATCTATCAGTAATTATTTCAGCTGTACACTTTTCAGCTGTATGTTATCTCTGTCTTTTTTTGGTCCAGACTTAAAGATAACGCTAATACTATAGAACAGATTTTGGGGTGCAAGATGTACTGGCAATCTGAATTTATTCGTTTTTACTATAAATAATAAACTAGGTCGGTTATTAAAATCTACCTATTCGTAATACATGACATACAGCTCGCGTCACGTAAAAAGAGCGCTGGCGGGCGTTCCGAGGGCACAACAGTTCACTCTGACAACAGGACAGCATAATATAAATCGCGTAAGTGTGAAAGAGAGGGTACTAAACAGTTGCTGTCAGAGTGCATCCTCGGAACGCCAGCCAGCGCTCTTTTTAAGTGACGCGAACTAATTATTATGAAATAGTGCTTTCTAGTAACTGTTATTTTTAAAAACAGTTACTATAATTACTGGATTAGCTTTTCAATTAAAAATATTAGTTATTGCTGTTTATTTGTATTAATTAAAAAATATACCCTCAGTTTAAAAATTCATACCACAATCGTTTTTTTTGTTAGGATTTTAATTACCTAACTATACAGGTTACTAATCTTAGTCTGTGTAAAAAATACCGGCCAAGTGCGAGCCGGACTCGCGCATGAAGGGTTCCGTACCATCGTACAAGAAACTCAATAAAACACGTCTCTTTAATTTTTAATTATTATTTTTATTTTATTGTTTACCTCAATAGCATTTTCCGTTGGGGTATCGTAGTGTTACTGCCAACCAAGTCCCATCATAGGGCCAACGACGTATTGTTTACGTCATATTTTCCACAAACTTCTAACAGTGGGCCTACTACCTCTATGGTTCGCTAATCAACAAGAATATTTTCCACAAACTTCTAACAGTGGGCCTACTACCTCTATGGTTCGCTAATCAACAAGAATATTTTCCACAAACTTCTAACAGTGGGCCTGCTGCCTCTATGGTTGGCCAATCCAAATAAAAATTGGCCCGCTGGTATAAAGTTGGCCTAACCACACCACAAACTACAATTTGTAAAATCTCTTTTTTTACCTACAAAATAATGTCAATCAATTGTTTTCATTATCTGCGACAAAAAAAAAATAGTCTTTAAGCATTTCAAGCACAAGCGTCTATCTGTTGCCATTATTAAGATCGAGCAAAAAACGACAAAAAAAAAGATTTTTGCTCAATCTTAATAAGGGCAGCCCCTTCTTTAGTTCAGTGGCGGCGTAGCATGGGTTGGCACCCGGGGCGGTTATCTAGCGTGCACCCCCCCCCCTCTTTGAAGTCGTAGCGAAAATTTTTATGTTTTTGTGTTTTTTTTTTGTCGTATAGCAAATGAATAGGTAGGTACGATGTTTTTTCACGCTAGAGCGGGGTGCCAGTTCAGAGATAACGTATGACATGTTAAATATTTCTTTTACAATTGCTCTCCGCGTGGCACCCCCTTGAAGCTTGGCACCCGGGGCGGACCGCCCCTCTGCCTCCCCGTTACGCCGCCACTGCTTTAGTTTTTAATTTATTTTTATTATTTGTTTGTTATGGCGGCAACAGAAATACTCTTTGATGTTATTCTATGAAAATGTAAACAGTCTACTTTATACAATGAAAATGTAAACAGTCTATACGGTTCATGAGATAGAGATCAGACAGACGGACGGACGGACGGACAACGGAGGTTAACCTTAGGGTGCGGAAACCTAAAAATTCGATTCCATTACTTCACCAATGACAGTATATCAAAGACTAAGGTTAAATAAAAAAGGATCTAAAGGTCTTTACTTTATGTTCAAGATGGTTCAAGTCTAGTAAGCAACTTTTAAATAAGTTGTCACCCAGCTGGCAAATACATTTTTGCATTTAAAGCTTCATGGTCAGAAGAAAAAAAAACACTATCTGGTGATCTGGAGAAATAGGTATGTAACTTTTTAAATGTGACCATTTTTTATTGTCTTTAAAAAAAAGCTGGTCGTAAAAGAAATAAAAAATATTAAAGTTTTCATATAGATATTATGTAGATTTATAGTATAATGTAGTCTTTTTTTACATCCTTTTAGGCACAGACAACATAATGTTAGAAGTAACTAAGTAAGTAAGTAAGTTTGCCTGATTCTTTAGTCTTTTCTTCCTTAAGGCATTTATTTTCCAATGGAATTGAACAATCGATCATTATCAATCATCTCCATGGTCACTGAGGGGAGGCTGTTCAGAAAATGGTTAATCTTCGTATCTCCTATAATAAAGATGGTTCACCATCTTAACTTTTTCTATTTCGATATTTGAAAGTAATCAATTTAATTTTGAGAAACACAGAGAGATCGGAACGCAGTGTGCGATTTTTGTATATATGTACAGTGATGTACACTGACATGTGTCAATTCCGTTTTGTTTACCTTTTGCTTTTTTAACCGACTCCAAAAAAAAGGAGGAGGTTCTCAATTCGTCGGAATCTATTTTTTTTAATTTTTTTTTATGTATGTTCAATTGTTCACCGATTACTCGAAGACGCCTGAACCGATTTGGAAAATTCTTTTTTGTTTAAACGGGTATACTTCACAGGTGGTCCCATATAAATTTTATCGAAATCGATTCAGCGGTTTTTGAGAAAATCAACAAAAACATATCAAAATTGGAGTTGTTGCGATTAAAGTCGGTTGTTTTTAACGTATTCAGCGTGGTCCATTATTGATTGGAATGAACGATACCTATTAATTTTGGCGCCGAAATAACCTTCAGAAGCCGCCGAATATAATACAGGGTTATTTTTGGACCCCCACCAAAACTTCACAGTGGTTTCTACTCATGAAACTGAGCAACTTTTCCCAAATAACCAATAGTCAATTCGCAAAAAAAATTGAAAATTTCAAATCATTTTTTTTAACACTTTGTATAAAGTCCTTGCATCCTTGCCACGCGGAATAATATGTACACTCGAGCACATAAACGTTTTGGGAAGTGCAAGTGAAGTGAAAAGAAACGTTGAGCCCAAATGACATGAACTATTATCGCTTTGTCATTTATTTAATCTACGAGTACATGTCGTCGCCTGAGAGTGAAAAACTCGAGAACGCAAAATTGCTAATTTATCTCTTATAACAAAAAGACAACAATTCGAAATTAATTGTAGAAGCTTTTGAAACCTCATTAAGGGGAGAAATTTTAGTAACAAATATTTGACGACGAGCTTTTTTCTTCCCCTGAAAATTACCGTTTCCGCATATACGAGGTTTTCACTCTCAAGTGACGATATCTAGTCTAGTAGGTAGTTTACATAATCTAGTATTATTTACTTTTTCTCCACTACTGTTTAAAAGCTGTAGTAGACCTTAGGATATCCTCGAGACAGTCATAAAGCGACATCCACGTAGGCGGAGCCGCGGGCAATACCTTGTACTACTCGTAAATAATATGATATTTTTAGTGAGTTAGTTAATATTAAGTATTTATCTATAATATTTTAAGTATAAAATGCATATTATTGTATATGTTAGATGGGCCTCGTTGCCTGAAATAAACAAAAAAAAAAATAGCTAGTTCTCCATAGAACACACAATAATTGGGAGTTAAAAGAACGAAATTTTTGTAATTTGTTATTCAATCAAAGTCGTAGTTAGTACCAAGGAAGTTATATTATAAAGTATAGGTACCTTGGGTCCACTTTTATTTCTCCTGTATATTAATGATCTTCCAAAAGCCACTCCCCATAAGTGTATATTATTTGCGGACGATACAACTTTAATTGTTAAATGTAATAATGATAAAACGGCATTTCAATCAGATATAAATACCGCTCTAAATCACATGGATGAACAATAATAATCTAAGTGTAAATATAAGTAAGACTAAGTGTATGCAGTTTCACTCTTATGCGACTAAACCATTAATTTTAAATATAAATAACAATAATAATCAAATTGATGAAGCATGCGGATATAGGTTCTTAGGTATTAATATTGACAAACATCTTAATTGGAAAAGTCATGTAGATTCAGTTTGTATAAGATTAGAGCGTTTCGTATTTGCACTCAGACGATTAAGACAAACTGTTTCGAAGGAAGCTGCTTTAACAGCATATCATGGGTATGTCTCTTCAGTACTCAATTACGGGCTAATCATATGGGGCAATTCTGTCGACTCTCACAGAACGTTAGTTCTGCAAAAAAGATGTATTCGCGCCATTTGCAATACCTGGTTTAGGGATAGCTGCAAACCATTATTTAAAGAGTTAGGAATTCTGCCTTTGCCCTGCTTGTACATTAGAAAAGTTTGCTTATTTACTAAGAGCCACCCAGAGTACTTTAGGAAGTTACGAGAGGTCACAACTAGGAAAGTTCGTGCTCAATACATACATCTGTTGTATCAACCACCTTGTCACACAGACATATATCAAAGAAATATTTGTAATATGAGTGTTGTATTGTTTAATAAGCTTCCTGTGCATATAAAACAGTTAGAAGGTAATATATTTAAGAAAAGATTGACACAATGGCTATTGGAGCATTGTTTCTATAGTGTCAAAGAGTTTTTGGACCATAAGTAATAATAAGGATCATTTAGTATTTTATTTTATATACTTACATATTTGCATGCCTTCCTGACGGCTGAATACTGTACTTTTATTTTATTTTAAGACCAGTTTGTAACGTATTCTTGCAAATAAATTATTATCATTATCATTATCATTACCTTAGAATAGATTCTATACAGTATGTTATCTTAAAAAACTTTAAACGCACTTTTAACAGCCTGTATACATGTAAGTTCTTGCGTATAACAAATGTAGGTCAGTCTCAAGGGTAGAATCACCCGTTAGACGGACATTTTATATGTACGTCGCAGCGACATTGTAGAATACAAATCATACACGGTGGCCCCAAACTAGGATTCCCTGTATTATGGGAACTAGAGACTGATATACATACATAGATACGTTTAAATACATACATATATAGATATAATACACCCAGACATAGAGCATACAAATCTTATCATGACAGAAACGTTTGCCTTGGATGGGAACCGAACTCATGACCCTCGGATCAGTATAGTCAGGAGCGCTAACTCCTGAGCCACCGATTCAGTCAAGTACAAGGTGTCTTTAGAGTCGTCTTTATTCATTATTATTAAATTATTTTTATTTTGAACTGGTTAGATTATCTTCCGAGGGAACCCTAAAAGGGACAGAAAAGGGCGCCCCATCCACAAGTAAGTAATTCAAAACCGGGCCGCGTAACTTCCTCGAGTCGGTAATCGAACTCCGAACCATTTAAGGCTTCCCATAGAACAAGCCCGAAAAATACAGATTAACACCAGTTTTCTATTTTAACGATTATCAGAGTTTAACACTGCCTTTTAACCTAACGAAAGGGCAAAGGGTAAATTGTTGCAATAAATAATAATAATAACAATAATAACTGTAATTTATTTTCTCAACACATCATAAATACATTGAATATAATAAGTATTATTTGTACACAGTATACTAGATTACAATATGATGTGATGGACTGGTGCCTGAGCTAGACTGGAAGTCTGTATTACAGGTCACCAGGCCCTCACCCTACGGAGTGATACAAATAATAAGGAGTAAACTAAACATTGAAAAGAAGAAAAAGTAAGAACAATCTGAACGCATAACATAGAAAATTATTTAAAGATATAAGTGATGTGCATTGAGCGCGAGTGCATGTGTGTGTGTGTGTGTGTGTGTGTGTGTGTGTGTGTGTGTGTGTGTGTGTGTGTGTGTGTGTGTGTGTGTGTGTGTGTGTGTGTGTGAGTGTGTGCGTGAGCGTGTGTGCGTGTGTATGTGTGCAAGAACGTTAACAACCCTGTGGCGGAAAACTGGGAAACGGTACAGAAAAACTATTAGACCGTGTTAAATCTCGTATTTTTGGATCTTTTTTTTCATAATATTTTTTCCAGCTTCACAGTTTTTTAAGAAGTCAGCTGTCAGTTTAGATTTTTTTTAAAGTTTCTTGGCTTGGAATCGAGTATTTTAGCCGGATTCATGTTCTTTTTTTTAACGTCTGTTTTGAAATTAGGGCAGTGTTACCATCGTTATAAAATACAAATATACGTTCCGTAGCAAACCCATTTCGTCCCCACTGCAGAGGCAGGCACGGCTCTCTTCCCATACCTCGGGAAAATTAGGTCATACTCCAAACATAGGGACCAAATCCGGATTGGAAAATAAGATTGGATGGTCAAACAAGAACAGTAGATAAGTATTTGAGCGCAGTGACTTGTTTGTTTGTTTGGTTGTTTGTAAACTCTTTATTGTGAAAGAACAAAATACAATACATAAAACAAGGACAAGACATACAAGGGCGACATACTTGAATGCTGAATGGAGAAGTCGCAAGGTAAAAATCCTTAAACTTTAGTACAGTTGACAAAAACAACGCCCTGGATTATACAGGTTGTACTTTCGGAAACGTTAACAGGGTGTTCTAATGAACAACTTTTTTCAATAGAATTTATACTGAATACGGAAAACAATTTTGGACTTTTCAAGTCATAGTTTTTGTATGGAGAGTCTTATTTTTGTCGTTTATTGAAAAAGTGGTATCTAGAAAAAAAAACATTTGACCATTTAGACCAGAATAATAGCATGGATATGTCCATATACAGGTGTAAAAATCCGACCTACATTTTTTTTTTCAGATTCCAATAGGTATTAAATCTCAATAGTTCATCAGGAAATTTGTATGAGAAACTGAAAAAAAGGTGTAGATCGGATTTTTTAAATATTTTTCCTGTATTCTATACTTGATTCTGAGTAACCTCTTAAAATTGGTGTATTATATCTATGGTTTATTCCAATAAAAAAAAAGCAAAAGGTAAACAAACATAGTATGCAGATGACATTGACATGTGTCAGTTCCATAGTAAGTTTGTTTACGTTTTGCTTTTTTTTGATTGGAATGAAGTATATACATATTATGTATGTATTTAAAAATATATGTGTATGTATATCAAGTCTCTGGTTCCCAAGATACAGGGAATCCTAGTTTGGGGCCAGATGACCGTGTGTGATTTGTTCCAGATATTATTATTATTATTTCAGATGCACCTTTTTTAACACCCTGTATATTAATTTCAACCGTGTTCTTTGCTAATGAAACTGAGCAAGTTTTTCTAAGAAACTAATTCAATCGGAGCAAAAAAAAATGGACTCTTCATACAAATCGATGAGATGAGTATGGAATGAAGAGTGAACTTTTTATGATTTTTTTATGCTCCCTTCGAATTGGTTCCTTAGAGAAAGTTGTGCAGAGTCATGAATAGAAACCGCGCTTAAAATTTGGTCCGCGATTTTAATTTCACCTTTATTTATAGTTTATTATAAATAAAGATTATAAACATTGCAGAGCGTATTGACAGAATAAGTAAAAAAGCGGCCAAGTGCGAGTCGGACTCGCGCATTAAGGGTTCCGTAGCAGCAAGTAACATAATATAAAAGTTCTTGTAGTTCGTTGTAGGTAAATTGCGGTTTACGATTTATGACGAATTAAAAAAAAAGACTAGACTACTTACTAGATCTCATTGAAACCAATTTTCGGTGGAAGTTTGCATGGTAATGTACATCATATATTTTTTTCGGTTTTATCATTCTCTTATTTTAGAAGTGACAGGGGGGGGGGGGACACATTTTACAACTTTGAAAGTGTCTCTCGCGCAAACTATTCAGTTTAGAAAAAAAATATATTAGAAACCTCAATATCATTTTTGAAGACCTATCCATAGATACCCCACACGTATGGGTTTGATGAAAATATTTTTTTTGAGTTTCAGTTCTAAGTATGGGGAACCCCCAAAATTCATTGTTTTTTCTATTTTTGTGTGAAAATCTTAATGCGGTTCACAGAATACAGCTCCTTACCAAGTTTCAACAGTATAGTTCTTATAGTTTGTTTGTTTGTTTGTATACTCTTTATTGTACGACAAAATAACACAACAAAAATTAGTGAAAAAATACATGGATGCACAAAGGCGGGCTAAGTTAGGAAAATAGTAATAGTTTAGTAATAGTAATAGTTTCGGAAAAAAGTGGCTGTGACATACGGACGGACAGACAGACAGACATGAGGAATCCATAAGGGTTCCGTTTTTTGCCATTTGGCTACGGAACCCTAAAAACTGAATATAAAACCACACGTCATTCATTCGTCACCAGCCACACACCACGAAGACTATGTGATATGAGAACTCCTCTGTTAATATAACAAAAAAAAACGGTCAAATGCGTGTCGGGCTACGCGCAGTGTAGTGTTCCGTAGTACTTCGACAGACACTGCTGCAAGGGTAAAACCTCCCGTCTTACAAAATTGACTACTACTCGTTAACGTGTAAAGCCTACTTAGCTGTAGAGGTGGGTCGGTACGCGATTTTCCAATACCGAAACGTAACTAGTTATCAGTACCCAATAACGGGTTTTGAAACTATTTATTTTAATAACTATGTATCGGCGACCGAGAAAACGATACTGGTATTGTAGGATGTTGGTATTTCTACGTTACCGTTATCTGTGGTTGTCGGTGTTATCGCGTTATGGTGGTGTAAACATGGTATTGTGTGATATTGGTGTCCCTGTTGTCAGATCGAACCGTTGCTGTCAGAACGTAGACTTGGAACGTACTCCTGTGTTTTTTCGTTGCTCGTGCGTGTTCTGAAACACTTCCGCACGAGAAATGATTCCTTGATAGCAGGATGGTCTTTTGCAAACCTCGTAAGTGAGAAAGGGACACTCTTGCCAAATAATGCATTACTTGCAATAACTTGAGATTTGAAACATGCTTCTCAGATGTTCTCAATAAATAGTTTCGGAAATACATAGTTTTCGTAATACCGAATACCGTATTTCGGTTATTGCACCAATACATAGTTACAGAAACTATTTACGTTTTAAAACGCCTATCGCTACTAGCTGTGATAGTTTTCCTTTTAACTTCGTTATATATACTACTGCCGTGATTTTTTTTTCACATTTCTTGAAACAACCGTTTAGCTGGCACATGACTTTAACAGAAAATTGCACTTCCAAGCTTAATATTTAAAAAATGGACCCCTGAATCGAAAAATGGTTTTGCAAACCCACAATATTTTTGAAAGACCTATCCAACGACAATCCACACTATAGGATAGTCGAGAAAAAAATATTTCATCCCCACTTCACGTGTAGCGGAGGTACCCTAAAAATGTTTTTTCAAGATTTTATTTTACCATTTTGTCGGCGTGATTAATATGCATATCCGTGCCTAATTACAGCTCTCTAGTACTAAAAGTCTCTGAGATAAGCCGAGGACAGACAGACTGACAGACAGACAGACGGACATGGCGAAACTATAAGGGCTCCTTGTTGACTACGTAACCATAAAAATACCAACAACTCCTTTGCTGGTCTTTTTTCCACACACTTTTTTCAACACTTTGTCAAAGAAACATTGAATTCGGAAAGTTAAACATTACAATACTAATAAAATTCTTCCTAAACTTCCCTCGCCTTGATAGAATTATTCAAATAAATTCATCATTTCGCCGCCACAATTCAAATGCCCGAGCCGTACTGAAATTAAATTAATTTCAATAAACGGAAGCGGTCTTGGCTCAGAGCGGCTTTGCTTGGTCGCGGCGATTACGCAGGTTAATTCACTGCAGAGCTGGCCATAACCTGGATGGGTTTAGCTGTTAGTGGCATGTATCTCGACTTACTCGCTTAGATTTTCGTTATATGTACAGTTCATAATTTAGTAGCTTTCTCTCTCTCTCTCTCTTATCGTGTGGCACATTTAATCGTCCTATCCACAAGGTATAGACGGCGGTTGCCCAGTGATGCACTTAGCATCACCCGCGGACACGTGTAGGCAATGATTTATAATGTTGGGCATTTCGATTTACACCTACGGAAGTGCGCTGACCACTATACACATCTAGAAATCAGATGTGCAGGTTTCCTCACGATGTTTTCCTTCACCGTTAAAGCAGTCGGTATGAAAATGCATGTAAATTACGAAAATCTATAGCAGTCAACCGGATAGTACAGAAGGGACTTATTTTTGATCATAAACGTTTGCTAGTTTTAAAAAAAAAATCTGAAACTAGCAAGGCCCTAAACATCGCTATGGGGCCATACCAGTAGGTACCTACTGGTATGGCCCCATTACTGTAAACACAATTTTCCTTGGACAAGGGTCGGGTACACACATCAACAAGCGCAGAATAATCTTGGAGATATCATACTGTGACATACGGTCTATTTGTTCAGCAAACCCATAAGTTGGCCTTTTTAGGTATACGATGTAACTGCAAAATCGTACTTCCCTTAAAATTCTGACTTTACAATTGACAACATTTCGTTGAACCCCCATTTTTATGTGTTTCACGAAAAAATAAAAAACCCACATTTGTCTTTTTTTAGGGTTCCGTACCTCAAAAGCAAAAAAGAAACCCTTATAGGATCACTTCGTTGTCCGTCCGTCTGTCTGTCCGTCTGTCCATCCGCCTGTCTGTCTGTCAAGACCCTTTTTCTCAGGAACGCGTAGAAATTAACATGAAAATATCAAATACTCAGGCCTACAATCCCTTGAAGCTGTGAAAAAATCAAACTTCTATGCCAACGCAATCAAAAGATACGGCCGTTTATGCAGCATATTTGGGAATCAAAACCTATAGGATACTTCCAGTTGACCTACAATCATGAAAGACAAGAAGCAATGTTTTATAGCACAAGTAAACGGAAAAGTCTGAAAACCAAGTAGTTACATCGTTTTATGAGTACAACAGTTTTTCAACGGTAAAAACGTAGTGGATGCAATAAATAAATAAAATGAATATCTGGGACAAATCGCACACGGTCATCTAAATTCACACTAGGATTCCCTGTAGACTGATATATATATCTACACAGATAAATGTGTCGTCAGTTGTTTTATTTTCTTAAAGATTACCAAAAAATATTTAAATTATAACTTAGGAGTCAGTGCTATAATATCTAAAATATCTGATCGAGCTAATTACTTACAAAAAAACTTGAAAGCGCAGAGTTATTCATAAAGTTAATAGCATCGATGTGTTCCGGCATGGAGATAAGATAGCCAGTTCCCAATTGCTTTGGGGAATCTTGATGAGCTCTCTTACATCTACGGTATCATCATCACTTACCACCATGTGAGATGATGCCAAGGACTTTCCAATTGTGGATAACAAAAGTTAAGCGCTTTTATTCATATCAATTGTCCATAAATTCTGTAATCATATTGTGTAACTAATATGTATATGACTGTGCAAAACTTATGAATAAAAATAAAGGCTCGAAATATTCGCTTACCATCCTTAACGTCCGTCTGTGTAACAAGGCATATTTTCAGAGGAATATTTCAAGCAACTCGAGCTCACGTACGAAGCATTAATATTTATAATACACTACACTCTCTATGTACGGTTGCATTAATGGACCTTTCACAAAATGGTGGGTTCAGGCGTTTAGTAATGCTTACCGCGTTGTAAGTATAGAGATATAATAGAGGTTTACTTATGAAAACGTTACGTAAGGTAAATCGTAGACAGGAGCGATGGCTGACTCTTGCGTTATACTCGTGATCGGGTGCTGTCCATGTGAACTGGCCTGCTCTTGTCATTGGTTTTTGGAATTGTTAGTCATTAGCTACAAATAATTTTTACTTTTATCTCTTTTGAATCCTTTCTATCCTTATTGTTATTTTTTCATATTTTATTTACAGACGTGACATTGTATAATTCATTTATTGATCTAGCATTAAGATGTAATAGAATATAAGACTTTTTAAAAAAAAATGTGGTGGAGGGAGTTTCTTTAGGGCCCGCCGTTTCTTCTCACTCCGCAAACACTTCCCGAAACGGTGGGTATACGAGTTCCGAGTGGTAGGAAGCTCGTATTAGGTAGATAAAAGAATGACGTTCGTAAAAGTGTACACTGCTACCTACTTCGAATAAAATATTTTCATCCATTTTCATTTTCAGGTACTCTTTGGTTTTTTCTCTTTTTTCGCTTTAAATTTATTTATTTCTGTTTATATCTCTTTATTTTTTATAGTGATTTAGCGTTTGCCCAAAGTTTTGCCGGCGTGATTGTCATTTCGAGATCTAACTATGTATGTATGTATCTTATGTACTATCCTCAGTTAACCCCGCCACCTAATTAAGGTCTTTGCTAGGTTTGACTTTAAAACACTGTAAATGAAAATGAAAATGAAAATGAAAATATTTTATTCGAAGTAGGTAGCAGTGTACACTTTTCGAACGTCATTCTTTTATCTACCTAATACGAGGTTCCTACCACTCGGAACTCGTATACCCACCGTTTCGGGAAGTGTACCTATGCATGGTTGCGTTAATGGACCTCTGACAAAATGGTGGGTTCAGGCGTTTAGTAATGCTTATAGCGTTATATTGTAGGTATTGTAGGTACTTTTCTGTGATGAGCAGAATTGTTTGCTCTGAGTCTGAGTGTATTATATCTACAGGGTGTAACAGAAAGGTATGATAATACTTCAAGGTGGGCTTTTACCCATCAAACTGAAGAACTTTTGTTTTACAATGAATGAATGAATGAATGAAAACACTTTATTGCACAACAAAACAGGAAAATAAAAACATAAACATTAAAAAAAAAAGTTATACAGGTAGGCGGTCTTATCGCTAAAGAGCGATCTCTTCCAGACAACCTTTAGGTGAAGGAAATCGCGTAAGAACATTATATAGGGTAGTGCACAATATCAATAATGAAAAAACAATAATTAAAAAGTAAATACTGAACTTAAGAAACTACTAATATACATAGACCATACTATAAATATATACTTATTAATACATACAATACATTTATATAAATACATACATATTATACATATATATTACATATTATACTACAGTGTAATACTAAATAACAAAATAATAATAATACAACCAAAGACAACCAACTTTAAAGGACACAGTAAATAACTAAGAACTTAAGAAGTGCGCTTTCACCTGCGACTTGAAAATATTAAGAGAAGGAGAACGACGAATAGATTCAGGAAGACAGTTCCACAGTCGGATAGAACGGATAGTGAAGGAATTGGAATAGAAATTGGTAGTATGAGGTGGGATGTAAAGGCGAAGAGAGTCAGCTGATCGAAGAGGACGAGTATGAGTAGGAGAGAGATATTGAAAACGGTCTTTGAGATAGAAAGGAGTACGAGGATCGAACAAGACTGAATATAATAGATTTAGACAGTGAGCATCCCTTCGACAACGCACAGAGAGCCAATTTAGTTGCTTACGATACTCGGAGACATGGTCATACTTCCGCAGCCCAAAGGTTTTGCAAACGCTCTAGTTTGTTCACCAGATCAATATTAAGGTCGGGGTAACACGTGTCTGCATAATCTAATATTGGAAGGAGAAGAGACTGGGCTAACACAATTTTGGTGGCAGTGGGGAGAAAATTGCGCAATCGGTTTAAAGAACGGCTAGAGGCAAACACCTTCCTACTGATCTCGGCCACCTGAGGGCCCAGGAAAAAGTTTGGTCAAAAATGATGCCAAGGTTTTTCACCTTAGCACTGTAAGGAACAGGAACACCATTAAAAACAATGGGTGGCAGTTTATTGTAGTCAATCCTAGAAACATAGTAAGGACTACCAATTAAAATGCACTGTGTTTTAGTAGGGTTGACGTTTAAGCCGTATGATCTACTCCATTTCGAGATAACGTTCAAATCCTCATTTATGGTATTAATAGCTTGAGATAGATAATCTAAAGGTGCCTGGGAATAAATTTGAAGGTCATCCGCGTAGAGATGGTAAGAAGAAGAAATATGAAGAGAAATAGAATTAATGAAGAGAGCAAATAGAAGCGGAGATAAGACGCCACCCTGTGGTACACCCGCACTGGTTGTACACCAAGATGAGTAAGATTCCTCAATACGTACGCGTTGTCGGCGTCCGCACAGGTAGCTACGAAACCAGTCAATTTCAGTTGGAGAGATGTTAATAGAACTTAGCAACTCAAGCAGTATGTTATGATCAACAGTGTTGAAAGCGTTGCTAAAGTCTAGAAGTGTTAAAACTGTAAGTTGCTGTTTTTCCATCCCAGATCTAATGTCGTCGGTGATTTTGATAAGCGCAACTTTGTTGAAATCGCAAATAAATTTTCGGACTTTTCATACAAACTTGGTTCGCCAGCTGATCGATTTGTATGAAAAGTCCAAAAAAAAATTTGCGATTTGAACAAAGTTGTAGAACAAAAGTTGTTCGTTTGATGGGTAAAAGCCAACCTTGAAGTATTATCACACCTTTCTGTTAAACCTGTATATAAGTATGTATTTAAAAAATATATATATGTGTATATATATCAGTCTCTGGTTCCCAAGATACAGGAAATCCTAGTTTAGGGCCAGATGACCGTGTGTGATTTGTCCCATATTTGTATAATAGATATTTACTTATGAAGTCGTTGCGTAAGATCTCAGACCAAAGAGTTTTATTTCATGCGTAAGTTAGATAGTAGACAGGTAATGGATTCTCCTTGGAGATTATTTTCTCTTTGGTTTTTTCTTTTTTTTTCTTTTTCTTTTTTTATAGTGATTTTAGCTTTTGCTCACAGCTCTACCAGGGCGTGGACATCGTTTCAGGATAAAACTACCTATCTTAATAGGTTGTTCCTCGCCCCCTGTGTATAAGGTCTTTGCAAGATTTCAGTCAAATCTGTATTTAGCAATAGCGTTGCTTTCTCAAGTCGCTCTTCGTCTTTTTGGATACTTGGTGTAATTTTAGAGAGAATTTCATAGTTTGACAGGATAAAAAATGCTTGACCTTATTTCACATAATAGATAGAGGGTTTTTATGAAATAGGTAACTGAAAAAAAAAAAAAAACTACGGCTTCTACTTATGTACAAAAATCAACAATTTGTCTTAGGAACCTATACGCATTTCGCAAAAAAAGTTTTTGGACTCCTCACACTAATTGTTGAACTGCTCCTCCAATATCGTATAGGAAGTCAAAATTTTTTTTTTCAAACTGAGTATGGTTCGTTATTGCTATATAGTTGTATCTCTTTTGAATCATTTCTTTTTTATTTAAATCCTGTGAACGTTATATTACTATTTTGTTGGCGAAATCGTCAAAATGTCTTCATAATTCAAGTAATCTACTGTCTTATAATCAGTAATCGGAGTAGGTAGATTGAATTAGGGTCAATGACTGCAAACGTATATATTAATATGGACATGCCGCGCGGATTCCGAGAGTTAAACATTTTGTTAAAGTCAAAAACAAATATTTATTTGTTTATTCTACATATAAATATATTGCTTCCTTCAGATTTAATTGACTGAGCCAGAGTTACTTTAATAATACTCAACTCAACCCGGAAATACCGAAACTTTCTTGAAAAAAGGATTATCCATGTTATAAAATCACGATGCAAGTACCAAAAATCAATCTACCTACTCCGATCACTGAATCATCTTGAACTTATACAGTGCTTTTTTAAATTCTGGTAGTTCAGACACGTCACTAGGTATCGTACATGAGTACTGCCCAAAGAATTTATAATATATATTAGGTGCTTACCTATGAAATTGCCGATTAGTTAAAAAAGTTCAAGAGAAAATTAATATTAAACAATTAAGGTTTCAAAACAACGAACTATTTCCAAAGTACCATTGGACATTTAGAAACAAAATAATGCTTGCTAAATGCACGTTGTCTGAATATTTTGAGAGCACAGTGGTATAGAAGCTATGAAAATGGATTTTTTCGTCACTGAAAATCGCCATTTTTTTCATTAAAAAATACTTATTTTTTATTTTTGAAGGCTACACTTACATCAGTGTGTTCTTCGTTACCATATGTATTTTTGAACATATTGCGTATAAATTTCACGATTTTCAGAAAATTTAGTTTATTTTTTTGGTAGAAAAAAATTACCCAATTAACCTCTAAGAAAACGCCAATACAGTATTTATCTATCTATCCATCAGCCGAAAGACGTCCACTGCTGGACAAAGGCCTCCCCCAAGGATTTCCACATTGACCGGTCCAGTGCGGCTCGCATCCAGCGGCTTCCCGCAACCTTCACCAGGTCGTCGGTCCACCGAGTCGGAGGCCTGCCCACACTGCGTCTTCCGGTACGCGGTCGCCACTCGAGAATACAACAATACAGTACAATGCAGTATTTAATGGAACCCTACTCAGTCAGTTTTTACATGAGAGACATGACATCACTAATTCATGAAAGACCTTGAATGTAGCTAGAAAATGATATATAATTTCCTCATGTTTGATGTCATAAAATTTAAAAACCCTGCCTACTTGTTTTCAAAATTAACTTTCTCCCCTTTTCATAATATGTACGGCACTCGATCAACGCGTTGTCACTTGGCAGTAGAAAAACATAAAACTGTTGCGTTTGAGGGCAGCTTTCGTGCAACAAAATGCTGGAACAACATTCCTCCTCCTTTTCGTCATTTATCTTCTAAGTTCTCATTCAAAAGTAGCATGAAAAGGTGGCTTCTCGATAGACAATTCAATGTTGTTGCGTGACGAAAATTATCTTCTCCTTCTTCCTCCTTTTTCTCACAACTTTTCCAACTTTTGGATTGTCATTATGGCATACGGTAGATTATCCATTTAATAGCGTAGTATATTCCTTATAAGTAATACATATTTCCTTACATCATTATCCTCCGCCGTACTCTGTTCATCTAAAATAAGCACTGCTTTTTATAGAAATACACTTATATTACAGTTAACACTCTCTCTCACCCACATACACACACACACACACACAAACACACACACAAACACACACACGCACACACACACACACACACAAAAATATCAATGAATTAAATGAATCTCGCAACTCTGTTCGGGTGGTAGCAGAATACCAGTGTTTTTCCTTTTTAAGGCAAAATTACACTGAGCTATGGCCCTGTTGTATTGTATTGTTTTTTGCTGTATATTTATTAGTGTAATTTTAAGTTACATCATTTTTGTCTCTTGTATCTTAAGTTTTAATGTCTTTTGTTATTTTTGTAACGTGTGCAATACAATAAACTGATTATCTATCTATCTATCTAATTTAATGGTAGTAAATTAATTTTTGGGGAAATATTATTCTGTTGAACTTTCAAAACTGAAACGACAATTTCATAGGTACGCACAGGTAAGCACCTATAATAGTTATACAATATACAGGGTGTCCCAAAAAGTATGGTCAAGCGGAAGTCCAGAGATAGAACAACTCTAGGGCTACCCAAATCACCCCCATGTATGTTCAGCGATTTTTGGTAGTTTTCGAGTTATGATTTTTTTAAGGATTTTTGAATTTTTTTTGCCGGATCGGATTTTATATTATTTTTTAAAGAATTTATTACAAATTTCCGGTATTTTTTTAATGTCACATAATCATTATGAATTGTACTTTCAGGCATAAAATAATAAGCTTCGTAACATTAGTGTAATAACAAAAGTTATGATAGAAAGTCAAGAATTTTAGATTGAGCGACTCAGATTTAAACTTTCAGCATAAAATAAAAAATACAAAAAGGTGTTTCCAATGCTCTTCGGTAATTTTAAAAACTGCACGAGATTCTAAGCTTTCAGAATCATATTCAAAAAACAGTACTTAATGGGCTTTTTTTTCCTGAAATAAGCCGTCAAAGTTGTTAAGGTAGAAATTTCCTAAGGAAGTTATTTAATTTTTGTCGTCTCTAGTTACCAAAAATAATTACTAATTTAATGAGTTTTATAGAAAAAAATATTTCAATTTAATAAAGAACGTTTTGAGCAGAATGGTAGCGGAAATTATCACCTTTTTTTAAAAAAAACTGCGCATTTTTCTTTTAACTTGACTCATCAGTTATTATTAGATTGCCTCTGATTATTCGATGTGCCTCTGATTTTGGGATTCCCATATGGTTTTCTATGGTTCTCGTGCTAGTCGATGGGTCTCTCGTCACTTCTTCAAGCACTGATTCGACTACATCTGGATCTTGAATTTCTAATGGACGCGCAGACCTTGTATCAGGTTGGCGACCTTCAATGTAAGCATCATGGACTCGTAAAGTGATACAGTAGAGTACTCATGCAGACTTCTTGCGTCCTGCGGAATTATTAGCTGATGAGTCATAAAAATAAATATGTGATAATTTCCGCTACCATTCTGCTTAAAACGTTCTTTATTAAATTGAAATATTTTTTTCTATAAAACTCATTAAATTAGTAATTATTTTTGATAACTAGAGACGACAAAAATTAAATAAATTCCTTAGGAAATTTCTACCTTAACAACTTTGACGGCTTATTTCAGGAAAAAAAAGCCCATTAAGTACTGTTTTTTGAATATGATTCTGAAAGCTTAGAATCTCGTGCAGTTTTTAAAACTACCGAAGAGCATTGGAAACACCTTTTTGTATTTTTTATTTTATGCTGAAAGTTTAAATCTGAGTCGCTCAATCTAAAATTCTTGACATTCTATCATAACTTTTGTTATTACACTAATGTTACGAAGCTTATTATTTTATGCCTGAAAGAACAATTCATAATGATTATGTAACATTAAAAAAATACCGGAAATTTGTAATAAATTCTTTACAAAATAATATAAAATCCGATCCGGCCAAAAAAATTCAAAAATCCTAAAAAAAATCATAACTCGAAAACTACCAAAAATCGCTGAACATACATGGGAGTGATTTGGGTAGCCCTAGAGTTGTTCTATCTCTGGACTTCCGCTTGACCATATTTTTTGGGACACCCTGTATATAATAGATATCCAAGTTCTTTGGAATTGCCCTAAAAATGACTTATTCACAAGCTTCGAGAAAGGAATGTCAAAACTGTTTTAATTCTCAAAAAATTACAGTTATGCTTATCACTGTTTTAAAAAACCGGCCAAGCGAGAGTCGGACTCGCGCATCGAGGGTTCCGTATAAATTCATAATCACACATGTCTTGAACTCTATATTTTTTATATTCGAGTTGATTGAATGAAAGGTAATTTGCGGTTTACGATTTATGACGTATTAAAAAAAATCTACTTACTAGATCTCGTTCAAACCAATTTTCGGTGGAAGTTTGCATGGTAATGAACATCATATATTTTTTCTAGTTTTATCATTCTCTTATTTTAGAAGTTACATGGGGGGGACACACATTTTACCACTTTGGAAGTTTCTCTCGCGCAAACTATTTGGTTTAGAAAAAAATTATATTAGAAACCTCAATATCATTTTTGAAGACCTATCCATAGATACCCCACATGTATAGGTATGATAAAAAAAAATTTTAGTTTCAGTTCTAAGTATGGGGAATCCCCAATTTTGTTTTCTATTTTTGTGTGAAAATCTTAATGCGGTTCACAGAATACATCTACTTACCAAGTTTCAACAGTATAGTTCTTATAGTTTCGGAAAAAAGTGGCTGTGACATACGGACGGATAGACAGACAGACAGACATGACGAATCTATAAGGGTTCCGTTTTTTGCCATTTGGCTACGGAACCCTAAAAAGCTGTTCAGTTTACGAACTAAGGCCCGTATTTATAAACGTTACTCAAATTCATCTCAGGTTTTATGTCCGGTTTTGAGATTGGGTTTTAATTTATAGATGTACCTTAAGGGTCGGATTGGAATCCGCAACTGAGTTGAGGAGCTCGCGTATTTATAAACATAACTCAGATGGCTACTTATGTCCGATTTAAGATTGTCAAAAGCCAAGTCATGATTGCTGGTGACTTAAGTAATTATTTTACTATCAATTGATATGGCGTAATAGTGAATTTCGAAAAAAATATACGAAAATTGATGAATAATTGACACAGTAGTAGCGTTTTCATGATGTGGATGCTATGATTCAAGAAAAATACGTATAAGTGATGAATAGTTATTAATTTATGGAGAAAATATTACAATTTTGAAATTTCGATTACATCTTATGAAAACTGAAGTGTTAGAAATAAATCGACAAAAACCGTTAGCAATATGGTTTATTATTGATAAATGTGTTAATTTTTGGCATACCGAGAGGCATGAAAATGAGAAAATATGTCCTGCTAAATTTGACGTTTGTTTGTATCTGTCAGAATTACGTTTAATTCCGGAACATTGTCTTTGTCACGAAGTAAACATTTGTATTAGTTTTAAATACAAACAATAATAATTAAAATTGGTTATATTTAAGTTATTTCATATTAACTTTTTAATTAACGTATTATTTAATTAAAATAACGCATATTTAAAATTATTCGTTCATTCAGTCATTTGACATGGCGCTAAAACTCGAACTTGAAATCTGAACTTACTCAAGTTTGTCTCAAAATCGATTTATAAATCAACAACCATCTCGAGTTCCGGATGGCGTCTCAAATTCGTCTCAACCAAGTAGCCATTTGAGTTTCACTTGAGTAAATTTTATAAATACGGGCCTAAGACACAGGTTTGCGCGTTCACTGCCAAGAAAATTACATTTGTCGTATCACCTCCTTTTGAGGACACTCCCCTTAATGCCTCAGCTAGTATCGGAATCCTTGGTGTCGACATATCGGGTGAAGTCCAGTTCCGTGGTCATCTAGAGGGTAAGGCTAAATTAGCCTCGTAGAAGCTTGGTGTGCTCAATAGATCGAGACGGTATTTCACTGCGGCCCATCACCTGCAACTTTATAAGGCGCAGGTTCGGCCTCATATGGAATACTGTTCTCATCTCTGGGCAGGGGCACCCCGCCCAGTACCAGCTTCTCCCTCTGGACCGCATTCAACGAAGAGCAACTCGAATCGTCGACTGCCAGGATATTTCAGATCGGCTTGACTCCCTGGCGCTGCGTAGAGATGTAGCCTCGCTCTGCATTCTCTATCGCATGTACAATGGGGAGTGCTCCGAGGAATTGTTCGGATTGATCCCTGCCGCCTCTTTCCGCCATCGTTCTACGCGACAACATATTCATCCCCATCACATAGATGGTTGGCAGTCCACAACTGTGCGTTTCACTAGAAACTTTCTGTCTCGCACAACCAAACTGTGGAATGAATTGTCGCCTACGGTATTTCTGGACCGACACGACATTCAAACCTTCAAGAAAAGAGCGTACTCCCATATCAAAGGTCGGCAACGCACTTGTGACTCCTCTGGTGTTGCGGGTATCTATGGGCGGCGGTAATCGCTTACCATCAGGTGATCCATCTGCTCGTTTGCCACCTCTGCCATAAAAAAAACTTACATAATCTTTTCGTAAATAAACTGACTGTGCTGTTACTTTACCTTTTTCCTTTTATTTAACTTTCTCGTGATCGCTTGGAAGCTAAAAAGATCTTAAGGGACAGATATTACAAAAACCGATTTTTCGATTGCATGAAACACAATGAAAGTCGAAAAAGACAATTATTAGAAAACCATTTTTTCCCTTCGCCCAGAAGGAGCTTTTTATTTGTATTAGGTATCTGAAGAAATGACTATCTCCAAATCTTCTTAGGCTGGTCTCAAACTAGGGTTGTTCTCAAGGGCGCCGATTTCATAAAAATATTGAGGGTGCTGGGCGGAAAAAAGTGTTGCCTATTTTTAGGGTTCCGTAACCAAATGGCAAAAAACGGAACCCTTATGGATTCGTCATGTCTGTCTGTCTGTCTATCCGTCCGTATGTCACAGCCACTTTTTTCCGAAACTATAAGAACTATACTGTTGAAACTTGGTAAGTAGATGTATTCTGTGAACCGCATTAAGATTTTCACACAAAAATAGAAAAAAGCAATAAATTTTGGGGGTTCCCCATACTTAGAACTGAAACTCAAAAAATTTTTTTTCATCAAATCTACACGTGTGGGGTATCTATGGATAGGTCTTCAAAAATGATATTGAGATTTTTCATATTTTTTTTTTCTAAACCGAATAGTTTGCGCGAGAGACACTTTCAAAGTGGTAAAATGTCTGTACCCCCCCCTGTAACTTCTAAAATAAGAGAATGATAAAACTAGAAAAAATATATAATGTACATTACCATGCAAACTTCCACCTAAAATTGGTTTGAACGAGATCTAGTAAGTAGTTTTTTTTAATACGTCATAAATCGTAAACCGCAAATTACCTTTCATTCAATCAACTCAAATATAAAGAAATATAGAGTTCAAGACATGTTGTGATTTTGAATTTATACGGAACCCTCGGTGCGCGAGTCCGACTCGCACTGGCCGGTTTTTTCTTAAACTAACTTTATATCTTTTTTGTGATTATTGTTGAGTGACTGCGGTGCACGAAAATGAGTTTTTTGGGTTGAAAGTATCCTAAGAAAAAAGGCACGCCAGTATTTTAATATAAAATATTTGGGGGGCTCGGGCACACCAGGCCCTATGGAGTCGACGACAGTGGTACTACCGACTAGACGGAACAAGTTGGTGTATTTTACAGTTTGCTATTAGACATTATTTTATATTATCATTATTAAAAAAACGCGTTAAAAACGACTAAACTAAACAGTCAAGTGTATTTTTTTTTTATTCAGGATTTCAGAGCAATTATTGACTCCATTCTCACCTGATGGTGAGTGAAACACGACGGATGTATTACATGTGTCTATACTTTATTGACAATACTTTATGCCATTCATATGCTTATAGAAATATACGGTCGTTCGAGGTAAGGTCACAATCGCACAGTACGTGATCTTGTCTACAACGACCGTATACGTCTATAAGCATGTATATGCTTAGGATTTTAGTGAGCGTATTGAGCGGACCTTCTGTATCTATGTGTTTTGTGGTAATACTATTTAAATTTTCCACCAGGGAAATTCTACGTATTATAAGGTTACCAATTATGATATATGACGTTTTCAACGTAATGAGTTGGTAGTTGATCGGATATGGATTTCACTATTATAGAGCGTGAATATATTTACGATATTCTATAGATTATATGCGTGATTAAATATCTAAGAAAATATACCCGTACACAGGTTGTTAAAAAAGTGTGTGAAATTTTAAGGGGCTACTCATAATCAAGAATACAGAGAGAAAATTCTGGAAAAATCCGATCTACAATTTTTTTTCAGTTTCCCATAAAAATTAAAAAAAAAATGTAGGTCGGATTTTCTCAATATTTTTCCTGTATTCTATACTTGTTCTGAGTAACCATGTATAGGCCTCGACGTCAAGCTTAGTATTATAAAATACTTCATTTTGTATAGTTTTTTACAGAATTACAGAGTCATCAACTTTTTCTGTTATTATGTAAATATGATTCCAGATGTGTCTGTGACCGACCTGAAAGTCCGCAGTTCGAGTGCGTTCTCTACGGTCGTTAAGCGGAGTAGGGTGACCATGTTTTGTAATTTTATAAGACTTCTAAAAGTTATTGTTCTTAGACAGAGATGCAAAAGTAAGGGATAGGCCAATGATAGTTAACTATTATAGTTATCCACGAAGTTTATTCATCCTCCTAAAGGAATGATTTGATATCAGTTAGCGTAGAAGTAACATCAACTGACACTGTTTTAAATTTCACGAAGAAAATGCAATAATAAAACTCACATTCTTAATTTTTTTAATAATTATATGTTTCTCGAGAAAAACAATATTTTTAGTTAACTATAGGCAGTATAATATGTTATGTAAGATTTCTGCGAACTGGGTGACTACTAATTAAAAAAAAAGTTGTGAACTCGACCTGATTTACACCCTATAGCCTCACGGAGAAAAAAAAAAGTTTAAAAATATCTAACAATAAAAATAAGGGTCATTTTTTGTCATTTTCAACATAAAAAGTCATAAAAACTGGGCTTCAAAACTTGAAATATTATCTATCATAGTGCGATAGTTTATTTATTTATTTGGAAATAAAGTAACGTAATCCAAAACTTTATAGATACGTTGTGTAAATTCCTTGTGTGCAATAAAGCCGTTACCGATAGGTTATCGAAGATAAAAACAAAGTGTATCTTTTTTAAAGTAATATAGAATCATCCTTTTTTAATTTCCCAAGGGCAAGAGAAAGTCATTGTCACCCTTCTGCTGGGATTCAGTTATTATGTGTGTTCACTGAGGACAACTTTTTAGAGTGAGTCAAAACGAAATGTGAATGCGAAACACAGATCTTATACAAAAAAATATATTATTTTCTTCGCAAGGACGAGTCCTTAAGCAATGATTAAAAAAAACGGTAGTTAACTGCTAATTTTATCTGAGTTACTTTTTATCAAATGTCAAAAACGAAATTTTCTAAAAAAAATTGTCATTTTTAACGATGGCGTAAGTAGTTGTTCAATCGATACTTAGTAGTTTGCATACCTACTTATAACGAACTGTTTATAAATAAAAATAAAAGATTCCGACGAATTGAGAACTCCTTTTTTTGAAGTCGGTTAATAAAAAAACCGGCCAAGTGCGAATCGGACTCGCGCACCAAGAGTTCCGTATAAATTCATAATCACACATGTCTTGAACTCTATATTAAACAGTACTGTACCGTTATTCGAAGCCTAATTAAATATGAGAGTAGCATTCATTTCCTGTATGTACTAGTCGCTAACTTCAGGTCTATCCCCTACCTCCAGCTCCTCTTCCCACCAACTTCCACCGCTTGCAGCGCCACCTAGCAGCTGAGTCTGATGGACTCGAGTTTGACTCATTGGCGTTTCGTTTCCCGACCGAGACGGTCGTAAGCTGAACATCTGTACACTGTGCCGTCTCACAAGTATATAGTCGTATAACTTCGAGCACTTAGTCTCGTATTGGAAATTAATAGCAGCGTTTTACCTGAAATTAAAACGTTTATTAAACATACTTACCTTATTCGAAGCCTAATTAAATATGAGAGTAGCATTCATTTCCTGTATGTACTAGTCGCTAACTTCAGGTCTATCCCCTACCTCCAGCTCCTCTTCCCACCAACTTCCACCGCTTGCAGCGCCACCTAGCAGCTGAGTCTGATGGACTCGAGTTTGACTCATTGCGTCTCTGAACCACCAGGCAGATATTAAAAACATTAGGCTTCGAATAAGGTAAGTATGTTTAATAAACGTTTTAATTTCAGGTAAAACGCTGCTATTAAACAGTACTGTACCGTTATTCGAAGCCTAATTAAATATGAGAGACGTGTTTATTATCGTCTGGTGGCGCTGAAATACGCCAATGTGATGTAATATCCCACATAAATGATACCTAATATTGTTTGTGGGTTAAAGACTGGTAAGGGTAATAAGATTTATTTAATAAAATACGTTGCTAAATAAACATATCATGTTTTATTTTCCCCTCAACCAGATAGATTTTACATAGTAGACAGTATTTAGGTAAGAATTTGAATTAAGGTTTTGTCAACAAAAATAACCCCTTAGGTTTTTAACTTAATATTATTTTACAAATACGCTGAATAATTAGACAGTTGTTTATTATATTAATAAAGATTAACAAGTTGCAAAAACTCGTAACAATTACATTTTACAATATTCAAACAGGTAGTGAAACATTAATTGTAGATAATTGTACATTGAAAAAATTCAATTATTGTAATTTAAAAGCGGTAAGTATTATAAAGGTAATTAAGGATCTTTCTATTCATCGACTGGCGCGAATGACGACGTCAACGACATCGTATTATCGCCTGGTACAGTAACGATTTCCTTACGATAAAATCTTTTGAACGTGTTAGCTGACTTCCAATTGCCTCTTGCCAGAATGTCATCCAAATTGAAATTGCTAATCCAGTTCTTTGAAGCAACAGCCGATCTAATACTGCCCGCGGTTGAATCTATACCAGCCTTTTGTAGCAAATTTTTTACCCAACCCGCAATGATGGTGCGTGTAGCAGGTCGAGGGTTTCCTGTGAGGGCTACAAAGAGGTTTTCGCATTTGGCTGCGTCTCTCCTGGATTGACCTTCACTAATCAAACGGTGTAACCAATATACTGGACATAAAGCTTTATTGTCAATGTATACAGTTAGTTTCCAGGCGGATTGGCGGTGATTACTGGAGTCAGTTTTTGAACCGAATGATGGTTTTAGAATTATGTAATCTTCACCTACTTCATAGTGTTGAGGTGTCACCTTCAGCAATGTGAGGTCGTGCACGCGTCTGCCCGAACACAAGAGAAGAATAGCAGCTGTACGTTGTGATATTTCGTACAGATTAGATGATTCAGGATCTTTACCTCCTAGGTATCGTGTCAAAAGATCCGTATCCCATATGGGTGGTTTGGAAACGTTTGGTTTTGCTAAGGAAATTGCTTTGAGTACTTGCTTAACGACGTTATGGGAGCTTAGGTTATTTTCGGGATTAGAGAAGGTTGCCACAACCGATTTGTGCACGAGGATTGTACTGAGCGATAGCCTTTCTTTCTGATGTAGATCAGCAAGAAATCTGGCCAGATCTGGACCACTGGGATCAAAGGTATTTACCCCTTTATCCCTTGACCAAGACTGCCATCGATTCCATGCAGGTTTATACGTATTGAGAGTAGATTTTCGCCAACTGGACGAGATTAAAAATTTTTGTTCCGCTGTCCAGTTACAGAGGTGCTGGTTCCACCCCCACATTTCCAGACTTCCAGCGTCATTTCGGACACCCTGGGTGGCGGGAGATTCGTTGTCATGTCTAGTAAGACCTGTGATAGGTTTCGGACTGTAAACGGCGGAGCGACTGCCCGTTGTTTCAGATCCGGTCTCCAATAGACATTTTCCCAGCGCGGTACTACGAGCAGGTATATCCCTGAGGCACTGTTCAGATGTGCCAAGACTCTTGGCACTAGATGTGGCGGTGGAAACACCCACGCTAACGGGAAATTCCAAATCATGCTCAATGCATCGTGATAAGTTGCCTCCTCGTCCCACCTGTCTAGTGTGCAATATGTTGGCACAACGTGAGCTCTGTGGGAGGCAAAGAGGTCGACTAGAGGTGTGCCCCATTTCTCGAATATCATTTGCGTCACTTGTGGTAACAGGTGCCACTCCGGTGGAGATTTCTGGCGAGAGAGGTGATCTGCGTGACAATTGTAGTTCCCTGGTATATGGTAAACCAGGATGTCTATGTTGAATCGATCCAGGATTTGATAAGCCTTTCGGGTCAACTCTGTCAAGGCTGTCGACTTTGTGCCTCCTTCGTTGCGAAGGTAAGAGACAACAGACCTGTTGTCGCTCTGGATCAGGAGTGTTGTTGATCTCAGGAGCTGAGAGTGACCTTTTAAAACATTTATAATGGCGATCATCTCCTTCTGGTTGCAGTGAAGTTTTTGCTGTGCAACTGACCACGTGCCTTGCAGGCTTAGGTTGTCGAGTTTGGCTCCCCAGCCGATATCGCTCGCATCTGTGGTTAAAAAGTGTGCAGGGAAGTGACCGTGGATTTTCGTACATTTCTCGCAGTTCTGTTGCCACCAAACCAGCTCTGCTAGTGCCGGCGGCACAATCGGCATGGTCTTTGTTGTTTCCAGTTTGAGCAATTTGTTTGCCAATGACTGCAATGCCCGGTAATGAAGGCGTCCTCTCGGAACGACAAAACTTGCAAAGTTCATCATGCCGATCACTCTCTGTAAATCCTCTAACGTTGCTTTCTTTTCCTTTAGCATTGCAGTTATTTGAGACTGTAACTTTGACGTAAGTCTCTCTGGTAGGTACCTCGTATTCTGCCAGGGGTTCCAGATGACTCCTAGGAATTCTAGAACTTTCTGTGGCCGAAGGACGGACTTCTCTATGTTTATTGTCCAGCCCAGGGATATCAATAGGTCTAACGACATTTTGATGTGCCTGCTCAAGACGTCTGGACTTTGGTTGACCAGAAAGAAGTCGTCCAAGTAAACGAGTATTCGTATGCCGCGATTCCTTAGGCATTGCGCGATCCAGTTGGTCACGGACGAAAACGCTTTTGGAGCTGAGCTGAGCCCGAAGGGCAAGCACGTCATCTCCAGGAGCTTGTTGGCATAAATCAGCCGCAGAAACCGTCTGTGGCTTTCTGACACGGGTAAGTGGAAGTAGGCCTGATGAAAATCGATTTTTGCCATCCAATCTTTTGCCTGCAGGAAGTCCGGTACGCGATGTACATTTACCAGTCTGAACCTGTCTGGTTTGACATAATAGTTCAGGTTTTTTAGATTGAAGATCGGCCTTAGCGTGCCATCGCTTTTTGGGCGAAGGAAAATTGACGAAATAAAGCTTGGGGACAGCTTGGCCTCTTTTAACACACCTTGTAACATCATTTTGTCGATGATTTTCGTAGTTTCTAACGACAGAGGTGTTTGTTGATGAAAATTTGGTATTTGCAGAGGTGGCTTGGCTGTGAACGGGATTCGATAAGCTGTTATCATTTTTAGGATAAAGGACGGTGCCCCAAGTTTCGCCCAACGACTGTGAAAGTGTTGTAGTTGCCCGGCACGGAAAGACAGACTCGTCGAGTCAATCTCTCTTCTTTCCCTGATCTCTCCTATCCCGGCGGGATGAGGGAGAGCGGGTTCTGACTCCTTTGTCCTTTTGTGGCTGTCGGCCGCGTCCACTAGAGAACTTACCTCCTCGGTTATTGCCACGAAAGGAGTTGCTCGTTGCAAAATTAGCATTATACTTCATTTGAGTATTCTTGGGCAATTGGACCGCTTTTTTAGATTTAGGGTGGTTGTGAACCTGAGATGAGGTTCCCGGATCGTTCCGCGGCGCGAAAAAGCGATCCTTATCCTTCACCCAGAAGACTTTATTTACACCGCCAGCTTTTTCCAATACAGAACTGAATTTCTCCTCGTCAAATAAAGTTGAGTTTGATGGGGGTATTTTCCTCAAAACATTTTTATGAAACGGATCTTTTACTTGTGAGAGGATGCCTTCTCTCCTGTATTGGATCAGCTCAGCACGGTGTCCACATACTAATTGGACGGTGTCGCTCGAAGCCTTGCAATATTCTCCGTTGGAAAATATTTCGCTGATTTTAGTGTAAATATCCGCATAGTTCAACGATTCACTCAACTGGGCCCACGTTAAAAAGTTCCGCATTTCATTTTCGAGACCTTCGCGTTGCTTGAGCAAAGCAAAAGTAATACTTGCAAACGCCTTTTCAGTGTTTGCCGCAAACTTCGTGGTATCGTAACGTTTAACCTCGTCATTTGGTTCTAAATTCACAAAACCTGGCGAATGTAAATATAGTTTTTGAACATCCGCGTAGCGGACACTGTTCCAGTCCGATTGACCAAAACGTTGCAGGTTATTCAACTGATTTAGCATTTCTGGGGGAGCATGTGGGATTGATGGCTCTTTAACTTTAGTGGAAACGTTAAAATTAAACACAGGTGCAGTTTTGTTAGAATTTTCGTCACATACATGGTTGGGGGTTGATTGGTTTATTTCGCTGGGTACTCGGTCCGGAAATTGGCACAATGGTTGTTCGGTATCGTATAACTCACCGCTAACGTTAGGATCAACATAGTCTTCAATCACATTATCATTACACATATCTCTATTGTTGTTCCGCGGAATGGACACGTTTTGATTTTGCAGTGCACTCACGACATTAATAAGCTGTTCCAACTTACAGTTTTTCTCCTTTTGCTTACGGCTCACTTTGCGCTTGCGTCTTTTACGGCGCTTGCCGCCACTCGACGAGCTAGACGACGACGAGGAGGATCTGGACTCCGAAGAACTGGAGTCCGAACTTGAAGATTTCGCTCGTCTCCTTTTCTTTTCTTTTATAACCGGAACCAGCGGCGTCGTCCTCCTTGTTGCCTCGTCCTCAATCGGTGGGGATAGACTGTCCATATTATCTAAAACACACACTCCTAACGGAAAGCCGTTAAGAGAAAAATATGTTAAAATTTTGCTGTTGGAAAAACTTTCCGTAGCTAAAACAGTTAATCATATGGACAATATTCCATAAAATATGCATAAAAGCTATTTCAAACCTTTTATTTCAAAATAAAACGTAATACGAAAGACCATTACACTCGTTACGTAACGTTAATGTTATATTCGAACGGTAACACCGTTAACAGCTATGAAAATTATAGCTAGTTAAAATGAAAAAACTGAGGGTAACTTTAAATAAAATGTTATACTCACGATAAGTCTCGGTTACTCTGAACGAAAAACTTACACTTAATTTTTAAGATTTTCCACAAAATTGATCTATTAAACAGTACTGTACCGTTATTCGAAGCCTAATTAAATATGAGAGTAGCATTCATTTCCTGTATGTACTAGTCGCTAACTTCAGGTCTATCCCCTACCTCCAGCTCCTCTTCCCACCAACTTCCACCGCTTGCAGCGCCACCTAGCAGCTGAGTCTGATGGACTCGAGTTTGACTCATTGGCGTTTCGTTTCCCGACCGAGACGGTCGTAAGCTGAACATCTGTACACTGTGCCGTCTCACAAGTATATAGTCGTATAACTTCGAGCACTTAGTCTCGTATTGGAAATTAATAGATCAATTTTGTGGAAAATCTTAAAAATTAAGTGTAAGTTTTTCGTTCAGAGTAACCGAGACTTATCGTGAGTATAACATTTTATTTAAAGTTACCCTCAGTTTTTTCATTTTAACTAGCTATAATTTTCATAGCTGTTAACGGTGTTACCGTTCGAATATAACATTAACGTTACGTAACGAGTGTAATGGTCTTTCGTATTACGTTTTATTTTGAAATAAAAGGTTTGAAATAGCTTTTATGCATATTTTATGGAATATTGTCCATATGATTAACTGTTTTAGCTACGGAAAGTTTTTCCAACAGCAAAATTTTAACATATTTTTCTCTTAACGGCTTTCCGTTAGGAGTGTGTGTTTTAGATAATATGGACAGTCTATCCCCACCGATTGAGGACGAGGCAACAAGGAGGACGACGCCGCTGGTTCCGGTTATAAAAGAAAAGAAAAGGAGACGAGCGAAATCTTCAAGTTCGGACTCCAGTTCTTCGGAGTCCAGATCCTCCTCGTCGTCGTCTAGCTCGTCGAGTGGCGGCAAGCGCCGTAAAAGACGCAAGCGCAAAGTGAGCCGTAAGCAAAAGGAGAAAAACTGTAAGTTGGAACAGCTTATTAATGTCGTGAGTGCACTGCAAAATCAAAACGTGTCCATTCCGCGGAACAACAATAGAGATATGTGTAATGATAATGTGATTGAAGACTATGTTGATCCTAACGTTAGCGGTGAGTTATACGATACCGAACAACCATTGTGCCAATTTCCGGACCGAGTACCCAGCGAAATAAACCAATCAACCCCCAACCATGTATGTGACGAAAATTCTAACAAAACTGCACCTGTGTTTAATTTTAACGTTTCCACTAAAGTTAAAGAGCCATCAATCCCACATGCTCCCCCAGAAATGCTAAATCAGTTGAATAACCTGCAACGTTTTGGTCAATCGGACTGGAACAGTGTCCGCTACGCGGATGTTCAAAAACTATATTTACATTCGCCAGGTTTTGTGAATTTAGAACCAAATGACGAGGTTAAACGTTACGATACCACGAAGTTTGCGGCAAACACTGAAAAGGCGTTTGCAAGTATTACTTTTGCTTTGCTCAAGCAACGCGAAGGTCTCGAAAATGAAATGCGGAACTTTTTAACGTGGGCCCAGTTGAGTGAATCGTTGAACTATGCGGATATTTACACTAAAATCAGCGAAATATTTTCCAACGGAGAATATTGCAAGGCTTCGAGCGACACCGTCCAATTAGTATGTGGACACCGTGCTGAGCTGATCCAATACAGGAGAGAAGGCATCCTCTCACAAGTAAAAGATCCGTTTCATAAAAATGTTTTGAGGAAAATACCCCCATCAAACTCAACTTTATTTGACGAGGAGAAATTCAGTTCTGTATTGGAAAAAGCTGGCGGTGTAAATAAAGTCTTCTGGGTGAAGGATAAGGATCGCTTTTTCGCGCCGCGGAACGATCCGGGAACCTCATCTCAGGTTCACAACCACCCTAAATCTAAAAAAGCGGTCCAATTGCCCAAGAATACTCAAATGAAGTATAATGCTAATTTTGCAACGAGCAACTCCTTTCGTGGCAATAACCGAGGAGGTAAGTTCTCTAGTGGACGCGGCCGACAGCCACAAAAGGACAAAGGAGTCAGAACCCGCTCTCCCTCATCCCGCCGGGATAGGAGAGATCAGGGAAAGAAGAGAGATTGACTCGACGAGTCTGTCTTTCCGTGCCGGGCAACTACAACACTTTCACAGTCGTTGGGCGAAACTTGGGGCACCGTCCTTTATCCTAAAAATGATAACAGCTTATCGAATCCCGTTCACAGCCAAGCCACCTCTGCAAATACCAAATTTTCATCAACAAACACCTCTGTCGTTAGAAACTACGAAAATCATCGACAAAATGATGTTACAAGGTGTGTTAAAAGAGGCCAAGCTGTCCCCAAGCTTTATTTCGTCAATTTTCCTTCGCCCAAAAAGCGATGGCACGCTAAGGCCGATCTTCAATCTAAAAAACCTGAACTATTATGTCAAACCAGACAGGTTCAGACTGGTAAATGTACATCGCGTACCGGACTTCCTGCAGGCAAAAGATTGGATGGCAAAAATCGATTTTCATCAGGCCTACTTCCACTTACCCGTGTCAGAAAGCCACAGACGGTTTCTGCGGCTGATTTATGCCAACAAGCTCCTGGAGATGACGTGCTTGCCCTTCGGGCTCAGCTCAGCTCCAAAAGCGTTTTCGTCCGTGACCAACTGGATCGCGCAATGCCTAAGGAATCGCGGCATACGAATACTCGTTTACTTGGACGACTTCTTTCTGGTCAACCAAAGTCCAGACGTCTTGAGCAGGCACATCAAAATGTCGTTAGACCTATTGATATCCCTGGGCTGGACAATAAACATAGAGAAGTCCGTCCTTCGGCCACAGAAAGTTCTAGAATTCCTAGGAGTCATCTGGAACCCCTGGCAGAATACGAGGTACCTACCAGAGAGACTTACGTCAAAGTTACAGTCTCAAATAACTGCAATGCTAAAGGAAAAGAAAGCAACGTTAGAGGATTTACAGAGAGTGATCGGCATGATGAACTTTGCAAGTTTTGTCGTTCCGAGAGGACGCCTTCATTACCGGGCATTGCAGTCATTGGCAAACAAATTGCTCAAACTGGAAACAACAAAGACCATGCCGATTGTGCCGCCGGCACTAGCAGAGCTGGTTTGGTGGCAACAGAACTGCGAGAAATGTACGAAAATCCACGGTCACTTCCCTGCACACTTTTTAACCACAGATGCGAGCGATATCGGCTGGGGAGCCAAACTCGACAACCTAAGCCTGCAAGGCACGTGGTCAGTTGCACAGCAAAAACTTCACTGCAACCAGAAGGAGATGATCGCCATTATAAATGTTTTAAAAGGTCACTCTCAGCTCCTGAGATCAACAACACTCCTGATCCAGAGCGACAACAGGTCTGTTGTCTCTTACCTTCGCAACGAAGGAGGCACAAAGTCGACAGCCTTGACAGAGTTGACCCGAAAGGCTTATCAAATCCTGGATCGATTCAACATAGACATCCTGGTTTACCATATACCAGGGAACTACAATTGTCACGCAGATCACCTCTCTCGCCAGAAATCTCCACCGGAGTGGCACCTGTTACCACAAGTGACGCAAATGATATTCGAGAAATGGGGCACACCTCTAGTCGACCTCTTTGCCTCCCACAGAGCTCACGTTGTGCCAACATATTGCACACTAGACAGGTGGGACGAGGAGGCAACTTATCACGATGCATTGAGCATGATTTGGAATTTCCCGTTAGCGTGGGTGTTTCCACCGCCACATCTAGTGCCAAGAGTCTTGGCACATCTGAACAGTGCCTCAGGGATATACCTGCTCGTAGTACCGCGCTGGGAAAATGTCTATTGGAGACCGGATCTGAAACAACGGGCAGTCGCTCCGCCGTTTACAGTCCGAAACCTATCACAGGTCTTACTAGACATGACAACGAATCTCCCGCCACCCAGGGTGTCCGAAATGACGCTGGAAGTCTGGAAATGTGGGGGTGGAACCAGCACCTCTGTAACTGGACAGCGGAACAAAAATTTTTAATCTCGTCCAGTTGGCGAAAATCTACTCTCAATACGTATAAACCTGCATGGAATCGATGGCAGTCTTGGTCAAGGGATAAAGGGGTAAATACCTTTGATCCCAGTGGTCCAGATCTGGCCAGATTTCTTGCTGATCTACATCAGAAAGAAAGGCTATCGCTCAGTACAATCCTCGTGCACAAATCGGTTGTGGCAACCTTCTCTAATCCCGAAAATAACCTAAGCTCCCATAACGTCGTTAAGCAAGTACTCAAAGCAATTTCCTTAGCAAAACCAAACGTTTCCAAACCACCCATATGGGATACGGATCTTTTGACACGATACCTAGGAGGTAAAGATCCTGAATCATCTAATCTGTACGAAATATCACAACGTACAGCTGCTATTCTTCTCTTGTGTTCGGGCAGACGCGTGCACGACCTCACATTGCTGAAGGTGACACCTCAACACTATGAAGTAGGTGAAGATTACATAATTCTAAAACCATCATTCGGTTCAAAAACTGACTCCAGTAATCACCGCCAATCCGCCTGGAAACTAACTGTATACATTGACAATAAAGCTTTATGTCCAGTATATTGGTTACACCGTTTGATTAGTGAAGGTCAATCCAGGAGAGACGCAGCCAAATGCGAAAACCTCTTTGTAGCCCTCACAGGAAACCCTCGACCTGCTACACGCACCATCATTGCGGGTTGGGTAAAAAATTTGCTACAAAAGGCTGGTATAGATTCAACCGCGGGCAGTATTAGATCGGCTGTTGCTTCAAAGAACTGGATTAGCAATTTCAATTTGGATGACATTCTGGCAAGAGGCAATTGGAAGTCAGCTAACACGTTCAAAAGATTTTATCGTAAGGAAATCGTTACTGTACCAGGCGATAATACGATGTCGTTGACGTCGTCATTCGCGCCAGTCGATGAATAGAAAGATCCTTAATTACCTTTATAATACTTACCGCTTTTAAATTACAATAATTGAATTTTTTCAATGTACAATTATCTACAATTAATGTTTCACTACCTGTTTGAATATTGTAAAATGTAATTGTTACGAGTTTTTGCAACTTGTTAATCTTTATTAATATAATAAACAACTGTCTAATTATTCAGCGTATTTGTAAAATAATATTAAGTTAAAAACCTAAGGGGTTATTTTTGTTGACAAAACCTTAATTCAAATTCTTACCTAAATACTGTCTACTATGTAAAATCTATCTGGTTGAGGGGAAAATAAAACATGATATGTTTATTTAGCAACGTATTTTATTAAATAAATCTTATTACCCTTACCAGTCTTTAACCCACAAACAATATTAGGTATCATTTATGTGGGATATTACATCACATTGGCGTATTTCAGCGCCACCAGACGATAATAAACACGTCTCTCATATTTAATTAGGCTTCGAATAACGGTACAGTACTGTTTAATAGCAGCGTTTTACCTGAAATTAAAACGTTTATTAAACATACTTACCTTATTCGAAGCCTAATGTTTTTAATATCTGCCTGGTGGTTCAGAGACGCAATGAGTCAAACTCGAGTCCATCAGACTCAGCTGCTAGGTGGCGCTGCAAGCGGTGGAAGTTGGTGGGAAGAGGAGCTGGAGGTAGGGGATAGACCTGAAGTTAGCGACTAGTACATACAGGAAATGAATGCTACTCTCATATTTAATTAGGCTTCGAATAAGGTAAGTATGTTTAATAAACGTTTTAATTTCAGGTAAAACGCTGCTATTTCTTATATTTGAGTTGATTGATTGAAAGGTAATTTGCGGTTTACGATTTATGACGTATTAAAAAAAACTACTTACTAGATCTCGTTCAAACCAATTTTCGGTGGAAGTTTGTATGGTAATGTACATCATATATTTTTTCTAATTTTATCATTCTCTTATTTTAGAAGTTACAGGGACACACACACACACACACATTTTACCAGTTTGGAAGTGTCTCTCGCGAAAACTATTCGGTTTAGAAAAAAATGATATTAGAAACCTCAATATCATTTTTGAAGACCTATCCATAGATACCCCACACATATAGGTTAGATGAAAAAAAATTTTTTGAGTTTCAGTTCTAAGTATGGGAACCCCTAAAATGTATTGTTTTTTTTTCTATTTTTGTGTAAAAATCTTAATGCGGTTCAAAGAATACATCTACTTACCAAGTTTCAACAGTATAGTTCTTATAGTTTCGGAAAAAAGTGGCTGTGACATACGGACGGACAGACAGACAGAGAGACAGACATGGCGAATCCAAGCGAGTAAGTTTTTCACTGTCTGAACTTTCAACAAACGAGCTATTAATATAGATATATAGATATTATATTATGTATGTATATATTTTAATGTTTATATATATGTATTTATTTATTTATTATCATTGTATTTTATAGGTTATTATTGTTTTGAAATTAGTATAGTTTAAATTAGATCTATTTTGTTTGTATATAAATTGATAATTACGTAATTTCTGTTACTCGCGTTCTACCTCGATTCCTTGTTTTTTTTTTTTTCCGAACCCCGGGTTGTCTGGAAGAAATCGCTTTTAGCGATAAGACCGCCCAGATTGTACTACTTGTTTCTTTTTCTTTTTTGGTTTCTATGTGTTATGTGTATTTGTATTGTAGTCAATAAAGAGTATTTGATTTGATTTGATTAATATAAAAAAGTAGATCATTCAGGCTCCATACATCTTTGGGCCTTTTCTGAAAGTGCCGGCCAACAAAAAAAAAGTATGTATGGTTAGAACTAGGTAATAGTTAAAATGTGATTGACGCGACCTCGCAAGCCGCACTGAGCCACGCCCCACTGCTTCTTATTAACTTTAAACCTTTTATTTATTTATTTATTTATTTTTTTATTTTTAAGTGATTTCATCAAATCACTAATCGTTTAGGGATATAATAAAATGATTTTATTATTTTATCATATCCCGGGATTCAATCAAATCCCTTAGTGATTTGATCAAATCACTGATTTTAAAATATCCCTGCGACATACGAACGACGAAGCGACTCGTTCCGAATGGCAGGTCTTGAACTAGAGGTCAATGGTTATTCACTCACTGCTTGACTGAGGATATCTTTTCGTGTTCGTCTAAAATCTAAATGGAATATGAATAAATATGACATGATTAATAGACATCACAAGGAGGGGTCGCATCTTGAACACACACACACACACACACACGCACGCACACGTATACTCACACACACGCACACGTATACTCACACACACGCACACATACACACACACACACACACACACACACACACACACGCACAGTATGTAATGTAAAACACAATTAAGAAAATATTAACCTGCAAGTTTCTATAATCCAACTAATCTATCTTTGTTTTTTCACGTCTGTTTTACTGCACAATATTGTAATTTCTAGGGTAATCTGTTATTGGCCATACATTTTGACTGTACATTTACTTAAGTTATTCTAAGAACGCTGTTGATTACCTTTCAATAAATAAAATAAAATAAATTAAATATGAACATTTTTTAACGCTCCCTGCGAAAATGGTAGGAAAGGAATCATTGTGGTGCTTATCTTTAGCTTATACAGCTTGTAACATAATTGACAACGCTGAACGTGTTAAACACAATTTTCCTTTTTGTTATTGTTATTTTTTTCTAAAAGCGCTGAATCATTTATGATAAAACATTATAGGACCACCTCTGAAGTATGGCCTACCAAACAAAAAAATAATCATTATAATTGACCACGCTGAATACGTTAAAAACAACCGACTTCAATCGCAACAACTCCAATTTTGCTATGTTTTGTTGATTTTCTCAAAAACCACTGAATCGATTTCGATAAAATTTATATGGGACCACCTGTGAAGTATACCCTTTCAAACAAAAAAAGAATTTTCGAAATCGGTTCAGGCGTCTTCGAGTAATCGGTGAACATACATAAAAAAAAAAGATTCCAACGAATTGAGAACCTCCTCCTTTTTTTGAAGTCGGTTGAAAATAGAATCATAAATTGGCGGGGCAATTGCGTAACATACATACAAAATAAAACAACATACAGTCGAATTGAGAACCTCCTCCTTTTTTGAAGTCGGTTAAAAAATAAAAAAGATTCCGACGAATCGAGAACCTCCTTCTTTTTTTGAAGTCGGTTAAAAATGAGGCTTTTTGAAGTCTTTTGAAGCCTTCAGAGAGTGGCGTGGGCTGTTCATACTTTATGTGCCTACATAATACTTACTATTTATATTATATTATTATTATATATTATATTATTATTTATTATTAATAATATAAATCAAACAATCCAGGCCGATTTCGTTCTTTACGACTGAAATCATTTGTTACAGCGACGCTCATGTGCTATAATGTATCTAACACGTCAGTCCAGCTAAAATTGGCTACGTCATGACGTGCAGCCACACTCACAGCACGTCATCACTCCTCTGATAAAGTTATATTCATTAGAATGCATCCATATTCGCCCCGATGGGGGTGGTGTTTTTAACCTGGCCAGACTTGTCTCCAGTCCAGAAGTCCAGATTGTCCAGAAGTTTCTCGTATTTAATGTACTGTGATAGCGTTACAAAAAACGTCTTAAATCCGTTGCAGGTCGCGTGGCGCTGATTCTCCTGGCTGGTGATGTGGCTGAAAGATGTGGAGCGAGTGGTCCTGGATGGTGATCATGCTGAACGCCGTCGCTGCTCTGTCACCTGTCATTAAAATCGGTGAGATAATCCTTAGAAGACGGTTGGTTACCGGGACTCTGTACCGAGCACACGTCTGTTCAGTTAATTTTACAATTAGGTATTACCGTTTTAAAATAGTTTTAACATTATTTTAGTGATGGAGAAATATCTGTAATTCTAATCCGAAATAAGCGATAATAAGAAGAGGATTAACTCGGGAGGCAGCTCCGTTTTCCGAGTTCCAGCAGCAAACCAATACGTGGAGCGACTTTAAATGCCCATCACTCTTAGAGCCGTGACACTCACTTAACATTGGCGTTTCACCATTATTAAATTAAAGATTCGCCCAAATATTTGCTTATTTCTTTTCACTTGATATTAGCAAAATTACTCTTTATTGTTGTGGAATGCCGAAGAGAAAAGAAGAAGAATATTTAGAAATTGACCGCCTGTGTGGTCTAGAGGCTTCCCAGTGGGGTCGAACTTTGTAGGATCCGGTTTGGTTGATGGAAGGGTATTTTCTAGTCCCGTATAAACGCACAAGTAAAGACTTTGTTTGTTTATTTGTTTGTTCCACTTTCACGCTGAAACTACTGAACGGAATTGGATGAGATTTGGTAGGTAGATAGATAAATCATTCGGCTAACACATAAGATACTTTTTATCCCGATAAAATCGAGGGTTCCCGGAGGAATAGCTGAAAACTTAAATTTTTATTTTGTCACTAGATGGCGCTGCCTTAACATTTTATTTCACTCTGGACCCAATTCTGAATTCCACGCAGATGAAGTCGCGAAAGCTAGTATTATCTAATTCTTGCAGTTGCCAAGGGCTTACCAATTTAAGGGTAAAAAAAACATCTACGTTTTTAGCTTTGATGTGTTAACATAGAGATAAGATTCCCCATTGCGTTGAGGAATCTTGGTAAGCCCGCTTCATTCTTCCGACATCAGCATCACTTACCATCAAATGAGATGACGCCGAGGGCTTACCATTGGTGGTTAACGACCCCGCCGGGAATCGAACCCGCTATCTTCTGATGTGAAGCGAGCGAACTAGCCACTGGACCACGGAGGCGGTTGAAAAACCTAACCTTTCTTACAGTGCAGGCGCGGATACAGGGGGGGGGGGCAACGGGTGCAATTGCCCTCCCCTGAAGCCCGACTGAAATCCGGTTCCGTACCTCAAAAGCAAGTGTAGGATGATTCGCGTGAATTTTGGTTTTTATTTTGGTTATAGTTTTCATTTTATTTACAGGTGCTATCTTCACGGAGGACGCAAGGGGTGGAAGCGCGGAGCTGGCCTTCAAATACGCGGTTTACAGGATCAATAAGGAACGCACTCTATTTCCAGACAGTACCCTGGTTTACGATATTCAGTACATAGAACCGAGGGATTCCTTTCGCACTTACAAAAAAGGTATGTAACATTTTTGTGGTCAAACCATGATATCCAAATTAAAATTCAAAGTAACTTTTTTCATCGACTGACTCCGTGGCTCAGTGGTTACTGATCCGAGAGTCGTGGGTTCGATCCCCATCCAGGGTCAAACATTTCTGTGATGAGCAGATTTTTTTGCTATGTATGGGTGTATTATATCTGTAGTATATGTATGTAATTAAACGAATATGTGTGTGTATGTATATCAGTCTCTGGTTCCCATAGTACAGGGAATCCTAGTTTGGGGCCAGGTGACCGTGTGTGATTATTTTGTCCCGGATATTTGAAATGAAATGAAATGAAAATACTTTTTTTTTCGAAGTAGGTAGCAGTGTACACTTTTCGAACGTTATTCTTTTATCTACCTAACACGAGGTTCCTACCACTCGGAACTCGTATATCCACCGTTTCGGGAAGTGTTTGCGGAGTGAGAAGAAACGGCGGACCCTAAAGAAACTCCCTCCAACACATTTTTTTTTAAAGTCTTAAATTCTATTACATCTTAATGCTAGATCAATAAATGAATTATACAATGTCATGTCTGTAAATAAAATATGCAAAAATAAGAATAAAGTAAGAAGAATAAAGAAAGAAAGGATTCAAAAGAGATAAAAGTAAAAATTATTTGTAGCTAATGATTAACAATTCAAAAACCAATGACAAGAGCAGGCCAGTTCACACGGACAGCACCCGATCACGAGTATAACGCGAGAGTCAGCCATCGCTCCCCTCAACCATATTTGAGGGAAGGGAACGACCCGGAAAGAACGATTTATTTCTTTATTCATATTTTTTGCACGTCGAACAGAGCTTTCAATACATATTGGATTTCAGATTCGACCCCGTTACAGCTTAATAATTATTATGTAACTAAATACACATTTTTGTTTCACTATTCAGATTTAGTATGGGAAACTTTAAAAAAATACAGTAGATCGGATTTTATCAATATTTTTACTGTATCCTATACTTGTCAAATACAATTTTCTAACACCCTGTATATATTTGTTCCAGCCTGCACACAAATAAAGTCCGGTTGTGTGGCTATCTTCAGCACGGGAGGCCCACTCCAAGGCCCCATCGATGCAGTGTGCGAAACACTGCAAGCTCCACATTTAGTAGTTGCACCTATACCTGGTTTGGAAGACTACGGTAAGTATACAATACAGGATGTACATCTGGTCGTGCGTCATATCGTCCCTCGCACGACTAACTCTCCTATCTCATTTTTCTTAAGTTTTAAAAACAACCCTATTTTAATTACATAAAGTCCAAACTCAATTCAACAAAAATTTTAGATAGGAGAGTTAGTCGTGATATTTTAATCAGCGCTTCTACTCCTGATTCTGATCAACTTTCCCCAAGGAACCCATAGTCAAATCGCAAAAAAAATTGAGACTCTTCATACAAATCGATCAGCCGAGCGGCCAAATTAGTATGAAGAGTCCAAACATTTTTTTGCGATTTGACTATGGGTTGATTAAAATACGCACGACTAGATTTACCTGTATTGAGAGAAACATTATCGTCCCCACTGCAAGGGCACGGGTCTCGTCCCATAATTCGGGATGGTTATGCCAAACGGCTTGCGAAACTCAGAAACGATCGATATAAATAAATGCTATTAACAATCAAACCCATCCAGGTTATGACCTTGTCTCTAGTCAGTTAACCTGACATGTTTGTGTGGTCGCGTCGAACGTAGTAAATAAACAGAAACGGGATGCGAACGCGTAAATTATGAAAAAAGAGTACCACGTAACATTTAGGCGCATTATATCGTGAATAATTAGAATTAAGCATGTTTGCAAGTTCTCGAGTGGCGACCGCGCACCGGAAGAAGCAGTGTAGGCAGGCCTCCGACTCGGTGGATCGACGACCTGGTGAGAGTTGCGGGAAGCCGCTGGATGCGGGCAGCGCAGGGCCGGTCGGTGTGGAAATCCTTGGGGGAGGCCTTTGTACAGCAGTGGACGTCTTTTAGCTGATGATGATGTTGGTGATGGCGGTGAAGCATATTTGAAGTAACAGAGCACATATTTGACGCCTAGATCTGTTATTTGTAACATTTCAAACTTATTATACTACGCTCGCTGCTACGGACCAAAAAACCGCTCGCGTTGATGTCTTTTGTATGGAAGAAACCGAAACTAACTGATTGTGAGTAGTAACCGTATTTTTTTATGGATTACCACTATTTTAAAGAGTAAAATTAATAAAAGTGATTTTAAGGAAGGTTTGAATGGGAAATAGACAGGCGCGGCCAGCGGCCTTTGACCACTGCTGGACCGGCCGGCGGAATGGTTTTTTTTTAACCCTTGCGGTGCGCATACCGAAACAAACACGAGTCCACTGTGTGTATTGACTTCATGAATAGGTAGCACTGCGTTCTGTAGTTAAAATACCATTTCTCTGAATATAAAATTTATATTTTCAATTTACTCTTTTTCTATTAATTATACAGTGAAAAAACATTTAAAACAAAAAACAATTAAATTTTATATTAGTCAAATAACCCACCCCGAATCGTAGCTGGCGCAAAAGTCCCCATGACGCTATGAACGGCGACGGATAACCTTTGCACGAGATACGATCCGGAACGAGGATCGCACCCTCTGTCCCTAAGGCGACGGCCAATTTCTGAACGATTAACAAGCGTAAATGTTTCTCCAATACGTCTCAGACAGTTAGGATTTTGGAGCCGCCTTTAAACCCTCTGACGTAGCTTGAAGTCTATGATCTAGTGATAGCAACCGGATCCAACGGTTTTACGTAGCTGTGTTTGTTCATTTCCAGGTACGAACGAAACGGAGAGTTTTACGGTCAACTTGTATCCTTCTCATGAGCTGATGATCAAAGCGTTTGCGGACCTGACGGCTTACCTCAACTGGTCGCGGATGGGAGTGGTGTACGAGGATTATGGACATGGTCAGTATTTACAAAGATACCTTTACCTACATGTATATAAGGTCTACAAAATAGAAACCCATAGTCTGTTCGCTAAAACCAATTTTTGGCACATACACATTTTAATATGTTATGCTTATTTGTATTTTTTTTTATTTGTATTTTTAATTGCATTTTTTTTGTTGTTGTTTTACATTTATTTATGATGCCAGAAATAAAGATTGTCTATGTCTATGTCTAAAAATTGGATGATCACAAATTCTAACAGCTGATCTGCCCACTAGTATGGGAAATCCAATCATTTTTGGGCGAATCGACTATGGGTTCCTCGGGGAAAGTTGATCAGATTTATCTCTCGCGGAAACTTTGGGTGTTCTGCTCAAGAAAATAACAAAAGAATGACCTTCGAAAAGTGTTCACTGCTACCCACTTCAAATAAAAATATATTCATTCGTGGCGTTGGCGATTTAGCAGATTTTGAATGACTAATTAATAAACTCTTTCGTTTGAACCATAATTTATTTAATTTATACCTACATTCACACAGTCCACTTTTATCGTTAACATATGGTACAATCCCCAGGCACCCTAGACATCCTGGAGCTAGCCAAGGACGGGCGCGACATGTACGTGGCCTACAGCGCGGCGCCACACGACTACAGGCGTGCTCTCGCGCAAGTCAAAGCGCAACGCGTGAGCCACATAGTGTTACACACTGATCCGACCAAACTGAGTCACTTGGCTAGAGCTGTAAGTTTCTCTGTTTTAACCGACTTCAATAAAGAAGGAGGTTCTTTATTTATATAGTCACAATTCAGAGTAAATGACACTTGAGCCAATGGCTTTACTGAGGAGGATGTTGAAGATCAAAGCGCAACGCGTGAGCCACATAGTGCTACACACTGATCCGACCAAACTGAGCCACTTCGCTAGAGCTGTAAGTTTCTCTGTTTTATTTCTTTTTATTTATGCACAATTGAGAGCAAATGACATGTGAGCAAAATGGCCTCACTGAGGAGGATGTTGGAGATCAAAGCGCAGCACGTGAGCCACATAGTGCTACACACTGACCCGAACAAAATAAGCCATTTGGCTAGAGCTGTAAGTTTCTCTGTTTTAACCGACTTCAAAAAAGGAGTAGGTTCTTTATTTATTTATTCACAATTGAGAGCAAATGACATGTGAGCAAATGGCCTCACTGAGGAGTATGTTGAAGATCAAAGCGCAGCGCGTGAGCCACATAGTGCTACACACGGACCCGACCAAACTGAGCCATTTGGCTAGAGCTGTAAGTTTCTCTGAATCATCATCAGCCACAAGACGTCCACTGCTGCACAAAGGCCTTCCACAAGGATTTCCACGCCGATCGGTCCTTTTTTTTAACGTTGCGAAATCCATGATGGATACCCAGTCGCTGCGGGGGCAGCAACTGGGTTATGCCGGACTCCTACCGGCTAAAACCCAACGGCGTACTCGCTTTGCCGTATGGCAGGGGTCTGGGAAACTGGGTTATCGGTCCACTGAGTGGGAGTAGAGTACACTTAGGTTATTTACGAAAATGTCATGCTTACTTACGTTCGTAAAAATTTGAATGTGTTTAAAAAAAAAACAGTGATAGGCAATCGTTAATTGAGAAGGAAAAATAATCTTCACAATTAGTAAGCCCTTGGCATCATCTCATCTGGTGGTAAGTGATGATGATGCCGAAGATGGAAGTAGCTTACCAAGATTTACCAACGCAATGAGGAACTGGCTATCTGATCTCCACGCCAGCACCGTGCACCGGTAGGTAGCATGGTGACATATCTATCGCGTGACGCGAGTTTCTAAAGAATTTGTTCCGTTCTAACGCTAAGGTAATGAAAGAGACAGCTGAGCTGTTTTCTCGCATTTTGCGCGACAAAACATTTTTGTCTACGCTTCATGCTACCCGTGCTGAACATATCAATGCTATTAAATTGATCTTTGGCGGCAAATAAAAGATGGTGGGAGCAGATTTTGAGCTTCATTACAGCTTAACCAACTATTATACAGCTTAAAACTTTAGTTTTGTGATGATTTGAATAATAACCAAATATTTAATCTGTTTCAGATATTACAGCTACAGATGAACAACGAAAACTATCACTATATCTTCACTTCTTTTGTAAGTATTGCGATTCAGTTCATTTGTTTTAGACCTGAGTCCATACAGGTGATACAGGGTGGTAAAAGAAAAAAGACTGGTGGTGATCAGAGACAAGTTTTCTCTGGTGGTGATACTTTAACTCTGCATATAAAGTAGGGCATTCAGATGATCCATTTCTTTGAAGAATTTTTTTTTAAATACACGGTGTTAAAAAAAGTGCGTTTGAAATTTTAAGGGGTTACTCAGAATCAAGTACAAAACCCAGGAAAAATATTGAAAAAATCCGCTCTTCAATTATTATTTTCAGATTCTCATACTAAATCTAAATAGTGAATCGAGAATTTGTATGAAAAACGGCAAAAAAAAAAATTGAAGAGCGAATTTTTTCTATATTTTTCCTGGATTCTATACTTGATTCTGAGTAACCCCTTAAAATTTCAAACGCACCTTTTTTAACACCCTGTATATTTTTTGCAAGTTGATATAGGCTCCTATTCCTTGAGGAACGTTGTTCAGATAATTCAGTAGAAAACCTCATATGCCTGGCTACAACGAGACGCGCAAGAGCTGGACCACACTAAACCGCATAAGAACCGGTCAGGGCCGATGTAACTACCAGCTGCATAAATGGGGCACAAAAAACTCCCCAAATTGCGACTGCGGAGCTGCCGAGCAGACGACGTGGCACATCGTAGAGGAGTGTCCAAACCACCGCTTTGAGGGTGGCTGGGACACAAAATACACAGATACAGAAGGTCCGCTCAATACGCTCACTAAAGCATATACATGCTTATAGACGTATACGGTCGTTGTAGGCAAGGTCACGATACTGTTGTGATACTTTGCCGCGTGACCTTGCCTCGAACGACCGTATATTTCTATAAGCATGTATATGCTTACGATTTTAGTGGTTTGTATTGAGCGGACCTTCTGTGTCTATTTTGTGGCTGGGAGGAGCTGAATAAACTCACCCAGGATGCTCAATGGATACAGAACCTGGACATAAACTTGTAATTATTTTCTTTAAACCAGGAACTAAAAAAGGCCATACGATAACAATAGTAGAAAACCCAGTTTGAGCCCTATCAGATATTTTGAGAACATCTTCAATAATATGATATGGTTTCCATAAAACATGGAATCATAATTTGAGTCCTAATGCCCCTGTGTGATTTGTCTCTTGACAGAAAAAGCTCTGGATATTCTCTGAATACTTTTATTTTACCTCTCTTCAGGATATGGAACTATTTGATTTGGAAGATTTCTTCTACAACCGCGTGAATATGAGCGGCTGGAGACTCGTGGCGAGAGAATCTGACCGAGTTAAGGATACTCTTCAAGTTATGGAGAAGTTCCATCCGATCGGCGCTTCTATACTTAGCGGAGGTCATATTAAGGTAAGTTTAAGCTTGTTGTTTTTTTAATTTCATTGTGTTAGGTCAGTGGTTCCCAAATGGTGGTCCGCGGAACCCTAGGGTTCCGTGGGAGCGTCGCAGGGGTTCCGAGAGTTAGGCCTTATTGTCAGTTCAGTATAATTCGGTACCAATCTGTGCAACACATAGTGCATTCCTACTATTTCGCGCATACGGTACAAACATAGCGCGCACATAATTTCAGTCATTGAATAAGTTTTGGATGGGACTTAAAGATGAATATTCCCTTTGGCGAGGTAGGGTTCCGCCGAAAATTTGTAGGTCAGTTAGGGTTCCACAGCAAAAAAAAAATGGCTGTGTTAGGTGGCAATGGAACGTAGCTACCGCTGCCGCCTATGAGCATCTGTAGCCCCAGACATACAGAGTTATTATTGCCATGCCGATCCTTGAGAGCTAAGATGGAATGCCTCTTATGCCGGTGCATGCGCTGGCTGTCTCGCGCCCGCCGGCACAGCGCGCTGCTGGCGGCAGGTATAGAGCGAGCAGTGGTACGCACCCAGTCGGACCTTGTGTATTAAGCTCCTAAGACTAGTGCTTGTTTTGTATCCAGTGTTAAGGCTTTTACGATGAATTAGAGCAGGTGGATGCGTGATAAAATAATATCCATCGCGGCAGTTACGTCAAAACTGAACGCAAGATTCACGATTTTCTGTCTCCCCAACAATGATAACGCAGTCGCATAATAAATAGATCTAAGACAATAAATAATTACACATGGAGTCGCAAATCACGAAAATACTCGAACATTTTCAAGCCAAGATTAAACGATAAAAAATTAGGGACTGCACTACCATAAAACTGGGTTTGACGGTCAATTAAAAAACCAAGCAAAACCTTTATGCTTCTAAATAAAATTTGTTAAATAACATATTGATGTGTTTAAACAATAAAAAGCACGTATAATTGCACGAGGTATTTATTCGTCTCGTTAGTTGACAGCAGACTGACTTAGAAACTAGGAACACCCTCAAAAATGCTTACAAGTTTTTTTTTTTTTTTTTTTTTTTTTTTTTTTATGTGATAAGGATGGCAAACGAGCAAGTGGGTCACCTGATGGTAAGTGATCACCACTGCCCATAGACACCTGCAACCCCGGAGGAGATTGCAGATGCGTTGCCAACCTAGAGGGCTAAGATGAAATGCCTCTTGTGCCTGTAATTTCCTCGGCTGTCTTACTCTCCACACCGGAACACAACAGTGCAAGCACTGCTGCTTAGCGGCAGGATTAGCGAGTAAGATGGTGGTAGCGATCCGGACGGACCTCGCACAAGGTCCTACCACCCACAAATACCACAATCCCTCCACCACTATTTTAAAATATATCTATGTTTTACAAAAATTAAATCTTATAATTAACATTTTTATTTCTAGTACTGCGAACAGGGCGAGTGCCTATTTCAACATCAAGTTGAGGTTCTACTGGTACATCAGTTATTTGTGTATTATTTGTTAAATTATTTGAGATATTAACATCTACGTCATCGTTACTCTCCTCCCCAACTAAACTGACAATAGGTGATGAAGGGGTCTCGGATGCACCCTCACAGCTCTCAATGGTAACCTCTTCATTTTGTAATGACAAATCATTTGATTTGGTCGATTGAAATGAATCATTATTAAATAAAAAGCTAGCTGATTTTTCTGAGTTTGGTGACAAATCAGTATTTTCTTCAGGAACTACTTCATGAGGAGAGAGTGCAGTTGATTTTTGATGCAGTTGGCTATCATCGCTCGTTTGATTTATATTATTGTCTTTTTCATCATCAATAAACTGATAGTTTGTACAATCGCCAATGGAAAAACTATCATCTGATTCGTTTGAAGACATATCACCTTTATAGAGCAACAATTGATCAACATGCTTCCGAACTTTGATATTTAATCCTGGAATAAATACAATGTACATCCTTGAACCAATTTTCTCTTCAATAATGCCATTTTCCCATGTGTGTTTTGTCCCATTTTTATAATACTGCTTCACTAAAATTCTATCTCCTTGTGAAAAGTCTGCCATGCGTTTGCCATCATACTGTTTATATTGTAAGATCTGTTGTTGAAGCACATTATTTTTGGCTGTGGATGATGACGAGTCAGCTGACATCGAGCCCGATACTTGCAACAAATCGAATCGACAACGTAACGGACGCCCTAGCAACAGCTGAGCAGGCGAGAAACCAGTGGTACAATGAATGGAGTTCCTATAGTCAAACAAAAATTTATTTAATTTCTGCATCATAACCTTTTGTGTTGGTTTGCTGTTTAAAATTATTTTCAATCCTTTTTTAATAGTTTTCACACTGTTTTCTGCTTGCCCATTGGAAGCCGGATGATAAGGCGAGATTGTTAAATGTTTCACACCATTATATTTACAAAATGCCTCAAATTCTTTTGAACAAAAGTTTGACGCATTGTCCGTTACTAAAATCTTTGCTATGCCAAATCTACTAAACAGCTCGCCTACTTTATCAATTATCGAATCGCTATTTGTATTTGTCATTAAAAATCATTCAATCCACTTTGAATGAGCGTCCACTGCTACCAGGAACTGCTTGCCTTCTAACGTAAACATATCGAGATGCACGCGTTCCCAGGGCCGCGCCGGGTATGGCCACGGTGCGAGCGGAGCGCGTGGCGGAGCACTACGCAGCGTATTACATATACTACAGGAGCCTATTTTCTGTTCAATATGACTATCAATGTTAGGCCACCACATCCGCGACCTAGCCTCTTTTTTAGTTTTGACAATGCCAAAATGAGAATTATGTAACTCATTTAATAATTGCTCCCGAAATACATTAGGAATTACAACCTTGTGGCCCCTTAATATGCAACCCTTTTCTACGGATAACTCAGACTTACAATTGAAAAACGGTTTTAAATCATCGTATTTCATTTTCGAAGGCCAACCATATTTTATATAAGACATGACTTTATTTAACAGGGGGTCCTTACTAGTCTCATTTTTTATATCATCAATTGTTACCGGTTGTAAAATTGTCGTCCCTATAAAATTTATGTACAATAATTTATCCTCCTCTGATTGTTCTTGTACAATGTCCTCATTATTTACCGAGCGCGATAAAAAATCAGCAACGTTATCCTCGCTTTTAACGTATTCCACTTTAAAATTATAAGCCGATAGGAACAAAGCATTTCTCTGGAGCCTATTGGCGGCCATGGTAGGAATCCCTTTATGTTTGCCAAAAATAGACAAAAGCGGTTTATGGTCCGTGCGAAGAATAAACGGTACAGTCCTACCATATAGATAGTGGTGAAATTTTTTCATGGCAAAAACAATTGAAGTCGCTTCTTTTTGGATTTGAGCGTAATTACGCTCCGCCTTTGAAAGTGACCGCGAAGCATAGGCGACCACGCGCTCGGAGCCGTCGGGCTGCCGCTGCGCCAGCACCGCGCCCAGCCCGTCCGGGCCGGCGTCTGACGTCACTATCGTTTCATACTCTGGGTTGAAATGCGCTAGTACTCGATCGGACGCTAACTCCATTTTTATTTTATTAAAAGCCTTGTCTTGTTTAGCGGACCAGCACCATTCAACGTCTTTTTTTAATAAGTGATGCAAAGGGCTTAATATTGTTGAAGTGTTCGGAACGAAACATCTATAATAATTAATCATCCCTAAAATGACTTTAGTTCTCCTCAATTCGCGGTATGGGGTAATTATCCATACATAAAACTATTTAATGTTACGGAATAATCACCGCAAATTCTTATATCGCCATCAGGTCGTAAAACCGGAACAATAGGAGTAGCGATGTCCGAGTGTTCTACTTTTTCTAAAATACCTAAATCTAATAAACGCTGCAATTCTTTTTCAACTTTTGGTTTTAAAGCCAACGGGACAGTTCGGGCTTTAAAAAATTTCAATTGTGCGTCTGGCTGTATTTTCAAAGTAATTTTATACTTATTAAATTTTCCTAATCCTTCCGAAAAAAGTAATGAAAATTTGTTTTTTAGTATTTCTGTCAAGTTTTCATCTTTTATTATATTATTGCAGTCAAGGGAACAAAACTGTAAATTAAATTTACTAATGAAGTCCCGTCCTAATAAGGCTGGTTGATTCTTTTTTGCATCAACAACGAAAAAATTTATTGACTGTATTTTATTCTCGAACAAAACCGGTATCGAAATAAAGCCTATTGGGTTTATTTTACTGCCATTATAACAATTCAAAATAACTTTGCAATTCTTTAATTTATACTCACTTTTGAAACAGATTTCATAGGTATCAATCGGTAAAACCAAGACCGCGCTTCCACTATCTATTTCACATAAAATCTGTTTGTTACCTATCGAAACCATTTGTTGCATTGGCTCGCCATTAATACATTCAATATTAAATAAATCAAAGTTACCTTCTACGATGTCGTCAGCATCCACTTCCAAAAAATTACACTTTACATTTTTACACATACGCTGCAAATGACCTTTTTTGTTGCACTTGCGACAAATATATTCAGAATAACGGCACATTTCTTTTGTATGATTGCGATATCCGCACACTTCACAACACTTTTTGTTTACACCACTGGGTCCAGCTGATGATGTGACGTAACGGCTCGTACCGGCCGGCGCATAGCGAGCGGCGCCCGCGCCGCCAGCGCCCCGCGCGGCCGGTACGCGCAACGCGTAGACTGCATGCTCGCCCTCCGCTGCAGAACTCGCCGGCCGTGACGCATGCAACGCTAGCCGTGCACACCGCACACTTTGAGCTAATTCCACAGCTCTGCCAAACGACAATTTCTCCACACTTTCCGCAAACAACTTCTCCTTTTCCTTTGTGTTTTCTAAACCCAGTACAAATCTATCTCGCAGCACTGAGTCGAGTTCCGTTTTAAAAGCACAGTACTTAGCTAGATTTCTCACTCGTGCCGCCCACTCAGCTAAATCTTCCCCTGGACGTTGTTCTGCTTTGTAAAATTTATAACGTTCTGCAAATGTACTTCTCTTGGACAGAAAATGGTTGTCAAACTTCTCGACTAACGTTTTGTAGTCTAACTCTTCCACTGTCAAGGGGAACGCCAAATCTCTTGCGACACGGTAGGTATCTTCCACCAATGAGGTCAATATCAAAGCCCGTCGTTTTATTCCAGCCTTATCCGTAATATCGTCGATATCGTTTGCCAAGCAGAACTGCGTAAAACGACTTTTGAAAATGTCCCATTCCTGCGATCGGTGGTCGAAAGTGAGACTGCTGCCAAATGTCACGTTTCCTTGATTAGCCATTACAGATTTATATGCACTAACTTTGGTTATCACTATTTCACACGCGTGAATAGTACTCGTCGCCAAATGATGTGTTTAAACAATAAAAAGCACGTATAATTGCACGAGGTATTTATTCGTCTCGTAAGTTGACAGCAGACTGACTTAGAAACTAGGAACACCCTCAAAAATTCTTACAAGTTAACCCACAAATACCACACATATGATTTCAGACTGAACCAGCATTGCTGTATGATGCAGTACAAGTGTTAGCACTAGCGTTGGCTTCAACAAAAGATGTCCAAGCTTTAAACGTCTCTTGCGAAACGGAGAATAAGTTGACTCATGGAAAAACACTGCTGGAAAATATTAATAAGGTAAGATAGCGGTTGGTTGCCGAGACTTGTACCGAGCACACGTCTGTTGAGTAAATTTTTTAATTATTTCCGTTTTAGAGTAGTCTCAACGTTATTTTTGTGATGGGGAAATAGCTGTGATTCCGATTCAGTGATAAGCGGTCATAAGAAGAGGATTAACTCGGGAGACAGCTCCGTTTTCCGAGTTCCAACAACAAACCACCACGTGGAGCGTCTTTAAGTGCCCATCACTCTTAGAGCCGCGTCTTTCACTTGATATTGGCGTTTCGCCATTTTTTTTATTGAAGATTCTCCCATTTGTCACTTGACATTGGTAAAATCACGCTCGTTATGAGATGTGGAATGCCAAATAGAAAAATAGAATAGAATAGGTAAGATAGCTCGTAGAACAGACGGCCGTTGGGACAGGAAAGTTGCCGAGTGGCGTCCGCGCAACGGCAGACGTACTTAGCGTAGGCAGGGTACCACTCGGTGGACCGGTGACCTGGTGAAGGTTGCGGGAAGCCGTTGGATGCGGGCAGCGCAAGACCGGTCGGTATGGAAACCTTTGGGGGAGGCCTTTGTCCAGCAGTGGACGTTTTCAGCTGATATGTTAATGATGATGGAGAAATAACTTAAGCAAATTAAGCAAGAATTTAAGACCCGTATGCAGAAAATGTATCCTGTGTCAATTTAACCTACAATAACACAAAAAGAAATATGAAGCCTCACACGTACAAGAGTATATCTTCACCTTTTTATCGATTGGCACAATTTGACATATATCCCCAAAAGAGTATACCAAAAATATATATAAAAATAAAATGTTACATATTGTCATCAAAATTTCGATGCCAAAAATAAAAACACCGATTCTTTTTCTTTCAGATTCAAGCTCAAGGTCTGACCGGACCGATCGGCTTCAGCAACGGCGTCAGAACTACCTTCAACCTTCAGCTAATGAGGTTGAAGGGAGGTGACGTTATCGATGGGGCTCACGGAGGACCAGTGGTGGCTGGAGAGTGGGGCGCTGAGGGGTTGAAGGTCACCGATTCCGCTGCGTATAGGAGGGATCCTCCGCCCAATGTCACATTAACCGTGGTCACCAGAGAGGTAATTGTCAGAGTAAAATAACGTTTTAGACTTGTTTCAGGAAATGAGAAAGAAAATAACTTATGTTAAGCCGATGTTACACGAGTCAATCAAATTGAATCAATTTCATTGAAAGGCATTGCACATTGAACATTGAACATCTTTACCTAGTTACACGGTGAATCAATAAAATGACTTTCAATGCTCATTTCAGCTAGAACGTCGAAGATACAACGTAGGAGTAGTAGGAGGCTTCCACGCACAGAACAGTCATTCAATTCATTCATCGTTCAATTTTCGTGTTTACACGGTTCAATCGCATTGACCGATGATCCGATGATCCTTATTGAATCAATCTCATTGAAAGCTAGTGAAAAATTTAAGCTTTCAATGACATGGCGCAATCGCATTGAACTATGTTTAGACGTTTCTATGCCATTGAAGCGATTACATTGAAACCAAAATTGAACGTAAATTGAACCGTGTAACATCGGCTTTATGGACGTACCTACATGCGGCATGCTTCTCTAAGAGCCTGAGTCCACGAGAATTTTTCTTTTTTTTATGGTAAAGGTGGCAAACGAGCAGACGGATCACCTGATGGTAAGCGATTACCGCCGCCCATAGACACCCGCAACACCAGAGGAGTCACAAGTGCGTTGCCGGCATTTGATATAGGTACGCTCTTTTCTAGCCGACCCGGTGCCAGTTATTTATATAGCGGCTACACAACGGTTTAAAACCGTATACGTGGACAAGCTTAAACGACGCCGTGCCGAGTAGAAACCGTACTCGTTGACACAGGCCCTAAAACGTGGTTTACACGGTGAGCTGGGCGGCGGGCTGGCGGGAGAAGTTAAGCGAGCTAAACTATGCTACCTAGGCGGGCTAAGCTATACAAGTTCACGCTTTTACCCCCGCCACACCCTCGCGCAAGGTACGACTGCCTAGCTTAGCTAGGATCGTGTCATAGTTCGTTCGCATCGTTCACTTTGCTCGCGTAGCTTAGTTCTGTAGTTCACGGTTTGAACCCAAGTATGAAAAGATGTGGAACTAAGTTCGCTTGGCCCGCTAGCGCGCCCGACCGACCCCTCGCTCGCGGGGAAGCGACTGTACCTATAGATAGATAGATAACTCGTTTATTTGTTACTACAAACACTATATCAAACCATTAAAACGCATTGTGTATCACACTATATTGATGTCAACTATCGCTTAACCAGAGTGGTGTCATTGTCCTAACCTAACGAAAATAAGCTCTCTTTTTAAGGTGATGTTACACCCCTTTTTAGATCTCACTATATCTCACCTATAATTTTATAAATGCGAAAGTATGGATGTTTGTTTATTTGTTTGTTCCACTTTCCTGCCGAAACTACTGAACGGATTCGAATGAAATTTGGTAGGTAGATAGATAAAGCAACAAGCTAACACATAGGATACTTTTTATCCAAGAAAACTCGAGAGTTCCCGGAGGAATCGCTAAAAACAAAAAAAATACTTTGTCACTAGATGGCGCTGCCTTAAAATTTTATTTCTCTTTGGACCCAATTCTAAAGTCCACGTAGAAGAAGTTGCGGGTGGCAGCTAGTAGATAGATAAATCATTTATTCACAAAAATTTCGACACAAAATATAAGGTGCTACTTTATTAGTGCCCGATATTTTAGTCAGTGCTTCTACTCCTGATTCTGATCAACTTTCCCCAAGGAACCCATAGTCAAATCGCAAAAAAGTTTTTGGACTCTTCGTACTAATTTGGCCGCTCGGCTGATCAATGTGTATGAAGAGTCCAAAAATTTTTTTGCGATTTGACTATGGGTTCCTTGGGGAAAGTTGATCAGAATCAGGAGTAGAAGCACTGACTAAAATATCGGGCACTAATAAAGTAGCACCTTATATAATAACAATACAAGAAAGAAACACACAGGTAATTATAAAACTATAACACTAAAAACATTCAGATAAATATCTCGTGTCGTATTGTAAACCGGCCTCGATCTCTTTTTCAGGAGAAACCCTATGTCATGGTCAAAGAAGGGTGGAACCTCCAAGGTAACGCTCGTTTCGAGGGTTTCTGCATCGACCTCCTGGCCAGGGTTGCCGCCAGGGCCGGCTTCCACTACCGGCTGCGATTGGTTCCCGACAACATGTATGGGGCCCGGGATCCAAAGACGGGAAACTGGAATGGGATCGTTAGGGAGCTGGTTGATCGGGTGAGTGATTAAAAATTTGGATTTGTGTATAATAATTAATAATACAAGGAATCCGATTTGGGGCAAGATGGAATGATATACATACATAGATACGTTTCAAATACATATACATATCTACAGGGTTTAACAAAAACGTGTGGTAATACTTTCAAAGTGGGCTTCTACTCATCAGTGGGCAAACTGAACAACTTTTATTCTACAACTTTTCAGAAATCGAAAAAAAAAATTGAACTTTTCATCCAAATCAATAGGATTGCGAGCCAAGTTTGTATGGAAAGTTGTTTTGCACATACTTCCAAATTTTTTTTGCGATTTCTGCAAAGTTGTAGAACAAAAGTTGCTTGAAGTATTTTTTACACCTTTTTGTTACAACCGTTAGATATAATACACCCAGACACAGAGCAAACAAATTTGCTCAACACAGAAATGTTTGCCTTGGGTGGGGATCGAACCCACGACTCTCGGATCAGTAGTCAGGAGTACTAACCACTGAGCCCCCGAGTCAGCTATTATGTGTGTATTATACATATAATATTTAATCGTTCTCGCAGTTGAGCCTAGGGGAACAAACGGTATATCTGTGCATATCACTCTCCGGTTCCCATAATGCAGGGTTTACTCGTATTTATGCCACTTTTAAATGTTTATGTATTTGATATTTGATATTTTTAGCGACTTTAGAGAAGCCTCCGTTTAACAAGAGTGTCATAATTATTAATGTTACAGAAAGCCGACATAGCAGTAGCGTCTATGACCATAAACTACGCGAGGGAAGCGGTCATAGACTTCACGAAACCTTTCATGAACCTCGGCATCGGGATACTGTTCAAGGTATGTTTCCTCATTACGAATTTATATACAGGTGTAACAGAAAGGTGTGATAATACTTCAAGGTGGGCTTTTTACCCATCAAACTGAACAACTTTTGTTCTACAACTTTGTTCAAATCGCAAAATTTTTTTTGGACTTTTCATACAAATCGATTAGCAGGCGAACCTTATGTTATCTTAAAAGTTTGTATGAAAAGTTCGAAAATTTCTTTGACAGACACTGCGTCAAGGGGAATAAACCTCCCGTCTTACAAAATTGACTAATACTCCTAAAATTGTAAAGCCTACTTGGCCGTGACAGTTTTCGCGCACCGTGAGATGTAGCGTAGGCAGGCTTCCCACTCGGTGGACCGGTGACCAGCCCTAGTAGCAGGGCGACGTATACCGCGCGCGACGCGAGATTTAGGCTGCGGCCTGGACGCAAGCGACGGCGACAGCGACAGCGACAGCGACGGCGACAGCGACACGAGCGACTTGATCATTTCCATACATTTGTATGGAGCTGTTTTGGACGACAGCGACACGCGCGGCGACACACGAGCGACGAGCGACATTTCAAGGACGTCGCGCGTTTAGGGACGTTCTTCTTTAATCGATAAACCAGTTTAAACTATCGATAGTTTGAGTAGAAAAAATAGTTTCAGATAATAAATGATAAAGTTTGATACTAGCTGGAGTGCCCGGTTTCGCTCAGGGAGTTGATATCCCCCCGCACCCTGTCATCGCTGTCGCTGTCGCCGTCGCTTGCGTCCAGGCCACGGCCTTAAAAGCGTTTGTTCCGTTCTAACGCTAAGCTAATGAAAGAGACAGTTGAGCTGTTGGCGTTTGGCGCGACAAACAGCTTTGTCTACGCCTCATGCTATGCGCGCTAGCGAAGGACGCGGAAAGACACTGGATGCGGGCAGAACCGGTTGGAATGGAAAATCTTGGGGGAGCCCTTTGTCCAGCAGTGGACGTCTTTTGGCTGATGATAAGATCATGATTGATTTTGGAAATGTTGTGTTCTGTTTTCCAGGTACCAACGTCACAGCCGACACGACTCTTCAGCTTTCTAAATCCATTGGCCATAGAGATCTGGCTCTATGTTTTGGCGGCTTACATACTGGTTTCTTTTACACTATTCGTGATGGCCAGGTTTTCACCTTATGAATGGTAAGTTAATAAAAGAAAGAAGGATAACAAACAGGGCAAAATACTTATATTCTATTAGTTTGCGGATTATAAAACCCTAACGGAGAAAATTAATTTTTGCCGAGAAATATGTCCTTTACGAGGTCCAGAGCTGACGTCTTTCAGCTGATGTAAAAATTTACAAAACGAAAATGACATGTACTAGTGTTTTATTATTGAATTTTTTTACATCAAAATGGAGATCAAAACTTTTAAATGTTGTAAATTTCTGTGTTATTGATCCATAGCATTGCATGCTTATGTATAGGTACCTACTGTAGGGATCTTCTATTTATGGAAAGTCGTTGAATTCTTTTATTTATTTTATTTTATACGTTTTCACATAAACATGCACTCGGGGCGAGGTACAATACATTTGTTTTCTATTCTATCATTCCAAATATTTAAATCAACGTCGTATTTACTTTTTATACAAGCCTATGCAGACCTTAAGACCTGAGTCTTGTTCGGGCAGCGGTCGAGAGCGGACGCAGCCGCGCCGTTGTCCGTCCGGCGCGGGTGCGCTTTTGTTTAGAAGCTCCTTTGTTTTCGTTTATTGCAGGACCCTTGCGAGCGCTTGCTTTACAATAACTTGTGACAATGGCCCTTGCGCCCGAGCGCTTGCGCATCCTAATCGCGGTGTGACGTAAATTAAGTTCGAGGTGAAAATTAAGATTTATTGACAATAACTTGTGATAATATCGTGCAAATACCGCCGCAGTGCATACGCGAAAATTCAAAGGTGTTTTGCAGAGGAGAAGAAAACAACCATATGGAACCCGGTGAGACCGTTCTGATTTTGCAATGCATGATTTGTACTGACAACATTTGCAATCTGTAAAACTTTTTAAAACATACGATTACCTCCTGGGTTAATGATGCAATCAGAGTTTTTGAATGATGATGGTAGAAAGCAATGACATCGGAGATCATCTATCTCTGTTTGATATGAGTTTTTTTATAGATAGAAGAAGACCTAGGTAGGGATACTACACTATTACAGGTACTTGTTTACATTGTTCACTTAACACAATTTATATGATTGTGATTATTTGTGCGTGCCAAGTGTCATGGGTGTGTTTTTTATTTGTTTCACGTGCTATTGCTGTGCTCCTTGGTTTTTCTCGTGTCATTAAAGCAGGCTAAACGCGAAGCTGATTATAAAATCCATAAGTGTCCACCTTTCAAAAAAGTTTCGTTTTAATTTCAAGAAGCTTCGACACAGCAGGACATCAGTTGCGGATTCTGAGAACCCAAAAAAATCCTCGCTACCTACTCAAGAATTCCTAACAACGAGGAAGAAACATCTGTAGGCCATAAGAATAATGGCCAATGGCACTGAACGTTGATATGCGAACAAAAAGACAAACTCAAAAGTGTGAATGTGTTTATTTTATTTCGTTTATAACAAGCAGTGCTATGTGTGTGTGTGACATATAGGTTTTTTTGTGGAAATAATATTTTCTGTGCTTTTTAAAATATCATCTCTAGACTGAGAGGGAAGTGTATAGTGTATACAGATAATGCAATGTTATGTGATACCGAATTAGTGCACTAAAAATCATAAATACATAGTTAGGCTCAACTACAGGACTGTGCTGTTATTCTTATAAATTGCTGTGCTGTATTGTAGTTTAGACAAAGACATGAGACAGCCTTAAGTTACAGTTAGGCGACGAGATTCCCAGGAACGCAAACAGGATGTAAAAAATGAGTATTTGAATACCACTTTCTGCGCCTTTTGAATTGTATAATATTGCGCCGCGTGCAGCTTTCAAAAGAATCGCCACATCTGGTCTAGCACGGTTGGTAATAACGTTAAAGTTGTAACAAAAACCAAGAAACCATTAGAGTGGATAGTATAACTACGATAAAAAAGCTTTAGGCCCGATTTAATATCATCAAAATTACGAGACATTCGACGAAACACGGAAGATACAACTCCGAAAAAAGGATAAACTGTAACACCGATGCAGGACAAAGAATAAAGCGTCAAGTCGCAACGGATTAAAGAGCACAGCTCATCCATCCGATAACTTGATACATGAAACATCTCCGCAAAATTCCTACTGATAAAGCATAGAACATAAAAAGACAGTACAATGGAATCTGAAGACACCCTTCTACTGCAACTACTTCAAAACAAGCAGTCATACTTTCCTCCCTGTAAATGTTACACACCAAGTATAGTATCTATCTTCCACATGCTGACTCGTTGCTGGTATACTTGTTGGCCCTATCCATCCCCCCGCCCCCATCCCGACTGCAAAAGCCACCTACACTCCTGATCCTATCTACGTGGCCACTGGTGTCTTGGGTAGATCTCAGCTGCATAGAGGCACAAGGACGAGAGTTGATACGTCCCCAGGTGAACGGTCTCCTGTGCTGCCGGCAGGATTCAGTAAATGACCTCGGAACCTGAGGCTGTGTCACCCACGTACCCTCAGGATCCGGTTGGATGCTGGACACCGTCTCGGTGCTCGAGCCACTCACTTAGAGTGTTACAACTTCGCCCATGATCCCTTATGCTCTGACCTCAACGCCCCTGCAGAAGAACTTCTGGTCAGTGAGCCACCGGAACGGAACGGAACGGAAGCCTATGCAGACCTAAGACCTAACCTCCTAGCCTATATAGTATCTACAGTACTCTAAGGTCCATTTTATTATTATCATGTGGCACATCTTAACCGCACTATCAAAGTAAATATAGGTAACATCGGAAAGATTTGAAGTTGCCTGGTACTGCTTTTGCATAGGTCTTGGGTTCAAATCCTGGACTAAGTTCCAATAAGATATTTTCATACCGATCGCTTTAACGGTGAAGGAAAACATCGTGAGGAAACAGCATGATGGTTACGTTGCACACCTCTGAACCGTAACTAAAATCTCTACAATATCCCTAACCTAAATGGCCTACACGTGACCTCTTTCATGATGAAAACCGTTTTCCAGGTCAAGCAGCACTCACATATGCGGACACGAGACGAAGCTGCTTACAAACCAGTTCAGTATCTGCAACTCCTTCTGGTTCATCACTGGGACCTTCTTGAGACAGGGGTCTGGATTGAATCCTAAGGTAAAGGCATTAGAAGGGTCGCCAGACACAGCGTCTCTACTGCTCGACCATACATAATATACGTACCTTATTTATAAGAAATTCTTACGCAAATTAATGCAACCTGCACCATACAGAAATTCGTAGATTGACTGGACTGCTTCTTTAGTCTTACTTTCATGAGATTGCCTTGTTTTTGAAATTCCGTTAAAGTATTAGATACTGGCATCAATGCTAATTGCATTTCAACGAACAGCGTATAGGCCCATTTCTGCTTTTACAGGGCGTTAAAAAAGTGTGTTTGAATATCTCCCCTTTTCTATTATTTCCAGGCTACCTCAACAAGAATTGTCGGCGGCATCTGGTGGTTCTTCACCCTCATCATCCTTTCATCGTACACGGCCAATTTGGCTGCCTTCTTGACTGTGGAGAGAACCGTGCTTCCGATCCAGAGCGCCGCTGATCTGGCTGCTCAGACCAACATCCAGTATGGGACCCTGAATGGAGGGTCTACGATGAGCTTTTTTAGGGTAAGTTCCCATGAGAATGGGAATGTTCTCAGTACAGTTCTCTTTCTAAGGCATCTTTTACAATCTATTGTGTTCGTACTGCTAGAGTACGGGTCTTTTCCTTTTACCTGGGAATTGTAGGCTCAACTCGGGTATCATGTCCAGATTGGTGGAGGTATGGGACAAAAGGTACGTCGGGACCGAATGTTGAGCCATACTGGGGTAAAAAATGAAATGAAAATGAAATGAAATGAAATGAATAGATAAAGGTATAGATTGGAGGTCAAAACACAACACAAAAAAGTAGCATCAGGACAGAATCAGAAGTTTTCATGCCCCTGACATGACTTACAAAAAAAATAAAATTTTGTGACTTCAATGTTAGAAGTCGTTGACCCTGAGCAACAGACAAAATTTTTGACGAACCTATTCAAAATCTTATATCGATAGTCGAAATTTCAGTACCACTCTCTGATACTGATAGTAGCATGCATACAATACAATCGAGGTTAACACCCCAAAAAAGCCGAGTAAAATAAAGGTTTATTCGGTATAACAAACAGCTGAGCAAAATAATGACAATTCTTTTTGATCAAATCTAGGTTTACAAAGAAATAACTCATTTAATTCAAAATGAATTTTATTTTCCTTGACCAGGATTCAAACATAGACATATACCAGAAGATGTGGAAGCATATGTCGACTGCGTCTCCACCAGCGCTGGTCTCCTCATATGAGGAGGGTGTGAAGAGGGTCCTAGCTGGCAACTACGCGTTCCTGATGGAATCCACCATGCTGGACCATAGAGTGCAGAGGGATTGCAATTTGACGCAGATTGGGGGGTTGTTAGATTCAAAGGTAAGTCCTGTATATTTTTACGTACATTTTTACGTACATTTTATCATCATATATTATTATTCATAATCATATCAGGCACTGTTGAAATATGAAACATATTTATTTGAAGTGTAAATTATGTACTCTTTTTGAAGTTCATTTTATTAGGTTTTAATCTAGCTAATATGAAGTTCCTACCACTTGAACTCGTATAGCTGTCATTTCAAAAGTGTTTGAGGAGAAAGAAGAAACTTCGGGCCCAAAACTATCTCTAACATACATTGACGGTGACATAATTACAAAACGCCAATTATAAGAGCAGGTCGACAGGGCCGTGATTGGACTCAACCACATTATACTGGAGACCAATACGTACTACTGTCCACTCCTAGTTCCTCTCTAAAAGTGATATCCTTCCTCCCCTCTCCGCGGGTAAGATCCGGTGAAAAGTGGCGAGAGTAAGCCATCACCCTTAGAGATTCACCACAGAGAATTAGCAGGAATTTAATCCATGCATCAAAGTTAGGTCTGCGAATTCTTTGAAGAAGTTACTTTTCTTATTTTTATTTCTTCTTGTAAATAAGTTAATTGGCTTATAGGGCTACGGAATAGCAACATGGAAAGGCAGCCCGTGGCGTGACAAGATTTCTCTCGCCATTCTAGAGTTGCAAGAGAAAGGTGTCATACAAATTTTGTATGACAAATGGTGGAAGAATACAGGAGACGTGTGTAATAGAGAAGGGAAAGACAGCAAGGCTAATCCACTGGGTGTTCAGAATATTGGTGAGTATTTCATCATAATGATATCAGTTGAAAGACGTCTACTGTTGAACAAATGTATCTACCAAGGATTACCACAAGGACCGGTCTTGCACTACCCGCATCTAGCAGTTTCCTGCGACGTTCACCACGTCATCTCGGTCCACTAAATCGCCTCTTCCAAAGATTTCCACAACGACCGGTCTAGCGCTGCCCGCATCCAGCGTCTTCCCGTGACCTGCACCAGGTCATCGGTCCACCAAGTGGGAAGCCTGCGTACGCTATGTCTTCCAGTGCGCGGTCGTCACTAGAGAACTTTCCTGCCCCAGTCATCTGTTCTACGAACAACAAGGGTAACCCAAGCAGCTCACCAATTTGTATTGAAAAATTGTCAATTGACCACAAGTTCCTTAAGAAAAGTTGCTCAGTTTTACAACTATTTATCATACTTTTGAGTGTTGTTTATATAATTACGTTTTTAGAGCATGCATGTTAACAACCCATATCGTCCCCATTGCAGGGGCATGGGTCTCTTATCCGGAATATCGGGAAGGTTACGTTAAACGCATGTACTAATACGGAATTTGTCCCCGTCTTATGTGTTGAGTATGGCCCAACTTTCCCGAGGTATGGAACGAGAGATCCATGTCTTAGCAGTGGGGACGATCTGATGATGGATTTTGTTAGTCTTCTTAGGCTGCATATTTGCTGGATAAGCCTTAACTCAGATACTGGTTTCCCAGGTGGAGTATTCGTCACCCTCCTATGCGGTTTAGTCCTAGCCATCGTGGTGGCCATCTTGGAGTTCTGCTGGAACTCAAAGCGAAACGCATCACATGGCCGGCAGTCGCTCTGCAGCGAGATGGGACAGGTGAATAGATCAAGTTCGGTGAGTGAGAGGAACGGAGAAACGGAATGGATGTGTCGTCATAGAAGTGGCCAGATTATAAACTTATTTGCTTTCTTTTCTTTCTTTTCTTTCTTTTCTTTCTTTTCTTTCTTTTCTTTCTTTTCTTTCTTTTCTTTCTTTTCTTTCTTTTCTTTCTTTTCTTTCTTTTCTTTCTTTTCTTTCTTTTCTTTCTTTTCTTTCTTTTCTTTCTTTTCTTTCTTTTCTTTCTTTTCTTTCTTTTCTTTCTTTTCTTTCTTTTCTTTCTTTTCTTTCTTTTCTTTCTTTTCTTTCTTTTCTTTCTTTTCTTTCTTTTCTTTCTTTTCTTTCTTTTCTTTCTTTTCTTTCTTTTCCTTTTTTGCTTTCTTTCCTTTCTTTCTTTTCTTTCTTTTTTTTCTTGTTGACTCTGTTTTACCGGAGCTCCTCGACGATATAATTCCTATGATTTGGCCAGGACAGATTGTTTTGTGAATGCTTTTTTATTTTTATTGTAAAGGTAATTTTTAATCTTGGGAAGCCCGCTTCCATCTTCGGCATCGTCATCACTTACCATCAGTTGATATGATGCCAATTAAGGGCTTACTAATTAGGGGTAAAAAAAGGGCTAATGCCCCTCTTGATAGAAAGTGGCTATCGCCGCCTATGGGTATTTTCAACATCAGGGGTCCTATACAAATGCTTTACCGAACCTTCAATTGTCTGTTTTCTTCTTACTAAATGGTTTTGTGGGATCTATTGAGGGTAATGATCTAGTGTTATAGGCGACTTCTTCGTTCGTTCCCAGGAGCTAAGAACAGCCATGAGCGGTGGAAATGGCAGCAGGACGGCGTTAAGAGCTGGGTGCTCCAGATGTTCCCCCACACACGTGCCAACGTCTTCTAGATATGAAGTGAGTACATCATGATATCAGCCAGAAAATGGCTTAATTTTGCGAGCCGCCTCCGTGATCTAGTGGCTAGTCCGCTTACTTCACATCAGGAGGTCGCGGGGTGACTCTCGGCGGGTCCAACTTTGTAGGACTCGGTTTGGTTGGTGGTAGGGCATTTTCTGAGCCCGCCTGGCTAGCTACCACCATCTTATCTTAGTCTTGCTGCGAAATATCAATTTCAATAGCATTGATGTGTTCCGGCATGAAGATAAGATAGCCAGTTCCCCATTGCGTTGGGGAATCTTGGTAAGCCCGCTTCTATCTTCGGCATCATCGTCACTTATCACCAGTCACTTATTACCAATTGTGGATTTAAAAAAGCCCTTTCAGGTGTTGGTTTCACATAATATCAGTATTTTTTTGTTACCATCTTTATAGATATAGTTATTATAGCTGGTGCCTGCGACTTCGTACGCGTTAGTGTTGGGGGTTTTCCAATAGTTCATGTTTTGCTAAATTATTCTTTAGAAATAAGAAAATAACAAAATTAAGTAAACAATAAAACAAATGAAAGAAAAATAAAAAAAAAATATAAAAGAAAAAATAAAAATAAAAAATAAGAAGAAAAAGAAGAAGAAAACGAAAATACAATTGCATAGGTTTTACGATATATTTACAATCAACACTACTGGAGGATGGATCTCTTCTTATAGCTAGGGAAGGTTAGCTCATTCTCCACACACAGGGTCCAAGTTTGGATAGTGGTAAGATGTGAGGCTAATGGCCAAATCCAGCTTAAGAAGTTTTTCAGCCGCCTATACAGGATGTTAAAAAGTGCGTTTGAGATTTTAAGGGGTTACTCAGAATCAAGTATAGAATACAGGAAAAATAAAAAATAAAATCTTGTCTACAACTTTTTAAATCGGAATAGTGAATTAATAATTTGTATGGTAAAAGGTAAAAAAATTACAGATCGGATTTTTTCAATACTTTTCCTGTATATTTTGATTCTGAGCAACCCCTTGAAATCTCATACGCACTTTTTTATCATCCTGTTATTAGGTAGTCAAAGAAAAAATTGAAGAACAGGTCCAGTAGAATGCCTACGCCTTTGTAACACCCTGTATACCACCACTTGATAAATATTTCCCTACACTTGCATAGTTGGGTACGAAATACCATTTACAAATGTAGTTTGCTTTGCTTATTTCACTACGTTATACGTATATTTTCGATATTCTACAGCTACCTACACCGTAAACAATATAGACATATCTCATCGTAAAAGAGGATCCCGTCAGTTCCCTCGGGACACCCTTGACAATTCCGGGTGAAGAATGTTAACTGAATATACTTTTGATTCGCCTAATCTAAGAATGAAGGTTTCACCTTAATACTTAGATACAGTTTCCAGATTTTCCCTCGGGATCCCTATGAATTTCCAGGGCCAATAGTATGTATCGAATGATACGAAAGTACCGTAATCGACACGCCTTTTCAAAAAGTTAAGGTTGTATCTTAATAAACTGAGTTACTGTGGAGATACGGTGTTGTCGTTTTCCTGTGGGAACCCTTCATGAAACCGAGATAAAAAAGTTTGGATTTTTAGTAGTAATGATAAAGTATCATTGTGCCAAATTACAATAAAATCGGCTTCGCAGTTTTTGAGTAATAAGGCTTTTAAGAATTAAAGTTTTTATGCATTCCTCCAGGAACCCTTGAATTTCCCGGGATAAAAAGTATCTAAGATGTTACTCCGGGTCACGTAGTATAATCGTGCGAAGTTTCATCAAAATCGGCCCAGCCGTTTTTACGTGATGCGCGGACAGACAAACAGACAGACAAAAATTCCAAATTACATTGTTTTGATCTCTATATCGATAGATATGTTCCCTACAGGTATTATTTTCAAAAATATTCCATGTACAGAATCGGCCCCGTTACAATTTTATTATATTATGTAGGTATATAGATGTTGCATATTTTTTACCAAAAATACTTATAAATTCGCCGCTCGTTTGCCAAAAATTACATCTATACTATTACATAGCAAATAGGTCGAAAGAAGGGTCGGAACCTTAAATAAGTAGATGTTTTATTGTTTATGTAAAATGTAAAATTGCTTACTTGCCTACATAATTAAGCTTGCGAACATTCTTTCGACCCATTTGCTATGTAATTTTTGGCAGGCGGCGAATTTAAAATTATCTTTAAAGGACGACAACTTTTTTTCTTGACATTGGATTTCGATGAAACAAAGACTATATAATGCTCCAAACTAAGCTTAATTTACTCGAGAAAACCGCATGAAAATCCATCCAGTAGTTTCAGAGATTAGCGTGAACAGACAGACAGACAGACAGACAGACAGACAGACAGACAATATATTTTAAATTTGTTTATTTGTGTTCTATTACTCTTATTTTATCACCTCCTAACTATTTTTGGTAAAAATATTCAATGTACAGACACGCGGTTTCTACTGTTTTATTATAGTATTTGTTTATTTGTGTTCTATTACTCTTATTTTATCACCTCCTTACTATTTTTGGTAAAAATATTCAATGTACAGACACGCGGTTTCTACTGTTTTATTATAGTATAGATTAACAAACGGCCGTGGCTCAGTGCGGCTTGCGTGATCGCGTTGCGACGCAGGTTAACTCATTTACAGACATGGTCATAATCTGGATGGGTTTGACTGTTAGTAGTATTTAGCTTCGCAAGGCAAGTTAAGCCGTTGGTGCCGGCTGCTATCACTAGATGGCAGTCGTTAAGACATGTCGGAGGCCTTCTAGGTAGCTTAAAAATTCTGACACTGGGGTTGGCCACTAGCCCCACAAACACCACTCCGGATTTGGTCCCGTGTGTGGGGTGTGTGGTGTTCCCGAAGTATGAGAAGAGACCCGTGCCCCTGCAATGGGGACGATTGGGTTGTTAAATAAAATGGTATAGTATCGTTAAGCGCCCGTGTATGATGCTATATTTATAGGTAATAGAATAGAACAGAATATTTTTTATTTCAAATCATTGAAAATTCATATAAAAGGGTTATTAGTAGCAATATTGCGATGAAGTCTTCCTTGTTTCTTCCCAGGAACGAGACACGCCGAACAGTACCATAGAGCTGAAGGAGCTGCGGTGGTCATAGCGCAACCAGCGGCGCGGACACGCGTCTGCGCCGGCCTCGCCGCGCCCCGGCCACTCGGCACAGCGCGCGAATCTCCACAGTGAGTCATCATCTTTCTTTTTTTCTTTGACTGACTCGGTGGCTCAGTGGTTAGTGATCCTGACTACTGATCCGAGAGTGTGGGTTCGATCCCCACTCACGGCAAACATTTCTGTGATGAGCAGAATTGTTTGCTCTGTGTCTGGGTGTATTGTATCTATATATGTATGTATTTAATCGTATATGTATATGTTTCCATAATACAAGGAATCCTAGTTTGGGGCCAGATGACCCGAATATTTATTTTAAATATTTTTATTTTATTCTGCCCTGTTCCTAAATATTTGGGGTCGGCGCAACATATCTTCTTCAATATTCATCTCTTCTTGTTGACATCTCAGTGCGTGAAGGGTGATATGAGTACGAAAGGAGTGATCCTTTCGTACTCATATCACCCTTCACACAGTCCAGCAGCGATCTCTTCCTTGGCCTTTCTCTGTGGCGCATCTCCACAGTTAGTGTAAAAATAGTAAAAATTAAAATCCCGGTCAAAACAAATATGTACATACAAGACAAACTGATAACCGTTCTTTTTGAGCTGTTTAATATGTTAAATATGGTCATACTTTATAGAAAAAAAAAACTTATCGTCTTTTTGAAATTTATACATCCGTTTCATATTTTTTTTATTATTTATGCCGGATTACATGGATCCATATATAGTTTTGTTAGTAAAGACTTACACTATGTATACATTATGTTAGTAAGTCAGTCTTTTTTGTTGATGGACCTCTTCCTCATACTTATGTTTTAATTTTTTTTTCCAGATTCTGTCGGCTCTCTTAGAAGGACAACGTCCTACGTGTTGAAGGAGCCACGGGAGCCAATTATAAAGAAACAAGTGCAAATTGTTGCATAGATTAATAACTGACTGTTTAGAAACTATACCTTTATAAATTAAGTTAAGATCTATTTCCACGTTTAAGTGATACCTAGTAAAAAAATTGGAAACCATGTCCTATCCTAAACTAAAGTTTAACTGTGTACAGTAATTATTATCTGATACTTTGTAAGTTAATATTTTGAAAAAAAAAAATTGAATTGTTAAAGGGTGAATGGATTATACCTAATAGACTATAATATGGCTGCATCAAAAAATAATTTTGAGCTCAGAACCAAATTGTTCCTCTACTGAAATTTCAATAAAACATAAAAATTGTTTGGTTGTCCGTCCCATTTTAAAATTTAACTAATAAAAATGACACAATGAGCTCATAATTGACGCTGAAAAACTATGATGTCGGGTTTTGGTATTTCAAACGTTTGTAGATCAAAAAGTAACTTGTGACAGATGATAAAAAATATATGGCTCAAAAATCCTCTATAGTCAAATGTTTCAGATACAAAAATATTTTTAAATTAAGATTTATTGAAAACGAAAATTTAGTGAAAACTTTACAGTTGTAATAATAACGTGCCAACTGAAATGAAGGCAATAGTTCTTTTTGTGCCAAATATACGAAAAAACTATACTTATAACATAAACTTCCCTATAAATACTATGAAATATAAGATCCATCTAAAATACCTGTCTGAAAAAACCTGAATTGAGGGAAACATCCTTGGGAAAATATACTCATGGACAAAAAAAAATCGACTAAAAGTTTCATGCACGACTTTTGGAAAATTAACTCAATCTAGCAAAATAAAACTAAACCAAAAGTTCAAAAACTGTGTGTTTACTGTTTATGATTTTAGTTTGATGGTTTCTAGTTTTTTGCTTTTAGTGTTTAGCAGTTTTGTAGACTGATTTATTATTTCAAAAGTCGAGCAACAAATCTTGAGTCGATTTTTTAGTCCACCAGTGTATATTAAGTAACATGAGTAGAAGCTATGGTATTTTTTTCAGTTACTTTAGAAAGACTATATTCCTGTTAGTGTTTTTTCTTTAAATTAAGAGTTTTTTTATGAAATTTAACAACTTATTTAAAAATTTCAAGAATAACTAAAAACAAGTAGATTTTCCAAAGTTGTTTAAATAAATAAAGTATTATAAAAACTGTGTTCTTGTTAATATTATTATGTAATAACATAGTTGTGAAACAATATACAATGATTATATTAATATTTGTAAATTTGAAATTGTGCCACATTAGTACGTTATTATGTTTTTTGAAGATAAATTAGGTATGTTTTGTTTAACATTATTAAGGTATAATCAAGTTTTAAGCATATATCTAATAGTTGTATACAAACAGTACCCAGTTACAGGTTTATTAAATATTATGAAATTCTGTTCGGATTCGTTTGGTGTGATCTAAAAAAATGACTGATATGATTTAAAGTGGCTCCCACCGCCTATAGGTCCATCATTGTATAACCAGAAGCATTATCAATGCATTGGCGCAACACACACAGAGGCGGTGGCGGGGCGGTAGCGTTCCAAAGGCGAACCTGCGGGAATCTGCTGCCCTTTAGACAGAAATCGCCATCTGCGAAAGCGTCGCGGTGACGGTCTGAATGCAAAAGCGTTTGGGACCATTTTCATCGATAATTTTGTTTCGTAAAATATTTTCTTTTTAACTGTTACGGTACTCTCTGTACGAAATGTTATAAAAACTGGTCACGCACATATCAACACGATATTTTTTCTGTAAACCATTAAAAAATCTGTAATTTAATACAAACCGCAAACAGGCCCCCGCAACGCGGGTGTGGGGGGGGTTCATATACTTCAAAGGAATACCGCGTGGAATTCGCTAGTCTGTAGAGCCGACTTTCCCGCTTTCGCCCCACGCTGCTACCGCACCGCGCGAATCCCGCGCGGTTTTGGTGTGAGAAACCCTTCACAGTAATTCGAACATTATAAAAACTACCGTGACAGGAACGCTTTCGCACCGCTTCTGTCTGTATTGCGCTTAAGCACAGTACCTCCTACATTAGTACAACATACAATATGGCCACTTCCTACCCCTATCCAAAGGCGACGTTACCCCCTGCGGGTAATATCCGGTGACGGTTGCTTAGCGCAAACCACGCAACCATGTTATGGATGTACAAATGCCATAATTTTATACACAGGTGTTAAAAATGTGTGACTGAGATTTCAAGGGGTTACTCAGAATCAAGTATAGAATACAGGAGAAATATTGAAAAAATCGAATCTACGACTTTTTTTCAGTTTCAAGTTTCAAGAATTTGTGTGGAAAGCTGAAAAAAATTTGTAGATCAGATTTTTTCAATATTTTTGCTCTATTCTATACTCGATTCACCTTGAAATCTCAAACGCAATTTTTTAACGCCCTTTAGGTTACATTTATCTTAAGTGTCTAGGGTGTACCGGGGCTAAGATGGAATACCTCGTAAGCCGGGAATCACACTGGCTATCTCGATCCACAGAAAACTCATGTACTAGATATAGTTTTTTAGATCAGAAAAAAGACTAAATAGGTGTGTCGAGTGTGGTGTGTAAGATTTTCTAGTCGTTAAGCTGGTGTAAGATTTGGTAAGAGGGGGACTTAGAGCGCTATTTTTCGGCAGGTATAGAGCAAGCAGTGGCGCACATACAGTTTTAAGAAGTGTTGTGTGTGTACTCACATTTTGCACTCAATTAGATTATATATACGCGGTTATTATTTTTTAACCTCCACCTACAACAAACTGTCGCGCCTTAATCATTTACCCTAATCGTGTCTTAATCTGTGTCCATGAAAAATTCTTTACTTTTTTATCTTAGTATGGGAAGTCCACTTTTTCGCTATATGTTCCTCGGGTTTATTCTGTTAAGTGTTTCTGTAAGTAATTCTGTTTTATGATTAGGGCCCCTGATCTTATCAAATATTTTTAGCTTATTTTATTCAAATTCAAAATCAATTTATTTGTGATTATAAGTTTACAAAATGTTCTTAAATTAAAACCCATTTAAATAAATAAACTAGAAGTAAAAAAATGAATTGAAATCAGCGGTTTGATTTGTACAATAAATCAATTATTTTCGTAAGTTGATTAAAGAAAACTTCTTTATAAGAATATGCGACAGTTTGTGGGAGTGTCCGAATTGTAACCTTACTTTTCTTTACTTTGTCGTTGCCACTCTTGCCACTATTACCCCGTCTCACCTTACGCGGTATAATTTTATATTAAATTTAGATTTATTATATAATACTAAAGTGTGCTAATTATATTAATTCTTAAGTGTTAAAAACGCTAGATAAATATAAAATATAAATGTATTGTAGTAGGATTTTTTGTGAAATTTTGTACACATTTAATAGAAGAAGTTAAATAGGCAAAAACAGTTACAATGATAGAAAAGTCTGTTTTTTTTAATAGGAATTCATTATACTATATAGTATACTACATTTCTTAAGTACTTCTATTCTATTTTATTTTTCTATTTGGCATTCCACATCTCATTTAAGGAGTGATTTTGCCAATGTCAAGTGAAAAATGGGAGAATTTTCAATTAAAAAAAAATTGGTGAAACGCCAATGTCAAGTGAAAGACGCGACTATAAGGGTGATGGGCACTTAAAGTCGCTCCACGTGGTGGTTTGCTGCTGGAACTCGGAAACGGAGCTGTCTCCCGAGTTAATCCTCTTCTTATGACCGCTTATCACTGAATCGGAATCACAGCTATTTCCCCATCACAAAAATAACGTTCAGACTAGGTACTCTAAAACGGAAATAATTAAAAAAATAACTCAGCAGACGTGTGCTCGGTACAAGTCCCGGCAACCAACCCTTTAAGTACTTATCAAATCGTAAACAATCTTGACATGTCTTTTTATTGAAATGAGCATGTATAAAATTCTGATATTTCGTGCGATCGTAGGACGTATTGTAGGTACTAAGATTCTTTAGCATTTCTGTTAAACATTGAATAAATTATACTCGTTTGAGAATTAACATGGATATATCATTAAAAATACATTCAAGATTGTTCACATTTATTTCAGTATCAAAAAAATTGAGTTTTTATTAATCAGTATGACATACAATGGTGTCGATTCGGTTTTCACGATTAAACTTATTTGACAGAACTAAACTTAATTTAAGTGTTTTGTCTTTTTATCTCTGTATCGAAAAGACAAGGATTAGGATGCTTAAATTAAGTTTAGTCCGGTCAAATAAGTTTCATCGTAAACACCGAATCGACTCCAGTATGTTTTCCTTGGACGCAGTGTGCTCCAAGGAGTTGTGTACCAATCTCGATGGCCATGGCTGCGTGCTCAGACTAAAGAGTTTTTATTTTATGGTGCGTAAGCTTCGGTGCGCGTCACATTGACAACTCTCTTCTGGGCTGAACTCCGATCGAACAAAACGCGATACCGTCTTGAGCCCAGACCCAGAAGAGAGCTGCCAAACTCTTGAGTCCAGACCAAAGAACTTGTATATCTATATTACATATAAATTCCTTGATCCAGACTCAGAAGAGAGCTGTCAAACTGACACGTGAAGCTCATGATTATTGGTCCGAGCACCCAGCCATGGCCACCGAAATCTGTAGACAACTAGCGCGCTGCGTCTAAGGAAAACTTATGTTGCTACAACAATACTGGACACATGTATAGTAGGAAAATAACTCGGACGATTGTACAGTGTCCGGAGTATGCCGTTAGGTTCTTTATAACGTCATATTGACGTCACTGTAAAGATTGATTTAAAAAAAAAAACACTATTAAAATTGGGAGTAAGCAGGGGCGCCGACTTCATAAAAATATTGGGGGGGCTAAGCCACACCAGTATTTTATTATCAAGTATTGTGGGAGCTCAGCGCTGCTAGTAATGTCATTGGGGGGCTCGGGCACCCCCAGGACTTATTGAGTCGGCGGCGCCAGGACTAAGAACTCATGAAATAGAAAGGGTTTCCTTGGGAGCCGTTTTTTGGGACAGAAGAAGTAGTGATCGTGGCTCAGAGCAGTTTGCGTAGTCGACGATCACGTCAAGTTTAATTTTACTTACAGTCCAACCTATATAAATTATAACCAACCCTGTAGTCAGTTAACCTGCGTGATCGATGTAACCACGCAAGCCGCACTGAGCCCCTACATCTTCTGTGACAAAAGTGTTTTAGGTTTAGGATTTTGCTGATATCCCAAGCATTTTTTTGCTAACCATACTTTTGGCAATCTAATTTCAACTATGATATCTGTTGTTGTCTGTACATGGATATTGAGAAACTGCCATTTATAACAACAATAAGTTTCAAAGAGTGTTTGTTTGTATGAAATAATATGTTTGTTTGTTTGTAAGATACTGTAAGTAATTTTAAAACAATGATGAAGAACACAATTTCGTTAAATGAAGTTTCATTAAAGTAATGAATACTTACATATAAATAAATAAACGAAATATGTAAAATCAAATTAAATTTATTGTTTAATTTTTTATTTTATAAGTACACTAATACACTTTAAAATTAGCTAAATGGGAATATCTACAACAAAATTTTGCAAGGCACTAAAAATTATACATATCTAAGTACGTGTAAGGGCGCTTTTATTGTCATGCGGATTTCTGCCCGCATGCGTGCCGCCCGCGGCCTATCGTTTCAGTACATTTTTAGGGCCCTTTTATTGTCATGCGTGTCACACGCACGCGGGTCGCTTTGGAAACGCCACACGCATGCGGGCAGAAACCCGCATGACGATAAAAGCGCCCTAAATTCCTTACGAAATAACTAAAAAATTACCACGGCTTGTATAGTCATCAAAGTGAACAACTTTTGCTCTACAACTTTGTTGAAATCGCAAAGAAATTTTCGGACTTTTCATACAAATCGATCAGCTGATCAGTATGAAAAGTCCAAAAAAAATTTTGCGATTTGAACAAAGTTGTAGGACAAAAGTTGTTCAGTTTGATGGGTAAAAGCCAACCTTGAAGTATTATCACACCTTTCTGTTACACCCTGTATATTCATGCCCTTTTTACAAAATACTTAACAAATAACTAAATCTGAACAGTGAATCAAGAATTTGTATGGGAAACTGAAAAATAAAGTTGTCGATCGGAGTTTTCAAATATTTTTACCGTATTCTATACTTGACTCTGAGTAACCCCTTAAAATCTCAAACGCACTTTTTTAACAATCTGTATTTATGTATACCTAAGACCTAATTTACTATTATAAATAAATGAATTATGAAACATCAATAAAGCGGAAGTGGATCCAAGCTGACTTGAAGCGGACTGAGCGGTCATGATAGCTCTAATTTATGACTCCACGATATTTCGTAGCTTTCATTCTTTTTGTGGCAGCCATTTTGTATTTCAGCGGACGAAAACTAAAAGTCTGTGAATGAAAAAGAAGATAGTTATTCATCTAAATAATAAAACAAAATATGTATAACTTAAAAAAATTACCACGGCTTGTATAGTCATGAAACTGAGCAACGAGCACGGCCGTTGTGGCGAATTTATGTTTAAGTGTGGCTGGCGACATACACCGCAGTGCGATTATGGAGCGCCTGTACAGTCCATCTACCACATTGTGCACGACTGCCCAAAGCGGAAATATAATGGAGATTCTCTGGACCTATTCATGCGAGAACGCAGCCCAATGGGTGAAGAACTTAGATATTAATTTGTAGGAATACTATGTAGAGCGACTCAAAATGCCATACGAATAAATAAAACAAAATTTATATATTCTTTCTTTTGGCTACTGACCTCAACATCAGGTCTGTGATCAACTCTATCTCTTCCATCATGTCTTCTGCTCTTATCTTGGTGAGGATTCTTGGTCTGCGGCTTCCTGTAGTCATCACCGTCATCATCACCACCATCTTCGGCGCTGTCTCCGTGGGTACCAGATTGTTTCTGTATGACTATGCATCTGGGAATTAAGCTTTCATTAGAATAAGGAAGTCGTTAAGCCATGTCGGACGCCTTTGGGTGGCTTGAAAACTTCTGACACTGTAATTGGCCTCCAACCCCACGACCTCCATCAATCCGGACTTGGCTCCCATGTGTGGAATATGTTCTAACTTTCCCGAGGAATGGGAAGAGACCCGTGCCCCTGCAGTGGAGACGATGTGAGTTGTTAACGAAACCTCAATTTTAGTTACTGGCTGGATGCGGGCAGCGCAAGACCGGTTGGCGTGGAAATCCTTGGGGGAGGCCTTTGTCCAGCGGTGGACGTCTTTTGGTTGATGATGATTTAATAACGGACATGACTTACTTCTAAAGAGCACCTATATCTACAGGGTGATTATAAATGGCGAATGTTAACCTATCATTGGGGATAACATTTGTTCGACCACTCTTTATAATAAATGAACGTCAAAATTTCTGTATTTTTCATATTAATCGATCGTTTTGTGAATAAAAAGTTCAAAATTTGTGAAGTTTAAAAAACGGTAAGTAATAATAATAATATAATAATATCTGGGACAAATCACACACGGTCACCTGGCCCCAAACTAGGATTCCCTGTATCTTGGGAACCAGAGACTGATATACATACACATATACTTTTAAATACATACATATATAGATATAATACATCCAGACTCAGAGCAAACAATTCTGCTCATCACAGAAAAGTTTGCTCTGTGTGGGGATCGAACCCACGACTCTCGGATCAGAGATCAGGATCGCTAACCACATAGCCACCGAGTCAGTCACGTAGTCAAGTAGAACAAATGTTGTCACATTTAACGTAGAAAAGTTCACATCCACCATTGAAGGATCACCTGAATACAGGGTGTAACAATATAGGTGTATGTATATCGTTGCATGATAGTGAAAACCTCGTATATGAGGAAAGGGATTTTTTTAGTAGCGTAGGAAAAACCTCGTCGTAAAGATTTTGTTTATTTTATTTATTTTATTTATTTTATTTATTTTATTTATTTTATTTATTTTATTTGTTTTATTTATTTTATTTATTTTATTTGTTTTATTTGTTTTATTTATTTTATTTATTTTATTTATTTTATTTATTTTATTTATTTTATTTATTTTATTTATTTTATTTATTTTATTTATTTTATTTATTTTATTTATTTTATTTATTTTATTTATTTTATTTATTTTATTTATTTTTATTTATTAACATTTACAACACAGTTACAGGTTTACACCCAAATCGATAATGTTACAAACTGTTACTACTACAGTTAGTAGTTAAGTGTGTATTTATTCGCTAATTTGTTTTTTTTTATGGCACAGGTGGCAAACGAGCAGACGGATCACCTGATGGTAAGCGATTACCGCCGCCCAAAGACACCCGCAACACCAGAGGAGTCACAAGTGCGTTGCCGGCCTTTGATATGGGAGTACGCTCTTTTCTTGAAGGTTTCAATGTCGTATCGGTCCGGAAATACCGCAGGCGACAATTCATTCCACAGTTTGATGTCTAAAATTAATTTAGAATTGTTGTCTTAAATTCGTTAAAAGCTACAAATATAGTTTAAGGTTTTCACTCTCAGGGGACGATATAGGGACCCATAGGCTTCTACTTATACTGAACAACTTTTGTTCTACGACTTAGCTGAATTCGTAAAAACAAATTTGGTCTCTCCATACGAAACTGGCGAAACAGCTGATCAATTTGTATGGAGAGGTTTTTTTTTTGGTATTAGCAAAGTCCTAGAACAAAAGTTGTGCAGTTTGACAAGTAGAAGCCAAAGATAATGGGTCCTACACAATTTTTTTACAACCTATATCTGTATACTAAATTGGTAGGATTAAATAGATGATAAAGATTTTTCGAACCTTTTTTTTCTTGAAAGATTTTCTGGTCTTGATAAGGCACTTTGGCTACCTGAAACAAAAACGTACGTAGAAAACTCCAGTCATCCAATTTTTTACACTTTTATATTACCTCTCTCCTATCATCTTCAGCCGAAAGACGTCCACTGCTGGACAAAGGCCTCCCCCAAGGATTTCCACGCCGACCGGTCCTGCGCTGCCCGCATCCAGCGGCTCCCCGCAACCTTCACCAGGTCGTTGGTCCACCGAGTTGGAGGCCTGCCCACACTGCGTCTTCCGGTGAGCGGTTGCCGCTCGCTTCACATCAGGAGGTCGCGGGTTCGATTCCCGGCGGGGTCCAACTTTGTGGACTCGGTTTGGTTGGTGGTAGGGCATTTTCTGAGCCCGCCTGGCTAGCTACCACCATCTTATCTAAGTCTTGCCGCCAAACATCAATGTTAAATTTTTGTAAAAATTGATGTGTTCCGGCATGAAGATAAGATAGCCAGTTCCCCATTGCGTTGGGGAATCTTGGTAAGCCCGCTTCCATCTTCGGCATCATAATCACTTACCATCAGGTGAGATGATGCCAAGGGCTTAGGCGAATCGCACACTGAGGTGGTTTCCAACCGCGGCGGCTACCGGAAAATGTACTAGAATGTATGTAACCGCGGCGGCTACCGCCTGATACGCGGTTGCCCGCCAACCGCGCTAGCCTATTGCACACGGGCTAGCGCGGTTTTCATACATTTCTAGTACATTTTGCAACCGCGGCGGTAGCCGCCGCGGTGTGATAATCGCCTCCCGTGTGATAATCGCCTTACCAATTGAGGGTAAAAAAAAAGTGCCCCAACGGCCATCTGATCTACCTCTCTCCTATAATGGATGTTAAAAATATTGTTACCTTGCTCTACGACAATCAATACAAGAAACACTATAAAAAACTTTAAAGTTATCATTTTGGTTCTAATATCGATTTTAAAATAGAATGTTACGCTACTGTGTAAATACAATCTGTGGTAATGCGCCACTGTATTGGAAAACTATACATTTATATAGAGCTAAGCTAAGCGTGGTTCAGATAATGATGTATAAGTACAGTTAACAAAATTTCTAGTTGTTGAAAACTATTTATAACATCCCCAGTTCTAGGTCCCTACTATAAAAAAAGGAAATTGCTATGCAAACGTTAGTTAGAGTTATCTTTTCATTAGTTGTAGAGAGATTCATTGGGCCTGTCGTTTCTTCTCACTCCGCAAACACTTCGCGAAAAGGCGGGTACCTATACTTATAGGTAATACGAGTTCCGAGTGGTAGGAACCTTGTATTAGGTAGACAAAAGTAAAAAATAGTTTATTTATTTATTTTATTTTACCTCCGAAAAGTGTACAACGCTATTCAAATAAAATATTTTCGTTTCCTTTTTAACTCGCTTCATTCTAACAACGAATCGGACCGAAGCTTTGCTGATTGTACCTACGAAGTACAAAAATGCTTTTTAAGTTGATTTTAATACCTCATGCGGGCCAAATGATTATAGTGTTATCATTTTATTTTGTAAGAAAACACTTGACGATGATGGCGGAGGGAAATTGTTCTAGCGACGCCCTTTTCTACCATAACCGTGAGAAAGCCATGCTTCGGCACGAATGGGCCGGCTCGACCGGAGTGATACCACGGCCTCACTGGAAACCGGCGTGAAGCAACGCTTGCGTTGTGTTTCGCCGAGTGAGTGAGGGTACCGGAGACCCAACCTTACCCCCCCCCCAAATTCTCCCCATTCTCCATTACATTTCAAAGGTCGGCAACGCATTTTTGACTCCTCTGGTGTTGCGGGTGTCTATGGGCGGCGGTAATCGCTTACCTACCATCAGGTGATACGTTTGCTCGTTTGCCATTTATCACATAAAAAAAACCTTACTAACAAAGGACCATGCGCATTTTATATGGATATCTGGGCCATGAGCGAACACAGATGAAAGTCATGTACATGATTAGGATTCTTCGTGACAAACAAGAATATGCCAGAGCTATACTAGAAAAATCGGTCCTTTAGAGAGAAAACAGTTATACCTAGGGAAACTTCTTTTCTGCACCCAGGGCACCTCCTCGTGGTGACGGTGGTAACAAGCATCGCTTGGCTAAGTCCCTGGTGTACTCTACGCCGTCATGGTAGAAAGAAGATTCGAGAACATTGACAACGATCCCTCTGGAGTTCACCCTGGAGGAAAGATCACCGAGCGGTGAATGTATCGGATGGGGAACGCCAGCCACCGGTATGGGGTTACCCCGAAGAAAATACTGGCTTCAGTTCAAAACGCTGTGGGTCATGTAACAAATATTTGAGACGCGGGGATAGGCGACATTCCCTTCAAGGCCCCGAAAATATGGCAGCATTTGTTTTTTTCCTGAATCAACCCAGTACTCACTCACAAAGTCCAATTAATCCTGCCGATGCTGTTTGTCACGCTTGCTGGTGTAAATTCCTCCGATATAACACATCAATATCTAAGCCATCAGAACAATCAGCACAAGCAATTCAGTTGAGTATACCCAGAGCTACGTATAGTGAACAAAGATGTGTTTTTGGCTGCAAGGAGTTTGGACGTTTCCGTGTTCCGGATGTCGTTAGAGCCCAAGTTCTCAGAGACTAGATATTATATAGGTGAGGGCGCCAGAGAATGCGCCTCACATAATAAATGTCATTGGACTGAAGTTACACCTGAAAGCTCAAAGTTGTATGACAGCGCCCATATTGAAGATATGGTAGACTTGTTACGACAGTCTTCTTCTTCACAACAGTGTAGTGTCGTGAATTTTGATTATATTGATAGTTTGACAGATGTTGACATACAGAAATGGACAAGCTTGACAAAAGAACAATTCCAAGAACTTCTAGGTCGATTAAAGTCTTTGCAAGAGCAGGAAAAACGTCATCCAGAAACAGCTTTGGCTCTGTACTTAGCAAAACTGAGAACGGGCGAAAGTGATGAACGTCTTACTGATATTTTTGCAGTCGGCTCTCGTCGCACTTCTGAAAGGTTCATGTCGAAAGCTAGAACTGCTCTCTGTTCAGATTTCGTTCCTGTTTACTTAGGTTTCGATAATGTAGACCGTGAACGAATTGTAGAAGGATCTACAGTCACAGCCCGTAAACTTTTTTTGGGTGAAGGCACAAACGCTGCAATTGTAATCTGGGACGGAACATACATTTTTATACAAAAAAGTAATGACTATTCTTTTCAGCGTGTATCTTATAGCCAGCAAAAACATCGGCCATTGCTAAAACCAATGCTATGCGTTACTCCATCAGGCTATATTATCGACATTTTCGGTCTCTATCCAGCTAACCAAAATGACGCTAGTATCATGAAACAGATATTAAAGAGTAAACCAGAGGTTTGGGCTCGAATAAAATGTGGAGATGTCTTTTTACTCGATAGGGGATTCACAGATGTTGTCCCCTACCTTCAGCAAAGAGGAATTATAACCAAAATACCGGAGACTATTCTAAAAGGGCATAAGCAGTTGGACACAGAAAGTGCTAATAGATCTCGTCTCATAACCAAGTGCAGATACATTGTTGAAGTCATCAATGGAATGCTTAAAAGTAGCTTCCGACTTTTTGATCATGTATTTCAAAATAAATCCCTGGTACATTTCATGACTGACTTTCGTATCGCAGGAGCTCTGTTAAACGCTTATGCAACAGAAATACATTCTGATATTGGTTATGAAGAGCAGATAGCTGAACGAATGGTTTTTAGATTGAACACACCTAACAAACTGAAAAACCTTGTTGAAGACTATAACCTCAACCATCGTAAAAGTCAGTTCGACAAAATGAGCGCAGATTCACTTGAAGGGTTTCCTATTCTTAGTGAAAAAGATCTGTACATCCTCGCTCTAGGAAGTTATCAATTGAAGCAAGTAAGGTTTTACTATGATGAACACATTAAATCAGATGGAAAATATCAGATAGAAGTAAGTAGGCAAACCACTGCTAACAATCTAGAAAGATATTCAATCGATGCAAATAACCCCATGTTAATCCGTGCGCGTATACGATCTCGACATATAAATCATGTAAAGTATAATGTGTACATTCTCGTTGAAAAACATGGAGAAGGGGTTGATGCAATACTAGAATACTATTGCACGTGTAAGAATGGGTCTCGAACAGTAGGCTGCTGTGCCCATATTATGACCCTCATCTGGTTTTTGGGATATGCAAACTTTCACCAAAACATTTCCACTCCGTCCACTAAGCATGACAATATATTCCCTGATCTAGAAACAAGCTCAGAGGAAGAAACATTAGATTAAATGATAACTAAAAAGGTATTTCAATACAATATCTATCAATTTCATTTAGTATCCATTTAGAAAACGTCAAGAAACTTCACATTTTCAAGCGGATTTTATGGTACTATATAGTTGTACAATAACTAAGTCAAAGAGTGATTTTTAAGGACAATATCTCATAGCGGCATGCATAACTTGATAAGACCTACACTTTACTATAGGTGTCATCTCTGTTCGCTCGTGGCCCAAAATGCCCATCCTCCTTTCAAATTATTTATTTGCATATAAACAGGTATAGAAAGGTCACAAAAATAGGCAAGTATCCTCTGCTTAGCTAATATTAAGTTTAGCATGTAAACATGTTTTAAAAACAATTTCACACTTTACTGACTCTCGCGTTATACTCGTGGTCGGGTGCAGTCCGTGTGAACTGGCCTGCTCTTGTCATTGGTTTTTGGAATTGTTAGTTTATTAGCTACAAATAATTTTTACTTTTATCTCTTTGAATCCTTTCTTTCTTTATTCTTATTTTTTAATATTTTATTTACAGACGTGACATTGTATAATTCATTTATTGATCTAGCATTAAGATGTAATAGAATATAAGACTTTTTTTATAAAATGTGTTGGAGGGAGTTTCTTTAGGGCCCGCCGTTTCTTCTCACTCCGCAAACACTTCCCGAAACGGCGGGTATACGAGCTCCGAGTGGTAGGAACCTCGTATTAGGTAGATAAAAGAATGACGTTCGAAAAGTGTACACTGCTACCTACTTCGAATAAAATATTTTCATTTAGTCACTCAAATGACTAGTAGTCAAATAACGTATTAGCGCTAGCTTACTAACATTTCTGGTGCATTTTGGGTACCTACACATCCTTTGCCGTTTTAAAGAGATATGGAAATGGAGCCGTTTTACAAACATCCCTACCTCAAATATGTAACTAGCTTACCAGAAAACAAGTTCAAAACTCATGTGAAGAAATGCCTGTGTTCCAAATGTACGTAAAATGATATAGATGTCTCAGGGACATGTATAGAGCCCTCCAGCTGTTAGTTCCAGTACCATCCTACAAAGTTGGACCTCGCCGGGAATCGAACCCGTGACATCCGCATGTGAAGCGAGCAACTAGGATCTGAACATTATTTTGATTTAATGGATGTCTTATAAGTATCTCCACCAGAACTAAACACTTACAAATTGTATCGGCCATTGTCGTTTACCTCTGGATTTTTACAGTCATTAAAAAATATACAGGGTGACTGTTACATTTGTTCTTGATACGAAAGGCTATGCATGTGCTCATGATAAGGAACAACTTTTCCTAAGGAACCCATAATCAAATCGCAAAAAAAAATTTGGACTCTTCATACTAATTTGGCCGGTCAGTTCATTGATTTGTATGGAGAGTCAAATTTTTTTTTGCGATTTGATTATGGGTTTCTTAGGGAAAGTTGTTTGTTATCATGAGCACATGCATAGCCTTTCGTATCAAGAACTTATTTAATGTCACCCTATATATTGTATATTAATTCATATTATTTAAAACCATAACCATTAACGGTTTTCCACATCGCTATACCTAGTTTTAAAGTAATACCGACGATAATATTGATCTAGCATAAAGATGTAATAGAATATAAGACTTTAAAAAAAAATGTGTTGGAGGGAGTTTCTTTAGGGCCCGCCGTTTCTTATCACTCCGCAAACACTTCCCGAAACGGTGGGTATACGAGTTCCGAGCGGTAGGAACCTCGTATTAGGTAGATAAAAGTTTGACGTTCGAAAAGTGTACACTGCAACCTACTTTGAATAAAATATTTTCATTTTCATTAATTCATTTTCATTTTCATGAACGGTAAGGTGGAAAGAGATAGCAATACAAATACAAGATGGCGGACCATACTGCATGATATCCAACATGTCTTTAATAGAAGGGGTCACAGTTCATAACGCTTATCGCTTATGTGCTGATATGAGAACGGCACAATGGCATACTGTGTTAAGTCTAATTAACTTATTTTTGGTGGGAAATTAATTTATTTTTATAAGTAGTAATTAATTACTGCTTTTTTTATTAGCAACCAATCTAAATGCCCTACACGTGACCGCGGGTGATGCTAAGTGCAGCACTAGGCAACCGCCGTCTATATCTTGTAGATAGGTCGGTTAAATGTGCCACACGATAAGAAGAAGAAGCAACCACGGACGTATCACGGTATTATTTTGAAGGCCGTAAATTGAAACTTCTCTTTTTATGTTAATAATTTTTTGAGTGTTTTTCTCTAAAAATTGTACAGTCCTAAGGCTTTTTTGTCGAGGAAAAATATTATAAATAATGATGATTTTTTGTGTATTTACTATACAGGGTGGTAAAAAAAGTGCGTTTGAAATTTGAAGGGGTTACTCAGAATCGTAGCTCGTAGAACAGATGGCCGTTAGGGTAGTAAAGTTCTCGAATGGCGACCGCGCACCGGAAGACGCAGTGTGGGCAGGCCTCCGACTCGGTGGACTGACGACCTGGTGAAGGTCGCGGGAAGCCGCTGGATGCGAGCCGCACAGGACCGATCGGTGTAGAAATCCTTGGGGGAGGCCTTTGTCTAGCAGTGTACGACTCAGAATCAAGTATAGAAAACAAGAAAAATATTAAAAAAATCCGATCTACAACATTATTTTCAGTTTCTGATAAAAAAATATTGATTTACTATTCAGATATTATGTTTTTTTTACCTTCAATTGGTAAGCCCTTGGCATCATCTCACCTGATGGTAAGTGATGATGATGCCGAAGATGGAAGCGGGCTTACCAAGATTCCCCACCGCAATGGGGAACTGGCTATCTTATCTTCATGCCGGAACACATGTTCCTTTTGTAGCTATGCAATTCCTTGAGTAAATAGTAAGCCAAATATTAAGCTAAAAGCTTTTGCCCACGGGTCCGCCCGTGTGATTATCGTTTTTACGACAAACGATAACGTTGAAAGTACACGATATTATGATATTCTCTAACCTTACTGCGTCGGGGAATAAAAAAAAAGAATTATAACCGTTGATTATAAAATGTCTGGCAATATTTTAACTGTGGCTTCTACTCATTAAACTGAACAACTTTCCCCAAGAAAGTCATGGTCAAAAAGCAAAAAAAAAAATTGGACTTCCCATACAAAGTTCATCAACCAACTGACGGATTTGTATGAAAAGTCCAAATTTGTTTTTGCTTTTTTCAGAATTAAATTCTTTGGGAAACTGAACAAAGTTTGATGAGTAGAAGCCACAGTTAAAATATTGCCAGAGATTTTTTTATCACTCTGTATTGCACGGAAAGAAAGAGTTAGATTTTGTGCGCCAAGAGATTCTGATGTCATGGATTTGTTTCTTACTGCGGAATATTTTTTAAAATGTAAGTTTCAACTACCAATAAAATTTTGACATTCTTGACATATTTTTCAACAAATTCATATTGTTCTCCATTGAAAAAAATATTTTAATGTGCATATGAAGATATATTTTATTGAATGAAAGAAATCGTTTTTACCGTCTGGTTAGCCCGCGTCCGTCTTTCTGAATCATCATCGCTTTCTATTATTTGAGATAATGCCAAGGGCTTACCAACTGTAGAAAAAAAAAACACTTGAACGACTTTCATTAAATATTGAAAACTACAACAACTAATAAACAAACGAATTCAACACACCCCACTCGGTTGAAAGCTATAGTGACACAATATACACAATCACATGAGTCACATATACCTGAGCTTTAAACTTATATTATCCTTATTTTAGCGTTGGGAGTTAAAAAAGCTAAAAACATGAAAGCAGGTGCCGCGACAAAAAGTTTTAAAAACTCAGTTACATACATTATTATCTTTGAACGCTCGTTAGGATCCCAGGCTACAACGAACTGACTAACAATTACATTCAATAAGCTTTCATTATCTACTTATTAATACGAACAAACTCAGGTCTGTGCGATCAAGTTTTTTTACAAGCGAATAAGATCTAAGGAGTCAAATTGGGATAAAATTGGAAGAATTTAATAACGTGCTTATCAAAGGTGTAACTGTCCAAAAACAATGTGGTGATAAAATTCATGTGTACTACAAAAAAGGAACAGGAAATCATGAGGAGTTTTGTTGTGTTTTTGGGTAAGTTATTTTTATTCTAATTAGTACATCGAGAAGGTTATTGCATGGTGAATATAAATCTTATTGGATATAATGTTCCGTATAATAACAGTCAATATTCACAAAGTTTGCTTACCGTTAATCATTGATAACAATTAAATTGTTAACTTACTTATATTTACTAATTGGAGCTGTCATAATATAAAGTAAAAACATAAATAATCTGAGTTTATTTAGATGATCGAATCAAAAAAGAACTCGTAAAAACTAAAGAATAAATAACATAACCATATTAAAAAAAAACTACTGCATTAAAATGTATCCTATGTAACTGTCGGGATCAAGACGAATCTAACGACACCTCTCAATCTAAAATCCATCAAGCTGTTTAGGCTACAGAGCATGCCAAAGAAATATACATACATACACTCGAAAAACATAACCCAGTCGGGTAAAAAGTTGAAGTGACAATGAGCAGGTTTTATATCTCATAGAACTTATAACCAATGGGGAAGAAAGCTGCCGTGCTTACGATAAGAGCAGTAAGTCTGTAAAACACTTTCGAGTTTTCGTCACATTTTTGCATTTTCCTAATTATTTCTTTCGTTTATTTTAAATACCATTTTCGAAATGTGTAGCTCAGATTCAGTATTTTTATACTGCGTTATCATTTAATTGTCTTATTTATTAGTTCTTACATTATTAAATGACGAAATAGATGAATTTACTGCTTTTATAGATATACTTACTTACTGCTTTTATCGTAAGCACGACAGAATTGTTCTTGCTTGGTAACAGCAGGACGGAAGGTAAAGTGTTTACATTCAAGAAAATCTCGTTGTCTCATGTCCCGGAAGGTAAGGATATTATACTCCTCACAAGTAGAGCTGAGTTTAAAAATCTAAATTGCGAAGACACTTTTTTTTAAGGCATCAACACACCCGGTCCTTCATACAAATTTCGTGTCATTGTTTACTATAAAGACATTCATGTTTGCACTCATGTAAATGTGTTCGTGATGTACTAGGGTTGAATCAAGGTTCAGTTAGCCCTCATTGTTCTTTATTGTTAGCTAGACTTTTACAAGCCTTAGAAGCCTTCAGCTCTTTCCTTAAAAAAAAAATGTCTTTGGTTAATAAGCTGTGCTTTGGTTTGCCAGCCTCTTGACAAATTATCACACATTGGTCACACAGGGGGGGGGGGGGGTGAGGTAGCCTTCAGAGAGCGGCAGGGAGTGTCCATACTGCATAATGTCCTTATACTGTGGTCCTCAATACATGACTAGGATTTCATACTAGGGGTTTCGAAGGGGCCTAAATAGCTCTACATGGTGATGCCATGACATGCTAATACTCAATATAATAGCAACCGGAACCAACAGCATGAATGACTTGTCAAACATGAAAACAGACGAGATAAATGCCACTGGGTAACATTCAAAGCCATTCAGGTTATGACCGTGTCTATATAGTCAGTTAAATAATAAATAAATAAAAAAATGTTTATTTCGGATAACTATTTAAATTAGGTTAGTAAGACTTAAGATAGGTTAGTAATAGGACATACAGATTATTGATTTTATTACAGATATAATATAATTATAATTTTGCCGAGCACTTAGTGCGATCACCGAGACGACAATGTTTCAGTGATCACTCTTCGCACAAGGCACTTCCACAGCGGTGATGTGTACCGATTTGCTAATGTCTCTAGGTTGATGTTGCGACTATCCCGTATTATGCGGATCAGGGATGTACTCTTTTTGCGAATGACTGCTGCAAAGCCGTCGGTCTGGTACACAGCAAACATCCCCGATGCACTACAGAAGCAGGGCAACCTCATCATCATCATAAAGACATTATTATACTGTACGCAGGGTGTCCAGCGATTGTTTGGTATAATTGACCCACAGACTTCCAATGTCAAAACTCTGACAATATGCTTTGAAAAGTTAACCATCTGAGAGTTAAATAAGTTTACCTTTCTTCATCAACCTTACTTTCTTCAAAAACTATTATTTTAGCAGTCCTGACGACCATAGTATCAGCAGCACCTAGCACAGTTGGCTTCGGGCACCTGTTTCCATTGCAAAATCGACTCTATACCTACGTCATAAGGAGCAACGTGTCTACTGGTACTGTTGCACCAAATAAAGATGGCTCATATTGGATTATGGAGGGAAGATTATCAGTGCAAGTCTACGATGATTTTAGTAGAGCAAGGTTCCAACTGGATAATTTGACGGTAAGGTATTTAATCGAACGAAAGACAAGTAACATTAATTTCTAAGTATATCCTTACTTTAATTATCAACAATTTAGTAAGTCCTTAGCACCATCATCATCAGGTGAGTCTAATGATAAGTGATGGTGATGTCGAAGATGGAAGCGGACTTACCAAGATTCCCAAAGTAATAAGGAACTGGTCATTCTCATGCGGGCACTGCAAAGAATAATTGAAAAGTCACGTTAAAATATACTACACAATTGTATTAATGACATATCATAGAAATAACGTTTTTTCTGGATAAATGTGTTGAGTGAACTTTTTAAGACTGCGATTCTTCTCGCTTCACAAACACTTCTCGAAACGTAGAGGGTTCCATGTGTGGTAGAAATTTTGTATTAGTTAGAAAGGTAAGTGTGATGAAATGAGGATTTTTTCTGTTCTTCAGACCCTCGTTCACGGAGAGCATGGAAACTCAGCTCACCAATCAACGACGGCTACAGAACATCTAAAGACACCTTGGGAACTGGTAAGTATTATAATATACTTTGTCAGGCCTACAGGCGAGTCTATCGTGCTCGCATCACAGACCATAGCGTTCCCACTGTAGGAGCACAGGTCTCTTCCCATACTTCGAATGGTTAGTGGGTAACCTCAGTGTTCGAAATTTTCAAGTCACCTATTAGAAGGCTAAGGAAGTTTAGTCCATACTCCACACAGGGGGACTATGTCTAAATTGGTAGAGGTTGTGAGGCTACTGTGGCCATATGAAAAGTTTTCAAGCCACCAATAAGGCCTCTGATATGGCTTCACGACTGCCCTCTAATGATAGCTACTTGCACAAACGGCTTAATAGGTCTTGCAAATCACGGAAACGGCCGAGATAAATGCTAACAGTCAGACCCAGTGTCTATAGTCAGTTAACTTGCATCATAGAATAAACCATGACAATTTCTGAAAGTTAGTATCCTGTTCTTAAAAAGTGGTTAAAAATATCTAATTACATCGACATTACTGATTAGGTGTGAGTCACAACCATGGAGCCACTGATGTCTTGTATATTCTCAAGGTTAAATGTGTCTACGTCTCTAATTTCAAGATCAATAGTAAGTATTATTGTTTGTTTTGCAGGGCATCTGCTTCTCCTCAATACATGTGCATGCGGAGCCAATATGGGTGACTAATATGAAGAGGGCTATATCTTTCAACTTCCTCTTCGTCTCAAAATCAAGCGCTTCGTACACTACATTTAGCGAAGAGGTTGGTAGTGACAATGATTATTCAATTTATTTTAATCAAATCAAATCAAATACTCTTTATTGACTACCAATACAAATACAAATAACACATACAAAGCAAAAAAGAAAAAGAAACAAGTAGTACAATCTGGGCGGTCTTATCGCTAAGAGCAATTTCTTCCAGACAACCCGGGGTTCGGAAAAAAGCAAGGAATCTAGGTAGAACGCAAATTAACTTTATTAATTATTTAATTAACTTGTTAAAAGTCAGAGATGACAACTATCATAATGTAGCTTGTGACCGCATATTTAGAACGAAGTTTGGCTTCAGTGGCGGCGTAGCATAGGTTGGCATCCGGGGTGGTTATCTATGGTGCACCCCCCCCCGTTAAACTCCTAACTCAAAATAGAGAAGTTGGTTGATGGTGCATCATTTTAATGTATCATTTTCGAACAGGAATTGCTAATTAAGCAAGGACCGCATAAATGTCAACTGCATAATGTGAGTAAGCAAACGAAATTTTTTATGTTTTTTTTTGTAACTGAATACGATATTTTCCATGGTAGGGGTGTCAGTGCGCTTATGTACAAAAAACTATGACCACGCTGAATACGTTAAACACAACCGACTTCAATCGCAACAACTCCAATTTTGCTATGTTTTTGTTGATTTTCTCAAAAACCGCTGAATCCATTTCGATAAAACTTATATTTTTTTTTATTTTTTTTATTTTATTTATTCAGATCGATCTCACAGCAGTACATTTGTTTTACTATAACTATTTACATTGTTGTAGGCCAAATTAAGAGATCATAAATTTTAAATAAAATTATACAAAGATAGTAACGATAAATCGAATCTGTGTGTGCGTGCGTGCGACGTGTGTGTGTGTGTGTGTGTGTGTGTGTGTGTGTGTGTGTGTGTATATATGTGTGTGATTTTTTGACTGAAATGTTAAAAACGTAATAATATTAATATGTGCTTAAGACTGGGTCGAAAGCTCCAAGTTCTAACGTTTTTATAGTGTCTGTTATGTGTTTTTTGAATTTATTTAAGTTATTGTGGAATACATCAACATCAAGAAAGTGAGTATTATATTCGAGTGCACATCTAGTCATTATTGCATTTTGAGCATAGTTAGTGTGAACCATAGGAACATCGAACAGACGCGGGCGACGTGTACGTGCCGTGTTAGTTCGGAACCTCAACAGTTGCAGCAGTGAGGGACAATCAATCATGTTATTAATAACTTTATATATGAAAACCATGTCGGCCGTGAGTCTACGAGCATTTAGCGGTTGTAAGCCGTAGGTTTCAAGAGAATTGGTATAATCAGAGTCTAGATGTAAGTTTTTGTTTGTGCGTCTCTGCAGTATACCAATAAATTTCTTTTGAATGATTTCTATGTCATTAATATATGTTCTATAATGTGGAGACCACACTTGGGATGCGAATTCCAGTATACTTCTTACATATGCGCAATATAAGACGCGAAGAGAAAGAACACTTTTAAAAGGTTTAGTTATCCTTAACAAAAAGCCGAGCATCTTGTAAGCTTTTTGTACTATGTTATTATAGTGACTAGTATAGGTCAGCTTTTGGTCAAGTACAACACCCAAATCACGCACTTGTGTCACTCTGATTATGGGGCAGTTATATAATCTATAATCATACCTAATGAAATTCGGTTTCCGAGTATACGTTATTATTTGACACTTGCTTACATTCAGATCTAACAAATTGCGCTGACAATAGTCTTGCAATCTATAGAGATCGCTCTGCAATTTATCGCAATCAGTTAGGTCACTGATAGGAAAATAATTTTTTTTGTCATCAGCATACATTAAAAACTGGGCATACCGAAAACATGACGCAATATCAGATACATATATATTAAAAAGTAGTGGACCCAGATGTGATCCCTGCGGGACCCCTGAGGGTATTCGCCTGAAGTTCGAGTAACAGGTTCCTATTTTGACGGCTTGTGTGCGATTTTCCAGATATGACGTCATCCATCGCAGAAGGTCGCCATGTATACCGACTACATTAAGTTTTTTTATAAGAATTTTATGATCTAGCCGGTCAAAGCATTTTGAGTAATCTGTATAAATGGCGTCCACCTGAGAGCCGAAGTCCATTAACCTAGTAATATCGTCGGTGAAAGAAGCTAAATTAGTGATAACGGAGCGGTTCTGCATGAAACCATGTTGGACAGTTGGAATACACTTGGCAACACAGGGGTACATCTGGTCGAAAACAAGTTTTTCGAACAGCTTGCTTATTACAGAGAGTAACGAAACCGGCCTGTATTTTTCGACGCATGTCTTCGATCCCCCTTTGTGAATTGGCACAACCAGTGCTTCTTTCCACTTTTTCGGAAAGATACCCTCACTTAAGGATCTTCTAAAGAGTTCAGATATAGGAGATGCCAACTCAGCTGCACATAATTTCAAAAAGTTTGGTGGAATGTCGTCGCTGCCAGGACCTTTACGAGTGTCTAAGTTCTTTAGATACTTAAGCACTAGATCTTCCGATATTACAATGGAGTGTAGTGTACATATATTATTACCACAGCACATGATATGAGCGTCGCTAGGGGCAACGAATGCACCAGTGCCATCGTTTTCATTCCTATATACAGACATAAAATATTCTATAAAACTATTACAAATATCGTTTGTGTTAGTCACTGTGTTTGAGCCGTATACAAGTTGGCTGGGGATATTATGGTTGGATTTAAGGTTATTAGCGTAAGACCAGAACATCTTAGGGTTTTTTTGTATGGACGACTCGCATTTATATACATATCTATTCCAGCAGGTATCCTGTACTCGTTTTTGTCTTTGTCTAAGTAGCTTAAAGCTATCATAGTCACGAGGGTTTTTAAATTTTTTCCAAAGGCGATGATAATTTAGTTTCTCTTTAATAATATTAACGAGGGCCCTAGAGTACCAGCAAGGAAAATCTCCGGGTACCGTTAGATAACTAGGCACAAACAATTCCCTAGCTTCATATAAGACGTTATAAAAGTATTTGACAGCATTGTCTACGCTGCAGTTAGAGAGTACGGTTTTCCAATCCACCTCACTTAAGAAATTGCGTAGACCTTCAGTGTACGTTTTGTTATAGGCAAACACCTTACGAGCAGGTAAACGCGCGGGGTAGTATTGTATATCGGGCAAACTTAAACACAACGCAGGATGATGAGGTAGGTCTTCTTTAACTAACGGTAACTTCGTAGATTCGACAATAATATGTGTATTACTAAATATTACTTCTAAAAAATTATCATTTCCATTAGCTATGCTATTATATTGATGAAGGTTCCATTCCGACATAAGGTTCAAAAAGCTAAATATAGATCCCTCGTAATGGCCGGTAGGAAGCATATACTCTTTATCTGGGTCCATAACCCAGTGAACACAGCTCATATTCAAGTCGCCTAATAAAATAATTATGTCCTCTGGATATTCTGAGAGAATATCGAATAAGTAGTTCGTTAAGTGGTCAAGTCTAGGATCGTCGTTTGTTCTGGTTCCATTCATATAAAAACATATTATATGCATGTCGGAGGTTGATTTTATAGAACGAGCTGGAACGGTAACATGTAGCAGATCGTATAGCGCGGAGGAGGTGGGGGGGCGCGCGTGCGCACGCGCGGCGAGCCCGCGGCGCGTCAGCAGCAGCACGCCGCCGCCGCGCGCCGCGCCCGACGCGCCCGCGTCGCGGTCGCACCGGTGCACCTCGTACCTGCTGTCGGATACCTCTGAGTCGAACACACCGTCTAGTAGCCAAGTCTCGACGACAGCAACCACATCAAAACTATTTTGTAATAAACCTTGTCGAAATTGTAAAGTTTTTCCGCGTATACTCCTTGTATTTTGTAAATAAAAGTTTAAGGACGCAACTTTAAAAAATTTAAAAATATTATTTCATTCACCTCTTGTATTGAATAATAACGATTTATTTTATTAAGTAAGTTATGGAACCAGTTGTTAAAATACTCAATTGCTAATGTCGGGTGTATCATTAATGTAATAAATACTATAGATTTGATATTTATATGATGAGAATGGCAATAATAAGTTAATGTGTTCCACAAAAACGATGGCACCTGTAGTATTTTAGCGTGGTTGAATGTATAAATGAGTGTGTGAAATGAGTGAGCATATGTGCGTGTGACAGATTCGCTATAAACTACAATACTGTTACAGGAAATAGCTGCTATAATCAGTGAACAACAAGGACTGAGCCCGGTACAATGTAACAGTAAAAATACAGTGCAGTACCAAAACATAATTTGAGATGTTAATGTTATTTTGAGTTCTAATATAATCATTTTTTGTAAGCACTCGAAGTAGGGGTGAAAAGCTTCAAATCCAGTTCTGATCTTATGCACAGTGGAGGTGATGTGTCGTTGTGCCTGGCGTATATCTTTCCATTTCTTATCCATGCACCCAAGAAACCCGCAGTCTTACAAGCGTCACGCACCTTTTTAAATAATTTCTTGTTATCCGAAGTGAGATGCTCGTTTATAAAGATGCTTCTGATCGGGCCCTTCATGTGAAGATCCGCGGTGGTACAACCCTTCCTCCTCCTTATTGCACTAATAAGCTCATCCCTCTTGATAGTCGAGCTAAGCTTTGCTACGATGGGTTTTGGAAGACCAGCCCTTTTTTCCCTAGGCGGGACGCGAGCCACAAATTGGATGTCTTGGTTTTGTAACTCCACCTTCAGCGTGTCGGCTATCTTAAGTAGAAGTTCCGGTAATTTCTCAGAGTCACTTTCAGGAATGCCAAATATTTCTACGTTTTCAGCGCGAGCCTTTTGTTCATGCTCGTTGAGGCGGTTTTTCAGGGCATGGACGCTATTATCGTCTGATTTTAGTATACGGACGTCCTCACGGATGGAATTTATTTCACATTGTAAATTGGAAACTTTCTTTTTCAAATCTTCGCATTCGCTTGACAAAAAATTGTTACATTTTTCTAATTCCTTCACTTGATTACCTATGTTACCGATTTCAGTAAGGCAGCTATTCATAGTAGCTGAGATTTTGTTCATTTTGTCCTCCTGTGTTTTGCTAAATTCATTCAAGGTTGTCGTTATTTGTAATTGAAAATGTGATAAATCCTTCTTTTGCTCGTTTCGTAATTTTTCATTTTCTTTTTGTATGAACTGAAGAATTATTGAAACGGAGGCCGAATGTTGAGAGCCGCTGATTTCTATGTTATCGCTTATTATTGCAGCCGCCGCCGGAGACAATGAAAGCGCTGCGTTTGCGTTTTCTAGGGCCGCCGGGCTACGTACCTGCGGCTGCGATGGAATGTCAGGCGCTGCATTTTGCTTAGTAACTTCGTTAGTCGCAAGGTCACGGTCAGTTGAATTCAACGCGTTCCTGGGTGATAACCTCTGTGACTTCGGGCAGCACGGTCCAGTCCAATTAGATTTAACGTTAGAGCGCATTTTCCTGAATTTGTCCTCGCTCATCCCGACGACGCATAGAAAGTGATAGTTATGACCGCAGGAAATGCACTTTAGTCCGTCCTGCTCAAAAATTTCGTCCTTACACTTGATACAAGATGCCATTTCGAAAAGATTAAGTGGTGTGTGGAGATAACAGATGTGAATTGTGATAGTTATGGTGTACCTTTCGACGAGAGTAGCGATCAGCTGAGGTAGGTTTCGTATTTCGCACACTTACACTTGCTTAGACACTCAAATACAATAATACACAGATAGATGATAATAACAGACTAATAAATAAGCGATTTTTTTACTTTTAACTAATTGTAATTATTAAAAAATATACTCTAACGTGAGATTCGATGTTACTATTTCGGTAGTGCGGGTAGATTTTTTTCGGGTAGATATGGGACTACTTGTGAAGTATACCTTTTTAAACAAAAAAAGAATTTTCCAAATCGGTTCAGGCGTCTTCGAGTAATCGGTGAACATACATAAAAAAAAAGATTCCGACGAATTGCGAACCTCCTCCTTTTTTTGAAGTCTTTTTTTTTATTTTTTTTATAAAAAATTTGAGTGCGATTGTCTACATCTCACCTGATGGAAAGTGACGATGTAGTCGAGGATGGTACACGCAAACTCAAATAATGCCTATTCACTCTCGCCTTGAAGACCCCCAAATTATAGGAATCGGGAAACACGGACGCAGGTAAGGAGTTCCACTCCTTCGCAGTTCGCATAATAAAAGAGGAAGCATATCGCTTCGTGCGAATAGGTGGAATGTCAACTACAAAGGGATGAAAGGCCTCCCTACGCCTAGTTGACCGAAGGTGGAATGGAGCTGGGGGAATTAGGTCATGAAGTTCTTGAGCACACTCTCCGAAATGAATTCGATAAAAAACCGATAAAGAGGCGACTTTGCGGCGATGCTCAAGGCTTTGGAGCTTATTTAAAACAAGCTCATCATCACATATAAGTCTCCTTGCGCGTAGGTCGATAGCTTCCAAGGCTTCAAGCTGGTAGCGGGTAGAGCCATTCCATAGGTGTGAACAGTACTCCACACATGATCGGACTTGTGCTTGATATAATGTAAGAAGCTGTCCAGGTGTGAAGTACCGTCTCACCTTAGATAGGATACCCAGCTTCATTGCCGCTACTTTAGCCTTGGACTCAATGTATCGCCCGAAATTCAGGTTGGATGTTAACGTCACGCCAAGGAGCTCAAGGTGGTCAGTTATCGGAATCGATTCATCTCGGAGAGTAGGAGTCAAGGTGAAAGGACTCCTTTTGGCAGAAAGACACGCCTGGTTTTAGAGGCATTGAACCTAACGAGGTTGTTATCACCCCAATCAGACACTGCCTGAAGTGATAGGTTCATGCGCTCTATCATCGCCTCTCTAAGGGACTGTGTCTCAGCACTGGTGGCTCGTGCACTAGACTAAGACTAAGTCGGTTAATAAATATAGAAACGTAGTGTAGAAAAGGCGTGGCAGCCCCTTGAAGCTTGGCACCCGTGGCGGACCCCCCCCCCCCCCCCCCCCCCCGGTTACGCCGCCACTGTTCGGCTTTACGAGTGGAATCAGAGCGCCACCTGGAACAACTGAATAGCTGAAGGAGAAAATGAAAATAGAGGAGTCGCCGTTGCAGGTTACGGCATGCAGGATGATGATGATCGAATCAAATGAGGAGATACGTAGAAGAAGTAAAGTAACCGACATGGCTCACAGAATCGTTAAACTGAAGTGGCAGTGGGCGGGTACTTAGCTTGTAGAACATTATAATGAAAATTATTTGACTGGCTTGGTGAGTCAGCTGGCAGCGCTCCTGATTATTAATCCGTGGGTCGTGGGTTCGATTCCCACCCAGGGCAAACATTTCTGTGATAAGCAGATTACTGGATGTATTTTAATTGAAACGTAAATATTAAGACAGTAAGTATATCAGTCTCTGGTTCCCTAGTTTGGGGCCAGATGACCGTGTGTGATTTATCACGAGACATTTATTAATTTATTATTTAGCCTCTACTTTTAAAAAATTCAAAATTCAAAATGTTTTTTATTTAAGTAGATGTTTAGCACATACTTTTAAATCGTCTTTTTTTTCTACCTAGTACAAAGTTCCTACCACGCGGAACTTGTACACTCAACGTTTCGGGAAGTGTTTCCGAAGCGAGAAGAAACGTCGAGCCCAAAAGAAACTCGCTTCAACACATTTTTTAAAATAACACTTAATTACTAATACAATGTTTGTTATCAACAATAAAGTTATCAGGAAGAGCAATACATTTCCAAATGTCTTTGTCATTCACATAATCTATTATCTTATAATAACCTTTTGAGCACAGACATTGTTTTACATGCGTTTTGAATTTGTTTTCAGGCAGATTTGTTACATGTTCTGGTATTTTATTATAGAATCGTACACATTGCCCCACAAACGACTTTTTAACTTTGCTCAGTCTCGAATAGGCACAATGTTATTTATATTCCTTAGGTTTAAATCATGCCTGTCACTGTTTTTACGAAACAAATGCAGATTCTTGCGGACGTACATACCAATGTTCTCATATATGAATTGACTAGCAACCGTTAAAATATTAATTTCCTTAAACTTATCCCTCAACGACTCGCGGGATCGCATCTGATAGATTGCGGGAATTGCCCTTTTTTGTAAAACGAAAATAGTTTCAATATCAGCTGCATGTCCCCAGAGTAAAATTCCGTAAGACATAATACTATGGAAATAAGTAAAATACACTAGCCGTGCAGTGTCTACATCTGTTAACTGCCTAATTTTTTTGACGGCATAAGTAGCTGAACTAAGCTTTCCCGCTAAAGTTTCTATATGTGGACCCCATTGCAATGTAGCATCTAAAGTTATACCGAGGAAAACAGTACTATTGACAAATTCCAATTCATTACTATCTATGATTACACTAGCGTCAATATTTCTAAAGTTTGGTAATACGAATTTTATACATTTGGTTTTTTAGCATTTAAGAGTAGATTGTTTACAGTGAACCAGTTGAGTATTTTTGAAAGAGTGTTGTTTACTTCATCAGTTTTGTTAAATTTTCTATCAACTTTAAAAATAAGAGAAGTATCATCTGCGAACAACACTATATTTGCGAAATTTTGAACCATAAACGGCAAATCATTAATATACGCAAGAAAAAGGAAAGGACCTAATATTGACCCCTGGGGTACCCCCATTATCACTTTAGAGCCGGAAGAATTGATGCCATTTATTTGAACTTTTTGTGTTCAGTTGCTAAGGTATGAGTTAAGAAGACTGAGAGCCCCGTCTTCTACACCGTAATGCCTTAATTTCATAAGTAGTGTTTGATGTTCAACACAATCAAATGCTTTAGATAAATCACAAAATACTCCTATTGCATTCTGTGAATCCTCAAAAGCATCATAGATATTGCGAATAAGTGCTACTCCTGCATCAGTTGTACACCGACCTTTTGTGAAACCAAATTGTTGGTTATGCAGGAGGTTATTATCATTAAAATGTACTGTACCAGTTAGGTAAAATGTTTTGAAACACGTAAGTATTTTTAAAATACCATTATTTTCAGCCATGCCTGTACGGAAACTGTGTGGTAATCTACTTCTCGGACAAAAGCAGCAAGACAAGAAAGTACATAAGCGCCGTAGACTTCAAGAGAGGTGGACTGTCCGCGTATGAAGCTAACTGCCTTCCATCAGGGCCTTCTGCTTGGTACAGGCCTGAGTATGCTGACGATGTAAGTATACGTTTGTAACAAGATTTGGCTTACCAAATGTGGATAGAAACACGGTATAACGAAACAGATGTAGGTCCCCGTTAACTGTTAATTCCTTCCGTAAATTGCTGTTCTCCAGTTTTATTTAATTTGCTAAACGATTGCGGTGCATTGGATTTTACAATGATCGGCAATCATAAGTATTTTAATGTGGTGGTACTATGTTTGTTTGAAAATTTGTTCAGTAGTGTCCGAGTTTATACGACTGCTACTTTCAGGGTTGAATTTAAATTTTGTTTCTTTATTATTATTTTTTCAGCCACGATACATCATAACGAGCGAGAGAGTGTATGAGATCGGTGAACAAGGGTTGAAAAGTGTTGAGCTTATCAGCGATTTTCAATACAAAATACACGATCAATTACTTGGCGTGTCCACTAAGTAAGTACCTTTGAAACCCTCATTATTAATACAGACACAGTAACACATTAGTACAGACAGCCACAAAGATATATGAACCCCCCGTAACACCATGTATCACGAAAGATTGAACATCTTTAGTAAAACAAGAACCATTTATTTGTTTATTTATTGCACACTTAAAAAAGATACACACATATGATTACAAATCATTCATTAACCATCAGGTTATAAGGAAACCAAACAATGGATGGAATACATAGAAGACATCTAGGTACCAGTTGAAAATTGCGATAGATGGTGTTTCAAAGCAAACTGCGAATTACGTTTTAAAACTTAGGGTTTCAGATATCTCTGTGGGCTAGTGTAAACTAGAGTGGGCCGAAAACCAACTTTTTTTGATTTCTTTATTTTAATAGTAACAAAAAGGTGCTAGGTAGGGTAGAAATTACGTGTGTAAAATATTATTGGTCGCTGTTATCATTAAGAGCCTCCGGATTCACTTAGAAAAATCTGAAAAAATATTTTTTAGAACCGATTTTAAGAGACCATATTTATTAACTGAATTCAAATATTTTATTATTTTTTGCACTATTTGGGAGAAAATACAGCATATTTTCAAAACAAAACAAAAATACTTCTTCTTTTCAATAACTTTAGACGTCAGGTAAGGGGTCAGGAGGGTGCAGATTACACTTTGCGCGACCATTTTACACTTCAGTAATTACGCTATGGCTAATTACATTACAAGAGAAATCGTTGAAGTGCACCCCCGAAACGTGACTATATATGTCCTGTTTTGCGCAAAATAGGATATTAAAGAAAAAATATTGCATTTCTATAAAAAGTTATGAGTAGGCAATCTGAAAGTTAAAATTAAACAGAAATACAAAAAATAACTTTCAATATATTGTGACAGTTGTTATACTCTACAAATAATTCAGATATATCACGTAAAATGAATACATCTACATAAATCTCATTGCAAAATACCACAAACAATCATGAAGAGTTTCAGCGTAGGAAGCTAAGCTTTTTTTAGATTTTTCTGCTTGCAATTGTACGAATTTGGCAAACTGTAGCTGTAGCTGCCCCAAAGCTCAAAAAGTGTTTAAAAATCAGTGCAGCTTCTTGCTGCCCTAATGAGCCCTTGCTCTGTCTGATTCACTATACCTATCACGAGTTTTGGCGAGCATGGAATATTTTACGCTTGCAACAGCCATTTGAGTAGCTGTTTTCCTTTAGAACAGCACTTCATTGTCACCATCGGGCTCATTGAAATGTATGTATGAGAAATCATCAAACTTAACCGTTGTAGAATAATTGTTGCGTGTTTTTTGACAATTTGGCATAAATTCTTGTTTTTAGAGCTTCCAATATGAAACATTTTATGGCTTGCTTTGCACCACAGACATCGAAATTTTTCAATCATAGGTTTTCCTGAAGCAAGTTAATCGATTAAAAGGCTGCACTGTATTTTTGGCTTTTTCTGAGCTTTGGGGTAGGTACAGTTTGCCAAATTCATACAATTACAAGCAGAAATGTCTAACAAAGCTTTGCTAGTACGCTGAAACTCTTCGTGATTTTTTGTGGTATTTTGGAAAGAGACATATGTAGATTTATGCATTTTACATGATATGTCTGCAACATTTGTAGAGTATAATAACGGAATTTGATGCTTTTGTCAAAATATTTTCATTTTTATCTTCCAACATTTTTTTAAAGTTTTTTATTTCGAATTTTTGTTTAATTTTAACTGTCACCTTGCCAATATTTTGTCTTTAATATCCCATTTTGTGCTAAACAGGACATATATCTTAACGTTTCAAGTGCACTTCAACGATCTCCCTTATTTTTTTTATTTTTTTTAATGGCAGAGGTGGCAAACGAGCAGACGGATCACCTGATGGTAAGCGATTACCGCCGCCCATAGACACCCGCAACACCAGAGGAGTCACAAGTGCGTTGCCGGCCTTTGATTTGGGAGTACGCTCTTTTCTTGACGGTTTGAATGTCGTATCGGTCCGGAAATACCGCAGGCGACAATTCATTCCACAGTTTGGTTGTGCGAGGCAGAAAGTTTCTAGTGAAACGCACAGTTGTGGACTGCCAACCATCTATGTGATGGGGATGAATATGTTGTCGCGTAGAACGATGGCGGAAAGAGGCGGCAGGGATCAATCCGAACAATTCCTCGGAGCACTCCCCATTGTACATGCGATAGAGAATGCAGAGCGAGGCTACATCTCTACGCAGCGCCAGGGAGTCAAGCTGATCTGAAATATCCTGGCAGTCGACGATTCGAGTTGCTCTCCGTTGAATGCGGTCCAGAGGGAGAAGTTGGTACTGGGGTGCCCCTGCCTAGAGATGAGAACAGTATTCCATATGAGGCCGAACCTGCGCCTTATAAAGTTGCAGGCGATGCGCCGCAGTGAAATACCGTCTCGATCTATTGAGCACACCAAGCTTCTTCGAGGCTAATTTAGCCTTACCCTCTAGATGACCACGGAACTGGACTTCACTTGATATGTCGACACCAAGAATTCTGATACTAGCTGAGGCATTTAGGGGAGTGTCCTCAAAACGAGGTGATACGACAAATGGCATTTTCTTGGCAGTGAACGCGCAAACTTGTGTCTTAGTGGGGTTAAATTGGACCAAATTAAGTCGACCCCATTCTGAGACTTTCTTTAAAGAGGCCTCAATTTCCGACACAAGTTTGTTTCCTTGTAATGTAATTACCCATGGCGTATTTACTGAAGTGTAAAATGGTCACGCAAAGTGCAATCTGCACCCCCCTGACCCCTCACCTGACGTCAAAAATTACTGAAAAGAAGAAGATTTTTTGGTTTGTTTTGAAAACATGCCGTATTTGCTCCCGTAATAGTCCAAAACATAATAAAACATTTGAATTCAATTAATAAATATGGTCTCTTGAAATCGGTTCTAAAAATTATTTTTTCAGATTTTTCAAAGTGAATCCGGAGGCTCTTAATGATAACAGCAACCAATAATATTTTACACACGTAATTTCTACCCTACCTAGCAACTTTTTGTCGCTATTAAAATAAAGAAATCAAAAAAAGTTGATTTTCGGCCCACCCTAGTGTACACTGCAAAGTTTCGGTGGTAGTGACTTCGACATCCTAAACAGAGGTCTTGGGTTCAAGTCCTGACCATTGCACCAATGAGTTTTTTCTAAACTTAAGCGAATTTTTGTACCGAGTGATTTAAAGGTGAAGGAAAACACCCTGAGGAAACCTGCACATCTGATTTTAAGATGTTTATGCAGGTCATCCCTAGTGATAGAGCGGTTAAATTGTGTCATACGATAAGAAGTATTACGCTATATAGTATGGACACTCTTTTCTCGCGCCCCCCCCCCCGCGAGTAATCAATCAATCAGTCAATCAAATCCTTTATTCGTAAGATCCGGTGACACAGCACATACATACGTTATGAAGAATAAACTACTCGATAAAAATTGTATTTTTTTCCAAATTCGATGGAATTTCGCAACTTTTTTAATTGGAAGACACTCTTCAGTAATTTTACATCATCCCAGTGAAAACCGCATCGAAATCCGTTCAGTGGTTCTCTTGAAAAAAGCTGACAACACAAATACATACAAGACAAACTGATAACCGTATCTTTTGAAGCCGGTTAAAAAGAACAAGAAGAAAATGATCATAAAAAACAAGCATATCATCTAATAATATGTAAGTCTTGTCGCCAAACATCAATGTGTTCCGGCATTGATTGTGAGATAAGACCCAGCCATTGCGTTGGGGTATCTCGGTAAGCCCGCTTCCATCTTCGGCATCATCGTCACTTACCACCAGGTGAGATGATGCCAAAGGCTTGTAGGAACTGTTTGGAGGAAAAGGGAGGTACCTCCGCCAGGCGAGGTGGTATGCCTGGGGACCGGCCGTGGTCCAACCAATGGTGGTTGGAAGTTGTATATGTAGTTAATCCGAAGAAACTTTCAATAGCGCGTTCTAGGTTTAGTTCGTGGCGGTTCGATAGATCTCGCCAAAGGCTTACCATTTGTGGATGAAAAGAATAGAAAAATAATACATACTGTATTTTCAGAGTCTCCCTTCATTACGAGAGCGACAGAGCTGTCAAGGGTGTTGAAAAACTGAATCTCACTGAAGCCAGTCTGCAGTATGTCCGTCCAAACCACAGCAACCCTACAAACGGGATTTTTAATCCTGCGCAAAGCGATTTGAAAAGTAAGACGTATAATGTGAGTAGAGATTGTTAGCTTTCCTTATTATTTTAAACGTAAAATATTTATTTATATAAATACAGACAAATCGCCATACAAAAAAATCCACGAGTGACATTATTATACGTATACATGACTGACTCGATGGTGCAGTGGTTAGCGATCCTGACTACTGATCCAAGAGTCGTGGGTTCGATCCCCACCCAAGGCAAACATTTCTGTGACGAGCAGATTTGTTTGCTCTGTGTCTGGGTGTATTATATCTATATATGTATGTATTTAAAAAGTATATGTGTATGTATATCAGTCTCTGGTTCCCAAGATACAGGGAATCCTAGTTTGGGGCCAGATGACCGTGTGTGATTTATCCCGGATATTATTATTATAACAGGCTGTTAAAAAAGTACGTTTGAAATTTTGAAGGGTTACTCGGAATCAAGTTAATACAGGAAAAATAATAAAAAAGTCCGATATTTTTTTTTCCATACAAATTCTTGATCCACTGTTCCGATTTTTTATGAGAATTTGAAAAAAAATTGAAGAGTGGATTTTATTAATATTTTTCCTGTATTCTATACCGGATTCTATTTTAAGTAACCCCTTAAAATTCAAACGCATTTTAACATCCTGTATAATGTAGTACGTGGACGATCATCCGTCTCCATACGATTTTTTTTGTATAGCGACTTGTATGTAGCGCAATTTTGAAGACAAAACAAATTTTATTCGCCCAAATTTCACTTATTCACTTAGCTTTAAATTGTTGTTGTCATCTAGAAAATTATGACACTTAACTTTTAACGTTCAGCCTTTATGATGAATGGTGATAATTTATAGCTGTCTTCTGATTGGAAAGGGGAAGTGAAAAATGTATTTTGCTTTGTACAAGACTTGGCGGAGCCACTACCGTGGCGCCAGATCTGAAATTTCTTATATAGGTACATTTTTGTGTTGCGAGACCTTTTACGCGTTCAGCAAAGTCAAAGAGCATAATACTAAAAAGAAACAGATTTTCGATGTAAATCCTGGCTTTGTTTAAGATTGTAATGAAATCGAGATCCTTTTTAGGGTTCCGTAGCCAAATTGCAAAAAACGGAACCCTTATGTATTCGTCATGTCTGTCTGTCTGTCTGTCCGTCCGTCCGTATGCCACAGCCACTTTTTTCCGAAACTATAAGAACTATACTGTTGAAACTTGGTAAGTAGATGTATTCTGTGAACCGCATTAAGATTTTCGCACAAAAATAGAAAAATAACAATAAATTTTGGGGGCTCCCCATACTTAGAACTGAAACTCAAAAAAATATTTTCATAAAACCTATACGTGTGGGATATCTATGGATAGGTCTTTAAAAATGATATTGAGGTTTCTAATATCATTTTTTTGTAATCTGAATAGTTTGCGCGAGAGACACTTCCAAAGTGGTAAAATGTGTGTCCCCCCCCCTGTAACATCTAAAATAAGAGAATGATAAAACTAAAAAAAATATATGACGACATTACCATGCAAACTTTCACCGTAAATTGGTTTGGACGAGATCTAGTAAGTAGTTTTTTTTAATACCTACGTCATAAATCGTAAACCACAATTTACCCTTCATTCAAGTTACAACGAACTACAAGAACTTTTATATTATGTTACTTGCTGCTACGGAACCCTTCATGGACGAGTCCGACTCCCACTTGGCCGCTTTTTGTGATAATATAGCTTTTTATACTGGGGATTAGATAAAGCGTGTATACTTACACGATAGCCTTTTGTACTTCGACATTATAACCATTGATGAATTTTCATCTTATGGCCTTTGTAGTTACTGTAAAAAGAAGAGAGAAACAATGAAATAAGCTAACCTTTTTAAAAAAATTACCCGACTATATTAAAATGTATCCTATGTCACTCTCGGGATCTTGACGACTCTAACAACACCTCTCAATCTTAAATCCATCGAGCCATTTAGGCTACAGAGCGTGCCAAAGAAATATACGTACATACACTCGAAAAACATAACCCTCGTTCTGACGTAGTCGGATAAAAAAATGTATCACATTAACAATCTATACACGGGATGTTAAAAAAGTGCGTTTGAAATTTTAAGGGGTTACTCTGAATCAATTACTTATGGAATACAGGAAAAATATTGAAAAACTCCGATCAAAATTTTATAAATTTCTTTTCAGATTTAGTATGGGACGCTGAAAGAAATTTGTAAATCGGATTTTTTTCAATATTTTTCGTGTATTAGTTTTATAGTATTTGGGTCTGAGTAACCCCTTAAAATTTCAAACGTAATTTTTTTAACACCCTGTATACACAACTGCTGGTGTAACTCTTTGCATACCTCGGAAAGGTAACTGAATACGCGAGGGCCAAGTCCAGATTGATGGACGATTTGGGGCTAGTGGCTAACCCCAATCTTCAAAGTCTTTGAGCGGCCTAAAAGACCTCTGACATGGATTAAAATAACTAATTATATATTTTTTATTGTTTGAAACTCTTTATTGTACAAAAAATATTACACACACAAAATAATAAAAGTATAAACGCCGACTTATTCCACAAAGTGATCTGTTCCAGCCAATCCTTGAATTAAAATAGTTTTCATCGTTCTTTGTTCGCAGATGCTCCTTAATATAGCGCAAAAAGGTATCGACGCTGACAATATTGTCAGAAATGCTTCTTTGATACATAGCCTGGATTTTGTCAACCTTTTGACGTAAGTTTTTCAAGTGAGATGATTTTTATTTAGGGGTTGGTTGCCGGGACTTGTACCGAGCACACGTCTGTTGAGTTAGTTTTACAATTATTACCGTTTTAGAATAGTTTCAACGTTATTTTTGTGATGGAGAAATAGCTGTGATCCCGATTTAAGATAAGCGATAATAAGAAGAGGATTAACTCGGGAGATAGCTCCGTTTTCCGAGTTCCAGCAGCAAACCACCACGTGGAGCGTCTTTAAGTGCCCATCATTCACTTGACATTGGCGTTTCGCCATTTTTTTATTGAAGATTCTCTCATTTTTCACTAGACATTGATAAAATCACGCTCGGGATAAGATCTGGAATGCCAAATAGAAAAATAGAATAGAATAGTTTTTTATTTAACAAACCAATTTATTAATCTAAAAAAAGAATATTAATCAAAATTAACCCATAAAAGATATCGTATTCATCATCAAGAGTCTAGTGGCGACCACACACCTAAATATGTAGGCCGAAGTCTAGGTGAAGGTCGCAAGAGGCCGCTTGGTGCGGGCAGCGCAAGACCGGTAGTCGTGGAAATCCTTGAGGGAGATCTTGGTCGTCATGGAAGTCGTTGGGGGAGGCCTCTGTCTAGCAGTGGACGTCATTTGACTGTTGTTGAAAAAACATACAAATCATAAAATAAAATAAATTAGCGTTAAGATTCCTATATCAATCTGGATTTGGCAGCAGTAACTACAATTTTCAATTAAAAATCCATCAAGCTGTTTACTCAAATAGGTACCATACTCGTATACTCGAAAAGCTGAAAGCTGAATACAAATGTGTAGATAAGGTAATTAAAGGTTTGCAGCTAACACTAAAAAGTATTTCGCACTATGTAATGTAAGCTGCTCCCAGAATACCTGAATGGCCAAATTGTTTTTTTTTTACGTTTTTAGCTTTAAGCTTGAAGTATAAAATAAGCGGTAGGTATCTAGGGGTGATCTGTGGCAGGTCCCAATTGTTAACAACCCATTACGTCCCCACTGCAGGGGCACGGGTCTCTACCCATAACTCGGGAAGGTTAGGGCCATACTCCACACACGGGGCCAAGTCCGGATTGGTGGAGGTTGTGGGGTGGTGGCCAACCCCAGTTTCAGAAGTTTTCAAGCCGCCTGTAAGGCCTCTGACATGGCTTAACGACTGCCATCTAGCGATAGCAGCCAACACCAACGGCTTAACGTGCCTTGCGAAGCACGGAAACGGTCGAGATAAATGCCACTAACCAATCCCATCGAGTTTATGACCGTGTCTGTAGTCAGTGATCGACGCGACCACGCAAGCCGCACAGCCACGACCGCTTCAGGTCCCAATTAAAATGATATAAAATTCAGGAGAATAACGATGGGATTGTAATCAATTCTTACAGCACGATGTCCCAGCTAAATTACACACTTCTTACCAAGCTATTCGAAGACTTGCTCGGTACAAGCTACGAACTGGAAACTTCTAGAAACATTTTTCTCGAAGTTCTGCCGTACGCGAGGACGGAGGCCGCTGCTAAGTTGATAAGATATCTTGTCATAGAACAGAAGGTGAGTTGTCTCCTTGATTTTAATCTCCGTGGTGGGAATTCTAGTCCCCTCGCTTCTCATCAAGAGGTTGTATGTAGGTCGTAGGATAATAGGTCAATACGATTGGTGATAATTAGTGACCGGAAGACGCACTGTGGGCAGGCCTCCGACTCGGTGGACCGACGACCTGGTGAAGGTTGCGGGAAGCCGCTGGATGCGAGCCGCACAGGACCGGTCAGTGTGGAAATCCTTGGGGGAGGCCTTTGTCCAGCATTGAACGTCTTTCGGCTGATAGATAGATAGTGATCGGAAATTCGGCAATTTCATTTTTTCCCAAGAAAGAATATTATGGATATGCCTTTCTGAATAAATTTATAGATTTTCATACAAAAAACTCCCCTAATACCGGGATCGTAAAAAGCGTTGGGATTCTTAATTGTAATGATTTGATTGTAGTGAATGTTGATCTTATTGAAAAATGTATGTTTGCTATTAAAAAACGTTAATTCAACGTTCTGTTAATTCAAAAAGGCATGTCCATATTATGGTAGCTCCCCAACTTTAGGTATTATTGCCCCCGAATTTCCGATCACTGGTGATAATACATTTTCTGAACCTGGCTAGCTACCACCAGTTTTGTAAAGTATTGCCGGTAAACATCAATGTTAACAGGATGGATGTGTTCCGGCATGAAGATAAGATAGCTAGTGCTCTTTTATGTTGGGAATGTTGTGGTAAGCCCGCTTTCATATTCGGCATCATCATCACTTACCATCAGATGAAATGACACCAATAGTCGATACAACATTTCCCCAATTACCCCCATCCCATTTCAAAGGTCAGCAACACACTTGTGACTCCTCTGGTGTTGCGGGTGTCTTTGGGCGGCGGTAATCGCTTACCATCAGGTGATCCGTATGCTCGTTTGCCACTTATCACATAAAAAAAACAAAAGAACTATGACTTACATATGTGTACTCTTTTTTATCTTAGAGTAAAGATACCAGACCTCTTTTATTCACAGTCAAAAATAGAAGATTCCATGCTGCTCTCTCTTATAAGGAAATTGCCATTCAACATACTGCACTACAGCAAGAATCTTCTAGAAGATTTGGAAACATTGACGAAGTTAGGACCGGAGTACTCGCAGGAACTACGCCATGCAGGAATCTTAAGTTTTGCTGCAATGGTTTACAAGACAATGGAGGAATCGTTTGATCAACAGTATTTCGATGATATCTACGATAAATATTTGAGGATGTATAATAGTAAGTTGAAGATGAAGGTGAAGTTGGTGGGACGTAGCTGGATGCAGGCAGCGTAAGACCGGCCAATCAGAAATTATTTTGGTGGCCGTTGTCCAGCAGAAGATGGATAGCGCAAGACCGGTCGTAGTGGAAATTCTTTCGGTGGTCTTTGTTCAGCAACGCACATATTTTGACTGATGATGATTATAATGATATCTACCCAATCGTCCCCACTGCTGAGGCACGGTCTCTTCCTATAGCTCGGGAAGGTCAGGTTAGGCCATATTCCACACAAGGGGGCCACGTCCGAATTGGTGGAGGTTGTGGGGCTATTAGCCAACCCCAGTATCGGACACTTTCATACAGCTATAAGGCCTCTGATAATGTATAAACTACTGCCGTCTAGTTATAAGAACCAGCAGCAACGGCTTTAGGTGCATTGCGAAGCACGAAAACGGTTGAGATAAATGCCACTCAAACGCATTCAGCTTATGTCCGTGTCTGTAGTCAGTTAACTTGCGTAATCTACGCGACCACACAAGCCGCACTGAGCTACAACCGCTTCAGATAATAACAACAAAAATTACGTCTATATTTCCAGATTGCCCACAATACATTGATAGGATAGTTTGGTTACAAGGTTTGACCAACATTGGCAAAAGTGTTGTGAACTATTTGGATGAAATACACACGGATTTGAACAAGGACAGGCACGAGAGACTCTGGGCTGCTTTAGCTAGCCTGAGTATTTGGAAGGGATCTGTAAGTTACGCTGATAATCCATATTTGATGACATCTTAAGACTTTTTAAATGTGTTGAAGCAAGTTTCTTTTTGAAACAACGTTTCGTCTTGCTGTGCTAACACTTATGTGCTAACCCGAAATGGACGGTGGGGTTAGCGGCCGACCTCAGTACCAGAAGTTTTCAAACCGTCTAGTGATAATAACCTGCAACAACGGCTTAACGTACCTTGCGAAGCACGGAAACGGTCGACATAAATGCCGCTAACATTCAAACCAGATGGGTTTATTTATAACCATGTCTGTATTCAGTTAACCTGCGAGGTCGACACGACCACCCCAACCGCACTGAGCCATATTTAGCTACCATAAAATCACTACATTGACAGTTACCATAATTACTATTGTATATGTCGTGACCAGATCATAGAATTGATCACTTCATGATGTGGCCGACCATTTCATGAAATGGTCGCATTTCATGAAATGGAAAATATCCGCTGATCACATCATGATATGGTCTGGCCAGATCAATGAATACATCAACGTTTCACGATATACAGCTAAACGCACGGCTATTTCATGAAATGGTCAAGCATTTAGTGATCATATCGTAAAATAGTTACAGTATCCACCGTTAGAGGTGCTGGTATCTTTTTGTTTTTGTGATGTATCATGGCGGAGTACAGTTAATAATAAAAAGGCTATTAATAATGCACTAATTGAAAATAAAATAGAAGTTTAATGTCATTACGATACTAAACTACAATATTTTTTCGAAAATCAATCAAAAAACGAGCGCACCGTAAAAACCTTGAAGTTCGGAAAGTGTTTCATAGGTTAGTAGATATCAATCTACTAACCTATGAAAGTATTAAGAATGTATAATTTCTCTGTTAACCAAGATTTGTTGTTAGATGTCATGGCATGAAGATGCCAGTAACTTTTCAACGTATTTAAAATTTTTATTAAACCTTTTATATAATGGAACCCCTACATTAATGATATGGCCAAACGTGGATGGACATATCATTAAACGTTGACGTTTAAACGATATGGTCAGTTTTAACTGGCCATTTCATGAAATACGACCATTTCATGAAATGGTCGGCCACATCATGAAATGATCAATTCTATGATCTGGCCACGACATATACATATATAACTTTTCAGTACAAAATCGAGAACGTTCTCCCGATTTTGCGAAATGACACGGAGCATATACAGCTACGCACCCTGGCTTTGCACGCGATTTTGAGCTCCCGTCTCGGGTCCCGCGACTTTATGAACGTGCAGAACTACATACAGCAGTGCCAAAACGAGCAGCTGAAACGGTTCTGGTATTCATCCGTGAAGAATATGGAGGGAAATAAGTACTTCAGCCGATATAAGCCATCGTGAGTATACCTTTTTTTATTTACAATTGCTAAGGTAAGCCCTTGGCATCCATCTCGGGACCTGGTGGTAAGTGATGATGATGCCGAAGATGGAAGCGAGCTTACCAAGATTCCCCAACGCAATGGGGAACTGGCTAATCTTATCTACATGCCGTAACACATCAATGCTGTTATAATAGATATTTGGCGGCAAGACTTAGATAAGATCGTGGTAGCTAACCAGGAGGGCTCCGAAAACGCCCTACCACCAACAAACCGAGTTCTACAAAGTTAGACCCCGGCGGGAATCGACCTGATGTGAAGCAAGTAGACACCAGACCACGGAGGTGGTTAAAAATTTGGTATAATATTACCTGGCGTATTTCAAACTTCTTGGACAACAGATAGCGCTGGTAGCCACTATGAAATTATCCCTTCCTTGGTATCATATTACCTTTCAACTTCTTGGGCCACAGTTAGCGCTAGTAGCCAAAATGACATTTATCCCTTGGCAACTTAATGGAGAAAATGACTATTTTGTCTCCATGCCAGAATATAATACTGCAAACACTGATGTTTGGAAATAAGATTTAGTTATGTAAGATAGTGGCTGTACTCAAGTGAGCTTAAAGTATGCACTACTACTAACCAATTATTATCGCATAGAAATTAAATTATTATCGATGGCAAAATCAATAAATCCTTTGATGTGGCTTAACTACTGTAATCAGATAAAGCAGCCGGCAGCAACGGTTTATCGCAACTGGTGAAGCTTAAATACTATCTGCATAAATATCAATATATTCATCTAGTTTTAGACCGTATTTGTATGTATGTATGTATTACACATAAAGGATTTCCAGAACATACAGGGTTATTTTGGACCCCCCACCAATTGAGCATTCGTTCTTGGGGAAATTTGTTCAGAATTATAAATAGAAGCCACTGTGAAATTTTGGTGAGGCGTCCAAAAATAACCCTGCATAGAATATAAGATTATCGGTAAAAGATATCTCTTCTAGACAGCCATTCTTGGCTCCTTGAACTTTAGGAAGTTGGAAGTAGTCAGTTTACCAGCGCGATCGAAGCGACTACTCAAATCTAATAGAGCCAACGATATCTTCTGAGTTATACCGGATGATGATAAAATGTCTGGCAATATTTTAACTGTGGTTTCTACTCATTAAACTGGACAACTTTCCCCAAGAAAGTTATGGTCAAAAAGCAAAAAAAAACTGGAATTCCCATACAAAGTTCATCAAACAGCTGACGGATTTGTATGAAGAATCCAAATTTTTTTTTGCTTTTTGAGTATGAGTTTCTTGGGGAAAGTTGTTCAGTTTGATGAGTAGATGCGACAGTTAAAATATTGCCACACATTTTATAATCACCGGTATCTTATTTCTTTAAACAGAACGTACTACGTACCCTTCGTGGCGAATCAACTTCCGAATCCAGATCTGAAGTACTGGGCTACCTTTAACTATATCGTGAGCCAGGAACCTCGCAGCATCAGCGCCAGCCAAAACGTGGAAGGCCCGACCTTCCAACTCCTCAGTGTTGGTGAAGAGTCTAGTGGACTACCAGAAATGATCGCTTTGGAGTTCTCGACAGGCGGAGAAAAGTCTTTCAGGGGAGCCGTTTACATCATAGCTGAAGGCGTATCTGCGAACATATATTCAAGAATGCAGAATTTCAACATGTCCAATATAAAGACTGAACATTTGCTAGAGAAACTTATGGAGATGAAGGTTAAGCTGCTTGACACGAAAAAGGTAAGGTGGATACGGAAAATTTAACATTCTCTTTTATTAAGTTTCAGTAGGCATAAACTCATTTCGCAGAAAGAAAAAAAACTGCCCATGCGAAGTCACGCGAACACAGCCCTCTTATAATTTTCCAAACATAATCTAATTTAATCATTTATTTATTTTACAAAATTGCACACCGATACATACACATGATTACACATTTTATTAATAACTCTGTAAGAGTTTTCTTCCTACATACCATAGGTGATGAAGAGACAAGATGTGAAGGTTGTGTTCTAATCAGAACTACCTTCTTACTGAATAAATTTATCTTAAAACTAGGTGGTGCTACGTAGTTTCAGTTCGATTAATATATGTATATCGACAAAAAAAAAACGTTGAATGTCCGTTTGCACTTATCGAGGGATAAACTAAGTACATTTTGGAATAAGTACATTTGGAGTACATTTTAAAGATCATCACTAGATTTTATGTTTCAGGTCCACATAGATATCGTGATCAAAATCCAAGATAAAACCGTTTATGTCACACACATCGATCAAACGAGATTCGAAACTTTGAACGAAGCTGATTGTGAGTATATTAGCGAAACGAGTATTCTAGCAGAAAGGTTCTATAGATGTTAATTTGTTATCCACAATTGGTAAGCCCTTGGCATAATCTCACCTGGTGGTAAGTGATGATGATGCCGAAGATGGAAGCGGGCTTACCAAGATTCCCCAACGCAATGGGGAATTGGTTATCTTATCTCCACGCCGGAACACATCCATGCTATTAACATTGATATTTGGCGGCAAGACTTAGATAAGATACAAATAAAAATAAATTTATTGACGAAATAACATTCATGCATAAATATACCTGTTACATTGATCTCCACACTAGGCAAAGCCTGTATCGTGTAGGCCGAAATTAATGAAGTATAAATGTACAATATTTTACTTATTTTATTTATCTTATATTTAGGATACTTGTACTTATTGTCCTACGTGTGTGTCTCTCTCTCTCTGTGTGTGTGTGTGTGTGTGTGTGTGTGTGTGTATGTTATTGTAGTTATAATAGATGGTGGTAGCTAGCCAGGCGGGCTCCGAAAACCTCTTTCTGAAGTCTAACAATATTTTATTATTACATTACATGTCATTAGAGAATAAGAGAAACAATTAATTGGTACAGTTTTGTACACTTTTACGACTTCACCAGCCATTATAACTATTTCTTGTTCTTCTTACAGACATTAATTAATTTTCTTGCAGTAAAGAAATCCATAGAGGACTTCGTTCGTTTCGGTAGCCACATAAATCAGCAAATGGTTTTCTATCCTATACAAAGCGTAAAGGATTTTCCAACAGAAATCGGTGAGTGTTTTTATATTGCTTAAGATTGAGTGACGACTGTGTCACAAAACACAAAGATACAGAAGGTCCGCTCAATACGCTCACAAAAATCCTAAGCATATACATGCTTATAGACGTATACAGTCGTTCGAGGCAAGGTCACGTTCGCACAGAACGTGACCTTGCCTCGAACGACTGTATATTTCTATAAGCATGTATATGCTTACGATTTTAGTGGTTTGTATTGAGCAGACCTTCTGTGTCTATTTTGTGACTGTGTGGAGTGGCAGGGAGTGTCCATACTGTAAACGATTGTTAAAAAAGAATCAAGTAAAAAATACAGAAAGAATATTGAAAAAATTATCCGCTTTTCATATTTTTTTCAGTTTCTCATACTAAATCTGAATAGCGAATCAAGAATTTGTATGGGAAACTGAAAAAAAGTTGTAGATTCGATTTTCTCAATATTTTTCCTGTATTCTGTATTTGCTTCTGAGTAACCTTCTGATAGTTTACCTACTATTTGTCTACTTTCACTATACAACAGAACAAACTCGTCTAGATTTGATCACGTTTGTAATCAGTTAACCTACGCGATCGATGCAACCACGTAGCGCATAAGTAACTACAACTAGATAATAACTGTGACTTTAAATTAGTTCTTGATACGAAAGTGTGTGCAATGTGCATGCTCATGATACTTAACAAACACTTTTCCTAAGGAAACCATAGTCAAATTCCTGAGCACATGCGCATTGCACACCCTTTCGTATCAAGAACCAATTTAAAGTCACTCTATATGTTACGGACAGCGAGCCGGCCGCCTAGCGCTGCATCGCGCCACGCCCCCACGCATACCGCGCGCCCCGCGCGCCCCCCGCAAGCGCGCATCGTTATCATACCCGCCAATAGCGATACTGTGATTCTAGACATAAGTAGAGCATTTTGTTAATAAATTTGTATTGTGAACCCGACCGCCGAGCCTTTCACTTCTGAGAACACCTGAACACCCGAACGACCGAAAAATACAGTCCACTGATCCAGAACAATTCTGCCTGGTCCTTCAAGATCCGGATTAGAACGTGAATCCGCACCGTGGTATTTTCATCGTCCCGCTGCCCGACAACCGATTGCCGATCGCAATGGTTATCACCAGGAGCCAGAGTGACAGAGCCGAGCAGCGTGAACGCACCGAAGCCGAGCGACGTGAACTGGAACGGATCGCTGCAGAACGGCAGCGACGGCTGTCCCTGAACCCGCCAGCCTCGCCTGCCACCACGACGAACGTGCAGTCTGACCCGACCCCGCTCTCCGGGGGGGAGGGGCAACTGCCCTCCGCGACCTCCGGGACCGAGCTGCCGCCGATCGCTGCGACGGGCGCAGTTAAGAAAACACCACGCCCGAACCCTGCCGTCACCTGTGGCCGCCACTCACCGGCGCGCTCGGAGCGATCGAACACGAGCGTCGCCTCACGCCAGCGGCGCGCCAAACTCGCCGCCACCGAGAAGCTTCTTGAGATCGAGCGCAGGAAGCTTGATCTGGAGGCCGAGTTGGTGAAGGAGCGACTAGCCGCCGAGGTCGCTTCCATAGAAGACGAGCAGGAGGAACGCGAGAGCCTGCCTGAAGTCGGACACCCGCCGCACGACCACCGCGACAGGGTAACCGACTGGCTACGCGAGCAGCCGTTGGACCGACATGGAAAACACCACGTGGAGCCAGAAAACCAACACGTCGAGCCAGAAAAACACCACGTCGGGCCAGAAAACCACCACATCGGGACAGAAAAACACCACGTCGAACAAGAAATACACCACGTGGGAGCCATCGTGGAGCCAGTACGGGGGGAGCCGCCGTGTGACCGAGGGCGCCGCCGAGACTCACCGTCGCCGGCGAGACGGAGCAGCGACATCGAACAGTTGGCGCACGTGTTACAAAAAATAACACGTGCACGACCGCGCCACGCCCCAGAGCTGCCGACGTTCTCCGGCGCACCCAGCGAATGGCTGCCATTCAAGGCGGCTATGCGAGACTCTACCACCATGTTTGACTTGTCGTTAGGTGAGAACCTGCTACGCCTGCGGAGCTGCCTCAAGGGAGAAGCTCGCGATGCCGTGGCTGCGCTACTTCACACAGCCACGGACCCCGAGATCATCATGCGAACGCTGGAGCAGTGCTTCGGGCGTCCCGAAGTCATCATTGATCGCGCCTTCGAGGACCTGAGGAAGCTGCCGAAGCCGGGAACGTCGGCGACTGAACTCAACAGCTTCGCGATCAAGCTGCAGAACGTCGTCTGCGTGCTGCAGACCATCGACCGACGGGGCTACCTGCATAACCCTATGCTGGTACGCGAGGCGCTGGAGAAGCTGAGCCCACACATCAAGTCACGTTGGTGTGACTACGCCGACGAACATCAAGGTACCGCTGACCCCGAAATAGTAGTGCTGTCTCGCTTCCTCATGCGCAAGGCGGACCGGGCGTTGAGATACACTTACGCCCCGGCATCGAGCAACGTGCCTGCGACCGCGACGCGCGGACCGACGCCGCGACCCGCCGCTACCCAGATGGGTGGCAAGAAGAGGACGACCGCCGTCTACGCTACCTCCGAGACGACGGGAGAGCTGAGCGACCCGTGCCTGAGCTGCGGACAGGCGCACCCGCTACCGCGGTGCCCGTCCTACAAGGCGCTCTCCATCGACCAACGCTGGGACTTCGTGCGAGAGAAGGGGCTGTGCTTCAAGTGCATAGCGAGGCGCCACCGACGGAGCTTCTGCAAGGCGAAGCCGTGCGGCGTGAACCAGTGCCGCCGCCCGCATCACCCTACGCTGCACGAGGACGCGCAGCCAGCGTCAGCCGCACCGAGCACCGCGGCACGGACCGCGCCTCCGAGCAACAGCGAGGCAGTACTATCGGTGGCCACGCCCACTGCCACTAGCACACGATCTGTGCTACTCAAGGTATGCCCGGTAGTCATCTCTGGACCGCGAGGAGAGATGCAGACCTACGCCTTGCTGGATGAGGGCGCCACCGTGACACTCATCGACGAAGAGCTGGCGAGAACCGTCGGAGCGGAGGGACCCTCACAACCCCTGCACCTACATGGCGTCAACATGTCTCAGAGCGAGCGAGACAGCAAGATCGTCGCCATCGAGCTGCGGGGGAAGAACGAAGGTGTGCCGTTTCCAGTGCGGGCACGCACCGTGAGAGACCTCACACTTCATCGGCAGGAGATATCGAGCGCTCTGCTGCAACATGAACACCTGCGTGACCTGCTGAGCGACGAGGTATGCTATCCACTGGCACGCCCACAGATCCTGATCGGCACCGACCACTGGGAGATGATCGTGTCCCGTGAACTACGAGTCGGCGAGCCCGGTCAGCCCGCTGCATCGAGAACTCAGCTGGGCTGGGTGATCCACGGGACGATGCCACGCAGCCTGGTCAGCGGCTGCGAGAACGTGCTGCACACCTACGTGCCCGATCGGCACGACCAGCAGCTTCACGATCTGGTGGAGAAGCACTTCCGGATCGACTCGCTTGGCGTTTCACACAAGCCGCGAGTCAGCGACGAAGACCAACGAGCGACGCGCATCGTGGAGGGCACGCTGCGCAAGATCGACGCGGGCTACGAGGTCGGCCTGCCATGGCGACACGACCACGTGACCATGCCTCCGAGCTACGAGGCAGCAGCGCGGCGGCTACGGAAGATCGAGCAGAAGATGGACGCGTCACCTGAGTTCGCGAGGGAGTACACCGCTCAAGTAAACAACCTACTTGAGAAGGGCTACGCGACACCATGCGACGGCACCGAGCAAACGAGCAGCGTCTGCTGGTACCTGCCCCACTTCGCCGTGCAGAACCCGAACAAGCCCGGCAAGTGGCGGCTTGTCTTCGACGCGGCCGCCCGAAGCTGCGGAACGAGCCTGAACGAACAGCTGCTGGAAGGACCTGACCTGCTGCTCTCTCTCCAAGGCGTCGTGTTTCGCTTCAGAGAGAGACCGATCGCCGTGACCGCCGACATCCAGGAGATGTTCCTTCAAGTAAGGATCCGCCCAGCAGATCAGCCGGCGCAGCAGTTCCTGTGGAGGGGTGACGACCGAGCGAACCCGCCCCGCCGGTACAAGATGAGGAGCATGATCTTCGGTGCAGCCAGCTCTCCGTTCATGGCGCATGCTGTGCGGAACCACAACGCACAGCAGCACGCGCAGACACACCCGCGCGCTCTGGAGGCCATAACGGGGAGCCACTACATGGACGACCTGGTGGACAGCTACACCAGCGAAGAGGAAGCCCGCCGCACCATCGCCGAGATCAACGAGGTGCACGCCACGGCCGGCTTCACGCTGCGCAAGTGGAGCGCCAGTCACAACGACGTGCTTCGTGACATCCCGCAAGAGCTGCGGGCGACCACACCTTCCCAGCTGGGAACCGACCACGGGAGCAAGATCCTTGGGCTCCACTGGAACGCCGATCACGACGAGCTGGGCTTCGTCACCTCGATGTCCAGAGTCCCGGCCGAGGTGCGTGCGCAGTCCCGCGCGCCCACTAAGAGGGAGGCCCTAAGCGCGGTCATGTCCATCTATGACCCGCTGGGGCTACTGAGCCACTACACGATCCGGGCGAAGATCGTCCTGCAGAGCCTGTGGCGCCTACAGCTGCCATGGGACGAGCCGATACCTGCGGAGGAAGCCGAGCTCTTCGCGAACTGGCTGGAGCAGCTGGCGGACGTCGCACGCTTGCGACTGCGCCGCTGCTACGCGCTCGGGACCCACGACCGCATCGAGCTGCATGTCCTGTGCGATGCGAGCGAGCAGGCGTACGCGACTGCGGCCTACTGGAGGGTGACCCGCCGCGACGGGAGCATCGCCGTCACTCTGGTCGCCGGCAAAGCGAAGGTGGCACCGCGGCGCGCGCAGAGCATCCCGCGCCTCGAGCTTCAAGCGGCTGTCATCGGCGCGCGGCTGGCCGACACCATCAGGAAGGAGCACCGCGTCGAGATCGAGCGCGCTACCTTCTGGACCGACTCAGCGACCGTGGTCCACTGGGTGCGAAACGACGCGCGCCGATACACCCCCTTCGTCGCTCACCGCCTGGGGGAACTCGCCGAGCTCACCGACAAGAGCGAGTGGCGCTGGCTGCCCACCGAACACAACGTGGCAGACGACGCCACGAGACACAGCCGCGCGCCCATCGACGAGAACGAGCGCTGGTTCCAGGGCCCCAGCTTCCTCTACGAGCCTGAGGAAAGCTGGCCCGCCGAACGCGTGGCCGCCGAGGATCGAGAGGAGGTCCTGCACATCACCGAGCCTGCCGAACGAGACGCCGACTGGCTGCCCGAGCCCACACGCTTCTCGAAATACGAGACGCTGGTGCGGGCTACTGCACGCGCGCTGGCCTTCACCGACATCTGCCGTCGCCGAGCCACGCGCATGGAGCTGGACCACATCCTGCGAGCAGAACGAGAGCTCGTAAAGAGAGCACAGCGGGAGAGCTTCGCTGAGGAAGTGGAGCGACTGAACGCAGGTCGCCCCCTACCCCGATCGAGCCGTCTCTACAAGCTGGACCCGATGCTTGAGGACGGCATCCTACGAGTGCGAGGCCGCATTGGAGCTGCCGACGCGCCCGCTGACCTGAAGCGGCCGGTGATCCTGGACGGCCGCCACCACCTGACCAAGCTCATCGTGCTGCGAGAACACTGCGCAGCCGGTCACGCCAACAGGGAGCGCGTGACGAACGACCTACGACAGCGGTACTGGGTTGTCCACCTACGGCCCACAGTACGCGCCATCGAGCACCGGTGCGCCCTCTGCCGAGTGCGCAAAGCGAGACCGCAGCCACCTGCCACCGGAGACCTGCCGCGGGCCCGCCTGGACCCGTTCCACCGCCCGTTCACGAACTGCGGTGTGGACTACTTCGGGCCGATGACGGTGAAGGTGGGACGCCGCCGGGAGAAGAGGTGGGGAGCGCTCTTTACGTGCCTCACCATGCGAGCGGTACACATCGAGGTCGTCCCGTCCCTGTCGACTGACTCGGCACTGATGGCGCTGCGGAGGATGGCTGCGCGCAGAGGTTGGCCGAGCCTCATGTACTCGGACAACGCAACCAACTTCCGAGGGGCGGACCACGAGCTGAAGAAGGCCTACGCTGAGTGGCTGCCTCTCCTCCGCGACGAGGGGCTCAAGCACCGAATGGAGTGGCGCTACATACCTCCTGGGGCGCCGAACCAAGGCGGTGCCTGGGAGAGACTGGTGCGCTCAGTCAAAGCGGCACTACGAGCGACTCTACAAGAGAGGGTGCCGTCCGACGAGATGCTGCAGACAGTGCTCACGGAAGCCGAGCACACTGTCAACGCGCGCCCACTGACCCACGTGAGCGTGAACCCGCAAGACCCGGAGGCCCTCACCCCCAACCACTTCTTGTTGGGGTCATCAACGGGGCTGCCGACCACCGGCCCTTGCAACCCGGCCGACCGTCGAACGTGGAGAGCCAGCCAGGCGCTCGCCGATCACTTCTGGCAGCGATGGCTGCGCGAGTACCTGCCGACGCTGGTACCAAGAGGAGAGCCGACAAGCCACCGTCGAGCGCTGCGACGAGGCGACATCGTGGTCGTAGTGGATCCAGCACTGCCACGCAACGTCTGGCCTATGGGGAGCGTCGAACGAGTCTACGCTGGACCAGACGGCGGCGTACGAGTCGCCGACATCAGGACGAGGACCGGCACCTTCAGGCGTCCAGTCAGCAAGCTCGCCGTCCTGGTGGCCGCAGAAGAGGCTACGCAAGCTGCGCCGGGGGGAGGAACTGTTACGGACAGCGAGCCGGCCGCCTAGCGCTGCATCGCACCACGCCCCCACGCATACCGCGCGCCCCGCGCGCCCCCCGCAAGCGCGCATCGTTATCATACCCGCCAATAGCGATACTGTGATTCTAGACATAAGTAGAGCATTTTGTTAATAAATTTGTATTGTGAACCCGACCGCCGAGCCTTTCACTTCTGAGAACACCTGAACACCCGAACGACCGAAAAATACAGTCCACTGATCCAGAACACTATAGGTACTTATATTCTTACTAGCTTCCGCCCGCGACTTCGTCCGCGTGGACTTCAGAATTGAAAGAAAATGTTAAGATAGCGCCATCTAGTGACGAAGTGGAAATTTTGAGTTTTTAAGCATTCCTACGGGAATCCTTAAGTTTTCCAGGATTAAAAGTATCCTATGTGTTAGCCGAGTGCTTTGTCTATCTACCTACCAAATTTCATCCAAATCCGTTTAGTAGTTTCGGCGTGAAAGCTGAACAAACAAACAAACAAACAAACAAACTGACAAACAAACAAACAAACATCCATACTTTCGCATTTATAATATTAGTGAGAAGTGAGATGAGATGAGATAAACTTACAACTTTTTTTGTTACACCAGTTTTGTTTTTTGTTTTCAGGAACACCCATCCAGTTACAGACTAACATAGTGTCTTTCACTTCGATTAGAGGTAACTTAACAGCGCCATCTACTGATGACTTGACCTGGAGAAATGATCTGCATCTCAGGTTTGTATATCTTCAATTACTTTCATTTGGGATCCGTTTTAGGAAACAATACGGCCGCCACGGTCCGGTCCTACTTTTTTACAGCAGCTGAATCAGCAAAGACAAAACGCAGGAGATTATAATATTACGTACTCGAGTATCGTATAACGCATTTTTTTAAAATGTGCAGGTCGCTCTGTCAAACAATATGTGGGATTTGACACAAATTTAACGTTGTTCTATGTAAATTTTGACAGCCCGATTTACACAGTTAAAAAAATTGCGTAAGTTGTTTTTTTTTACTGAAGGTCCGCACAAAATAGGTCGGCGGTCCGGATCCGGACCGCGGTCTGCCATTTGGTGACCCCTGTTTTAGTAGATTAGGGTTCTTACTTATAGATTACAGGAAAACCTATAAGAAGTACATGGTCTTAAAATAAGATACTAAAACTATCACTATTGTTTAATTGCACAGAACCACAAAATAGACGCTGAAGGTCCGCCCAATAAAAACCACTAAAATCGTAAACATATACATGCTTATAGAAATATACAATCGTTCGAGGCTAGGTCACGCGGAAAAGTACCACACCAGTATCGTGACCTTGCCTACAACGACCGTATACGTCTATAAGCATGTATATGCTGAGGATTTTAGTGAGCGTATTGAGCGGACCTTCTGTATCTGTGTATTTTGTGACAGAACTCTCGGAACGCGAGTCAGATTCGCACTTGTTCGGTTTTTTGTGTGAGTTCTAGTTTATTCAATATTATTCACTCTTTTTTTACAATCAAACTATCATTCGTTTCAGATACCAAGGCACCTCAATGACTTCGCTGAACAGCTACGGTCCACTGCAGCCATCAGAGCACGTAGTGAGGGTCCAACAGACCCTAGTCCTGCATCTACCCATAAAGCTGGATGTTAGTTATTCGACTGGTAACTCTTTTGAGTGAGTATTTCTAAAAACTATTATGTAGTCCTTCTAAAACACCTGAAAAACAGTGATTTCTAGTTGTGAGACTGAACAACTTTCTATAGGGAAATTTTACTCAATTCGCAATCTACTTAGAAATTCATCATCATCAGCCGAAAGACGTCCACTGCTGGACAAAGGCTTCCCCCAAGGATTTTCACACCGACCGGTCCCGCGCTGCCCGCATCCAGCGGCTTCCCGCAACCTTCACCAGGTGAATCGGTCCACCGAGCGGGAGCCTGCCTACACTGCGTCTTCCGGTGCGCGGGCGCCACTCGAGAACTTTAAAGCCCCAACACCCATCTGCTCTACAAGCTATGTGTCCCGCCCACCGTCACTTCAGTTTAGCAATTCTGTGAGATATGTCGGTTACTTTAGTTTACCTACGTATCTCCTCATGTCTGATACGATTACGTAGGTAAACTCCAAGCATAGCGCGCTCCTTCGCCCTTTGGGTCGTCTGGTACTGAGAAATTATCATCCTGAAAAATCTTAATAAGGTACCTTCTAAAAACCAGAAATATTAATACTTTCAGACTGTTATGGACCAATCCCGAGCAAAGCGGGGGTGTAGCGATGCATTCACGTACTCAAATATCAGTTGATTCCAAGAAAGGAAAGAATACACACACTGTAGCTTCGAGGAAACGACTAAAGGTACTCATTTTACAGCATATTATACCGTGTTTAACTAAAAAAAGCAAAAAAGAAACAATCCTCTTAGGCGTTTGACATTTTAAAACGTCAACAGCGTTGATAATATATTTTTTCTTTTTGATATACCTAGATTGCTTTTAACGACGAAGACAAACGTGAGGAAATTTGCACATCAAGTGCTTAATGTGTGTGATGACCATGTTGAATACGTCCATAGCAAAGAAGTTATATATCGTAGGGGGGGAGTGGGGTGCATGTATCTGCGTCCATAGTAAAGAAGTTATAGGTATATCGTCGCTCCGGGGGGAGCGGGGTGCATATCTGTGGTCCATAGCTGTAAACCCGTGACTGCGAGTGACGCTAAGTGCAACACCGGGCAACTACCGTCTATCTGTTAAATTGTGCCACACGGATAAGAAGAAGAAGAAGCATTTTAAATGAGTTGTGCTATACGTTACGAGAAAGATAATAAATAACAGCATTTCTTTCAATTCTTTACAGAATGAAGATGAGGGCATTTATTTCGATTGTGAGCACCCGCTATCAATATCAGAAATATCGCAGCTGCTGACTCTACGAAACAATGAGTAAGTGTTGTCGCTAGATGTCACTAATAAAAGACTTAGAAATCTTACTATAGGGATGTGTCAGTCTTCTTCTGAACAGAAGCTATTTGGTCAAACACTTTAGTTTCATCAGGATTATCTTAATATCAATTACCTACGGTAACTTATGTTACTTGATTCAACATACAACGACATCTAGTGGTGATTTCTGATATGTCACATTAAATTATCAGTAAGTTTAGGATTCAGTAATATTTTAATGACATTTAAACTCAGACTTCATAAGTATCCATCCATTATACAGTTTGAAAAAAAAAACATTTTAAAGCGAAAAACCTAATATAGATAATGCCATCTAGTTTAAATCAACCTGAAACTATCAGTACCTGGCACCATTTCGTTTTTAAACGATATTTTATACACAATACTCAACTTGAAGGATAGCAATCTTATTCTGAATAGAATATACATTATACAGGATGTTAAAAAAGTACGTTTGGATTTTTGCAACATTTTTTCGTGTATTTAATACTTGATCCGAGTAACCTCTTAAAATTTCAAACGCACCTGTATTTATACTCAAAGCTTCAAATTTCAGTATTCTGTCATCACTTCGACCGTCAGAGTTCATTCTGAACAGCATCAGACTAATAACTTCGCCCACTTTTGGCACTTGCGGTTTCATCCTTCCCCCAAAACAGCTTGGCTCTGGGAACAAGTTAAAACTGGAGGTTCGTCTCGATGAATTCGCGGTGCTCGAACAACAACACTTTAGCGAAAGGGTTCGGATGAAACTGTCATATTTGCTGAGCTATTACAGGTAATTTTACATCATCTTCTTCTCTAATCGTTTCTTTGTCAGCATCGTCAGCCGAAACATTTGCTCGGGGGAGGACTTTGTCTATTACTGAACAAACCTCTTTCGCAAGGATTTCCACGACAACTAGTCTTGCGCTGTTCGCATTCAGTGGCTACCTGCGACCTTCACCAGGTCACCAGAACGGCCGGGCGTCTGTTCTACGAGTTATGTGATATGTATTATTTCTTCAATCTCTTCGTTATTTTGGACTGACTCAGTGCTGAGCGGTTAACGTTCTGACTCCAGATCGAGGGTATACACTGTTAGGGCTCCTTATACCTAAAAGTTTAACCACGGCTTCTACTCGTGAAACTGAACAACTTTCCCTAACGAAAATGTTTGGAATCTTCACACTAATTGAGTAACTGATCCGCCTTTTTAGGGTTCCGTAGCCAAATGGCAATGAACGGAACCCTTATGGATTCGTCATGTCTGTCTGTCTGTCCGTCCGTATGTCACAGCCACTTTTTTCTGAAACTATAAGAACTATACTGTTGAAACTTGCTAAGTAGATGTATTCTGTGAACCGCATTAAGATTTTCACACAAAAGTAGAAAAAAAAACAATAAATTTTGGGGGTTCCCCATACTTAGAACTGAAACTCAAAAATGTTTTTTTCATCAAACCTATACGTGTGGGGTATCTAAGGATAGGTCTTCAAAAATGATATTGAGGTTTCTAATATCATTTTTTTCTAAACCGAATACTTAGTTTGCGCGAGAGACACTTCCAAAGTGGTAAATTGTGTGTGTGTGTGTGTGTGTGTCCCCGTAACTTCTAAAATAAGAGAATGATAAAACTAGAAAAAATATATAATGTACATTACCATGCAAACTTCCACCGAAAATTGATTTGAACGAGATCTAGTAGTAAGTAGTTTTTTTTAATACGTCATAAATCGTAAACCGCAAATTACCTTTCATTCAATCAACTCAAATATAAAAAATATAGAGTTCAAGACATGTGTGATTATGAATTTATACGGAACCCTCGGTGCGCGAGTCCGACTCGCACTTGGCCGGTTTTTTTATATCTAAGTATCTAAGTATGAGACGACCAAAAATTTTGCGATTTGAGTACAGGTATAGGTATTATTATTATTATATAATTATTAGGGATAGTTCCTATATTGGGGATAGTTCTTCAGTTTCTGGAGAAGAAGCAACTGTACACTTATCTGATGTTTTAGAAGGACCGTGTACTATAACATCTGATTTATTTAAGTGTTATTTTGTGTGCAGTAAAGAATATTTATATAACTTTATTGCCTTTTAGAGAACAAAACCAGACAGTGGTTGATACATTCCTAACTTTTAAGGGATCAACAGCTATTGAAAGTGATGGACACGACAATAATTTTGCAACAGACTTACAGCTGGAAAGACCTAAATCAGACGGGAAGAATTGGACTGTGAGTTTTATCATCATCATTATCATGATCTTCAGCCGAAAGATCCCAACTAGCAAAGTAGTCTCAAAACGCGCACCTTATAGGAGTAATACACTTACAAAGCTCCTATAACAGTTTTTAAACATGCCATCGCTCCTATAAAAGTAATAGATAAGCCAGAATAGACTCAAAAACGTTTTGTCTCATTGCTTAGCCTTATATGCGCTTTTAGGATAATTTTATAAAACTGTTGTAAGTAAAGGTGTCCTATAATAGCATGTTGTAAAACTGTTATCCTATATCCACATTTTATAAGTTCGTTTGGTTTCATAATAGGCTTACTCATGCTACTGCAAGTATGTTAGTTTTATATTAACATAACGTAAGAGTACTATAATAATGTGCATTTTTAATCTTATTCAAGACATTTGTAGGATGAACAGCAATAAGTAAGACAGATATATGAGCGATATAGGATGAGCATACTTACAAGAGAATAAAGCGGGATAATTTTAAGTGTGTTTTACTTGTATTCATCTTGGGAATACAATAAAAGGACAAGGTTAAAATACTAGCTTTCCACCGCGGCTCCGCCCGCGTTAACATCGTTTATGGTGCTTGGCGCGCGAATTATTTATGAAAGCGTTCCAAATTAGTTTCGTTAGAGTAATTTTTACTCTGACAACAGGATAGCCTATTATATTTTGTGTAAGTGTGAAAGGGACAAACTCTTGTCAGGTGAATCTTAACTTGGTTATGGAACGACTTCCAAGTAACACCGCGGTAGGTTAACCCACGGGTAAGGTGAGTATATATAGAAAGCTTAACAACAATTTCTGAATTAATGACTTCAAAAATACAGAAACACGTGTATTTATAATAATTTTAACGGATGAACATTTATTCCAATTTACAAGTAAATCGACCAATGAAAAAAGCTAGCTCTATACCAACTATCGTATATTGCTACATTTCAACAAATCCCTATTTTAATTCCTTGGGGGTTGAACTTTCAAAAATCACCCTTAGTGGTTGTTAATATCAGAAAAAGTATTTTAAATATAAATATGATATTTTTGTATTCCTAACTTTTCCTAGTTCTTCATACTAACTTTTGTCCCCTATATTTATTTTATTACGTATATAATATTTTATTTTCGCAATAAAATAAAGCCTATTTGCTCCAAAGTACCATCTATCTCCATACCAAAACTCATCAAAATTAGTTGCGTGGGTGTGAAAACGTAACAGACCGACAGACTTTCGTATTTGATTATATTTTTAACATGGCGCTAATATTTGTAACATGGCGCTTGCGCTAGTCTTTTTGATCGCTGATATAAGACAAAATGGTTTTACAATAGTTTGACAAAGCACTTGCGAAATGCTGATTTTTAAAAATGGCGGCGTCAGTACTGTTTTAGGTAATAAATAATAAAACATCAATACTTTATACTCATATTTAGTAAGGCGCATCAAAATTTTAGCTATATATGGGGTTCAATTTACAGTAAATAAAAATTCCCCATACAAATTTTTATTATAATCACTATAAACAGACATTTACGTGACTAATGAATAATACGACATAAAACTTATCTTATTTTCATATTGTTTTCCACTTTATGTGCACAACACACGCAGTATTATTTTAGCTTTATGCGGGATACATTTAAGACCCATGTAGTAATATCCGTGTAGATATGAGTGTGGTAATAAAGAAATAATCCAACACTTACAGTTTAAGGTCCGGTTTATTATTATCCGTTTACACAGAAATCACATGAAGTTCAGAAGGAGAAACAGGAAAATAGAAGCACAGATTCACAGCACAGTATAGTCACAAGAATAGTTAAGAATTTAGATAGATTTAGAACAGAAAAGCGAAGAGAAATAACAAGCGTAAGCAGAACAATAGTTAGGTAATTTAGCGGTAAGCAATCGTGCGTCTAGCGTCGTGAGTAGATCTCGACTGGCGCGGGGCGCGGGCGCGCGGATGCGCCGGAGCAGGCCGCCGGCCGGTAAGCCAGGCAACTACGTCACACGTTGAACAATGGGACGGGTTTTAAAGTGCGCGTCTCCATTGTATAATTTCGAGTCCAACAAACAAATCAACTCAACGAGCTGGTAAATATGTAAAGTGTGATTGTTGGTAAGAATGTAAATATATAGGTTTGGTATGTAGTATAGAAGTATGTATAGTGTAAATGTTAGTATGAATGTTGTAGTATAAATGCTAGTCAAATATGTAGGGATAATAAAGTGTACCTTACACCTTCATATAAAAGACATCAACGCGAGCGTCGAACGCTACGCTGAAAGTGTACCCTACATCACCCCCTTCCAGAGCTCGTCTTACGAGCGAAAAAAATTTGTAAATTTAACGCGTCTACCAGAACGAGTAATATACTCTCTGTTATTGCATATCGGTAGGGAATCCTCTTCTTTAGGGTCAGTCAATATATAGGCAGGTTTAAGTCTGTCTATTGATACTGTGATCTCTTTACCTTTCACCAAGAGCTTGAAATATTTATCTGCCCTTGCTATAATCTTATAGGGGCCCGAATACGCAGGCTGAAGTGCACCACGCAGCGCATCTTCCCTTAGGAACACATGACCACAAGTAGCGAGATCCTTGAAAATGAATACTTTTTCTTTGGCGTGACGCGATGCGGGCACTGGCCGTAATTTATCAGCTAAGTTATGAAGGCGGGCGGTGAATTCGGTGATATCCGTGGGCTTAGCGTCACTGGCCTCAAAAAATTCACCGGGCAACCTTAACGGCTCGCCATATACCAACTCTGCTGAGGAAGCCTGTAGTTCTTCTTTATAAGAACTGCGTATGCCCAACAACACCAAGGGTAAGGACTCAGTCCATCGGTCGTTCCCATGGCACATAATGGAAGCTTTAAGTTGCCTGTGAAAGCGTTCCACTAGTCCATTACAGGCAGGATGGTATGCTGTGGTCTTTTTATGCTGGAATCCGGCAATTTTGGACAAACATTGAAACAGTGCCGACTCAAATTGACGGCCACGGTCTGTTACTATGTTTGTCGGGCAACCGAATCGACAAATCCAAGTAGCCAGTAATGCTTTGGCAACGGTCTCCGCTGTGATATCCACAATCGGTACAGCTTCCGGCCACCTGGTAAAGCGATCAACAGCAGTAAGGCAGTAACGAAATCCTTGTGACAGGGGAAGAGGTCCAACTAGGTCGATATGGATTTCTTTAAAGCGTGCTCGAGGTAAGTTGTAATTTCCTAGAGGAGCAGAAACGTGACGTGTGACCTTGGTCCGTTGACAAGCAAGGCAATTGCGTGCCCAGTTCCTGCAGTCTTTCCTAACACCAGGCCAGACAAAACGTTCTGCTACTAACTTGGCAGAAGCATTGGAACCAGGGTGGCTCAATGAGTGCAAGCTGTCAAATACTTTTCGACGGAAAAATTTAGTCACGAAAGGCCTGGGAGTCGATGTACTTACATCACAGTACAAAGAGATTCGACTCTCAGGTAACGTCACTTTTTCTAGACGAAGAGATGAGCCTTCTTGTAGGAGATTTGCCAGTTCGGTATCCGAGGCTTGACTTTTCGATAAAGTTTCAAGACACACAGGAGCCTCCAATTCTTCGACACGCGACAGGGCATCGGCAACAACATTGTCTTGGCCAGATATATGTCGGATATCCGTCGTGAATTGGGATATAAAGTCGAGGTGTCTATACTGACGGGGCGAACAGTTGTTTTTCCTTTCATGGAACGCGAAACAGATCGGTTTATGGTCAGTATAGACTATGAAGTATCTTGCCTCGAGCATGTGTCTGAAATATTTGATTGCCTCGTAAATGGCAAGTAACTCCCTATCATAAGGAGAATACTTTTCCTGAGCAGGAGTCAACTTCCTGGAAAAGAAGGCAAGGGGTTTCCAGTCTCCGTCTAGAAATTGTTGCACCACGGCGCCTATCGCCTTGTCAGAGGCATCCGTAACAAGTGCTAGTTTAGCCTGACAATCTGGATGGGCTAACAATGCAGCATTTGAAAGGCTGGCCTTACAATCGTCAAAGGCCTTCAGAGCATCGCCTGTCAAGACAACAGGATGAGACCCTTTGACCGAACCTGTTAACAAGGTATTCAGTGGTTTTTGAATTTGGGCAGCTTGGGGCAAGAATCGCCTGTAAAAGTTAATCATGCCCAAAAACCTTCTGAGTTGGCGCACATTAGTAGGCACGGGAAAATTTTGGATGGCCTGAACTTTGGTATCAAGTGGTTTGGTGCCGCTTTCAGAGATACTGTACCCCAAAAAGGTTACCTCTTGTGCACCGAAAACACACTTGGATGTGTTAATTAACATGCCATAATCCCGCAGTTTACTGAACACGATGCGGAGATGCTTCTCATGTTCTGCTTCGTTTCTGGAGTAGATTAAAAAATCATCCAAATAACAGAAGCAAAAGTCCAAACCTCTAGTCATTTCATCTACGAACCTTTGGAATGTTTGACCTGCGTTCCTCAGACCAAAGGTCATAAAAGGAAATTCAAACAATCCAAAGGGCGTAGTAATGGCAGTTTTGGGAATGTCCTCCGGGTTGACAGGTATCTGATTATAGGCTTTCACAAGATCAAGGGTGCTAAAAATCTTGCAACCCGCTATATTGTGTGCAAAATCATGGATGTGCCTAATCGGATACCTGTCAGGCACGGTACGGGCATTCAACATCCTGTAATCCCCGCAAGGACGCCAGCCATTATCTTTTTTAGGGGCAAGATGCAATGGAGACGACCAAGCACTCTCAGAAGGCCTAGCTGTGCCATTATTGAGCATAGACTGAAATTCCTGCTTTGCTATCTTCAGTTTGTCAGGAGCTAATCGACGAGGAGCGCAAGAGACGGGGGGACCAGGTGTCGTACGGATGTGATGTACTGTGTTATGAGGTATGGTGCGATGAGTACCAGCTGGTCTTGTCAATTCTGGAAAATCATCAAGAATTTTATGAAACCTAGTGTCACCAGTCAAGACCTTTACAGAATAAATTTTGTTAGAAGCATCAGCGAGAGAAGCTGCAGCTGATATAGTAGTGCTACTATCGATAAGCCGCTGATTGCGACAGTCTACCACAATATTATAATGGGTGAGAAAATCTACGCCTATAATTGCCTTATTAACATCGGCTACAACAAATCGCCATGGAAATGAACGACGTAAACCGAAATCAAGGTCAAAGTTTATATAACCGTAGGTGGAAATTACTGAACCATTAGCAGCACTAAGTTCATAGTTGGTCTTGGCTCGACGGTCTCGCAGCAATGAACGGGGGAAAACGCAGAGGTCACTTCCGGTGTCGACCAAGAATTGCGTTCTCGATGTTCGGTCGGTGACAAATAGGCGACCAGTGGAGTTGGGACAGTCTTCAGCCGCCATTATCGACTGCCCTTGGCGTTTCCCGCCTTGTTGTAGTCGCAGGGCTTAATGCATCTACTCGCTTTGTCTCCATATTTCCCATGATACCAACATAGCGGAAATTTTCTGTAGTTAGACAGGGATCTGGATGAAGAACGGTGGCGCTGATGACCTGACTTCCTCTGCCGGGAACGTGACTGTCTGTTACCTCCGTTCATGTTGAAGGTTTGGAACTGTCTTCTCAGCTCAGCTACTTCCTTCACCAAATCAGTAACCACAGAAGATTGGGTAGCCATCGAAGCGACTTGAGGCGTGGGTGGAGCGATGTCATGCACTCTGTCCGCCAGATCCGCTAAAACGTCCAGGGAAGCTGTTGGGTGACCTGCCAGAACTGTCTGGATGTTATTTGGCAGGCGGCTGATCCATAAAGTACTCAAGAAATCGTCACGTACTTGATCACCAGCAAGGCTCTGAAGATGACGCAAAAATTGGGAGGGTTTTCTATCTCCTAACTCTTCATGCATCAGTAACTGCTTTAGTTTCGTCTCTTTTGATGCAGAGAGTCGCTTGATAAGCTCCGTTTTCAATTTCTCGTATTTGTTCTGTGCTGGTGGATTAATGATAATATCCTTAATCGCCACTGAATACTGGTTGTCGAGCTGACCAATTACATAATTAAATTTGGTAGCATCATTACTGATTCCAGAAATCGCAAACTGTCCTTCTATCTGAGCGAACCATATCTCCGGCTCTTCCGGCCAGAACGGTGGAACTCGGACTCCGACTTTGAAAATCTCGGATGTCGGTGTCGTGGAAACGCGCGCTTCTTTAGCGGGGTTTTGTCCGGTGGTAGGTATCTCAACATTATTTTCCTTGCTCATGATGTTCAAATGGGGTCACCAGTGTAGTAATATCCGTGTAGATATGAGTGTGGTAATAAAGAAATAATCCAACACTTACAGTTTAAGGTCCGGTTTATTATTATCCGTTTACACAGAAATCACATGAAGTTCAGAAGGAGAAACAGGAAAATAGAAGCACAGATTCACAGCACAGTATAGTCACAAGAATAGTTAAGAATTTAGATAGATTTAGAACAGAAAAGCGAAGAGAAATAACAAGCGTAAGCAGAACAATAGTTAGGTAATTTAGCGGTAAGCAATCGTGCGTCTAGCGTCGTGAGTAGATCTCGACTGGCGCGGGGCGCGGGCGCGCGGATGCGCCGGAGCAGGCCGCCGGCCGGTAAGCCAGGCAACTACGTCACACGTTGAACAATGGGACGGGTTTTAAAGTGCGCGTCTCCATTGTATAATTTCGAGTCCAACAAACAAATCAACTCAACGAGCTGGTAAATATGTAAAGTGTGATTGTTGGTAAGAATGTAAATATATAGGTTTGGTATGTAGTATAGAAGTATGTATAGTGTAAATGTTAGTATGAATGTTGTAGTATAAATGCTAGTCAAATATGTAGGGATAATAAAGTGTACCTTACACCTTCATATAAAAGACATCAACGCGAGCGTCGAACGCTACGCTGAAAGTGTACCCTACACCCACAAAAGCATTACTAAGCGCATAGTAAGCACGTTTGATCTTAACTAAAACCATAATAAGATCATTTAGAGTTAGAATCTTCTTACGTATGATCAATTTAAGCCTATACAGGCTTATAAGTTACTTACGTATGACCAATAAAAGCCTATTTACGCTTTTAAGTTACTTTGGGATAATTACTATCAGTATGAACGGCATTCAGTAAGACTGATATAGATTGGATTTAAAACTAAACGCTCTTATAAGGAGTGCCCAAACCCAGGCTTATAAGAGGATATAGGAGTGAAATAAGAGTAAAAAATAGTAGTCCTGAGATAATTATAGGACTACATTTTGCTAGTTGGGATGTCCACTGCTGGACAAAAACCTCCCCAAGGATTTCCGCACCGATTTCTTTCTTTCTTTCTTTCTTTCTTTCTTTCTTTCTTTCTTTCTCTCTCTCTCTCTCTCTCTCTCTCTCTCTTTATTTCTTTATTTCTTTCTTTAATTGTATCGTTAATTATCAAGAAAATTATCACGTTTGAACCCTGTTTTTCAGTTCTGCCTCAAAGAACACCACAACGTAAGCGCCCCTGCAGTGGACTACGCTTCTACCCCGGCCTCGCTTGACGGCTCTGTGTCTGTCACTTTCTCCAACAGGAACGGATACTCCTGCACATCATCAGTAGAAGGCAGTGGAAGCTTGAAGATAGGCTTCCGGAGCGAGCCACAGGGAATAAAGAAAAGATCATGGCAGTTCAAAGTCAGTGGAAAAAATGTGAGTTTAAGCTTTCCTACAAATACCTGCATTTAAAAAAATATAGGAAAAGATTGTTGAATTTATAAAACTAGAATAATGATAGGAGCAAAAAGTGGCCAAGTCAGTGTCGAGCCATTAGCAAAACATCGGTCCGTATAGAAATTATAAAGATATACGATTTAATAAAATATATTAAGAAAATACTTATAATAATAATAATAATAATAATAAGCCTTTTATTTGCCAAACTTATTCGCTATCTAAAAAAGTAACATGCTTTCATAAATGAATAGTTTATACATACTTATTTTCTTATTTCTAATTTAAATACTAATAAAAACTATGAATTTTTTTTTTTAATTTAATTTAGTTTGGATACCCATAACTGGGCGAAGGCCTCCTCCATGTCTGACCAGGCTCGCCGGTCTCTCGCCAGTCTGGTCCAGTTGCTGCCTGCTACTTGCATGATGTCATCGCACCATCGTTTCCTCTGCCTGCCACGAGCTCTTTTTGCCTCTCTAGGATACCAGTGTAGGATACTCTCACTCCAGCGACCATCGGTTATTCTCGCGATATGTCCTGCCCATTTCCACTTAAGCTTGCACACAGTCTGAATGATATCTATTACTTTAGTCTTCTCTCTTATATCTTCGCATCTTACTCTATCCTTTAATTTTATGCCTAGCATTGATCTCTCTACTGACCTTTGAAATGTCCTCAATTTTTTTGCTAGTTCTATAGTAAGAGACCAGCATTGGCACCCATAGATAACTGTAGGTAGTATAGTATTGTCCATTAATTTCTTTTTTAGATTGATAGGTATATTGCTTTTGAAGACCTCCTTTTTCGACCAGTACTTTTTCCAGGCATTTGCGATTCTTCTATCAATTTCTTTATTTATAGCGCATTCAAATGATACATTGTGGCCAAGGTATATGTAGTCTTTCACATACTCTACATTTGCGTTTTTTATCATCATAGGTATTTCCTCTCCATTTGTCATAATTTTGGTTTTTGTAAAGTTCATGCGAAGGCCCGCCTGATTGCTCTCTGTGTCTAGCGTTTCTAGCATTATCCGCATGTTTTCATGGTGTTCAGACATAATGACAATATCGTCTGCGAATCGCAAATGAGACAGTGATTTTCCGTTAATATTTATCCCATATCTTTGCCAGTCGAGCTTTCTAAATATAGACTCTAGGAGTGCTGTGAAAAGTTTTGGGGAGAGGGGGTCTCCTTGTTTAACTCCTCTTTTTATTTGTATTGAGCTTCCAATTCTTTCCAGTTTTATTTCTGCATTTGCGTTCTTGTATATTTTTTTAATTAAGTTGATATATTTTCTATGTATGCCTTGCTCTTCCAAACTTTTCCACAGGTATGAGTGAGAGATAGAGTCGAACGCTTTCGTGTAGTCTATAAACGCTATATAGAGAGTTTTTCTGTATTCGTTGTATTTTTCCAATATTTGAGTTACTGTAAATATATGATCTATGGTGGAGTACCCTTTTCTGAATCCAGCTTGCTCGCAAGGTTGTTGTTCGTCTAAGCACTGTGTTATTCGGCGGAGAATAATGGAGGAAAAAATCTTATACAGAACCGGTAGTAGACTGATAGGTCGGTAGTTATCTATAAGTTTTGGATCTCCCTTTTTATAGAGCAATGTTATAAGAGATTTCTCCCATTCTTCCGGTATTATTTCTTTCTCTATTATCATGTTAAATAGTTTTGTTAGATGTTCTGTAATCGGTTCTATCATGGCTATTATTATGTCGTTGGTTATTTTGTCTGCTCCTGGACTCTTATCCTTTTTTAATCGGGAAATTGCGAATGTTGTTTCTTCTGGTAAAATGATTGGAATATTTTCAGTGCTTTGGAAAGTCATGATTTCGTTCTCTCCTTCATTAGAGTATAGTTGCCTATAGAATTCTGTAGCTCTTTCTATTATATTTTGTCTACTTGTAGCCTCTTTCCCATTCGTTTTTCTTAAACTCTGTATCCATTCTTTGTGACTATCAAAATTTTTGTATGTTCTTTTTGTAGAGCTTCTTATTTCTAGTTCTTTTTCTAATGCTTGTATTTTTTCCTTTTTTTTGTGTTCTTTTATTTTCCTGCTAATTTTTTTATGAAGTTTCTTTAATCTTTTCCTTTGTTCTTTTGTTCTTTTTGTGTAGAAAATACTTAGCCCCAATTAAATACGACAAAGCTAAAGGTTTAGTCGCTCCATGTTCTAATATATAAAAAAAACACCTTGTATATATATGCAACGTATATATTTTTTATAGCTTTGCTAATTACCCTTCAACTACCTACTACTATTTATTAAATAATCTTTTGTCGTAAATAATAAATAATCAGTTCAAATATTAATTTCAGATACCACGTTTGCCGTTGGAGAAACTAGATATGTTTGGACAGACATCTTTAGTGAAATTTTTGAAAGAAAACATTAGAAACTTCGAGGGCGATTCGGAAAGCATAAACTATTTGGAGCTTGAGGTAGTTATATTAATTAATAATCCCTATCAACCTCACTACTGGGGCACGCGTCTCTTTCCACACCTTAAGAACGTGTAATGATTCTGAGGATATTATTATTAAATTATTATCTCATCTCACTTCTCATCTCATCTCACTTATAATATTATAAATGCCAAAGTATGGATATTTGTTTGTCAGTTTGTTTGTTTATTCCACTTTCACGCCGAAACTACTGAACGGATTTGGATGAAATTTGGTAGGTAGATAGACATAGCACTCGGCTAACACATAGGATACTTTTTATCCCGGAAAACTTAAGGGTTCCCGTAGGAATGCTTAAAAACTCAAAATTTCCACTTCGTCACTAGATGGCGCTATCTTGATATTATCTTTCTTTTTGGACACAATTCTGAAGTCCACACGGACGAAGTCACGGGCGGAAGTTAGTTATGAATAAATGAATGAATGAAAACACTTTATTGCACAACAAAACAGGAAAATAAAAAAATAAACATTTAAAAAAAAGTTAATGAATTATGAATTATGATAGTGGCCAACACCAGTCTTCCCTCATAAGGAAGATGACGGCTAAGTATACGGAAACTACATATACTTAGCCGCCTTCTTTCTTATCAGGGCACCAGTGTCAGAAGTTTTCAAGCTTTCGACATAGACTGCCTTGTATTGAAGCAAGCAAATGGTGGGGATTAATGTAACTGAGACAAACTCATCCAGGTTACGACCGAGTCTGTAGTTAAGTTACGCAAAATATCGCTATTTTACGTTTGAAACCTATGTATGTGGATTTATGTGTATGTGTGTTTATATCTCAAACGAGTGTTACTTATGATTTAAAAGGAAATGCGTTTTTTACTTGAAATCAGGCTTCAATTCGATGGCCATTAGTTATGATTTCTGAAAATCTGTTTAGCGGTTTTCGAGTTAGTCAAATATAGGTTATTTATTACAGTAACACATAATACGTCTACTTTGCCTTCCTTCAAAAATAAATTGAAGAAGTGGCTTACCGAGCAGGCATTCTATAGCTTTGACGAATTTTTAAAATTAAAAGTTATTTAATTTTTATTTAATTTATTTAAAATTATACAACTATATAATTTATTTTATATTATTCTATTAGTTAAATAATGACTTGTAATTAACAATTAACAATAAATAATATATATGTCTATGTCTACTAATAAAATAACAATAGGAAATGAGACATAATGGGTGTTTTTATTGCGAGGTAACAATTTCTTCCTGGCAACCTTTGGGTAAAGAAACAATAGTATAAGGTAGGGGTAGCAATAAGATTTAATATCAGGGGTGGCAAATTTTTTTGTTACTGTATTTGTTTTTTTTTTTTAAATAGGAAACAAGCGAAGCAACATCCGTTTCACTGAACGACAAAAAGGAGATAATCGAGTTGAAGACTGAGAATCTGGAATGGTTCCCCCACACTTGGACCACTTCACGGCTAATGAAGAAACTTGGTCTATATCGTAAGTGGACTTTAATACTAGTGGCGTGATGTTATCTGATCTTCTGACTCTAAATATTTTAGTGACGCCATCTGGTGACGCCAAATGTTGGTTTTTAGTTTTTTTTTTTTATAATCTCGCATTCCAATTTCCCACCCTGTTCTGTGCACCTCTTTGCCTGCGCTTGCGCGCCTCTCGCTGCGCGCGGATGAACCAGAAAGATGAAGATGGCCGATCGTGTTACGTTGCAATTTCGATCGCTGTCCCTTTATTACCGCAAATAATCCATATTCCGCTTTCGATATATCTAATAAATGCGCTAACGTCGTTTTGAACCCTCGTGAGTGTGGCGAAAGAAGAAAGGAGCTCCTTCTGGACTGTGCCTGTTCTGGATTACAGTGCGCGTTCTAGAAGCTTCAGCAGCCATTGAGGTTGGTGCACATCCTTTCCTTTACCTCTATTTTCGCAAGATTGATTTTATGGTAATTAAGAATCTAGTCTTTGCGACCAATTTCCAAAAACAAAGAAAGCGGCGTTACCACCATCCGTTGTGCTTTGCAACATTTTTTCTTTCTTTTTTCTTTCTTTGCCACAACCTACATTCCTAAAAAGCGCTATTGAAATATTTTCGGACAAAAGTATATTATATGATATCATCGTATTATGATCGCGTCATCATCGATAAATCGCTTACAGGTGATCCGCCTGTTCGTTTGCCACCTATGTCATAAAAACACTCGATATGGGAATAGCCTTGCAAAAAAACCCATTGAAGAATCATGAATAAGCGCGTTATGTTTCGTCGTCTCTATTGCTGGTGTACGGGCCTCTCCTTTTAACCCTACTAACGCCAGAGACAATTTATTGATAATATCCAGAATACAATAAATCACTTTGAAATTTTGACAACATAATCACGCTTTGATAAGCAGTCATAAGAAGAGGATATAATAAGGAGGAAGACAACTTTGTTTTCCAAGTTCCAGCAGCAAACCATCACGTGGAGTGTCTTTAAGTGCCCATCACCCTTAGAGCCGCGACCTTCACTTGACATTGGCGTTTCGTAATTTTTTTGTTGAAGTTTCTCCCAAATACTCGCTTAAGGCTGACTACGATCTTTTGGCGTGTGGATAACATTGAAAGGGGGGCGCTTTTGTCGCAAATCTGACATGTATTTCATACAGTGTGATTTTTCAAGTTGGCGGCGTTAGTTCCGGCTTTTGATCACACCCCAAAAGATCATAGTCAGACAGGACCTACTCATATTTTTTTCACTTGACATTGGCAAAATTACTCTTCATAGATGTGGAATGCCTTTGCCTATGCGATGGGCTGACGCGCTTAAAGAAGTCACCGGGATGACACTGCAGGCCAACATTCACAGTGCTCAAGACCGAGCGGCCTGGAGAGCTGTGGTGGCACGTGCGACCCACGATAGTCACTTCCCTCAGACATGAATATACGACAAAGAAGATAAAGACGTGGAATGCCAAATAGAAAAGAAGAAGAATCTCATTTTGTGTTCTTTTCTTTTTCAGATGAATGTCACATAAGCGATAAAGAAGTGCACACATTTTCAGGAGATATAATACAGTTATTACCGCATCAAGAGACTTTAGCAGTCGGGGAGTGCACGACAAACCCACGGTAAGGGCTTATTTATTATCATCATCATCAGCCAATAGAAATGAAAGCACATAGACCATAGTCCATCAAATGTTGCAAAATGGTAAAAGATCATCACTAACATCAGTCAAAAGACATGCACTGCTTGAAAAACGACGACCGGTCTTGCGCTGCTCGCATCCAGCGACTTCCCGCGACCTTCACCAGGTTATCGGTCCACCGAGTAGTAGGCCTGCCTACGCTATGTCTTCCTAATTTAAATTCGATTTTTAGCGCATGAATTCACCATCTTCCTGTAAGTCTGACTAGATAGTCAAACTGGTGGGGGGCTTCTAACACGACGTCTTCCGGTGCGCGGGTGCCACTTGAGAAGCTTGCTTCCCCAACGGTTATCAGTTCTGCAAGCTATATGACTTACATAAGCTATATGCAGCTCGCGGTTAACCTTTTGTCAGATTTCAAAGAATTAACTCCAAGAAGTTGTTCTTAAAACACCGGAACCAAATGGTTCCACAAAGGCTAGGCGCTACTTTATGTTTTTATTTATAGAAATCGTACAGTCGAGTAAAAAATGTGACGTATTCGGGTCGTTAACGGTGGTGGCCATCTTGGAAAATGGCTCCATCTCAAAACCGACCTAAAATTCGTCATCGGCGACACTAAAAACCCCCGTATACCAAATTTTAGAGGAATCCCGACCTTCCGCAGCGTCGAAAGGAGAAACTCACTTTTGTTATATTTTTGGACTTCCCATACTAAATTGGCGGTTCATATGATCAATTAGTATAAGGAGTCCAACATTTTTTTTTGCAAATTCAGTATAGGTTCCTTAGGTAAAGTTGCTCAGGTTCATGAGTAGAAGCCGCGGTTTAAAAAATCTAGTATTTTATAAGGACTATATATTTGTTTCAATTACGTAACAAAGACCCTTAATATGCACACAAACTAATACAGTTATAAATAACTTAGAACGTTAAGTCCGAGTCTTGACCTATTTCAACTTGTTCGTAACTCTGTGCGGTTGGTGGTCAAAACTTAAAGTAGTTTAACGCTTGACATAACAAATAGTTATTTTGACAGTTTACATGTTTCGATAGGCACGTTAAACTTTGGTGGTGCCAGTTGCAATCACTAGATGGCAGTCGTTAAGCCATATTATAAGAATCCTTATAGCTGGCTCGGCTTGAAAAGTTTTCAAATAGTACCTTCAAGAAAAGAGCGTACTCCCATATCAAAGGCCGGCAACGCACTTGTGACTCCTCTGGTGTTGCGGGTGTCTATGGGCGGCGGTAATCGCTTACCATCAGGTGATCCGGCTGCTCGTTTGCCACCTCTGCCATAAAAAAAAAGAAAATAGAGGTGAGCTTTGTAATATTCACCAGTCTGGACTTGGCCCCCGTGTTTGGAGTATAGGCTTACCTGCCCGATATCACGGAACAGACCCGTGCCCCATTAGTGGGGACGATATGGGTTGCTAACCAAACTTATTCAAAAACCATGTCGATGATTTTAGTTCTATGACGGATCTTGTTCTTTAAAAGCTACTACTACTACTATACTTATCTGCTACTCTATATTGCGTAAAAGATGGATATTTACTTATAATTTACATTTTGTGGATTTTAGTATGACAGAAAGTTGTAATGTTATCGCTTGTTGTGTTTTTTATAGGTGAAGATTTTTAATTGGCATTTTGTTATTTATGTACTGCTTTGTATTTACTTTGTTTATTTTGCTGTAAATCTTCCGAATAGTAAATAAATATATAAATAAATAAATAAAAATTAATATCGTCCATAAAATAATATCAAAAGATTAAACTTATAATGCTGAGATTACTTATAGCAATAAGGCCGCCTACTTATACTTGTTTTTATGTATTTAGGTATTCTTCTTTGTACAGACGTGCTTTTTTTGCCCCTTATTTTCCTTTCGTTCGATCAAGGTTGGCTGGAAGAGATCCTTTTATGGGATAAGCCCACCTTTGTACAAGTTTTTATTTATTGTGTAATTATGTATTTTTGTTTTTTTTATATAATAAAGAATTTACAATACATTTCCAAAATTATACTACTTTTAATTACATATGGATTATTGTACGTAAAAGTGTAAATAAATAAAAAAATAATATATTAATTTCTTTACAGATTTGCAGTATTCTTCAACCAAAAAGACTTTGAAAGTGAAATGTTTTTGTATACGGGCGATGACAGCATATCTAAAGAGGATTTCGTTAAGAATGCCAAAGATCATAAATCGACTGATCCAGGATTCAGGTAAACTTATATTATATGCTAATTGGTAAGCCCTTGGCATCATCTCACCAGAGATGTACAAAATAGTTTAAGAAATGTATTTAAATACAAAATGCAAATACTTCTTTTGATTTACCATCTGAAATGCAAAATACTAAATAGTTTAGTGTTTTGTATTTTAAATACTAAATGAAAAATAGCTATTTTCAAAATAGTTCCCTTAATTACAAATACCTTTTTGTTCAAATCAATTATCTTTATTTATTAATACAAATTGTACTACAAATATACAAATTAATACAACTTTTTAATAATACAAGTTGTTCAAACACATTATCAATGGTTTTCCTTCTGTGAGGTCGCAATATCAATCATGCCACCATATGAAAAATGACAACAACACGTTAAAAACAACCGACTTCAATCGCAACAACTACAATTTTGCTGTTTTTCTTTCTTTTATTGATTTTTCAAAAAGGGCTGAAATTTATATGGGACCCCCTGGGAAGTAGACCCTTTCAAATAAAAAATAATTTTCCAAATCGGTTCAGGCGTCTTCGAGTAATTATAAACATACATAAAAAATAAAAAACATTCCGACGAATTGAAAACCTCCTCCTTTTTTGAAGTCGGTTAAAAAGTCTGTCTTCTGGTGCTGAGCTTGGTAACTGGCCAATATGAGCACTATTCGTTAATTTTATGTGAATTTGACTGGTAATATTGGCTTAACTAAATCACAAGTATTTTGCATTTTTAAAATGGAAAATGTCTCGAAAAGTATTTCAAATAAAACACAAAATGCTTTTTAAAAAAGGTATTTAAATGCAAAATATAAAATAGGTATTTTGCATTTTGTATTTGCATTTTAAATATAAGTATTTCAAATAAGTCGCATCTCTGCATCTCACCTGATGGTAAGTGATGATGACGCCGTAGATGGAAGCGGGCTTACCGAGATTCCCCAACGCAGTGGGGAACTGGCTATCTTATATCTTCATGCCGGAACACATCAATGCTGTTAACATTGATGTTTGGCGGCAAGACTTAGGTAAGACGGTGGTAGTTAACCATCATTATCACTTACTATCAGGCCAGAAAATGCCCTACCACCAACCAAACCGAGTCCTACAAAGTTGGCCTCCGCCGGGAATCAAACCCGCGACCTCCTGATGTGAAGCGAGCGGACAAGCCCCAAGGCTACGGAGGCGGTTATACAAGTTTTCTTTGGAATCATTTTAGAGTCTTATCATTTAACTTGATTAGGTTAACAGACAACAAACAACGTCATTATCAAGATGGGTTTGTTTGTTTATAGAATTTATCTAGAAAGCTTTATAATTAAAAAAAAAGGATTTTTATTGTCACTTCGCTAACACTTCCCGAAACGTTGAGTGTACAAGTTCCGCGTGGTAGGAACTTTGTACTAGGTAGAATTAAATTTATTATTAATTTATCTTAAATAATTAATAAAAAAACATTTCCATTTTGTTATATTTATTTGTTCTTTTTACAGGACGGTGAACCACGATGGCGTATTTCACATGAGATCTAGAGTGACAGGTGTAAATGTGTACCAAAAGGATAATGGAACTTGGATCCTTGTGCCGTACGCTTATATGGAAGCTGCCTGTGGAATTTGCGCAGGAGATTTGTACTTTAAAAAGGACGGCGGGTTTTAGATAACTGTAATATAGAAATGTATAATATATTGCGTCTTTTTCTGTATTCTGCCGTGCTTACGATAAGAGCAGTAAGTCTGTAAAACACACTTTCGAGTTTTCGTCACATTTTTGAATTTTCCGAATTGTTTCCTTAGATTGTTTTAAATACGTTTTTTGAAATATGTAGCTCAGATTCAGTATTTTTATACTGCGCTATCATTTAATTGCCTTATTTATTAGTTCTTACATTATTAAATGACGAAATGGATGAAGTTACTGCTTTTTTAAATATACTTACTGCTCTTATCGTAAGCATGGCAGTATTATGGAAATACAATAAAAAATATATTAAATTGCCATTTTTGAGTTGATTTTTGATTATTAGGGTTAACAAAACATGTATACAGGGTGTTAAAAAAGTGCATTTGAGATTTTAAGGGGTTACTCAGAATCAAGTATAGAAATACGTAATTAGTATCGTAATTGTGACTTTCCATTCCCATTCCCATTACTATGTCTCTCTATATTCTATTTTAATTAATATTATATTTGTATCAATGGCGCTCACCTCTGTTTGCATGATATGTATAATTGTAGTTTTTTTTCTCTATATGTTTGTGTACTTGGTCTTTACTTAAATTGTCTGCTTATCTCTGTTTGCATACCTATATTGGACTACAGTCTGATCATACACTTATCTTATTTAGTATTTAAGCCCTTTGACTGTAATCTGCTGGTGTGTTAAATTCTAATAAAATTAAATAAAATAAATTAATAAATACAGGAACATATAAAAAATCCGATCTACAACTTTGTTTTTCAGTTTACAATACAAATTTTTGATTCACTAGTATGGGAAACTGAAAAAAAAGTTGTAGATCGGATTTTTTTATACTTTTCCTGTATTCTATACTTGATTCTGAGTAACCCCTTAAAATCTCTAACGCACTTTTTTAACACCCTTTAGATTCGTTAGCTGGAGGTTCTCTTCAAACTGAACAATATTTTGTTCTAGACTTTACTAAAATAGCAAAAAAGTAATAGCTTAATCATCAACCGAAAGACGTCCACTGCTGGACAAAGGCCTCCCCAAGGATGTCCACGCCGACCGGTCCTGCGCTGCCCGCATCCAGCGTCTTCCCGCAACCTTCACCAGGTCATCGGTCCACCGAGTGGGAGGCCTGCCTACACTGCATCTTCCGGTGCGCGGTCGCCTCTCAAGAACTGTAATGCCCCAACAAAAATGTGTTGTAGGTAGTTTCTTAGGTCTCTCTCCGCAAACATTTACCGAAACGTTGGGTATACGAGAGCCAGGTGGTAGAAGCTGTGTATGATTTCGGCAACTACTCGTCACGTCACACCGAAAATGTTTTCTTACTGGTCATGACGCAAAAATCATTAGAGCCAGGTTACACGCTCAATCTGGCGTCAGTCTGGTCCAGGAATGATCGGAGAGTGATCGTGTAACTTACTGTCTTCGTCAGTCTAACTAAATTAACCGTGTACAGTGAAAATCATCCATCATTCTGGCGTCAATCAAGACTAATTAACCAGACTGACGCCAGACTGAGCGTGTAACCTTGCTCTTATACGTAATTTGTTTCAATCTGACATACTCGTTTTTAATATTTTTTTCTATTATAAGTCACGTATAGTACAAAATTACTTTCGAGAAATGTGCTCTCGGGGACACGCTTGAGGGGGGGATCACTAGGGGAAAACAAGGACAGGAAAAATTGGGCGTATATTTGGTATCTCTAGCTGATCTACTGATGTACGGTTCCTGGAATATTCCCGAAAGACAGAGACAGCTCTAAATTGGGACGCTTAAAACATTACCCTCCCTTTGCGCGGTTGGGTAAAAATATCTAAACCCATGCCATGCAGATTATCCCATCAGTATCTTTTGCCTACAGGACCTTAAATAATTGACTGAGCTTTTTGCGTTGGCCTAGTAAGCTCACACGATTTTCTCCCTACCCTACCAAAGAATAAAATAAATAGACCGCAATAACCCCTTATTAACCTAAATAATTACTTTATTTTTACCCCATTTATTGATGGTATTTTTTGTAAATAGAGCGCAAAAAACGGCTCCACTGATCAAAAGACGTGTGCACCGTTCGAGATGTCACGCTCAACTGATCATTTTGAGCTTATAATTTTAAATAGAGAACGCGGTAGGCGCGGCTAATGATTGGTCAGCGCGGTGGCCATAGACTAATCGGCTTATGCCTCGCATCTCGAGCTTACGACCGTTAGTAAGGCGCCTCGCTTTGATCAGTGAAACGGCTGAATAAGTTTTTAATTGTATAGAAGAGTCGCGTCTATTTATAGAAGAGGGGTCGTAGGGTCATATTGGTAGTGGAAGATATGTATATTGGCGTTGCTTGTGTGTTTTTCAATAAAGAATATGCCTACCCGAACACAGCTAAGTCACAGTACTATAAGGTTCTTGATGGCAACTCTTGAAATACTTTTACTATTTTGCTTTATTTCCTGTTAAACTTATTGAAATATTTACACAGGTGTTTTCATCATGACGAACCCTTAGAGAATCTTCGGTTCCAAACCATCAAAATCCGACAGCGAACGATTTAAATCCTTATTATTTTTAATAGAAACGTTCCAACGCCGAAAAGATCACAATGCGCGGCTGTAGAGATTCCATCACTACAGTACTTATAATTTTTTTTTTCTTTTTTTTAGCTCCTTGTTTTTGTTCAAAACCACGCGAAACTTCTAGAACAGTACACAGTAACTACTTAATACTGTTTGTAAATCTAGTCGCGCGTCAAATTATAATCAGTGCTTCTAATCCTGTTTCTGATCAACTTTCCCCAAGGAACCCATAGTAAAGAAATAAAAATTTTTTTGGACTCTTCATTACAAATCCATCAGCCGACCGGCCAAATTAATATGAAGAGTCCAAACTTATTTTTGCGATTTGACTATGGGTTCCTTGGGGAAAGTTGATCAGAATTAGGAGTAGAATCACTGATTAAAATATGACACACGACTAGATTGACAGCCTGTATATTATTATAAATAGTAAAAATAAAGTATGGGCAGTCCTGCAGCTCTCTGAAGGCCCTGGCCCCCTGTGGATACGATAGACTGAAACGGTTAGTTCTACTGCAATTTTTTCCAGGGAAATTATATTGAATTCACAAAATATATATATATTAATAAATGAATATATGAAAAATTTTAGGGCTCTCCATACAAAACTGACTGACCGATCGATCAATTTGTATGAAAAGTGTATAGGTTCCTTAGTAAAAGTTGAACAGTTTCGTAAGGAGAACATGCTCGAAAAGTTTTCGGGAATAGTCTTTTTACATCCTTTACAAAAAAAAAGTGTTGGAGGGAGTTTCTTTAGGGCCCGCCGTTTCTTCTCACTCCGCAAACACTTCCCGAAACGGCGGGTATACGAGTTCCGAGTGGTAGGACCCTCGTATTAGGTAGACAAAAGAATGACGTTCGAAAAGTGTACACTGCTACCTACTTCACATCTCATCTCACTCATATTATAAATGCGAAAGTATGGATGTTTGTTTGTCAGTTGTTTGTCAGTTTGTTTGTTTGTTTGTTCCGCTATCACACCGACACTACTGAACGGATTTGGATGAAATATTGTAGGTAGATAGACAAAGCACTCGGCTCACACATAGAATAGGACTTTTTATCCCGGAAAACTTAAGGGTTCCCGTAGGAATGCTTAAAAACTCAAAATGGAAATTTTGAGTTTTTAAGCATTTACTTGGAGGAAGTTTCTTTAGGGCCCGCCGTTTCTTCTCACTCCGCAAACACTTCCCGAAGCGGCGGGTATACGAGTTCCGAGTGGTAGGAACCTCGTATTAGGTAGATAAAAGTTTGACGTTCGAAAAGTGTACACTGCTACCTACTTCGAATAAAATATTTTCATTCCATTTCAAGGTAAATTTTTAGAACTTTCGTTATATCACAAAAAATATAAAAAATAAGAGCATTTAAATACAATAGCTATTATTTCTATTACTTACACAATGTTTACACAGGGTTTTTATTCGCCAACAAGTGAAAGTCTTCTCATCTCATCTCACTTCTCATCTCACTCATATTATAAATGCGAAAGTATGGTTGTTTCTTAGTTTGTTTGTTTGTTTGTTCCGCTATCACGCCGAAACTACTGAACGGATTTGGATGAAATTTGGTAGGTAGATAGACAAAGCACTCGGCTCACACATAGAATAGGACTTTTTATCTCGGAAAACTTAAGGGTTCCCGTATAGGAATGCTTAAAAACTCAAAATTTCCACTTCGTCACTAGATGGCGATATCTTGACATTTTCTTTCTTTCTGGACACAATTCTGAAGTCCACGCGGACGAAGTCACGGGCGGAAGCTAGTATGAAATAATTTAAATTGCAGCTTCTCATCGTGAAATTAAGCAACTTTCACAGAAAAATTAAAAGTCTAATCGCGAATCGCAAAAAAAAAACGACGTCCTATATAGGGATGTAACGGAAGTGGGTTTACCGGAACCAAAGTCGAAATAGGAGTTTTGAAATTTGATTTATCGGAATCGGAACCGGATTCGGAACCGAAATCAAAACCGGAATCGAAGTCAGAGGTGGAGCTGGAGACAGAAGAGAGATTTGTTTTAAGGGCAATCTTCGTATGCCTGGCAGCGGCCGGCGGCCGGACCGCCCCTTCCTGCGCCGCTTCGCCGCCGCCCGTGAGCTTCAACCTCCGATTTTAATCTCTGATTTAGAACTGTCGGAACCGAAGTTGAAATCGGAGGTCAAATTTCAGTCGGAAGTTCCGACATATTGGAATCGAATCTCCGTAACATCTAAACTCCTATACTAACTTGGCGGCTAACTTGCCTAATCGACTTTTTAGGAAAGTTTAATCCTGTACGTTGCGGCCAGTTTTAGTACGACAACTGGCCGTAACGTACAGGATTCAAATTACTGCTTAGAGTAAGAAATTAGCTTATTTCTCATAAATTAACATTTTTACGTGAAAACGTTTGTTTTTCAGAAAAAATGACAATTGGAGGTAACGCATAAGTGAATAATCTAGGAAAATTCCAAAAAAAATTAAAGCTCAATTTTGAGATAGTGTACAACTTTTGGCGTTTTTAATACGTCATAAATCGTAAACCGCAATTTACCTGCAACGAACTACAAGAACTTTTATATTATGTTACTTGCTGTTCTATTCTATTCTATTTTTCTATTTGGCATTCCACTTCTCATAACGAGCGTGATTTTGCCAATGTCAAGTGAAAAATGGGAGAATCTTCAATTAAAAAAAAATGGCGAAACGCCAATGTCAAGTGAAAGACGCGGCCCTAAGGGTGATGGGCACTTAAAGACGCTCCACGTGGTGGTTTGCTGCTGGAACTCGGAAAACGGAGCTGTCTCCCGAGTTAATCCTCTTCTTATGACCGCTCATCACTGAATTGGTTTCACAGCTATTTTCCCATCACAAAAATAACGTTGAGACTACTCTAAAACGGAAATAATTAAAAAAATAACTCAGCAGACGTGCGCTCGGTACAAGTCCCGGCAACCAACCCTACTTGCTGTTACGGAACCTTTCATGGGCGAGTCCGGCTCGCACTTGGCCGCTTTTTTTCCCCTTGATGGATTTTAGCTTGAGAGGTGTCGTTAGCTTCGTCTCGATCCCGAAAGTGACTAAGAATATATTTTGATGCAGACGGGTTATTTTTTTTTAAATACGGTTAGGTTATTGACTGTGAACTTATGGATTGGTACAGGATAGCCTACGGTAAATCTTCTAAGTGTTAAAGGGACAGAACTAAAAAGTATGTGTAAAGCATCTACTTAAATAAAAAAGATTTTTGATTGATTTGATTGATGATTTGACTATTGTCAGTCAAATCTTACCTCATTTCTGGAACGGGGTCTACGCAAGTTCACGATAAGTAATTGACTTTTCTGAAAAGTCGATTAGCTAAGTTAGCCGCCAAGTTAGTATAGGAGAGTCTAGAGATGTTACGGAGATTCGATTCCGATAAGTCGGAACTTCCGACTGAAATTTGACCTCCGATTTCGACTCCGGTTCCGACAGTTTTAATTTAAGCCGTTTAGGCTATAGAGCGTGCCAAAGAGCGTTTTTTTTCCTTTGTCATGTTTGTTTGTGTGTACTCAACTTTGTAATGTGTTGTTTTCTGAATAAATGTATTGTATTGTTATTGTATTGTAAAGAAATATACATACATACATACACTCGAAAACCATAACTCTCCTTCTGTCGCAGTGGGTAAAAAACTCTCACGGATCTGGTCTGGAATGCTTTCCTTATTATGGGGTTTAGTCACAGATTACATAACAGTTAAGTATCGTACGTTGTTTAGTTCAATGAGTATACAGTTAAACAATTTGGTGGTAATTGATGGTAAGTGATGATCTCTCCGAAAGATGGAAGCAGGCTTACCAAAACACCCCAACGCAATGCTGCCGTGCTTACGATAACAGCAGTAAGTCTGTGAAACGCAATTTCGACTTTCCGTCACATTTTTGCATTTTCCGAATTGTTTCCTTAAATTATTTTAAATACGATTTATGAAATGTGTAGCTCAGATTCAGTATTTGTATACTGTGTTATCATTTATCTGTTTTATTTATTTGTTCTTACATGATTACATGACGAAATGGATGAAGTTACTGCTTTTATAAATATACTTACTGCTCTTATCGTAGGCACGGCAGAATGGGGAACTGGTTTCTTACCAGCATGCTGGAACACATCGATGCTATTAACATTGTTCTTTGGCGGCAAGACCTAAATAAGATGCGGACGTTGAAAAAAATATTGGTGCCCTTTCAACCAAACCGAATTCTTTAAACTTGGATCCCGCCGGGAATCGAACCCGCGATCTCGTGATGTGAAGCGAGAGGACTACCCACAAGTGCGTACACATTTGTCTCCATTATACCTACCTAAATTATCTTCAAATCATATTTACATTCGAATTCCTAGAACACTGAATTCCTAGAGCAGGTTTCAATAATAATAATAATAATAAATAAATAATAATATCTGGGACAAATCACACACGGTCATCTGGCCCCAAACTAGGATTCCCTGTATCTTGGAAACCAGAGACTGATATACACATACACATACACTTTTAAATACATTCATATATAGATATAATACACCCAGACTCAGAGCAAACAATTCTGCTCATCACAGAAAAGTTTGCCGTGTGTGGGGATCGAACCCACGACTCTCGGATCAGAGGTCAGGATCACTAACCACTTAGCCACCGAGTCAGTCAGCAATATTTACGTTGATTAAATGCAAAATTACTTATTCATTTATACAGGCGCCATTTTCCAATTCGCCAACTCTCCGTCGCGTACCATAGTGAAAACATGCATCTAAACGTACCTAACATATAGAATATTAGTTTATGCGTAACACATTACATTACACTAAGCTTCACGCTTAACCCTGCCACGTGGCGTGTTCCCATAGACAATTATAAACAAACTGTACAGGGTGGAAACTCAGACAAAAATAGAGAATTTTCAGATGAAAGTATACGATTCTCAATAAATGCGTTATTTTTTTAAAGCAGCATGGAATTTACTTAATTTAATTTAAAAATACTAGCCACATGGACAGAGAATCTTATTTATTTAAATTACAGAAACGATAAATTTTCAACTTGATCAAGTACCGATGACCGGGATGCTCAACTCAAGACTCTTGAGTTATCTGTATAATAAAATTTCTTCATCCAAAACAAAAATAAATTGACATCAACACATTTTTATGATTGAAATTCAATTAATAACTCAGTATGATGGTAGAATTCTTATTTTTTTTTTTTACCAAAACAGCACAGTAAGGCGAATCGCACACTGAGGCGGTTTCTGACAGCGGCGGCGCGGCGGTAGCCGCCGCGGTTGGAAAATGTACTAGAATGTATGTAGCCGCGGCGGCTACCGCCTGGTACGCGGTTGCCCGCCAACCGCGCTAGCCTTGCACACGGGCTAGCGCGGTTTTCATACATTTCTAGTACATTTTCCAACCGCCTCCCGTGTGATAATCGCCTTATTCGACGTGCATCAAAAATTGAGTTTAAAAAAATATATAAATACGACAATTTATTAAACCAAAAGTAATCTTCGAATGCTAATCATCATAATTATTCTATTATATTAGTTGGTAAAATCAATCAGTTTTGATGACTTTTATAAGGTTTTTCATATTTCCTATGTTGATCAGCACCATCTAGTTGATTTTAGAGAAAGCCGTGGAAAATTCTCTATTACTGAGCTCTATATGTATGGCTGCAATACTTTCGTAAGAGTAATTTTTAAGCCGGTGCTACACGGTCGCCAACAAGCACCCCGACCAAGGTGACCTGGTCGGGACGGCAGTCGGAGTTTCAAAGAAATTTGGTCGGTTTGGTCACTAACCGCGGTCTACACGGTTGGAAACAACGAATGTCGCCTTGGTTGGGCCGCTTGTTGGCGACCGTGTAGCACTACTGGCTTTACCCTGACAGCTGAGCAGGATAGATAAAAATCTTGTAAGTGTGAAAGGGACATACTCTTGTCAGGTATCTTACCTTGGTTCTGGAATGGGACCCGGAAAATTTCCCTTTGCCTAAATAATGACTATTTATTCTTCCTTCAAAATCCCTAGATCGTAGAGATCGGGTAACACAGACGTAGGTAAGGATTTCTACTCATTTGCAGTCCTCAAAATAAATGAGAAAGCTAGCGCTTCGTGCGAACAGGTGGAATGTCAACTACAAAAGGATGGAAACCGTACGCTCTTTTTTATGGCAGAGGTGGCAAACGAGCAAACGGATCATCTGATGGTAAGCGATTACCGCCGCCCATAGACAGACACCCGCAACACCAGAGGAGTCACAAGTGCGTTGCCGGCCTTTAGTTGTACGAAGGTGGAAGGAAGCTAAGGAAAGGAGGTCGTATTGTTCTTGAGAACAGTTTTGCTGCCTGGTAACTTTAAGTCAACTACACAGCTACTTAAGGCGCGAAGTACACTCATTCTGAGCAGGTTGATGCATGATAATTTAATATCGACCGTAACGCCAATCATTTTAAGTTCAGATCAGTGTGGGTACCATCGCGGCGGTTACGTCAAGGCCGAACGCAAAATTCTCGAGATTTCGATGTTTTTATTAATTTTCTTGGCTTTCAAATTAGTTTAAAAAAATCCGTTCAAGATAAATAGAAGGTATTAAAATGGCCGATTTTTGTGTGTTGGTTTCAACATAAACAAATATTGTGTTTCCGAGAGAATTTGTAATTAATGCAAAATACAGGGTTAACAGGATATTAAATTTTTTTTCATCAAAGTTTTATTGTATGTTATATATTTTTCCATGGTGATAGCTTTAACCATTATTTCAAGAATTTGAATTGAATATTGCGATTTGGCTATACTTAGCGCCTTAAGTTCCATATCGTACCCATTTCTGGGGCACGGGTCTCTTCCCATTACTCGGGAAGGTTAGGCCATACTCCACACACGGGGGCCAAGTCCGGATTGGTGGAGGTTGTGGGGCTAGTGGCCAACCCCAGTGTTAGAAGTTTTCACCTATAAGGCCTCCGACATGGCTTAACGACTGCCATCGCTAGATTGCAGCCGGCACCAACGGCTTAACGTGCCTTGCGAAGCACGGAAACGGTCGAGATAAATGCCACTAACAGCCACACCCATCCAAGTAATGATCGTGTCTGTAGTCAGTTAACCTGCGTGATCGATGAGACCACGCAAACAGCACTGAGCCACGACCGCTTCCATTTACTTACTTAAGCATCTCCGGATTGATGCTTAGGTTAGTAAATGGTTAGCTTATGTCCACACCCTTAGTAGATAAACATACTCGTATATACAGGGTGTTATACGTTAGACGGGACGGTGTGTACTGTTCATTGAATAGATGCTCCTTTGATCACATGGTCCATCTTTGATCAGCGAGCGAACGAAGGAAGGGTTGTTACACATCGCTTGCCGTATACAGGGTGTTAAAAATAGGTGTAGGACAGGTGAGCTAGTACAGCTTTTACTCGTGATATTGAATACATTTTGTTCAAGGGATTTGGAGACGTCATAAAAAAATGAGTCTTCTGAAAAGTTGGCAAAGAGCTGATTGATCAATTTGTTTTAAGAGTAAATAATTGAAAACATTGAACACGTTAAAAACAACCGACTTCAAACGTAACAACTACAATTCTGCTATGTTTTTTTTGTTTTTGTTGTGTTTGCAAAAATCGCTGTATCAATTATGATAAAAAATATGATATGGGACCTCTGAAGTATGACCTACTAAACAAAAAAAAGAATCAACAAAATAATAATAATTATAATAAAAAAAAACCTTTTTGAAGTCGGTTAAAAAATAACAATAGAACACAAACTACGTCCGCAAATATTTTATCGAAGGGAATGTCCTAAAATACTGCAAGTAAGTAAAATACTGAACTCTAGCGTCCATTATAAAAAAAGCGGCCAAGTGCGAGTCGGACTCGCCCATGAAGGGTTCCGTAGTAACATAATATAAAAGTTCTTGTAGTTCGTTGTAGGTAAATTGCGGTTTACGATTTATGACGTATTAAAAAAAACTACTTACTAGATCTCGTTCAAACCAATTTTCGGTTTGCCCAGTTTCGGAAGTTTGCATGGTAATTGTACATCATATATTTTTTTAGTTTTATCATTCTCTTATATTAGAAGTTACAGGGAGGGGGACACACATTTTACCACTTTGGAAGTATCTCTCGCGCAAACTATTGCAGTTTAGAAAAAATATATTAGAAACCTCAATATCATTTTTGAAGTCTATCAATAGATACCCCACACGTATGGGAAACCCCTAAAATTTATTGTTTTTTTTTTCTATTTTTGTGTGAAAATCTTAATGCGGTTCACAGAATACATCTACTTACCAAGTTAGTATAGTTAACAGTATAGTTCTTACAGTTTCGAAAAAAAGTAGCTGTGACATACGGACAGACAGACAGACATGACGAATCCATAAGGGTTCCGTTTTTTGCCATTTGGCTACGGAACCCTAAAAACTGTACAGATTTTCCCAAAGAATAGATATTTTATTGCGATTTCAGTAGTCTTTGAACAAAAGCTGTTCAGATTCAATTTTTGAAGTATCTCTCTAAATAAACCTTATGTGAATTGGATTTATCGCGAATTTGATGTTTTTTGGCAATTGGACCAAATGCGAATTGGACGAACCGCGACGAAACGCTCTTAGAATATTGCGAAACATTAGTATTAGATACACCCTGTGAAATGTAACACTGAAAGTGCAAATCGACTTTACTTTTATTGGTATAGTCACAGACTTGCACCCAGAAAAGTTATATCGTCGCTCCGGGGGGGGGGGGGGGGGCTAGAGCGACGATATAAAACCTCTTTGTGTATGGTAATTGGAATTGAAGAAGAAGCAACTTACCCTTTCTTCTCTCTCCGCAAACACTTCCCGAAACGTTGGGTATACGTGTTCCGAGTGGTAGGAACTTCGTATTAGGTAGAAAAAATATGACCTTCGAAAAGTGTGCAGAGATACCTACTTGGAATAAATACTATTTCATTTCATTTCAAGCCCTACTTTTAAATATAATCAGTACTTTGTAACTGGTAGCGTCCCCATTAGTAGGGCACAGGTCTCTTCCCATGCCTCGGGAAGTTAGGCCATAAGGCCATAATTCACACACGAGGCACACGTTCGGATTGGTGGAGGTCGTGGGGCTAGTGGCCAACCCCAGTGTCAGACATGGCTTAACATCTACCATGAAAATGAAAAAGAAAATATTTTATTCGAAGTAGGTAGCAGTGTACACTTTTCGAACGTCATTCTTTTATCTACCTAATACGAGGTTCCTAGCACTCGGAACTCGTATAACCACCGTTTCGGGAAGTATTTGACCATCTAGCGATAGTAACCGCTACTAATGGAGCTTGGAAACGGTCAATATAAATTTCCTGTAACAACCAAACCCATCCATCCATGGCCATGTCTGTAGTGAGTTAACCTCACACAGGTTAACGGCGACGCGACCACGCAGGCCGCGCTAAGCAACGAATTCTTCTTCTTTGCTGTTCTTCGCAAGTGTCTTAAATCAATTCTCCATCTAAACGTGACAATGGAGGCGTAATGTGAGAGAATTAGTTGTAATTCTCCACGAAACCCTCTTAAAGCTTGTGGTAAAAGGTTGTAACTCAAGTAACGCTGAAACAAGTTTCAATTGGTAAATAAAACATGGTACTCGTATAAAGTGACATCTCCAGGTAACCTGAAGGGGGGCTTGTACTATCGTACTGGACAACTTTACCTGAGGAATCCATACTGAAATAAAAAAAACGACTTCCCATTTAAAATTAACCAATCACCTAACTGTTTGATTTGTATGAAATATATCTAAAAAAAACGGGAAATATTGTACCGCTACTAATAGGGCTGGGACTTAGGACTCCAAGGCAGAATAATTGAAGCTACGCAAAAAGCAGTCCTCTTCGACAATACCAGGATAGTCCGACGCTTTCTCTCCTCGTCGCACTGACTGCGCTTCTGCTGGAGTAGCTCCTGCCACTTCGCCTAGCGCCAAGTAGGCAGAGTAGCAAAATGATATTTTTAAAATAAAAATAATTAAATATTCTTTAAGTTTGGGAAAATCAAAGTTTATGTCATGACAATTTTGACCAAGCTCTATTGCTGTAAACACAAGAGTCAATAGAAAATAGCAAGAGACTGAGTAAGTCAAGAGAGCTGTTTTAAGGTTTGATATTATAAACTTTTTTTATTGATATCCATATTTATTTATTTAAATAATCATGTATATATTAGAAAATTAAAGGAATGGCGTGGTAAACCAAATTTTAAAAGATTCCAGTACTTATTCAAATTTCTTTAGATTATTATTTTGTAACAAGTCCGTAACAGTTTTAGATTATTAAGAAGATCAAAGTTTTAGTTGCTTCCATTCCAACATTAGCATCACAATCATTCGTTCTCTTTACTTCTATTAAATCTGACAGAGATACACATATACAGGGTGTAACAGAAAGGTGTGATAATACTTCAAGGTTGGCTTTTACCCATCAAACTGAACAACTTTTGTTCTACAACTTTGGACTTTTCATACAAATCGATCAGCTGGCGAACCAATTTTGTATAAAAAGTCCGAAAATTTCTTTGCGATTTCAACAAAGTTGTAGAACAAAAGTTGTTCAGTTTGATGGGTAAAAGCCAACCTTGAAGTATTATCACACCTTTCTGTTACACCCTGTATCTTCTCTTCTTTATCTTAAGAGCTAGGCTCTTGTCGGTGGAGTAACCGCCATTCTTTTCTACTCCTTGCCAACTCCTTGACTTCTTGGTACGACACGACATTGACTTTGGCCTTCACTTGATCGATGTAACTTATTCTTGGCCTCCCTCTACCTCTCTTTCCTTCTATCTTTCCTTCCATGATGTTCGTTATGAAGTCGTCGTGTCGTAACAAATGTCCAATCATATTTCCTCTTCTGTTCTCAATAGTGTCTATGATGTTTCTTTTATCTCTCACTCTATCCAACACTTCTTCGTTTGTGACTTTTTCTGTCCAGCTTATACCTTCCATTCGCCTCCAGCACCACATTTCAAATACATCCTGTATATAGAGTTTTAAAAAAGTGCGTTTGAGATTTTAAGTGGTTACTCAGAATCAAGTATAGAATTCAGGAAAAATATTTAAAAATCCGATCTACAATTTTCTTTTTTCATTTTTCCATACTAGTGAATCAAAAATTTGTATGGGAAACTGAAAAAATTTTTTCTGTATTCTATACTTGATTCTGAGTAACCCCTTAAAATCTCAAACGCACTTTTTTTAACATTCTGTATATAAACATTATTTTAACACTGACATCGGTTGCTAAAATAGAAATGGTTTTTGACAATATATTTTTCTTTATATTTGCCACTATCCGTCCCATAAAATTATTATTTTTCAGGTACTATTTAAGAATTTTCCCTATTCCTAAATTTATTACAAGATCCCAGTTTCCTCAGCCGAAAACTTTATCACTACAAAACATATTTACGCGAAATGAGAGACCCTCGTAACCGGCTTATTTTTGCCGATAAAAAATGCGATATCCTAAAAAACATAAATCTTCGACTTACACCGTTTCGCTGAATCGCTGCGAAAATCCTTGCCAATATCGTCTCGCAAAAGGTTTTGGATCGACAATTTACAAAGCCCACCGCTCTCTGTCACTCCCACGCCTGTCCCGTATCTTTTGTCTCTGTCTAGCGGCGTGAAAAATGCATTGGTCCCCGACTTACTGACGGTGTCAAAGTCCCTTTGATGTTGTCACTTGAAGTAAAAATTCGGGGCATTATAGTAACAAAGGGACGAAAATGGTTAGATGTGAATTTGACTTTGTTTGTTATTTAGTTTTAAGATAAAAAAAGGCTAATGACCCATCTAAACGATAAGGCCGCCTTTGCATTTTTTTAGTTTAAATAATACTACAAGACTACGCATTTAAATTAGCTTTTTAGTTTGAAATGCATAGCTGGTGTGCAATTTTTTTTTTATGGCAATGGTGACAAACGAGCAGACGGATCACCTGATGGTAAGCGATTAACGCCGCCCATAGACACCCGCAACACCAGAGGAGTCACAAGTGCGTTGCCGGCCTTTGATATGGGAGTACGCTCTTTTCTTGAAGGTTTAAATGTCGTATCGGTCCGGAAATACCGCAGGTGACAATTTATTCCACAGTTTGGTTGTGCGAGGCAGAAAAGTATACAATAAATAAAGTATGCAATAAAGTATACAGGGTGTAACAAAAAGGTGTGGTAATACTTCAAGGTGGACTTCTACTCAACAAACTGAACAACTTTTGTTCCACGACTTTTTGAAATTCCAAACAAAAATTTGGCCTTTCCATACCAACTTGGCTCGCAATCTGATTGATTGATTTGTATGAAAAGTCCAAAAATTTATTTGCGATTTCTGAAAAGTTGTTCAGTTTGATGAACCCACCTTGAACCACACCTTTTTGTTTCACCCTGTATTTACTTACTTACTAATGAAATGTGGCTACCACTCTCACATTCGGATGCCTCCATGGCGTTGTAGTAGCTATAATCCAATAGCTTCAAAACAGAAGGACACAGATTCTATTTCCGCCAGGGTATAGCTTTTTAGGACTCAGTTTGGTTGGTGGCAAGACATTTTTAGTCCACTTGACTAGTCTCTAAACTCTTTTCAAGAACAGTGGAATTTCAGTACTAACAGTAATACTAGTCTTCAAGAAAACTGGAATTTCCCGCTTCTCTCGGTACTTTCGGTATCAAAATCAAAAATCAAATTCAAAATGTTTTTTTTAAGTAGATGTTTTGCACATACTTTTAAATCGTCTTTTTTTCTACCTAGTACATAGTTCTTACCACGCGGAACTTGTACACTCAACGTTTCGGGAAGTGTTTTTTAATATGATGAATATATATTCGCTTCATATATGTTTTTGTTAAACAGAGATGAACGAACGCTCTGTTTCTTTGACAACACCTTCTTGATGACTTTCGGGCCTTCAGAATTTCGGAGGCCATGTCGGAGGCCTTATAGGCGACTTGAAAACTTATGACACTGGGGTTGGCCTCTAGCCCCACACACAATCTCCATCCAATGCGGTCGGTCTTGGCTCCAATGTGTAGAGTATGGATGGCCTAACCTTCCCAAGAAGAGACCCAGACCCCTGAAGTGGGGACGATATGGGTCGTTAATATCATCACCTTCCCGAGGTTTGAGAAGAGACCCACGCCCCTGAAGCGGGGGCGATATGAATTAAGTCAAGTAAATAAAAAGTATACGAAATTGAAAAAAAAATACAGATCTCTCAAAACACAGAATTTTTGGAGACCTCATACGTACTACTCGTAATAATTATTCAACCGATCCGCTAATTTTGTATTGGAAGTCCAAATGTTAGGAGTATGGCCTAACCTTCCCGATGTATGGGAAGAGACCCGTGCCCCTGCAGTGGGGACGATATTGGTTGTTGTTAACATAGGGAATTTTTGAGACCGCCTGGCTAGCACCATCTTATCTAAGTCTCGCCGCCAAACATCCATGGTTATAGTATTAATGTGTTTCGGAATGGAGATAAGATAGGTCCCCATTGCGTTGGGGAAACTTGGTAAGCCTGCTTCCATCTTCGGAATTATCATCACTGTACAAGATGGATAGTTTATAGTTTCTGAAATATGTAATAGATGGTGGCACATGTGTTTTACTACGCGCTATTAAGATGTCTTAGTATTTTCCTTAAGCGGACCAGACACTATCAGTAATTTCCTTTACAACTTCACCGGACAGGGAAGGCGAGTACGTAGGGTACTCAGCCTAAGCAAAAGATGCAACTGCCTAGGGCGCCCAGGTGGGCCAACAACAAACATGTCCTATCGAAAAAAAAAAAAAACAGTAATTTCCGTCATTCCGTCATTCCATCGTTTAGTATGCGTCGGACCATCATTCCAACCACTACTGGCATTTTACTGACAGTGTAGTGGTTGGTAGTCTGACGCATACTCTAAACGATGGAATTACGGAATTATGGAATGACGGAAATTACTGATAGTGTCTGGCTTTAGTTATCAGTATATCGTTCGGTCAATAAATTCATCCACCGCGGGAACCGGTAGTTTTACTGGAGGCTTATTCAATCACTTACCATCACGTGAGATGCTGTCAAGGGCTTACTCTATGTAAATATTAAAAAAAAACTTATTAAAACGTCTCATTTTGATTGATAACTGTTGGGAAGCCTTAATTGTCCGTTACAGAGCACCCTGTATAATAATATGTCGGGTACAAAACAGCCCGGTTAAGCGTGTACGGCTTTGTATAAGTACACCCTGTATAAGGTACATTACAACACTGACGCTTTCCGCATGTGGGTGCGAGGCCTGCAGGCAAAACTGTGTAAGTTCGAAAAAATAAAAAAATTTCGAATAAATTATTTTCAAACTTTCATTTTATTTTCAAAACTAACACAAAAAGGTCTGGACAAAAAGATTAAGTATATTTAAAAAGACGTTTTAACACCAGCAACTGATTACGTATTGTACATATCGTATTGACTTGTTTAAAATGCATTACGAAAATGAAAATAACTTAATCGAAGTAGGTAACGATGTGTTCCAAGTAGGAAGAAGTCGTGGCTCAGTGCGGCTGGCGTGGTCGCGTCGATCACGCAGGTTAACTCATTATAGACACGGTCATAACCTGGATGGGTTTGACAGTTAGTCGATTTATATCAACCGTTTTCGTGCTCCGCAAGGCACGTTAGGCACCATCGGTGCCGGCTGCTGTCACTAGATGACAGTCGCTAAGCCATGTCGGAGCAGGCGCGGATCCAGGGGGTGGGGGGGCAATGGGTGCAATTGCTGCCCCCCCTGAAGCCTGACTGAAGAACTAAAAGTTCTATAAAATGCAAATAAATAGAGGCATTTCTCAACTATTCAAAAAATTTCGCGCTCACTACGCTCGCTACTTTTTATATTTACGGTCTAATACGATCGAGCGCTTTATAAATAAGGATACACTGAAAATTTGCCCCCCCCCCCCCTGAACGAAATCCTGGATCCGCGCCTGTGTCGGCCTTCTAGGTTGCTTTAAAACTTTTGACATTGGGGTTGGCCACTAGCCCCACAACCTCCATCAATTCGGACTTGGCCCCCGTGTGTGGAGTATGGCCTTACCTTCCCGAGTTATGGGAAGAGACCCGTGCCCCTGCAGTGGGGACGATATCGATTGTAAACGAGGTAGCAGTGTACACTTTTCGAAGGTCTTTCTTGTCTTTCTTTGTTCATACTACTCGCAACATTTTTTATGTCAGCATTATTTTATTGAAAAAAACGCTGGCACTGAACTGAAATTCACTGTAAAATTTTGATTTTGGTTCAATAAATAATTTTTAATTTTTAAAGCACCAAAGGTAATCGAGCTTTTTAAAAGCGGACCTTAAAAAAAAACAAAAGCGGTGCAATGTCTTTCAAGTTTTGTGCTTGTCAGTCAAATATCAATCTTTATTTGCGCCAAGAAGTTTGGTTGCTGCAACTTTGTTTGCAACCAACCCGCTCGAGGATTCCCGGAGGAATGACTTAAAATTAAAGTTTACTTTGTCACTAGATGGCGCTACCTTAACATTTTATTTCTCTCTGGACCCAATTCTGAAGTCCACGCAGACAAAGTAATCTTTGAAGTAAATTTCTGACGGGCTTGTCCATATAAGTTAACATATAATAAGGTCTCTGATTCTTAATCATATCACACAAATTCTACGTCTTAAATTCAAATTTAAATTTTAAACTTTTTGCAAGTATAATTGATAATTATCATAATTTAAAAGTTGACAGACTTTTGGGTAATTGTGATATTGGATAGAAAATTTCCTATCGCTGTGTCTGTGTGTGTGCGCGCAGCAGAAAAAAAAAACAAATAATCGAAAAAAACTTCGTATGGTTGTTACTAAGGTAGACAACAATAAATACAAAGCTTATATAACCCGGCTAGGGGTAACCGCGTACGTGGTCTTGTGCCTCGCGGGTTCGATTCCCGGCGGGGTCTAACTTTGTAGGACTTAATTTGGTTGGGGGCAGGACATTTTCTGACACCACCTGGGTAGCTACCACCATCTTATCTAAGTTTATTCACCAAACATCAATGTTAAAAGCATACCAGCTGTGAATTAAAAAAAGGGCACAGCAATATTCCAGTACTCTTTTATGTCGTAAAAGCTTTTGTCTAATATTGTAGAAACGACTTTATTTTTTTTATAAACGAAGGCATTTTGGTTTCATTTACAAATAAAATATATAACCAAAAAATATTATGCGCTCTCTGTGGAGAACGGGTAGGCAAATTAAAAAGCTTTCAAATTATTAGTTTTCTGGGTTACACCCTTTTAAAGCAACCATATTTCCCTACCTACAAACTCAACGTATATCAGGCAAGCTTCAGAAGCTTTCAGTCGATCCGCGAGCTTCGACCGGTTCGGACGGGCTGGCCGGAAAGAGAAAAAAAAAAAGAAAAATACGCGCCAATTTTATTTTTCCTCCATTCTTTTTTTTCTCTCGCCACAACAAAATAGTTGCGCGACTGTAACGCGTGTGTCGTGTTCCTAAGGTGTTATTTTAATGAATTACGGTTTGTTTTTCTTCGGCTGTTTTTGAAATGAGGTAAGTACACTTTTACTCAATTTCAAGGTTGTACGAGCGCCAGGTGTAAGTGGAAGGGAGGATTTTCTCGTTACTTTTTTATGTGTTGTATTTTTTCTTTTAGCTAAAAAAAAGAAAAACGATTCATAGATTAGTATATTTATACTGGCAACGAACACGATTTCATTGGATTGTCAGTATTTATGGTTTAAAAATAAAATAAAAATAGCATGTTTCTCTGACATACTTTTTTATAAGCGTCAAATTTTATCAATTTATTCGTATTTTTTTTTTTTTTTAAAAAACGTAGTTTAAAATGGATGACAATACAGATACTTTATTCGGAACTGTATTGGTAGTGAAAATATTTGGTGTAAGAGGCGGTTACTAGAGCATCTATTCAGTATACTGAAAAACTTTTATTTATCAATTCAATATACTTTATTGTAATAAATACATACTTATACAAAAGTGAGGTTACAAATGGAAAAGAGATAAAATAGGCGGCCTTATTGCTAGGTAGCAATTTCTTCCAGGTGAGGTACGACAGGCTTGAAATCAGGAGAAAATTAACCCTCGCAGTGTATGTATTTAAAGTATTTAAGGGTATGTAATCCCCAAATTTTAGGAAACATAAGTGTGCGGGTACCGAATATGCGGTCGCGGCAAGGCAAAGTGCGACATGAAGTCTTTGCAATACCAAAAGCTAGAACGAACATACTGAAGCACTCTCCACTAGTCACGGCACTCAAAATTTTAAATGAAGTTGCAGACATTGATTTATTTAATTGCTCTCTGACTAAATTCATAGAAACCACATATGCATGCTTATGTAGAAATAATAAATTATGACGTAACCAAGTAGGTATTTTTTGTATTATTTTCAATTATTGTTGACATTGATTTAATTGTTATTTTAATTTGTATATCTTTATGACATATGTTGTTGTTAAATTATTATTGAATTGAATTATTATTGATGGGGATGGACTATTTATTAATTAATTGCTATTTTAATTTGTTTACTTATATTTTTGTTATGTTATTTAACATAGTTATTTGGGTTCAAACCTGTAAGAGCTATGTATATGCTATGAAATTTGAAAAACTGTCCCTTTATAGATAATGATCAGCTGTTTCCTATTTCGTATTCTGTAACGAAAGGTTTCTAAGGGAAAGTCATTTAGTTTTATGATTTGAAACCAAGTACCTATTTTTTTAAGTACATATTTTTAATTTTCGACTCGATTCGACTGACTCAGTGGCTAAGTGGTTAGCGATCCTGACCTCTGATCCGAGAGTCGTGGGTTCGATCCCCACACAGGGCAAACTTTTCTGTGATGAGCAGAATTGTTTGCTCTGAGTCTGGGTGTATTATATCTATATATGTATGTATTTAAAATGTATATGTGTATGTATATCAGTCTCTGGTTCCCAAGATACAGGGAATCCTAGTTTGGGGCCAGATGACCGTGTGTGATTTGTCCCAGAATTGGAATATAATTCAATAATAATCAGTTAGGTAAAGGCATATTTATGAGCGCCCTTCCTTTACTTTAATTGTTAAACTCATTAGCAAGTTTTTATCGAAAAACATTTTTTGCCTCAATTTTATGAGTATTTTATGGAATAAACGCAATAATAAAACAGTCGTATTTTCATTTTTTTTATCATTAAATAATTATCTACATTATTTCTCGACAAAATTGTTTTTAGGGTTCCGTAGCCAAATGGCAAAAAACGGAACCCTTATGGATTCGTCATGTCTGTCTGTCTGTCTGTCTGTCCATCCGTATGTCACAGCCACTTTTTCCGAAACTATAAGAGCTATACTGTTGAAACTTGGTAAGTAGATGTATTCTGTGAACCGCATTAAGATTTTCACACAAAAATAGAAAAAAACAATAAATTTTGGGGGTTCCCCATACTTGGAACTGAAACTCAAAATTTTTTTTTTCATCAAACTTGTACGTGCGTGTATGGATAGGTCTTCAAAAATGATATTGAGGTTTCTAATATATTTTTTTTCTAAACCAAATAGTTTGCGCGAGATACACTTCCAAAGTGGTAAAATGTGTCCCCCCCCCCCTGTAACTTCTAAAATAAAAGAATGATAAAACTAGAAAATAATGTACATTGCCATGCAAACTTCCACCGAAAATTGGTTTGAACGAGATCTAGTAAGTAGTTTTTTTTAATACGTCATAAATCGTAAACCGCAAATTACCTTTCATTCAATCAACTCAAATATAAAAAATATAGAGTTCAAGACATGTGTGATTATGAATTTATACGGAACCCTCGGTGCGCGAGTCCGACTCGCACTTGGCCATTTTTTTTCTTCGTTAGAGTTTTAATGGCTCGGCTGGATGTATGACTGTAAGGTGCAATGTCAACTAGGTTGGAAAAAAGTTATGAACTAAACCTGATGGCAAGGTTTCAAACCTTATACAGCCTAACGGCAGAAATAAGGAAAATCGTCTCTGCCAACAACGGAGAAAATAGAAGGTATAGTGCATTCGGGTAATTCCGAATGTCGGGTAATTCCGAAAATGCGTATTAAAAAAAAGGGAAAGAAAATTGTATGGCATTAAGTAATTAGTAAGTAAGCTGATTAAAATGGCCATCAAATGAATGTTGCAAGTGCAAAAATTGTTGCCGCGTTTGATAGAAATTACGTATTTTCGGAATTACCCGACATGGGGAATTACCCGAATGCATGTAATTAACTTGAGAAATTTTTATTTATTAAAAAAATAGGGCGTTTTATTTTTGCATAATCTACATAAAACACTGATAAAAATTGAGGTTGCATAATTTGTTATGTTGAATTGTAAATTGTAGAATGAAGATACTCAAACGTCTTTTAAGATTTAAGCAAAGTAGAAAAATAATTCGAGTGTGATGAGAAGAGATAACCATTAATAATAATATATAATATAATAATATCCGGGACAAATCACACACGGTCATCTGGCCCCAAACTAGGATTCCCTGTTCTATGAAAACCAGAGACTGATATACATACACATATACATTTATCTATCTATCTATCTATTAGCCGAAATACATCCACTGCTGGACAAAGGCCTCCCCCAAGGATTTCCACACCGACCGGTCCTGTGCGGCTCGCATCCAGCGGCTTCCTGCAACCTTTACCAGGTCGTCGTCGGTCCACCGAGTCGGAGGCCTACCCACACTGCGTCTTCCGGTGCGCGGTCGCCATACGAGAACTTTACTGCCCCAACGCCCATCTGTTCTACGAGCTATGTGCCCTGCCCACTGCCACTTAAGTTTAGCGATTCTGAGAGCTATGTCGGTAACTTTAGTTCTCCTACGTATCTCCTCATTTCTGATTCGATCACGTAGGGAAACACCAAGCATAGCACGCTCCATCGCCCTTTGGGTGACTTTGAGCCTTCTTATGAGGCTCATAGTAAGCGACCATGTCTCGGATCTATGTGTCATCACTGGCAACACACACTGGTCAAAGATTTTAGTCTTGAGACACTGCGGTATTTTGGACGTGAAGATATTGCGAAGCTTCCCGAACGCTGCCCAGCCGAGTTGGATTCGACGATTGATGTCTTTCTCGAAGTTGGACCTACCTAACTGGACTGTTGTCCTAGGTATACATACTAGTCAACAACTTCGAGTGTAGAGTCTCCAACCTTCAGAGGAGTGGGTGTAACACGGACGTTTGACATGATTTTCGTCTTATCCATGTTCATTTTAAGACCCACTTGTTGGGAGACAAGTTGGGAGTCCTCCAAGGTCTCAGCCATGATCACGATATCGTCAGTAAATCGAAGGTTAGTGATGTACTCGCCATTGATGTTAATGCCGAGTCCTATCCAGTCCAGAAGCTTGAAAACGTCTTCCAGTGCAGCGGTGAACAGTTTCGGAGATATAACATCTCCCTGTCTCACCCCACGCTGCAGCTGGATAGGTTTCGAATTCTGATCCTGGAGGTCGACCGACATGGTGGCGTTTTCATACAAACACTTCAACACTTCGATGTATCGATAATCAATAAGACACCGTTGGAGAGACTGCAACACAGCCCAGGTCTCGATCGAATCAAAGGCTTTCTCATAGTCCACAAACACCAAGCATAGTGGCCGATTATACTCTTCGGTCCTCTGTATAATCTGCCGCAGCGTATGTATGTGGTCTATGGTGACTTACTTGACTTAATGTCCTAAATCCCCTAGGTGGGGCAGAGGGCGTCTACAGTGCTTCGCCATTGCGTTCTATCTTGGGCTACGCGCTTCACTTCGGGCCATGATAACCCGATCTTCTTTATATCAGCTGCCACTGAGCGCCGCCAGGATTGTTTGGGACGGCCACATTTTCTTTTCCCTTGTGGGGTCCACTCTAGCGCCTGTCTATAGCGCCGGTATATGGGTCCCTTCTGAGAGTGTGGCCAATCCAGGTCCACTTGCGACGAGCGATCTGCTGACCAATCGGTGTTTCACGACACATTTCCCAGAGTTGCTCGTTGGAAATTTTCTCGGGCCAATAGATTCCGAGTATTTGTCGGAGACACCGGTTGACGAAGACTTGGATCCGCTGCGTGATATTTTTGGTAACCCTCTACGTCTCGCATCCGTATAACAGAACGGTTTTGACGTTGGATCGGAAGATTTTGAGTTTTACTCTTCGTGTCAGCTTCCGTGAACGCCATACGGGTCGGAGTTGCGCGAAGGTCGCCCTGGCTTAGGCTATCCACGAGGTGATGTCCTCCTCAGTCCCTCCAGTTTCTGACACGACACTGCCGAGGTACGTAAATTTCTCTACGCGCTCAATGCGTTGTGTACCTAGTTTTAGAGGGAGCGCGTTCTTTCCTTCTGTGCGCATTTCCTGGGTCTTTCGCATATTAAATTAATTAAATAAAATTAAATGTTTAAAATAAAATTAAAATAAAATAAAAAAATAAATTAAATTAATTTACAGTTTAATGAAATTTGCAGGGTGTTATTTTATTATAGAAGTATGAAAACCATAGTGGCCCAAAAATTAAATCTTAAGCATCAGGGTGGGCAACGCATATGCACTAGTGAACTTGCGTTTGAGTTTTAGTGAGTGAGATACAGTGGGTGGTATAATAGGCGAAGGGTCCACTTAACATCAGATGGCTCGTCTGCTTGTTTGCCCACATCAGTTCTATGGTACTGAAGCCTTTTCGTAAACCGGCTTGTTCGGGAGGCTGGAAGTCGTCAAACCTGCGTGCGAGACGATTCGTAATGACTCTGGAAAACAGCTTGTAGACATGGCTCAGGAGTGAGATGGGTCTGTAATTCTTCGGCAGAGTCTTATCACCCTTCTTGAAGAAGAGCACCACCACACTCCTGTGCCGTGCTGTAGGCGTTCGTCCCTCGAGCATGATGGAATTGAATAGCTTCTGAAGAGCTAGAAGTACCGGTTCTCCACCTGCTTCTCCACCTGAGAAGCTCAGCCGTAATTCCATCATCACCCGGTGCCTTGTTGTTCTTAAGCTGTTTGAGAGCCAGTCTAATCTCGCACAGGCTGACGTCTGGGATATCTTCGGTATAGTGTCGGGTCAATCCCGCTTTCGGGTCTTCAGCCAGATTGCTGACAGGTAAGCGTGTAGTCGTGTATAATTGTCCGTAGAACTTCTCGATCTCTTCCAACAGCTCGGGCTTGGACGACACGACTCTATATACATATACATTTAAATATATACATATATATAGATTTTAACGTGTTCAGCGTTGTTGATTATAATATGAAAACTTGTAAGTACAGCTCGCATTGATGTCCTTTATAAGGAAACCTGTAAGTGGAAATAAGTAATTGTAGCTCACAATGATATTAACCGTGGGAGAGCCATGCTTCCGCACGAATGGGACGGCTCGACCGGAGTGATACCACGGCCTCACAGAAAACCGGCGTGAAGCAACGCTTGCGTTGTGTTTCGCCGAGTCAGTGAGGGTACCGGAGTCCCATCCTCCACCTTCCCAATTCCCCCCATCCCCCATCCCATTTCAAAGGTCGGCAACGCACTTGTGACTCCTCTGGCATTGCGGGTGTCTATGGGCGGCGGTAATCGCTTACCATCAGGTGATCCGTCTGCTCGTTTGCCACCTATCACATAAAAAAATTAGATAGCCGGTTCCCCATTGCGTTGAGGTATCTTCCTGCCCGCTTCCATCTTCGGCATTATCGTCACTTACCACCAGGTGAGATGATGCCAAGGGCTTACCGAATGTAGATAAAAAAGGCTATATAACCGTGTTTGTACTCTGTCAACTACATGATCCACGAGACATTTCGATCCATCAGCTATTTATAAATTTAAACGTCTCTTTGTTCGTATGGAAATTCGACCTTATTGAGGTGTTTACACCAAATTCGGTTCGCTATTGTTTTAATGGAATCAGTTTATTCTACAAGACTCGATAATTACTTTCCAAATAAAATTACATGATTCAATTTATTCTAGTGGACTTGATAATTATTTTTCAAACAAAATTATATTATATAAGAACAGACGATGACATTGTAGGTATTTATAGTTATATTTTTAACCGACTTCTCAATTCGACTGTTTGTTTTTTTGTATGTATGTTACGCGTTTATAAATTGATTCAGTGCAGCGCTTTTTGAAAAAATCAACAAAAACAAAAAACATAGCACGTATTTGTTACGATTGAAGTCGGTTGTTACGTGTTCATCGTTGTCGATTATTATTATTCTGTTCAAGTTAATTTGTTTTATAACTGTCTTAAATTATTTGTTTATTTATGCTCAAAAGAATTTTCAAGAAAAAAAAATCCACCAAAAGGCTTCGTTGTTCAAATAGCCCACCCCTAGACGTTCCGGATGGAAAGGTGCCCATTATGCTCGCAGCGTTTCCACGCTGTAATGTAAAGCAATGGACAACCTTTGCATCAGGAAAGCCCCGGAGCGGGGGTCACCCCCTCTTTGCCTGATGCGACGGCCGATTTCGCGGACGAAATCTATCGCCTCCGATCCCCAGCATCCCGTGGTCTCCACAGCAAATGGTACGAAGAAATATGTCTCCTCCAAGGGCGCATACTTATCGTGTTTTTGTTTCGCTGCACCTTCGGCAGCAGAGCAGGCAGTTCTTATCGTGCGCTTCAGGTGGCTCGGGGCGAAGGTACTGACGCACGTGGCATCCCACAAGAGGCACCTGCCTCTCTGCCAGGGCACTACTGTCTTAAATGTTATTTCTTTTTTTGTAGCGATAGCTTTATGCAATATTTCAATAATTTGAATTGAATATTGCTATTTGACGCGTCTTTAGGCGTTTAAGCTTAAAGCACGTAGCACTACGTGCCTTCGTAGTCTCTCTTTTAAGGGGCTCTATTTGAAAAAAAAAACAATAGCTATAAAACGTATTTAAACGTGACCCCCCCCCCCCTACGGCAACAAAAAAATGACACCCAGTTGCAGAAAGGTCTCATCATCAGGTCATCAGGTCATGCGCAAAGGGCGCACTTTAAAAAAAACAATAATGTCATTTTGATGTTTTATTTATACTACTTACATATTAAAAATCACAAAAATTAAAAGATAAGGCAAAGATGTGACTTGAATTATACATATACAATGATACATTAAAAGATAATGATGCTTTGTGCAACGAAAAACGGTCCCAATGTGGTTGTTTGACGTTTCATTAGTTAAATTTTAATGGAACTTTAAAATCATATTTAAAGTAGTTTTCTGTAACAGTTTAATGAGACATTAGTATTTAAAGTATCCTTTAAAAGATAATGATCGTTTCTGCAACTGGGTGTAAGTGATTCACGACTTATTCTTCTATATTAATGTGGAAATATATTGTTCTAAGACATGCGGCTTAAATGCGGCACTAAAACTCGTATAGGCTTCCGAGTTTTATTACGTATTGGAATGTATCTATAATCAAATTATCGAGTATTTTATATACTATAAGTGTTCGTAGTTATGCCATAACGATCCAACTGACTTTAAAGTAAGTAAGGGATAATGTACAGACAGCCACAAAGATATCTGAGCCTCTCCGTAATACACTCACGAATAGCTTTAGTAGGGGTTCAGATATCTCTGTGGGCTAGTTTACAATGTGGCAGTAACATAAAGTACATTATCCTTTACTTACTTTGAAGTCAGTTGGATCGTTATGGCATAACCACGGCCAATTGGCTTGATGACTTTTCCATTTAATCATACACTCCAAACGACCACCGTACTACTCGTAGTACATAGAATTTTTAAAAAGTCTACTGAAAAAAGTTATGAGAAGTACCTACATGTAGATTAGCGCTTGATGTACTGAAAAATCTGGATTTTCCAAGTCGGGATTTTTCAAATAATTCTCCTGTGAGACTACCATGAATAAGAATTAATGAAATTTTTATTTAAAAAAAAAACAACTTTAGGATCTTTGGTCGTCAGGAGGTTATAGCACAAAATACATAGATACAGAAGGTCCGCTCTATACGCTTACTAAAATCCTAAGCCTATACATGCTTATAGACGTATACAGTCGTTCTAGGCGAGGTCACGATACTGTGCGATCGTGACCTTGCCTCGAACGACCGTATATTTCTATAAGCATGTATATGCTTACGATTTTAGTGGTTTGTATTTAGCGGACCTTCTGTGTCTATTTTGTGGTTATAGTTTATAGTTTCTGAAAAACACACACTTTTACGTTGAAATGGATAGTCTCGGAGGCTCTAAGGCACCCGTGATCGGAATTAGTACAGTAGTCTCTAGACCACCTCGAGCCTCAGGCATAACAGTCTCCTTGAACTAATAGAGACACGTGACGTTAGATTTATGGGGCACGCTTTTACGATAACTTACACAGTGACGTGTGTGAACTGCCAGAATGTAACGTTTATTAAAAAAAAAACAATAATAATTTATTTCCTATACCAAAAAGATTATAAAATAAAATACGTACCTATCAACACCATTAAACCGAAAAGTTTATGTATAAAATTCGAGAAGATATTATTAGACATTACATTATTATTTGAATGATTAGGTATGACGAAGTTTTTGGAAAAGTTATACAGTTTAATAGAAAAGAAAAAAAAAGTTTGAGTTTTTTTTTGGAAGTATATTGAATTCAAATGAAGAGCCTTAAAATGAAACCTAGAGACGTCAAAATAATATGGAACTCAACGATACGAAAACCACAGCAGAAATTTGATTTTAATAAATCCATTTTGTGTTGCTCGCATTTCTGACGAAGTTACCCCATTGTACCTTAGGATATTCAAATAACTTTCCAAAAGTATAAAAGTGGATTAAAAGGGAGAAGGGTTTTCAGAGATAGGCTGAATTCGTTAAATTTTATACATAAAGTTTTAAGGGTCTCCAATTAATTTTTAAGGCCCACACAAACATTTGTCGTCCATAGTCCATACATAATTGGCCACGCTGAATACGTTAAAAACAACCGACTTCAATCGCAACAACTCCAGTTTTGCTATGTTTTTGTTGATTTTCTCAAAAACCGCTGAATCGATTTCGATAAAATTTATATGGGACCACCTGTGAAGTATACCCTTTTAAACAAAAAAAGAATTTTCCAAATCGGTTCAGGCGTCTTCGAGTAATCGGTAAACATACATAAAAAAAACGACGAATTGAGAACCTCCTCCTTTTTTGAAGTCGTTTAAAAATTAAATTCAATGTTAACTGGCCATAGTTATGACAAAACGATCCAACTGATTTAAAGTAATTAAGGGATACTGTACTTGATGTCACTACATTATAACTCGCTTACTTTAAATCAGTTGGATCGTTATGGCATAACAGCGTCGTAGTTATACTTTGTACGCCTATGACACATGCTGAGTCCGGAACCAATTTAACAGACATCAATGTTTTATTTTTACTGATAAGAATTAAGTTAATTTGTTTGTTTGTGATTATTTTATTTACAACTAGCTTCCGCCCGCGACTTCGTCCGCGTGGACTTCAGAATTGTGTCCAGAAAGAAAGAAAATGGCAAGATAGCGCCATCTAGTGACGAAGTGGAAATTTTGAGTTTTTAAGCATTCCTACGGGAACCCTTAAGTTTTCCGGGATAAAAAGTATCCTTTGTGTTAGCCGAGTGCTTTTTTTATCTACCTACCAAATTTCATCCAAATCTGTTCAGTAGTTTCGGCGTGAAAGCGGAACAAACAAACAAACTGACAAACAAAAAAACATCCATACTTTCGCATTTATAATATTGGTGAGATACTTGTTTCTCTTTTTTCTTTTTTCTTGATGTAATAATGTTTTGTGTTGTTTGTTAAATAAATGTTTCTCTATCTCTATCTCTGTCTCTATCTCTATCTCTATCTCTATAACTACGGCCAATTTTACTAACTAATTTTCTAACTAAGCCTATTGTTAACTAGAGTGCATTTCAACAAATAGTTCCTATGCGGTTATGTTGGCAGCAATGTTTTCCACACACACTACCTACATAGAACGCAGATAGAACGCAGACACACACTAACAAAATCGGTAGAAGCATCTTCGCGTGTTGATGTCGTTGATAGACAGGGGAGCCAACATAACGGCATAGGAACTATTTGTTGAAACGCACTCTACCTATATCATCTCTTTTGATGGGTAGTAATAGCTCGAGAAGGTTAGATCGCACCCCGGACACCTCATACAAATATCGCGTTATTCTTTACTACATAGACATTTTGGGGCCAGATGACCGTGTGTGATTTGTCCCAGATATTATTATTATTATTTTTGAAATATGAATTTGGGCTACTCTGACCACTTCGCGCTCGGCGAAGTGGCAGGAGCTACTCCAGCAGAAGCACAGTCGGCTGGAGGTCAGTGCGACGAGGAGAGAAAGCGTCGGACAATCCGGGCATTGTCGAGGAGGACTGCCTTTTGCATAGCCGCTATTATCGGTCTGCCTCGAAGTCCCAACCGCCTAAGGTTACGATCCAGGTCAGTGGGGATCAAACCATTAACGGACAGGACTACAGGAATGATTTCAGTGGATTGCACTTGCCACACATCCGTAACCTCGTGCGCCAGATTAAGGTACCGTAACCTCTTGTCGGCATCGGCTTGCACGAGGTTTTCGTCGTGTGGAATAGTGATATCCACCAAAAACACCCTTGACTGCGCCCGATCCATCAACACGATATCAGGTCTGTTATGATCAACAGACCTATCCGTGATGATGTCTATATATTATTATTATTATTATGCAGAAATATAAATTTGGGCTACTCTGACCACTTCGCGCTAGGCGAAGCGACAGGAGCTACTCCAGCAGAAGCACAGTCGGCTGGAGGTCAGTGCGACGAGGAGAGAAAGCGTCGGACAATCCGGGCATTGTCGAGGAGGACTGCCTTTTGCATAGCCGCTATTATCGGTCTGCCTCGAAGTCCCAACCGTCTAAGGTTACGATCCAGGTCAGCAGGGATCAAACCATTAACGGACAGGACTACAGGAATGATTTCAGTGGATTGCACTTGCCACACATCCGTAACCTCGTGCACCAGGTTAAGGTACCGTAACCTCTTGTCGGCATCGGCTTGCACGAGGTTTTCATCGTGTGGAATAGTGATATCCACCAAAAACACCCTTGACTGCGCCCGATCCATCAACACGATATCAGGTCTATTATGATCAATAGACCTGTCCGTGATGATGTCTCTTATTATTATTATTATTATTATTATTATTTTGACACTCTCTTCATGTCTGTATACGTGCTAATGTGTGTTTAGCGAACCAGACGCTATCAGTAATAATGACAGTATTTTTAGATCAGCATATTGACATTCCATCGTTTAGTATGCGTCAGACCATCATTCCAACCATTACACTGTCAGTATAATGTCAGTATATTGTCATTATTTGAAAATACTGTTATTATTACTGAAAGTGTCTGGTCCGCTTTTGAGTATCTAGGGCTGCTTAGGCTAAGGCTTCTTGGTTATACCGCCTTGTCTTAGGTTACACTTATTTTTGTTGTCGTCTTTAGTAATTGATATTTCCGAAAACAGTACATAACGACAGATATGAGCATAAACTTTTACAATAAACATTTTTAATGAAGTGAATACCGTATACACGAGACAAGGCTGTATAGAGTTATAAGCCATTAACTCTTAAAGGTAAAATCCATATGAAAATAAACTTTCACTTTTCACAAACAACAGTCACTTAGGAGTAGGGTTGCCAGGTGTCCGGCTTTAGCCGGACATGTCCGGCTTCTTACAGTCGAGTCGGGCTAAATATAAGCAAGTCCGGCCTGTTCGGCTTTTGTTAGGCTTTTCATCAACCCCGCTCCGCCAAAATATGTCGAACGAAAGCGCGAGTGACTCACGCGAACACGCATGACTCGCGACCTCTCGCAGGAGTCGCACGTAACTATAATTTATTTACAAATGATAAGGTTGGTTATTGATTGTTTTAGTTACTTTCAATGTAAAGAAGTTACAAATTACATTAGTAAGAACAAAACGTGATTTATAATAACATATATTAGATGAGATTAGATGCTTGCCTATGAAATTCGAGTTTTACATTTCAACTGCATTTCATCCCAAATATAAATTTACCAAAAATTCAAAAATCAAAATCATTTATTTGTTTACGTTTTTTTTTTATTATGACAGAGGTGGCAAACGAGTAGACGGATCACCTGATGGTAAGCGATTACCGCCGCCCATAGACACCCGCAACACCAGAGGAGTCACAAGTGCGTTGCCGGCCTTTGATTTGGGAATACGCTCTTTTCTTGAAGGTTTGAATGTCGTATCGGTCCGGAAATACCGCAGGCGACAATTCATTCCACAGTTTGGTTGTGCGAGGCAGAAAGTTTCTAGTGAAACGCACAGTTGTGGACTGCCAACTATCTATGTGATGGGGATGAATATGTTGTCGCGTAGAACGGTGGCGGAAAGAGGCGGCAGGGATCAATCCGAACAATTCCTCGGAGCACTCCCCATTGTACATGCGATAGAGAATGCAGAGCGAGGCTACATCTCTACGCAGCGCCAGGGAGTCAAGCCGATCTGAAATATCCTGGCAGTCGACGATTCGAGTTGCTCTCCGTTGAATGCGGTCCAGAGGGAGAAGCTGGTACTGGGGTGCCCCTGCCCAGAGATGAGAACAGTATTCCATATGAGGCAGAACCTGCGCCTTATAAAGTTGCAGGCGATGCGCCGCAGTGAAATACCGTCTAAATCTATTGAGCACACCAAGCTTCTTCGAGGCTAATTTAGCCTTACCCTCTAGATTACCACGGAACTGGACTTCACTCGATATGTCGACACCAAGAATTCCGATACTAGCTGAGGCATTTAGGGGAGTGTCCTCAAAACGACCTGCTCAAAACGGTCTGCTGCGTGTCCCCACAGTAAAATGCCATAAGACATTATACTGTGAAAGTAACTGAAATATACAAATCTGGCAGTTGTTAGATCCGTCAATTGCCTTATTTTCTTGACGGCGTAGGCAGCCGAGCTAAGCCTCCCCGCTAGAGTTGCAATATGTGGGCCCCACTGTAACGTGCTATCTATAGTTATGCCGAGAAAAACTGTACTAGGAACAAAATCTAATTCGATACCATTTAATATTACTTTATTATGAGTCTATTTAACATTTGGCAAAGAAAACTTGATGCATTTTGTTTTTTTCGCATTTAGTAACAGATTATTAGCAGTAAAACAGTCTAGTAACTTAGAGAGAGTGTTGTTTACTTCGTCAATTTCGATTGTCTTTCTACTTACCTTAAAAAGAAGGGAAGTATCATCAGCAAACAACACAATATTTGAAAGGTTTTGCACCATGAATGGCAAGTCATTGATGTGCGTCAGAAAAAGGAAAGGGCCTAAAATAGATCCTTGTGGCACGCCCATTTTCACAGTGGACCCAGAAGAATTAATATCCTTGACTTGTACCATTTGCATTCTATTATCAAGATAAGATTTAAGGAGACCGAGTGCCCTATCTCTCACGCCGTAATGCTCCAATTTTATGAGTAAGGTTTGATGTTCTACGCAGTCAAAAGCCTTAGATAGATCAGAAAATACCCCTATTGCATTTTGTGATTCCTCAAATGCCTCATAAATATTGCATACTAAAGCAACTCCTGCATCTGTTGTTGAACGCCCTTTGATAAAACCAAATTGTTGATTATGCAGGAGATTGTTCATGTTGAAATGCTTAACCATTTGATTTAACATAATTTTTTCAAAAACTTTACTAAGTACAGGAAGCACTGAGACAGGCCTGTAGTTTCCCGGATCAGTTTTTTTGCCAGATTTATATAAAGGTAGTACTTTACTGTATTTCATAAGATCGGGGAATACACTACTATTAACGCTGGTATTATATAGGCAAGCCTAATATGGTGCCAAAATATGTATTACATTACTGATTAAACTAACTGATAATCCCCAGAGGTCTTCTGTATTTTTTAATTTCAAAGATTTAAAAGTCTTTACAAACATTTGGCTCAATTTCTTTAAAAGTAAATACTGAAGAACATGACATAATAACGTTTTCCTCTAATAAAATTTGAGCTTGTACGGGCGAAGAATGGTTATATCCTGTGGTTTTATATTATATCAATACATATATATTTTTAATAATTATATAAACTTATCTCAACAAAAGCAACAACATGTATAAGAAATCATGTTCTGTTTCCTCAAAGCAGTTTCAATCACACAGCTCAATACAAATCAGGGTTCGTAAATATCCGATATTTATAATAAATATCAAAATATCAGATATTTTTGATATATATCCGATATTTTCGATATCTTTGATATTTTTGATATTTATCAAAATTACATACTAATTTCAATTTCTTACTTTAATACATGATTTTCGAAATAGCTGAATTTAAAATGTAGGTATATGTTTGATAATTTGAAGATTTTTATTAAAATAACATTCAAATTTTATACTCTGATATGTTTTTTCAAAATAACTGAATCTAAAATGTAAATTTTATTTTTGCAAATTTGAAGATAGTTAATTAAACTAAACTCATTTATTTATTATTGTGATAATCATATCTTTATACGTTGCATTTGGCACATTCATTCGTAAGAAGCAGCTCTTAGAAGCTAGGAAAATATAAATATCAATATTGAACCGAACTATATTTAATGCGAACCCTGATACAAATACAATAACATTTCTCTTACATAAGCACATTTCACTCACTCCTCATAATTTACTATACACACGCACACAACAAGTTACCCCGATACAATACTGATAGAAAAGGTAGCACTAGGTCTATGCAGAATAGATACTATAGACTTAAGTTTGTACCTATTTATGTTAGGAAAAATGTTATAGTACATAGCTATAAGTTTAAATTTGTGAAAAGACGAGTCCACAGTGCTCAGACAAACCTATAAATGGTTTTTGTAGCACTGTCTGTAACCGACTTTGTAACTATGATTTTGATTATTAAATAAAAAAAAATAAAAAAAAGAATTAAGAAGGGCTTCAGTCGTTTTTACGGGTATGTTAGTGAAAAATTTTTCAAATTCTTTAGCTATTACAGAAAGATCTGTAATTTTACCATGATCTGTGTCTAGTACATAATTTTGTTCGCGACTTTTTATTTTTCCTGTTTCTCCATTAATAATATTCGACAAATCACACACGGTCATATGGCCCCAAACTAGGATTCCCTGTATTAGGCCAAGACATAATATACAGGATGTAACAAAAACGTGTGGTAATACTTCAAGGTGAGCTTCTACTCATTAGACTGAACAACTTTTGTTCCACAATTTTGTTTAATTCACAAAAAAATTGTGGACTATTCATACAAATCGATCGGCTAGCGGGCCAAGTTTATATGAAAAGTCCACATTTTTTTTTGCGATTTCAACAAAGTTGTAGAACAAAAGTTGTTCAGTTTGATGGGTAAAAGCCAACCTTGAAGTATCACCACACCTTTTTGTTACACCCTGTATACTTTATTGCATACTTTATTAATTGTATACTTTTCTGCTTCGCACAATCAAACTGTATACTATATCCTAGATAGATATAGGCATTCTCCTAAGTCGATACTTTTACCACAGAATATCTAATAGTGCAACTTTTACGACGTTCAGTCTCGTTTGATTGACATTGACGCTTGGCGGCAAGTTCCACTCGTCTCGAGTTCGACCTTGACACGGTCACGTATGACCTCTTGTGTCAATACACACTTCTAGAAGTTGCACGTCAAACTACCCTCTTAGGAGTTTGAACCTAAATATTTAGACTTTAAGACTCAATTTCAGCAGATCATTGACAGACAAATTTAACAACCATATCGTCCCAATGGACTACTAAATCTGAATAGTACTACTACTAATACTAAATCTGAATATCTGGGACAAATCACACACGGTCATCTGGCCCCAAACTAGGATTCCCTATATAGCCGGCCGGCCGCGCCCGCTCCCTACTCGACCCCGCGCTCGCCTCAGCACCAGAGTGTGACCTGTTCACATCTGGGTTGGGATGCCTGATGTCGGTGTGTACGAGAATGATTGAGATGAATGCAAGAAGAAGTAGTTTATTGTAAATTTTTGACACAACATAAATTATTTTTATACAATTACAATGTAAATCGTGACATAACATAACATAAATTATTTTAATACAATTATATTGTAAATTTTGACTTATCATAAATTCTTATTAATTGTTATTTAGATATAATATAAATAATTCATTAATAGACATAATTTGAATAGTGTAACGATTTGGTATATACTGATACTGTAATGTTCCTATTTTGACAAAGAATAAACAATAAACAATCTTGGGAACCAGAGACTGATATACATACACATATACTTTTAAATACTCGTACATACATGTATAGATATAATACACCCAGACTCAGAGCAAACAATTCTGCTCATCACAGAAAAGTTTGCCCTGTGTGGGGCTCGAACCCACGACTCTCGGATCAGAGGTCAGGATCACTAACCCCTTAGCCACCGAGTCAACAGTTATTATGCGAAACTGAAAAAAGCAAGTTTATCGGATTTTTTCAATATTTTTCCTGTATTCTTTACTTGATTCTGAGCAACCCCCTAAAGATATTTTTGCTGAGGTGAAATTATACGTAGAAAAAATACATGAAAGAAAAAAGAGATTAATAAAGAGATTACAAACAAAAAAACATAAAAAAAGTTTTTTTCTGGCACAGGGTGTTATTTCAAGTGCATGAAAATAAAATTGAGCTAAGGTGGTTATAGTTAAATAAATAATTATCAAAGTTTTGTTTATTAATTTTGAATACATATTTGGAACGAACGTTTTTGTTTTTTATTGTAATCAAATAGCTCAAAATATTTGGAACTCACTGATGTTTGATATTCACTAAGGGGCAGGATTTTCCCAATCCTTGTTTGGTTTAGAGTTTCCATAAATGTAGAAATTAATTGATTTTATTAACTAAAATTAGAATAAAAACAGGCACTTATGATTGTTTTTTTCATTTCAGTTGTATTTTCTGTTCTATTTAAAAAAAAAAAATGAAAAAGAGCGGCTGTGCCGCGTTAAATTTTAAACATGTGAAAAACAATGTTTTATTTCTATTTACAGTGCCACCAATTTATCTGTAGAATGAAGGATGGCGCCACTATCGAAAATTCCATACAAACTGACAACAACAAAATGACGTTTTCATACTGGCGTCAGTAGTTCCGCTTTTTTCCGTTCTACAGATAAGTTGGTGGACTATGGGGTAACCAGTAGTATCGTTGGCCCCCCTCCAGTGAATGGCCTTTTGAACTTTATAGCACAATATTAAGGGTTACCGCTACTAAAAATATCGTCTTATATTTTTGTAAAAATAAGCATTTTATGCTTTGTATAGTTTATAATAGCTTTTTGATTTCGAATCTAGCAACACTCGAAACTAAAGTCTTTTTGTTCGTGTGTCGCAGTCGTTTCAATGTACTGCAGATTTTTATCAAAATTTGTTAAGACTAGGTAGGTTTATTGCTTTGTTTCTTATTGTATCGTGATTTATGACATTGTAAGAGTTGTTTATTTCATTTATTAGGTCGATTTGATATTAAATAACGCAAAAGTAACTAGTTTCTAACGTATAATTCAGAAATATTAGGGGGCCAATCACTGTACTTAGGCCTTATATCGAAGTCCAATTGAATGGCATGGCGGCCAATCACTAAAAGACGGTTTTATAAAATACAATAAGATTTTGAACTTTATTTGCGCTGTGTTAACGGAGTTATTTATTAAATTCATGCATAAACCATCATAGCCCTTGTCTAAACAAAAATTGGCCGGGCCAATCACTGTGTTTTTGATGGGATCGGCAATGCCAATCATTGTATTTTGTTAGGGCCAATCAATATACCGTTTTTCAAAGAACACGATAGTGATGTGCGCATTTTATTATATTTTAACAAATTTATTTTATTTACCTAGCTAGATATACAAAATCCTAAAAAATAAATGCCTATTCTCTTAATTTACTTACTTTACATTAGTAATGAGATACAGTGAAAACGAAAACCATTTATATCTTTTGTTGTTTTATTATTTTGTAATTTTCTACTGAGCTAATAAGAGAATAAAATAAAAGATTTAAACATATTTTATTTTATTTGATTCTTTGTTTCACATCACTATTGCTCGTTTTGCTACATTCATTGGCACACCACGTATACAGTGATTGGTCCAGTCATTCACTATCAAATCGTTAGGACAATCACTGTGCTCAAGGGGGCCAATAATACTACTTTTGGGTGGTTTTTACTAAAACTCCATAAATATCTATTTAAACGCAATTATTTAGGGTTCAAATCATATTAATTTACTTCTTAGGCCCTTACAGAATGGTAACATACAAATCAGCAGTCAACTGTTAGCCAATATTCAGAGTTATATGGGTTCAAAGTAAAAAGTTTGCTTAAAGGGCCAATCATTGTACCCGTTAAGTTAAGCACTGTACTTAGGCCTTATATCGAAGTCCAATTGAATGGCATGGCGGCCAATCACTAAAAGACGGTTTTATAAAATACAATAAGATTTTGAACTTTATTTGCGCTGTGTTAACGGAGTTATTTATTAAATTCATGCATAAACCATCATAGTCCTTGTCTAAACAAAAATTGGCCGGGCCAATCACTGTGTTTTTGATGGGATTGGCAATGCCAATCATTGTATTTTGTTAGGGCCAATCAATATACCGTTTTTCAAAGAACACGATAGTGATGTGCGCATTTTATTATATTTTAACAAATTTATTTTATTTACCTAGCTAGATATACAAAATCCTAAAAAATAAATGCCTATTCTCTTAATTTACTTACTTTACATTAGTAATGAGATACAGTGAAAACGAAAACCATTTATATCTTTTGTTGTTTTATTATTTTGTAATTTTCTACTGAGCTAATAAGAGAATAAAATAAAAGATTTAAACATATTTTATTTTATTTGATTCTTTGTTTCACATCACTATTGCTCGTTTTGCTACATTCATTGGCACACCACGTATACAGTGATTGGTCCGGTCATTCACTATCAAATCGTTAGGACAATCACTGTGCTCAAGGGGGCCAATAATACTACTTTTGAGTGGTTTTTACTAAAACTCCATAAATATCTATTTAAACGCAATTATTTAGGGTTCAAATCATATTAATTTACTTCTTAGGCCCTTACAGAATGGTAACATACAATTCAGCAGTCAACTGTTAGCCAATATTCAGAGTTATATGGGTTCAAAGTAAAAAGTTTGCTTAAAGGGCCAATCATTGTACCCGTTACCCTACATCGCTAGGTGAACCCCAGTGTCAGAAGTTTTTTTCGCAGGGCGTGGGACATAGACATTACGTAAAGACAGATATCTGGGTTGAAAGATGGGCCACTTTGCCCGAGCCGTGTTATCGGCCGACCATTGTTCTTTCGTATATTCGTTATTGAGTTTTTCTACGAGAGTATAATATAATTTATGGTATCGGCTAGTAGTGAAAGATTTTCGGGTATGATTTTATTTTACGAAATAAAAATACACAAATTTTTGCCAATGTCAAGTGAAACGAGATACATCAATAAGTATTTCTTCTTCTTCCGGTGCCATGCTCCTCATCGGATGTTGGCGACCATCGTCCGAAACTCTTCTCTCTCTGCCGCCATTCTGCCCAGGGCGACGATGTCATGCCCGGTCCACTCCTTCAAGTTGTCAGTCCATGTTGTTCTTCTTCTTCCTCTACCTCTCTTTCCCTCAATTTTGCCCTGGATTATATTTTTAATAATTTTGTACTTTGTGTTGTTTCTGTAAATATGGCCGAAATATGCTGTTTTCCTTCTCTTAATTGTGGTTACAACTTCTAAATTCTTCTTCATTCTTCTTAGCACTTCTATGTTAGTAACTTTATCTCGCCATGAAATTTTAAGCATGCGTCTATAAATCCACATCTCAAATGCGTTCAGCTTATTTATAGTCGTTTTGGTAAGAGTCCACCCTTCTGCACCAACAATGGCACTGATATTACGTAGCATTTGATCATTCTCCACCTTAATTTAAGGTTTATATCTTTGTTTAGATATAGAGATTTCATCTTTACAAACTGACTTCTGGCAATTTCAATCCTAGTTTTTATTTCCTTTTCTGGATCCCATGTTGTTGTTAACCAGCTACCCAGGTATTTATATTGCTGGACTCGTTCCACAGGTTGGCCGTTTGTATGTAGAGTATTACATTGGGTCTCCTTCTTACTCACAACCATAAATTTAGTTTTGGAGATGTTAATTTTCAACCCACATTCCTCTACCTTGGTGTTCAGGTGATTTAAGTTATTAATAACTGTGCCGTTCGACTTGATACCGATGTCTATAAGTATTTAAATAAGTATTTGAGAGAATCAAATAAAGAAGCGTGTACACGTTAAAGCGTGTACACGTGGTGGTTTGCTACTGGAACTCGAAAAACGGAGCTGCCTCCTAAGTTAGACATAGACATATCTTTATTGGTATAATTGACCACGCTGAATACGTTAAAAACAACAGACTTCAATCGCAACCACTCAGATTTTGCTATGTTTTTGTTGATTTTCTCAAAAACCGCTGAATCGATTTCGATAAAATTTATATGGGACCACCTGTGAAGTATACCTTTTTAAAAAAAAAATAATTTTTGAAATCGGTTCAGGCGTCTTCGAGTAATCAGTGAACATACATAAAAAAAAAAAAAAGATTCCGACGAATTGAGAACCTCCTCCTTTTTTTGAAGTCGGTTGAAAATATTTTACACGTCATTGTTTACGTTCATGATAAAATTTGAATATTATAAATCAGCAATAATAAGAATAATACGTGCGTGCCGCTCACGATCGATCTGCCGAGCCGCCAAATTAGTATGAGCCGCCAAATTAGTATGAGCTGCCAAATGTCAATTTTTTTTTTGATATTTGACTATGGGCTCCTTGGGGAAAATTGTTCAGAATCAGGAGTAGAAGCACTGACTAAAATATGACGAACGACTAGATTTAAACCTGTATAAGGTCCATTTTCCTTCAATAAATAAAAAAATAATGATAAACTTCAATGAACAAGACATGAGTTAGAAGCGTGATGTCTCTCATGGAAAAACTTGTAGATTAATATTCCACTGAATACTGTATTGGTATTTTCTTAGAGGCCAAAAGCGTTTTTTCCCCGACCATAGCCTTTAATTTCGGTTTTTTTCTGAAAATAATGCAATATAATACGAAACATATAAAATCAACTGTAACATTTAAAAACAAATAGGTTTTTTTTTAAATAATAGTTATTTTTAAGTGACGAAAAAGTCCAGTTTTCATAGCTCCTACATTCCTACATCACAGTGCTCTTAAAATATTCAGACAACAGGCATTTAGCAAGAATTATTTAATATCCACATGCCCAGTGCTATTTTAAAAATAGGTAATTGTTTTAATATCTTAATTGTTTCAACTTACTTTCTTTTTAACCTTAAAACTGATCGGCAATGAAGAATGTTAATAGGTCTGTTAAATCACTTGAAACTTTATAACCTTGTAGCCTAAATGTCTAGAAATACAATTGTTTTTGTTTCATTTAAATCAAGAGAGTAGTTTTGAAGTTACGATAATTTTAGTTTCCGCCTTTTTCAAATACTTCGCTCGGGCGCGCCAAGCGCGCGTGACGTCATACCACAACTCGCCGCTCTCACCGTACTGTGTTCTTCATACATTGCTATCGGATGGTCCCTACGTTCGCCCACAATAACATTTCTAACTGGAGTTTTTTTTATGTGAATCGGTGTTACAGTAGTGTTACAAGTATATTCGATGACAGTTTTAAAAATTAATTGAAAAATCTAATAATTCCTTAAATAGACGAGTTAAGCTACTATTTCTCAAATAACTCCGATTTCTTTACCGCGGCCGCCGAGACACAATGATTAAAAATGCAAAAGTACTTACAACATTTTTTTTTTCTTTCTTATCACAAATCTGTTGATCCCTATAAGAACCTATTTTTCATTACTAGTATTGAAAAATGTAGGTAATAATTATATTTATGAACTTGATATTTCGGAAATAAGGAGTGAGGGGCATGGTAAAGGTAATGGTGTCAAAATGACTTATGTCATCAACTGTAATATAATGACACAATAACGACACTGAAGCGGTCATGGCTCAGCACTGCTTACGTGGTCACGTTGATCACGCAGGTTAACTGACTACAAACACGGTCACAGCTTGGATGGACTTGACTAGCAGTCCATCCAAGCTGCCTATAACGCCTCCGACATAGCTTGACGATCTAGTAATAGTTACTGATATTTAAGCCCATCTAAGTTGTGACCGTGTCTGTAGTCAGTTAACCTGCGTGATCGACGCGACCACATAAGCAGCGCTGAACCATGACCGCTTCACTGTCGTTATTGTGTCATTATATTACAGTTGATGACATAAGTGATTTTGACACCATCACCTTTACCATGCTCCTCACTCCTTATTTCCGCAAACTGGGCATAAAATTTAAACAAATATATTATACAGAAAATAGATCTTCGCTTATAAATTACAGGAAAATCTCTAAGAAGTTATCTATAAATCTTAAAATAAGTTGATAAAATTTAAAATATTGTTTGTTTGTAGGTGTGGACAAAGCCCTCTGCGCGAGAGTCAGACTCGCACTTGTCCGGTTTTAATTTTTGATGTGTATCGGTTAACTCATATTTATTTTATTTTAGATTGGCTAGAAATAGCTACGGCGACGACGTAACTGTTTATGCAAAAGTTATAAGATAAGGAGAAGGTGATAGACACAACTTTTGGCTTTGGGCCTGGGTGGATCATACTTTTCATCCATTTCTTTTGACTTTAAGGTTCAAAAATATAACAGTAAAAAATAACTTTTCGGGTATATTGGTAGTTGTATTTAAGCACTTTGACACGAGCACGATTTTCTAGTTTTTGGATTCGTCATTTTTAAAATTTTCAACGCAAACTTCATACATACAGGTAGGGAGCGGGGCGCGCACTGAGCGACCGTTGTGAAGTGACGTCACAGCAGCGTGCGGCGACCCCGCGTCACTTGCCTACCTAAATAATTCAGTATCTCGGAAACTATCAAACGTATCAAAAAAAAATTTTCACCATATTTTTTTATTTTTAATAGAGTATATTTTAAGATAAAAAACAAAAATTGGTGGTATTCTTCATTAACCTAATATAAGTTAGTTGTAAAGTTATGCACTTTACCCCATTACACCTGAATATCGGTAATTCCTGTACCAGCACAGGGTAAAATTTAAACCGCGGATCAAATTTTAACTGTTGCTTCTACGATAGTTATGACACTGAACAACTTTTTATAATAGTATACAGGGTGTAAGGGACAGGTTTCCGAAAACTTTAAAGGCTTGCTCAGTAGACGAAACTGAACAACTTTCCATAAGAATTTTTTTCAGGAAACGAAAAAAAAAATCGGCTTCTCCATACAAAATTAAAAACTTGATTGGACAGTTTGTATGGAGAAGCCGATTTTTTTTTTCGTTTCCTGAAAAAAATTCTTGTGGAAAGTTGTTCAGTTTCGTCTACTGAGCAAGCCCTTAAAGTTTTCGGAAACCTGTCCCTTACACCCTGTATAATAATAATTCAAATGAAGCAAAAAAAAATAACTTCGCATATAAAGTTGGCTACTCAGCTCATCGATTTGTATGAAAAGTCCTTTCTTTTTTGCTCCAATTGAATTGGTTCCTTAGAGAAAGTTGTTCAGTTTCACGAGAAGAAACCACAGTTATTTGGTCCGCAATTTCATCCGTGTGAACTGGCCTGCTCTTGTCATTGGTTTTTGGAATTGTTAGTCATTAGCTACAAATAATTTTTACTTTTATCTCTTTTGAATCCTTTCTTTCTTTATTCTTATTTTTGTATATTTTATTTACAGACATGACATTGTATAATTCATTTATTGATCTAGCATTAAGATGTAATAGAATATAAGACTTTTTTTTTAATGTGTTGGAGGGAGTTTCTTTAGGGCCCGCCGTTTCTTCTCACTCCGCAAACACTTCCCGAAGCGGCGGGTGTACGAGCTCCGAGCGGTAGGAACCTCGTATTAGGTAGATAAAAGAATGACGTTCGAAAAGTGTACACTGCTACCTACTTCGAATAAAAATATTGTCATTTCATTTCATCACCTTTTATTATATTCAGCATCATTACCAGTTAGTTCACTTACCATCAGCAAAAAAGGCTAATAAATAATTCTTTACTAATTCAAATTCTAATTCAAATATTCTTTATTGACTACAAAACAAAGAAGCACAAACAAAAACAAAAAAGAAACCAAACGTCTTATGTTTATACAAATACGGTTCCAGAAAATTCGACGCAACTTTTCAGTTAGATATATGTATATTTTTTTGTAAAACAGACCTTTTCAAGAAATGAGGTCACGCACGTCCTTTCCTTACAAGTTTTACGGGCAGAGCGAGAACCCAGCGAATTTTAAAATGGTTCACATCTGCTTCTGAGGAATACAAGAATAGCACCTATTTGCAAGTGAATCCAATTTGTCGACATTTTTGACAACAGTATAAATACAATTGTTTTTCTTTTAAGAGTGTTTCTTAGTCATAATTAATTATAATAAGTGTAACATCAAGAGTGTTTTGGGCAACTGTAAACTCTTGTTGTATTAAAAAGAAATAAAGAATATTTTAGTAAGTTCTGACGTAATATGTAAACAATGAGAGTTAAGCGAACTATTTTATTTTTGTTATTAACAGGGACTGGACTGGTAAGCCCTTCAGGGGTTTTTGAATGGGTTTCTGCAAGGGGTTTGCTTACCAAACCCAGTAGGCGTCAAAACCCTTTCGTTTGGGTTTTTTAAGCGGTATTTTTAAAGATTAACTAAACACTTTGGAACCACTTACCATAATGAAAGGGTAACCCTTTCAGCTTTTAGACAAATATGATCCTTACGTTACAACCATACGGACCATTATAGAATGGAATATGCGATGCTGTCGGTCCGGCCGACTGTAGGCATTGATTTAAATGAAGTTGATGCGTGATTGTTTGTTTACCTACTCACTGTCATTCGTTTAAGCGCAGCACACACAGAGGCGGCCGCGGGGCGGTACCGGGAGCGGAATTTTTTGTAATGTTCGGATTACTATGAAACCCTTTACACCAAAACCGGGCGGGATTCGCCCGATGCGGTACCAGCGCGGGGGCGAAAGCGGGAAGGTCGGGCCTACAGACTGGCGAATCCCGCGCGGTGGCGGCGCGGCGGCGCGGTAGCGGGAAAGCGGCCGCGGCGCGGGACCAGTTGTATTCCATTGAAATATATGAAACCCCCCACACAGCGGCGCGTTTGCGGCGCGGTGCGGGGGCGTGCTTGCGAGTTGTATTAAATTACAGATTTTTGAGTGTTTTCTTGTGTTTTATAAGTTTTACAGATAGAAAGTATTGTGTTAGTGTGAGCTTGACCAGTTTTTAAATCTTTTCGTACAGAGAGTATCGTAACAGTTATAATAAAATACCTATTTCACGAAATTCCCGAAAAAAGTGGTCCCGAACGCTTTTGCCTTCAGACATACCGCCCCCGCGACGCTACCGCGACGCCGCAATTTCTGTCTGAAGGGGTCCGCTCTAAGTTCGCTTTCCGCAGGTCCGCCTTCGGAACGCTACTGCCCCGCGGCCGCCTCTGTGTGTCCTGCGATTTATAGAATATGGAAATAATATGGATAGAAAGTGGAAAAAAAAATCTCTTCTTGTGTTGCGAATTTTAAGACCATTAGGTATCACCATTAAGGAATATGAATAATCGGATACTTCTTGGTTGATACTCACAGTTTTCGTTCACCATATTTAAAATGTACTTAAAACTAGCAAACTCAAAAATATGACGTGGTCGAAATTAGGAAAGAGAATAACAATGCTCCTGTTTTCGACCGTTTTGTTCTAACAAGCAAAACTAAGGTAGTAGTTACTAGAAAAAAAAGCATGTGTTGTCTTTTATGATATGAAAAATAGACAATTTATATTTAATGTTCGATAGTAGCAGAAAATTTTTGGAATCTTTGAAAAATCGATCTGCCGAGCGTCGGATACTTCTTGGTTGATACTGTTAGTTTTAGTCCACCATATTTAAAATTACTTAAAACTAGCAATCTCAAAAATATGACGTGGTCGAAATTATGCTCCTGTTTTCGACCGTTTTATTCTAACAAGTAAAACTAAGGTAGTAAGTAGTTACTGGAAAAAATGCATGTGTTGTCTTTTGTGATATGAAAAATAGACAATTTATATTTAATGTTCGATACTAGCAGTAAATTTTTGGATTCTTTATAAAAATCGATCTGCCGAGCGTCGGATACTTTTAGGTTGATACTGCCAGTTTTCGTCCACCATATTTAAAATGTACTTAAAACTAGCAATGTCAAAAATGTGACGTGTTCGAAATCAGGAAAGAGAGTAACAATGCTCCTGTTTTCGACCGTTTTATTCTAACAAGCAAAACTAAGGTAGTAGTTACTGGGAAAAAATGCATGTTGTCTTTTGTGATATGAAAAATAGATAAATGTATATAATGTTCGATAGTAGCAGTGAACTTTTGGATTCTTTATAAAAATCGATCAGCCGAGTGGCCAAATTAGTATTGAGGAGTTAATTTTTTACGATTTGATTTGATTTATGTGCTCCTTGGGGAAAATTGATCAGAAACAGGAATAGAAGCACTGATTAAAATTTGACGCACGACCATATTTACATCCCGTATACATATAATTATTTCCAAAGTATGATTGGAGAAGTGATGAGCTCTTTAGACGTCAAGAAGATATGCTTGTTTTTTATCCTTTTTTAAAGAGTGCAATGATTGGGCTTGTTTGATGGGTACAAGAAGGGGACTCTAGAGGCAGATAGCTTGATGAGGTAAACAAGTGAGATTAGAAATTGGTAGAGTGAGGAAGAATATGGAGACGGAGGTTATCGGAGGAACGAAGAGGACGACTGTGAGTAGAAGATAAAGTTGAAACGTTCTTTAAGATAAATTGGGGATTTTGAAAATAAAGATGTAACAGGGTGTGAAGGTCACGACGGTAACTAATGGGAAGCCATTCCAATCTCTTCGATACGGGGACACGTGATAATATTTACGGAGATAAAAGATAAATCTGATAGCAAGATCAGTGAGATTTTGAAGACGCTCGAGTTTATTTAAAAAGTTGAAATTTATATATGGCTAGCAAACGTCGGCGGATCATTTAATTTATGCACCATTTGAAAAACGTCCACATCCCAGCATGATAATTTCATAATCGCCAACTTTTCTTAATTACTTCATAACAGAGTGATAACTTTCTAAACTGCTAATAAAAATTTGGCTACTTCTTTAGCCTAGGAACTTGTATGGTTGCCTGTTGCCTCTTAAAACAGCAGAAGATGTTAAGAGCTCATCGAGTAAAATATCATAATAATATTAATATTTGGGACAAATCACACACGGTCATCTGGCCCTAAACTAGGATTCCCTGTATCTTGGGAACCAGATACAGATATATATACACATATACTTTAACTACATACATATATAGATATAATACACCCAGACTCAGAGCAAACAATTCTGCTCATCACAGAAAAGTTTGCCCTGTGTGGGGATCGAACCCACGACTCTCGGATCAGAGGTCAGGATCGCTAACCACTTAGCTACCAAGTCAGTATCTCTTTTTGAGTTCGATCACTAAGAGAAACTACAAGCATAGCATGCTCCATAGCTCTTTAAATTAAACGTTTTATCTATCTTTCTATCTTTGAACAGCTTTAATACTTTTTATGAGGCTCATAGTATGTTTATATGTCTCAGTGGCTTATGTTACCACTAGTAACACGTTCTGCTCAAGTACCTTAGTATTGAGACACTGCTATATTTTGGACGTAAATATAAAGGGTGACTTTAAATTAGTTCTTGATAAGAAAGGCTATGCATGTGCTCATGATAACAAACAACTTTCCTTAAGAAACCCATAGTCAAATCGAAAAAAGTTTTGGATACCATAGAAACAGGTCAACTAACTGGCCAAATTAGTATGCTTTTTTTGCGATTTGACCATGGGTTCCTAAGGGAAAGTTGTTTGTTATCATGCGAACATGCACACCCTTAGGTATCAAGAACAAATTTTAAGTAACCCTATATTGCGGAGCTTTCCGGATACTGCCCAGCAGAATTGGATTCAACTATCGATATATTTCTAGGAGTTGGAACTATCCAGCTGGACTATTTGTCCCAGGCTACATATCCGTCAACAACTCCAAGTGTCATAAGTCTCCAATCTTCAGAGGATATTATGATATATTTTTGTCTAGCTTATGTTCATTTTAAGACCCACATGTTGATGAGAGGCTCTACTGAGTCTATCGAGCATTGTACCTTAGTTTTCCAAGGTCTTAGCTAAGGCCATGATATCGTCAGCGAATCTAAGAAAGCTATGTACCTACTCGCCGTCGATAATTAAGTTGAATCCTCTCCAGTCCAGAAGCTTGAAAACAACTTCCAGGGCAGTGTTGAGTACCTTCGGAGATATAATGTATCCCTGTCTTACCCTATGCTGCAGCGGGATAATTTTCCAATTTTAATCCTGGAGGCGGAATAACATGGTAGCGTTTTCGTACAAGCACATCAACACTTTGATATATTGATAGTCACTGCTGGAGTGACTATAGCACAGCCTTGGTCTAGACAGAATTAAATGCTATAGTTAAATTACGTTCTATATTTGGGTCTATAGTTCTTCAGCAGGGTCCTATCACCATTTTTGAAGAAGAGTACCACCACATGCAATCCCTTACCTGTTCATATATTGATTACAATGTAATTAAACAGCTTCTGATAGCTTGCAGTACCGGTTTTCCATCTGTTTTCAGAAGTTCTTTCGTAATTCTATCATCACTTATCTCCCAGTGCCTTGTTGTTCTTAACACTTTGGCGCACGGTAGCGGGATCACCCGTTTATCAGCTTCCATAAAGTTTGACAGTGCGGGGAACCCCGTTTATATTTAAATGATTCTTATCATTACTACGGTAAGCCCCGTGCAAAATGAATGAGCGCCATATAAAGAGCAAGAATACTGACATTATGAGTAGCTCAGATTTAGTTATAGTGTCAACCTTAAGGCCCCTAATCTAATGTTCGACGAATGTCACGCACAAACGGGGTTCCCCGCACTGTCAAACTTTATGGAAGCTGATAAACGGGTGTTCCCGCTACCGCGCGCCAAAGTGTTAAGATGTTTTAGAGTTAACTTCGTACAGGCTGAAACCAGAGATATCTTCAGCATTATATCGCTTCGATCTGGCTCTCAGATGGCTACAGATAAACCTGTGGTTGCGTATTATTGCCCGTAGATTTTCTTAATCTCTTCCAACAGCTCAGACTAGGACGATACAATTCTGTCATCCTCTATATTCAGCTTAGCCTGACAGAGCGTCATACTCATATGCTATGATATTGTTAGAGGGCCGCACTCTGAGCAGTAAGAATGCACATTGTATACGAATAAGAATGACAAAAGCATACGCACGTGCATTCGCAAAGATTCCAGAGGCCTACAGATGCGAGATTGCCCCTTAAACATCGTAAAGGTATTATTATACGCAGGAGAACTAAAGCAACCAACAAAGCTCACAGAATCGCTAAACTGAAGTGGCAATGGGCGGGGCACATAGTTCGTAAAACAGATAGCTGCCCCAAGGCATTAAAGTTCTGGAGTATCGCGGAAGACGTAACTTAGGCAAGCCCCTCACTTGGTGGACCGATGGTCTGGTGAAAGTTACGGGAAGTCACTGGACGCAGGCAACCCAGGAGTGGTTGGTGTGGAAATCTTTAGGGGAATCCAAAGTTTAGGGATATGATAAAATGGTTTTATTATTTTAACATATCCTGGGATTTGATCAAATTACTGATTTTAACATATCTCTGCAACATATAAACTGTTAAAACTCTGTTTTGAAACTTTTTTCTACGTAACACCAATACTAAATTTAATTGGGGTCCCCATGTTGAACATGTGTGCTGTAAATTAAGAGCTATTCTAGCAAAACTAACCATTCTTAAATACAAACTTCCATATAAAACCTTAAGATTACTCTATATGTCAATGGCAGATTCTGTAATAAGCTACGGCATATCTAGCTACGGTAGGACATATAAAACCTACCTACAAAATATATATGATCTACAACTAAGAATATTGAAAACTATAGTTCCACTTAAAATTAAATATAAATATAAAGACAATTATGATTACTTATTTAAACACTGTAAGGTCATAAACGTGTACGATAAGGTAAAACTTGCAATTGTAACTCAGTATAATAGTAATGTAACTCAATTAAAAAAAAGGGTTAGACCTAATAATATGCGTAATTTGTCATGTACTCCATTGTTCTGCATGCCTAATTTTAATAATGATTATGAAAAAAGAGTCTGGAGGTGCATCCTGCCCTACGTTTTAAATAATTTGCCTAAAGATCTTGTAGAAAAAATAGACTTTAATAAGACTAACAAACTAAAAAACGCGTTAAAACGTTTTTTTACACAGAACAAGTACAGCGCGATGGACTCCCAGACAAATAAATTAACTAGCCCTCGAGCGGTAACTGCTAACATCGCAATATAATCTTCATATTCTAAGATTTCTGCGTTAGTCTTAAGTAAAAAAAAAAACTGAAGTGAAGTGAAATAAACAGTTTAAATTTTTTTTTTTTTTTACATAAATACTTTGCTTCAGTCTCTGGTCGAAAACTGGACAAAGCTGGTCGAAAACTGGAACATCTGGTCAAAAACTGGTAAAATCGGCATTTTGCGTATTTTTACCGATTTATTCAACAACAGTAAGAGTAAATAACAGTTTTTGTTTGTTTTATTTAAATTAAGTGTATGTACCATATATGGAGAGCTAATTTAACAACATAATTGCTACACCAACATATTTTTTTTGCTTTCCAAACTTGACAACTCCACTAATTGGTCGAAAACTGGCGGGATTACCGTACTTCCCCATCACAACAATCTTTTATTTTAATTGTAATCCAAATTTTTTTTCACTTCACTTCCTGCTTCACAGACCGCGGTGGCGCTAAACTGGAGTGAATTTCGCATGACTCTTCACCTACAATCTTTCTTCCACCTCTCGTTTGCATAAATAAAGCATTGTGTTAACAACCCATTACGTCCCCACTACAGGGGCACGGGTCTCTTCCCATGACTCGGGAAGGTTTTAGGCCATACTCCACACACGGGGGCCAAGTCCGGATTGGTGGAGGTTGTGGGGCTAGTGGCCAACCCCAGTGTCAGAAGTTTTCAAGCCTCTTTTTTCTATAAGGCCTCTGACATGGCTTAACGACTGCTAGCGATAGCAGCCGGCACCAACGGCCTAACGTGCCTTGCGAAGCACGGAAACAGCCAAGATAAATGCCACTAACAAGTCAAACCTATCCAGGTTATGACCGTGTCTGTAGTCACTTAACATGCGTGATCAATGTGACCACGCAAGCCGCACTGAGGCACGACCGCTTCTAAATACATGAGAATGAGACATAGATAAAGCATTATGTATGTCTCATTGTACGACCTTGACACGCGCCCCGCCCGAACCTCGTTTGAAAAAATACCCTTATAAACCCAGTTTTCATAAGCCTAATGAACGGGTTACCCTTTCAAAAGGGTTACCCAAATGAAACGGTTCCCCATTCGATTGGGTAACCTATACATTTGGGATATGCTATCGAAGGGGTTTTTATTTTAAGCGCTTAATCGCGGAAGGGGTTGTCACGTCCCTGACATAATGCTTTATCTATGTCTCATTCTCATGTATTTAGAAGCGGTCGTGCCTCAGTGCGGCTTGCGTGGTCACATTGATCACGCATGTTAAGTGACTACAGACACGGTCATAACCTGGATAGGTTTGACTTGTTAGTGGCATTTATCTTGACTGTTTCCGTGCTTCGCAAGGCACGTTAGGCCGTTGGTGCCGGCTGCTATCGCTAGCAGTCGTTAAGCCATGTCAGAGGCCTTATAGAAAAAAGAGGCTTGAAAACTTCTGACACTGGGGTTGGCCACTAGCCCCACAACCTCCACCAATCCGGACTTGGCCCCGTGTGTGGAGTATGGCCTAAAACCTTCCCGAGTCATGGGAAGAGACCCGTGCCCCTGTAGTGGGGACGTAATGGGTTGTTAACACAATGCTTTATTTATGCAAACGAGAGGTGGAAGAAAGATTGTAGGTGAAGAGTCATGCGAAATTCACTCCAGTTTAGCGCCACCGCGGTCTGTGAAGCAGGAAGTGAAGTGAAAAAAAATTTGGATTACAATTAAAATAAAAGATTGTTGTGATGGGGAAGTACGGTAATCCCGCCAGTTTTCGACCAATTAGTGGAGTTGTCAAGTTTGGAAAGCAAAAAAAATATGTTGGTGTAGCAATTATGTTGTTAAATTAGCTCTCCATATATGGTACATACACTTAATTTAAATAAAACAAACAAAAACTGTTATTTACTCTTACTGTTGTTGAATAAATCGGTAAAAATACGCAAAATGCCGATTTTACCAGTTTTTGACCAGATGTTCCAGTTTTCGACCAGCTTTGTCCAGTTTTCGACCAGAGACTGAAGCAAAGTATTTATGTAAAAAAAAAAAAAATTTAAACTGTTTATTTCACTTCACTTCAGTTTTTTTTTTTACTTAAGACTAACGCAGAAATCTTAGAATATGAAGATTATATTGCGATGTTAGCAGTTACCGCTCGAGGGCTAGTTAATTTATTTGTCTGGGAGTCCATCGCGCTGTACTTGTTCTGTGTAAAAAAACGTTTTAACGCGTTTTTTAGTTTGTTAGTCTTATTAAAGTCTATTTTTTCTACAAGATCTTTAGGCAAATTATTTAAAACGTAGGGCAGGATGCACCTCCAGACTCTTTTTTCATAATCATTATTAAAATTAGGCATGCAGAACAATGGAGTACATGACAAATTACGCATATTATTAGGTCTAACCCTTTTTTTTAATTGAGTTACATTACTATTATACTGAGTTACAATTGCAAGTTTTACCTTATCGTACACGTTTATGACCTTACAGTGTTTAAATAAGTAATCATAATTGTCTTTATATTTATATTTAATTTTAAGTGGAACTATAGTTTTCAATATTCTTAGTTGTAGATCATATATATTTTGTAGGTAGGTTTTATATGTCCTACCGTAGCTAGATATGCCGTAGCTTATTACAGAATCTGCCATTGACATATAGAGTAATCTTAAGGTTTTATATGGAAGTTTGTATTTAAGAATGGTTAGTTTTGCTAGAATAGCTCTTAATTTACAGCACACATGTTCAACATGGGGACCCCAATTAAATTTAGTATTGGTGTTACGTAGAAAAAAGTTTCAAAACAGAGTTTTAACAGTTTATATGTTGCAGAGATATGTTAAAATCAGTAATTTGATCAAATCCCAGGATATGTTAAAATAATAAAACCATTTTATCATATCCCTAAACTTTGGATTCCCCTAAAGATTTCCACACCAACCACTCCTGGGTTGCCTGCGTCCAGTGACTTCCCGTAACTTTCACCAGACCATCGGTCCACCAAGTGAGGGGCTTGCCTAAGTTACGTCTTCCGCGATACTCCAGAACTTTAATGCCTTGGGGCAGCTATCTGTTTTACGAACTATGTGCCCCGCCCATTGCCACTTCAGTTTAGCGATTCTGTGAGCTTTGTTGGTTGCTTTAGTTCTCCTGCGTATAATAATACCTTTACGATGTTTAAGGGGCAATCTCGCATCTGTAGGCCTCTGGAATCTTTGCGAATGCACGTGCGTATGCTTTTGTCATTCTTATTCGTATACAATGTGCATTCTTACTGCTCAGAGTGCGGCCCTCTAACAATATCATAGCATATGAGTATGACGCTCTGTCAGGCTAAGCTGAATATAGAGGATGACAGAATTGTATCGTCCTAGTCTGAGCTGTTGGAAGAGATTAAGAAAATCTACGGGCAATAATACGCAACCACAGGTTTATCTGTAGCCATCTGAGAGCCAGATCGAAGCGATATAATGCTGAAGATATCTCTGGTTTCAGCCTGTACGAAGTTAACTCTAAAACATCTTAACACTTTGGCGCGCGGTAGCGGGAACACCCGTTTATCAGCTTCCATAAAGTTTGACAGTGCGGGGAACCCCGTTTGTGCGTGACATTCGTCGAACATTAGATTAGGGGCCTTAAGGTTGACACTATAACTAAATCTGAGCTACTCATAATGTCAGTATTCTTGCTCTTTATATGGCGCTCATTCATTTTGCACGGGGCTTACCGTAGTAATGATAAGAATCATTTAAATATAAACGGGGTTCCCCGCACTGTCAAACTTTATGGAAGCTGATAAACGGGTGATCCCGCTACCGTGCGCCAAAGTGTTAAGAACAACAAGGCACTGGGAGATAAGTGATGATAGAATTACGAAAGAACTTCTGAAAACAGATGGAAAACCGGTACTGCAAGCTATCAGAAGCTGTTTAATTACATTGTAATCAATATATGAACAGGTAAGGGATTGCATGTGGTGGTACTCTTCTTCAAAAATGGTGATAGGACCCTGCTGAAGAACTATAGACCCAAATATAGAACGTAATTTAACTATAGCATTTAATTCTGTCTAGACCAAGGCTGTGCTATAGTCACTCCAGCAGTGACTATCAATATATCAAAGTGTTGATGTGCTTGTACGAAAACGCTACCATGTTATTCCGCCTCCAGGATTAAAATTGGAAAATTATCCCGCTGCAGCATAGGGTAAGACAGGGATACATTATATCTCCGAAGGTACTCAACACTGCCCTGGAAGTTGTTTTCAAGCTTCTGGACTGGAGAGGATTCAACTTAATTATCGACGGCGAGTAGGTACATAGCTTTCTTAGATTCGCTGACGATATCATGGCCTTAGCTAAGACCTTGGAAAACTAAGGTACAATGCTCGATAGACTCAGTAGAGCCTCTCATCAACATGTGGGTCTTAAAATGAACATAAGCTAGACAAAAATATATCATAATATCCTCTGAAGATTGGAGACTTATGACACTTGGAGTTGTTGACGGATATGTAGCCTGGGACAAATAGTCCAGCTGGATAGTTCCAACTCCTAGAAATATATCGATAGTTGAATCCAATTCTGCTGGGCAGTATCCGGAAAGCTCCGCAATATAGGGTTACTTAAAATTTGTTCTTGATACCTAAGGGTGTGCATGTTCGCATGATAACAAACAACTTTCCCTTAGGAACCCATGGTCAAATCGCAAAAAAAGCATACTAATTTGGCCAGTTAGTTGACCTGTTTCTATGGTATCCAAAACTTTTTTCGATTTGACTATGGGTTTCTTAAGGAAAGTTGTTTGTTATCATGAGCACATGCATAGCCTTTCTTATCAAGAACTAATTTAAAGTCACCCTTTATATTTACGTCCAAAATATAGCAGTGTCTCAATACTAAGGTACTTGAGCAGAACGTGTTACTAGTGGTAACATAAGCCACTGAGACATATAAACATACTATGAGCCTCATAAAAAGTATTAAAGCTGTTCAAAGATAGAAAGATAGATAAAACGTTTAATTTAAAGAGCTATGGAGCATGCTATGCTTGTAGTTTCTCTTAGTGATCGAACTCAAAAAGAGATACTGACTTGGTAGCTAAGTGGTTAGCGATCCTGACCTCTGATCCGAGAGTCGTGGGTTCGATCCCCACACAGGGCAAACTTTTCTGTGATGAGCAGAATTGTTTGCTCTGAGTCTGGGTGTATTATATCTATATATGTATGTAGTTAAAGTATATGTGTATATATATCTGTATCTGGTTCCCAAGATACAGGGAATCCTAGTTTGGGGCCAGATGACCGTGTGTGATTTGTCCCAAATATTAATATTATTATGATATTTTACTCGATGAGCTCTTAACATCTTCTGCTGTTTTAAGAGGCAACAGGCAACCATACAAGTTCCTAGGCTAAAGAAGTAGCCAAATTTTTATTAGCAGTTTAGAAAGTTATCACTCTGTTATGAAGTAATTAAGAAAAGTTGGCGATTATGAAATTATCATGCTGGGATGTGGACGTTTTTCAAATGGTGCATAAATTAAATGATCCGCCGACGTTTGCTAGCCATATATAAATTTCAACTTTTTAAATAAACTCGAGCGTCTTCAAAATCTCACTGATCTTGCTATCAGATTTATCTTTTATCTCCGTAAATATTATCACGTGTCCCCGTATCGAAGAGATTGGAATGGCTTCCAATTAGTTACCGTCGTGACCTTCACACCCTGTTACATCTTTATTTTCAAAATCCCCAATTTATCTTAAAGAACGTTTCAACTTTATCTTCTACTCACAGTCGTCCTCTTCGTTCCTCCGATAACCTCCGTCTCCATATTCTTCCTCACTCTACCAATTTCTAATCTCACTTGTTTACCTCATCAAGCTATCTGCCTCTAGAGTCCCCTTCTTGTACCCATCAAACAAGCCCAATCATTGCACTCTTTAAAAAAGGATAAAAAACAAGCATATCTTCTTGACGTCTAAAGAGCTCATCACTTCTCCAATCATACTTTGGAAATAATTATATGTATACGGGATGTAAATATGGTCGTGCGTCAAATTTTAATCAGTGCTTCTATTCCTGTTTCTGATCAATTTTCCCCAAGGAGCACATAAATCAAATCAAATCGTAAAAAATTAACTCCTCAATACTAATTTGGCCACTCGGCTGATCGATTTTTATAAAGAATCCAAAAGTTCACTGCTACTATCGAACATTATATACATTTATCTATTTTTCATATCACAAAAGACAACATGCATTTTTTCCCAGTAACTACTACCTTAGTTTTGCTTGTTAGAATAAAACGGTCGAAAACAGGAGCATTGTTACTCTCTTTCCTGATTTCGAACACGTCACATTTTTGACATTGCTAGTTTTAAGTACATTTTAAATATGGTGGACGAAAACTGGCAGTATCAACCTAAAAGTATCCGACGCTCGGCAGATCGATTTTTATAAAGAATCCAAAAATTTACTGCTAGTATCGAACATTAAATATAAATTGTCTATTTTTCATATCACAAAAGACAACACATGCATTTTTTCCAGTAACTACTTACTACCTTAGTTTTACTTGTTAGAATAAAACGGTCGAAAACAGGAGCATAATTTCGACCACGTCATATTTTTGAGATTGCTAGTTTTAAGTAATTTTAAATATGGTGGACTAAAACTAACAGTATCAACCAAGAAGTATCCGACGCTCGGCAGATCGATTTTTCAAAGATTCCAAAAATTTTCTGCTACTATCGAACATTAAATATAAATTGTCTATTTTTCATATCATAAAAGACAACACATGCTTTTTTTTCTAGTAACTACTACCTTAGTTTTGCTTGTTAGAACAAAACGGTCGAAAACAGGAGCATTGTTATTCTCTTTCCTAATTTCGACCACGTCATATTTTTGAGTTTGCTAGTTTTAAGTACATTTTAAATATGGTGAACGAAAACTGTGAGTATCAACCAAGAAGTATCCGATTATTCATATTCCTTAATGGTGATACCTAATGGTCTTAAAATTCGCAACACAAGAAGAGATTTTTTTTTCCACTTTCTATCCATATTATTTCCATATTCTATAAATCGCAGGACACACAGAGGCGGCCGCGGGGCAGTAGCGTTCCGAAGGCGGACCTGCGGAAAGCGAACTTAGAGCGGACCCCTTCAGACAGAAATTGCGGCGTCGCGGTAGCGTCGCGGGGGCGGTATGTCTGAAGGCAAAAGCGTTCGGGACCACTTTTTTCGGGAATTTCGTGAAATAGGTATTTTATTATAACTGTTACGATACTCTCTGTACGAAAAGATTTAAAAACTGGTCAAGCTCACACTAACACAATACTTTCTATCTGTAAAACTTATAAAACACAAGAAAACACTCAAAAATCTGTAATTTAATACAACTCGCAAGCACGCCCCCGCACCGCGCCGCAAACGCGCCGCTGTGTGGGGGGTTTCATATATTTCAATGGAATACAACTGGTCCCGCGCCGCGGCCGCTTTCCCGCTACCGCGCCGCAGCGCCGCCACCGCGCGGGATTCGCCAGTTTGTAGGCCCGACCTTCCCGCTTTCGCCCCCGCGCTGGTACCGCATCGGGCGAATCCCGCCCGGTTTTGGTGTAAAGGGTTTCATAGTAATCCGAACATTACAAAAAATTCCGCTCCCGGTACCGCCCCGCGGCCGCCTCTGTGTGTGCTGCGCTTAAACGAATGACAGTGAGTAGGTAAACAAACAATCACGCATCAACTTCATTTAAATCAATGCCTACAGTCGGCCGGACCGACAGCATCGCATATTCCATTCTATAATGGTCCGTATGGTTGTAACGTAAGGATCATATTTGTCTAAAAGCTGAAAGGGTTACCCTTTCATTATGGTAAGTGGTTCCAAAGTGTTTAGTTAATCTTTAAAAATACCGCTTAAAAAACCCAAACGAAAGGGTTTTGACGCCTACTGGGTTTGGTAAGCAAACCCCTTGCAGAAACCCATTCAAAAACCCCTGAAGGGCTTACCAGTCCAGTCCCTGCATTATGTATGTCTCATTGTACGACCTTGACACGCGCCCCGCCCGAACCTCGTTTGAAAAAATACCCTTATAAACCCAGTTTTCATAAGCCTAATGAACGGGTTACCCTTTCAAAAGGGTTACCCAAATGAAACGGTTCCCCATTCGATTGGGTAACCTATACATTTGGGATATGCTATCGAAGGGGTTTTTATTTTAAGCGCTTAATCGCGGAAGGGGTTGTCACGTCCCTGGTTATTAAGTTACCTCCCTTACAGGGCTGTCATTTTAACTTTCCTTGAATTACGTCTAAGTATACGTAGTTATTAATTTTCAAAGTTTCTGAGATGACGTCATTGAGCAAACGAGACTATGGTGTCATTATCTACTACAGCATTTTTCAACCTTTTTCTATACCCGACCCCTTTACAAGTTAAACAATTCTTGCGATCCCCTAGGGCCACAAACATGCAAAATGTTTATGATTTGAAAGACTACGTTTATAATTTTCTTAAATTAGAAAATGATTTAGTTATTAACATCTCCAGAATAGAACCGCGTTTTGACAAATTGTTAAAAAATCGTATTTTTTCATAGTAGTGTAGGACCCACAAACACTTTTTCTTTTATCCGCGACCCCTTGAGTAAGTCTTCGCGACCCCCCGGGGGTCACCCCCACCGGTTAAAAAACACTGATATACTATTTCAAGCGATGTTTGACAACACAAAAATGTTTTGACGAGTTTGGAATTTCAAAAATTTTATTTCAGGAGAATCAATATTTTATGATCACGATATCCCTTATGGAATACGCCATAAAGGTGTATGATATCATGTTTTTAGGGTTTCGTACGGCCGAATGAAAAACGAAACCCTCGGCCTTATAGAACCACTCGTATGTCTGTCTGTTCGTTAGTCACGGCCAGTCTGCTTCGAATCTACTAGACCGAATGAGTTGAAATTTGATATACGTAATGAATGTAATGAATTTATGTGACCCAAATATGGGCGTGTAACGTAAATAAATGAATTTTGGATATGGGAGACACTTTTGGGGAGCGAATATTTTAAAAAGTAGACAAAAATTTCATAATTATATAGTATGGAACCCATTCCACAGCTCTTTTCGCACTTAGCTCTTTTTTGAATATCCTTGGAATGTCCCAGTCGTAAAATGCGTTGTAAATAGAGAAAATGGTTATGAAACACTTAACTATTTGACATTTTTATACACATACGTCATTTCGGATAATTAACCGACTCGGTGGCTCAGTGGTTATCGTTCCTGACTACTTACTGGTTCCAAACCAGAGTCGTGTGTTCGATTCCTACCCTGAGCAAATAGTTGTGTCATCAACAGATTTGTTTGATCTGTGTCTGTAATGTATCAAGATGATTTTTAATACACTGAAAAAAATCATGGCTAAATAAGTTACAATCTTGCTTGATTGAAAAAAAATATGACTCAATCATTCATGTAAATATCAAAAACAATAATTGACGGTTTCTTGCCACAATAAAGCTGAAATGATTGAACGTTTATCAAATTAAAAGTGCTGAATTTAATAAGTTTACTTTATTCGTGTCGAGGCATAGTCAGTTGTATCATCAATTTATTTAGATCCATTAAGTTGCTTTATTATTACTACACATTACACTTAGTTCATCCAATAAAATATTATAAAATAATGATTAGAATTGATTAAGCCGACAATTACTTATTGGAATGTACTATGTATGCTTGTTTCGTTTCTTAATCAAGAAGGCTTGATTCCCGGAATCACAAAGCTTTGTGCGCTCGTATATAAGCAAGTGACTTGATAATATTAAACATTTTTTTGATGTATATTAACAATTATTTTTTTCAGTGTAGCGGTTATGAATATATCACCGAATGTATCAAATTAATTAAAAATGTTTTTTGTTTAAGTACTTAGGTAGATGCTGTACACAGTCCACAGTGGTTTCCTCCATACGTCAAAAATCAAAATTATCATGTCTCCTATCCACATAATTAGTCTTCATTATGACATATACTTAGTCTGAACCAGCGGTTCCCAAATGGTGGTCCGCGGAACCCTAGGGTTCCGTGGGAGGGTCGCAGGGGTTCCGAGAGTTAGGCCTTATTGTCAGTTCAGCATAATTCGGTACCGATCTGTGCAACACATAGTGCATTCCTACTCTTTCGCGCATACGGTACTAACATAGCGCGCACAATAATTTCAATCATTGAATAAGTTTTGGATGGGACTTAAAGATGAATATTCCCTTTGGCGAGGTAGGGTTCCGCCGAAAATTTGTAGGTCAGTTAGGGTTCCACAGCAAAAAAAAAATTTAAGGCACTTTCCTAATTAGTTTCAATCCCGAAACGACATCAAAAGAGTAAACATCGAGTGCGCGACCGCCGCATCCGTAATTACGCAATTTTTTACCTGTTCCTTTATTGACGATTCCCGAAAATTTATTTCTTTTGTGATTTATTTTTGTAACGGATATTCAAGCTCAAGTTATGTAGTATAGGTAAGCTTATTTTTTTTTTCATTATTTTACCTAATTGTGTTCGTGTAGAGTGCCTGCAAAGTCGAAAACAATTCGTTTTATTTTATTTAATATTTTTATACTTCGAGACTTTTAGTTACTGGTCGTCGCTAGTTCGCGTCTGAAAATTCTTTTATAAATTAAAATGGATCTTCTGCTAAGAAATGTAACTGGAATTTGGACCCGCTTTTACCCGATTTTTGAGTTACTTGGGTGCTACGCTGAAGTAATGAGTTGCTACGAACTTACTACGTTTGCATTTTAAGTTTTCGGTAAAATTTTATACTGGTGAATCTAAATTTCTGTATATTGATAAGAAATATTGTTGTTTGCAAGTTTGAGACAACAATGAGACAACGTATGTTAGTTTTTAAAACTTAATTAAAATATGACGGCAAAAGGCTGACCCTCACTAAATGAGTTCAGCATGTTTAAGATGAAATACTAGACTGTTGTGTGCTGTCTGTAAACAAAAATAATATAAATCTGAACTATTATATAACTGCATTAAATGTTTTTAGTAATTAGTGAAATATTGCGAAAATATAAAGTAACGAAGCGAGACAACGTTCGAAAAAAGTTTAGGATTCGGTTCTAGCGAATCGGAGGTAAAAGAGATGCATGATACGCCTGCCTGATCTATACAGGGTGTAACAGAAAGGTGTGATAATACTTCAAGGTTGGCTTTTACACATCCAACTGAACAACTTTTGTTCTACAACTTTGTTGAAATCACTTTTCATACAAACTTGGTTCGCCAGCTGATCGATTTGTATGAAAAGTCCAAAAAAACTTTGCGATTTGAACGAAGTTGTAGAACAAAAGTTGTCCAGTTTGTTGGGTAAAAGCCAACCTTAAAGTATTATCACACCTTTCTGTTACACCCTGTATAAGAGAGTGACCTCAAAAAAATATGAAGAATACTCCAAGCATACAGAACAAGAAAGATGACAAGAGCATAAGCAGTTTGATGGTCCATGGGTTCTGCTCTGAATGACCAGTCCCCAATTAGGACTCCTGTCCATGGCGCTAAGACCGTTGATACTATTTATGGTTTTATCTGCCTGCTTTCGTCCACCAATTTATCGGACATCAGAACAAGGTCCTGTTATTATCGATCGTGCATTATTATCTATAGGTGCACTTTCAGAAGAAGCGGGCAGAGGCCAGAAAAAAAGACATAAAATAGTTTATAATACACCCAGACTCAGAGCAAACAATTCTGCTCATCACAGAAATGTTTGCCCTGGGTGGGTATCGAACCCATGACCTTCGGATCAGTAGTCAGGAGCACTAACTACTGAGCCATCGAGTCCGTCAAAAAATTTATGTTGAGTGAGTAGTCCCCAGTTTTGGGTCCTACATCAATTTTGTTATACCGTGACACCCTGTATACTCAGGGGACATGTATACTGACTGGTGACCGTCTCATACATATAAGAGTTATGTGAAGAAGGGTTCGCTGTAACGTGGGGTGACTTTAATTCAAACCGAATTTTTTAAACTGTGGAATGAATTGTCGCCTGCGGTATTTCTGGACCGATGCGACATTCAAACCTTCAAGAAAAGAGCGTACTCCCATATCAAAGGCCGGCAGCGCACTTGTGACTCCTCTGGTGTTGCGGGTGTCTATGGGCGGCGGTAATCGCTTACCATCAGGTGATCCGTTTGCTCGTTTGCCACCACTGCCGTAAAAAAAAAAAAGAATTCGTCAATCGACCAAATTTTTCACCACCCATTTTTTCGTGTGCTTTATGAACAATACCCAATGATTCAAACACTCACATTTTTCCTTTTTTTTAATCAATACCAGTGACCGATCGAAAATTCGATTTCGGCTGCATTTTCAAGAAATCCCGAAGTCTGCATAGGTGTACGCCATTAAAAAAAGAAACAATATATATAGCAAGATTCAAATTTTTGAGGTGCAGAGTGCTTTTAAAGCTTGTATTCTAAAATTATCCGATTGTTTTTGATATATAGAATGCCTCTAAAACCAAAATATTCCGGCATATCCTCCTGAATTTTGCAATGAGCCCTTTTTATGTAATATAGAGGGATAACTGTAGCTTCTTACGAATAAGAAAAAATACATTTCTGTCTGAAAACAGTTTTGTCTCTCGTGTGCGCCCAACACGAGAGACAAAACTGTTTTCAGACAGAAATGTATTTTTTCTTTTTATATGGCAGAGGTGGCAAACGAGCAGAAGGAAACCTGATGGTAAGCGATTACCGGCGCCCATAGACACCCGCAACACCAGAGGAGTCACAAGTGCGTTGCCGGCCTTTGATATGGGAGTACGCTCTTTTCGTATTGGACGAGTTTGCGTCGGAATGACCACTCTGTCTATCGTATTGTGATATTTTTGACACACTTTTATTAGTTTTCCGCTTGAAACCGGTGCCAGTGATTCTAAGCTATGTTTGTTGAAAATGCTTCAGTATTTTTTGAGTTATTCGACTTTTCAATGATAGTAATAATTCGGTGATGGATTTATGTAAACAGGGTTTAAAAAGAGCTCTAATAAAACTGAGCAAATTTTCTTAAAACCCATACAGAATTCTTAAAAAAACGGACTCTCCATTGGCTAATTGGCCTATCAATTTGTATAATACATCCAAAAAAATGGAATTAAGTATAGGTTTCGTAGGAAAAAAAATCATGAGTAGAATACTCTGTTAAAGTTTTTTCTTTTTTAACTTTTTTCATGCCCTTACTTTTTATATTTTCATGTTTTATTTAATTTATTTATTTGTTATGCAATAAAGTATTTTCATTCATTCATTTTTTTTTACATACGACAATCTTGCCTCCACTGTGCGTGCGGCCTTATACAGCACTAGTTTTACGATGTCGCATGAAAACAAGGGAACCCTTTTATTCTTAGTACCGGTTGGTTGGTAACACGGCATGGCGCTTAGGAAAATGAAAAATAGGTGTTTAAAAAAGAACCTGTTTTGCAGAGAAATAAAAAAAACGTAATACTTCAGTTATGAACTTATACTCGTACACTCGTGAATCTTAAAAAATACAAAACATTGTATAATACTTACATAAGTAACCTCAATTTAGTTAAACCCAACTAACACATTAGTGGAAATTGCAGCTTTTGTAAGAACTTTGAGGAGTATAGCGGTGGTATAACGACGTCGCATTTAGCCTTGAGTTCTAAAACAGTGATAAAAAAGCGTTAAACCTTGACTGCAGCTTTAACACCTTTTGAGACACCTTATGGCTCTAACAGCTGTGCTATGGTTACATTTGTATCCCTTTTGCCACTCTTGATCATGCAGTGATGAAAATTGTATCTCTTTTACCACTCCTGACTAAGTCAGAGCTTATTTGGTGCATTTTGGCACTTACAGCTGTATGGGACTGAAAACTAGAACTGATTTATTTCTAAAACACGTGCTTTTCACTCTTTTAGAGCGAGCAGTTGCTTTTGTGCAATATAAGTCTATAACAGATATATTAATGATATTCATGCATAAATTTTCACGTTTTGGAACTATTATACGGTCTATAGTGTTTAAAAATAGAAAATTATAGCTTTATGTGCTAACTCCATTAAACTGATACAAGAAACATAAAAAGCGGTCAAGTGTGTGTCCGGCCACGCGCAGTGTACGGTTCCGTAGTACTTAGACAAACACTGCTACAAAATTGACTACTACTCGTTAACTTGTAAAGTCTTAAAAGTGATAGTTTTTCTTTTAATTTCGTTATATTATATACTACTGCCGTGAATTTTTTCACATGTCTACGCATGACTTTAACAAAAATGTGCACTTTAAAGCATAATAATTCTAAAACGGATCCCTGAATCGAAAAATGATTTTCGAAAACCCACATTTTTAAAAGACCGATCCAACGATATCCCACACCATGGGATAGTCGAGAAAAAAATCATCCCCATTTCACGTGTAAGGGAAGTACCCTGAAAAAAATTTTTCTATATTTTATTTTACCACTTTGTCGGCGTGATTAATATACATATCCGTGCCAAATACTGCTCTCTAGTACTAATAGTAGTCTCTGAGCTAAGCCGCGTACAGATAGACCAACAGACAGACGGACATGGCGAAACTATAAGGGTTCCTTGTTGACTACAGAACGAAAAAAAGAAATAACTAGATATAACTTAACTACTCCAGAATAAAATGATAAATCATTAAAAACTACAATCAACTGTAACTTTCGGTATTTGACATACCGCTAAAATTGGAAAGTCCTGGTTTCATGTAAAATAATGTTTTACCACTGCTGTGTTAAATAGAACCCTAATTCGGATGTGTGCTGTGCAGTATTGAGCTTTAAATGATATCAGATTAGCTCCCTGAATCACAAATTTCGATCCTATGGACATGTTAAGAAGACAATAACTATACAACAGTAGTTTTTATTGCTCATAGTGCTAGAAGAGTTCTATTGTGGTGAAAATTAGAACCTAAGACTGCAACAGCAAAACGTCATTTTTGGCAATGAATTTAATGTGTTTTTCTAAAATTTGTTACTATAAACACTCTACATAATTTGGTTGAGGCCTGATAATGGATTCTCGTGTTTATAATATACACAAACGAACTTAAATAGGCGTAATTAATAACAACACTGAGATGTAAAAGAAAAATTAAATAAAATAAATGAATCAATTTTACGAATTTTACGCTTAATTGATGGCGCATTAATTTTTGCCCAAAACATCGCATATATTTCACGATAAATTTAATTCCCAACTGTTTTTACACACGAACAATTCGAAACATCAGGATAAATATATGTTCACAAAAACTCCACCATTATTTAAGTCAAATGTCAAATATTTCATTGCCATTATTTGTTATACAATAAAACTTACTACTAAAACAGATAAATATCACCCCACAACCACTTCTGGAATATTTTGCTAACCTCATGAGAAGAACGATTTTGATCGAGTGAATGATTTAGAATCTTATTCGTTCAATTAAGCAGCCAACGTAAGTTCTTTAAGCGCTACAGGAACCGAAATACAGCTTTCATCCGCAATTTTCTCTATTCAAGCACTTTACCATCACTGTTAAGCAGTTCTTATAGAACTGTAGGCTGCCAAAAATTGGCGCCCCCCTAGAGGCATAAGCGGTTTATAAAGGTTCCATAGCGCGCTATGGAACTAACAAGTTACAGCTATAAGACGCAATCGGATACGCTATAAAGCCCTTGTGCAACCCATTTGTATTAGTTGGGAACCTAATAGTGTAGTAACTAATATGAATAAGGTTATAAATAAAATAAACAAATTCATTTATAAAAAAAATAATAATAATATCTGGGACAAATCACACACGGTCATCTGGCCCCAAACTAGGATTCCCTGTATCTTGGGAACCAGAGATTGATATATATACACATATACTTTTAAATACATACAAATACAGGGTGTAACAGAAGTGTGTGACAATACTTTAAGGTTGGCTTTTACCCATCAAACTGAACAACTTTTGTTCTACAACTTTGTTGAAATCGCAAAAAATTTTTTGGTCTTTTCATACAAACTTGGTTCGCCAGCTGATCGATTTGTACGAAAAGTCCAAAAAAAATTTTGCGATTTGAACAAAGTTGTAGAACAAAAGTTGTTCAGTTTGATGGGTAAAATCCAACCTTGAAGTATTGTCACACACTTCTGTTACATCCTGTATAGATATAATACACCCAGACTCAGAGCAAACAATTCTGCTCGTTACAGAAAAGTTTGCCCTGTGTGGGGATCGAACCCACGACTCTCGGATCAGAGGTCAGGATCGCTAACCACTTAGCCATCGAGTCAGTAAATCCAACTATGGATCACAATTTTGTTAGTAAACTAAAACATTTTAATTTTTTTTTGATTAACCCTCGGTTAGTCGCGTAATTTTTGCATACGTGGTTCGTCGCGTGGGGTCTTTAAAGATCCCAGTATGTTAAAGTCTCTTTAGTTCATATTTTGAGAATTTTTAATTCGTTATTATTTTTTTATATTGTAATATGTAAAACAATATGTAATAATTTTAAATATTTATTGAATGTTTTATATAAATTATATAAAAAAAATATTAATTACGTCAAATAACTTTTTTAATTTATTGAATTATCCATCTATACCAAATCCTTTTTTTTCTATGGAAATTACAAAGAAACATTGTAATTTTTATTTATTTAAATGATGATATTGAGCTATGAAACTCATAAAATACAAAATTGTAAGAGATCAACCATACTAAACATAATTTTATAATTTGAAAGTTACACAAATTTTCACTTTCAGTTCTGTCGGTACAAATTGATGTAACATAAGCCAAATATCATATAAAATGCTTGGAAAAGGGGCAAGTCATTCCAAATTTATTGTGCAAACTTATGGGAAAATGAGTATGTTTCTTTATTGAGATTAATTGTTCAAATGGGCAATACCTCAATTTTCTGTCTTAATCTTCCGAATCAGTCAATATTCTGTGCCACGTTCGTTTAACCATTGATAGACAAGCTATTGTAGGCATTTATGAATAAAAAAAGGAGTAACTTAATTTATCTCTAAAAATAAAACAAAAATAACCAACAAAACTCAGAAAAATAAAAAATAAAGTAGATTTTTTTTACTTACGTGAGTCGTCGCGTGGGGTCTTTGAGAGCCCCACGCACGTTTACACGTCTGTTTCTCGTAGTTTTTGTGCATAAATTATTCGCTAATACATTGCGTACTAACTAATATTCTTTATAGGAAGGTACCTAAAGTTTCAGACCTCAAACTCAAACGGAAATGAAAAATAATCCAGTTTTTAAACCCTGGGGTTTTAAGGACCCCACCCGACGGACCGAAGATTAACTCACTCACACATTGATGTCCAGTAGGTCACAATAAAATTGCCACTGACAAGAAAACAAGAAGAAAAATGTCCTTTAAACATTTGTAGTTTGAACCTCACCAATTTAACAAAAAAAACCGTTACATAAACAAATCTAACAACATCTCACACGCACCCCAAACTCCATTAAATGGTTTATAATTATTCATAAAATCACGTCTTAATGTGACACCTAATGTACCTTTCACAAGATCTCACTTAAAACATGACCTCCTTATTGGCAGATGGGTAAAATGAGGTGACCTCCGTTGCAGGCATTTAAAAATTTAACTACAGTTTAACCCCGTTGCATGCAAAAAGGTTTTCAACGTACTAGAACTAAATTAATTCTCTCAAGGGACTCCTAATGTAGAATACAAAATTAGGCTCTCATCTCTGTTCGTAACACATACTGAGTTACGTCAGAAAATTAAGTTCAAACTTGTGTAAATCATTGCAAATATTTAAATTTAATTATAATGGAATGGAGGGTCTGAAATAAAATATATTTTGTTTTTTTAATTTATTTTATAGGTATGTTTGTTTACCAAAATTAATGTTTATTTATAGTACACAGGCAAAAGCAGCAATGTTTATAAAAGTTATAGGTAGTAGATTTCTAAATAATGAGGTAAACTCCACTACTATACTTCTTCTTAGCGTGTGGCACAGTTAACCGTAACAAGGGACAAACTTGTATTTAAAAATATCTTGATGTATTTTTACTAGTGATGAAACAATTACAGGTTAGGTTAACAATTACAATTATTGCTTGCAATAATTGCCAATTACGATTAAAATTAAAATCTATGATTATTGACTATGTTGAATTGCCTCATATTAAAGCCCTTTCAGCTGCCCGCGTGTTTGAGATATGCGGGTTGAAAATGAATGACATTCATGTTATCTGTGTATATCGACCTGGCACCACCAAGGATGATCACTTTATTGATCATATGGAAAAACTACTGGGTCTGATCTTTAACTCAAATAAGCGTAAAATTGTGATATGTGGCGATTTTAATGTTGACACTTTGACTAATAGTAAAGACGCCAGAGATTTTATGAATCTCATCAAATCCTTTAACGTAGATAGAATAATAAATGAACCGACCCGTATCACAAATCATAGTAAAACCTGTATTGATAATATACTGAGCAACCTTAAGATGCGCAACGCAAAAGTACTAGATCTGGCTCTGTCTGATCATACCATGCAAACTGCTGAATTTCCATGTAAGATTAAAGAACGGGCACCAAAATTTTATAAGTGGGTTAGAGACTTAAGGGAATGTAATTTATTGGCTCTAAAGAATAAGTTAGTGAACATCTCGTGGCAGTCCGTTTATGATCCTGGCGACGATGTTAATACTTGCTTTAATATTTTCCATGGTATTATTTCTGAAGCTTTTGAGACAAGCATGCCTAAAATTAAAGTAAGAGGAGATTTTAAGGATCAAAAAAGGGAATGGATTTCTGATGATATTAAAAATCTAGCTAACATCAAAAGAAACTTATTTTTACAAATTAAATATGATAAAAAAAATCAATCTTTAGCTAAGGAGTACCAACAGTGTAACAATAAAATCAAAATAATGGTTAATAAGGCAAAACGAAATAATAACGAAAATAAAATTGTGAAGTCAAATAATGTGATGCGTTCCTCGTGGAAGTTGATTAACGACAACGTGAATGGCCCTAAGGCAAGTACTGCCAAAAGCTACGTTGGTTTTACTGATGGTAAGGTCATTGCTGCGTCTAATAAGGACGCTGCGGGTTTATTCAGAAAATATCTCCTCGATACATTGCACTCTACGAATTCGACCTCGGCTCCATCTGCTTCAGGTTTGCCTCCATTTGAACCTAATACCATGTTTGTTACTAAGCTTAATATTGATGACCTCCATAAAATAGTATTTGGATTAAAGAATTTAAAATCCAGTGGATTTGATGGCATACCATTATCTGTTATAAGATTTATATTTCAAGAAATTGCCGATCCACTCTTGTTTGTACTAAATCTATCTATTGGCAGAGGCATATTTCCCAATATCTTAAAGAGGGCTTTGATTAAACCTATTCATAAACAAGGCGACGTATGCGACGTAAAGAATTACCGACCCATATCCTTGCTGTCTGTTTTCTCCAAAATCTTTGAAAAGGCAATGGCCGAACGTATTGGATCCTTCTTGCTCAAAAATAAGATATTATCTAGGGAGCAGTATGGTTTCCGTGGGGGACTCTCTACTGTTGATGCAATTCTGGATTTGGTGGAATATGTCACTGAAGTTAATGATGGTGATGCTAACGTTATTGCAGCCTTACTAGATCTATCAAAGGCTTTCGATAGAGTCATTCACGGGTCGTTGATTGACATCCTTGAACGCGTGGGTATCCGTGGTATAGTAAATAAATGGATTGGATCATATCTCGAAAATCGTACCCATAACGTAATCCTCTCTGTGTATGATGAGGCTTCTAAAATGGTGGATGATATTGAATCTCAGTCTTTCTGTATTGGCCAGGGTGTACCTCAGGGTAGCATACTAGGACCTTTGCTATTTATTATTTATGTAAATAGCCTACCAGTGGCAGCTGAACAGAAAATAGTGATGTATGCTGATGATATTTCGGTACTATTTCCTTTCAAAAGAAATCAAGATTCAAACCTTGCTTCAGACATAACAAATTCCCTTAGCAATATAATTAATTGGCTAGATAGACTAAATTTAAAAACAAATTTTGATAAAACTAACCTCATCCATTTCAGAAACTATAACACGAGAGCTTCAGATGTGAACGTCAACATAAATGGGAATGTAGTCAGGCTCACTAATAATGCTAAATTCTTGGGCGTGTTTGTAGATGAACATTTAAACTGGAAGACACATGTGGAGTACCTTGAGGGCAAAATTAGCGGATTTTGTTTTGCATTAAGAAATTTAAGGCAGATCTCGACAAAGAAAGCAGCATTGATGTCCTATTTTGCATTTTTTCAGTCCAGGGTCACATATGGGCTTGCTATATGGGGGGGCTGCGTTTTGGCCGACAAGATATTTATCCTGCAGAAGCGCTGCATTAGGATCTTAAACTGCATAAAGTCACCTAGGGATTCGTGCCGTGCATCTTTCGTGGAAATGAGAATTTTAACAATGACTGCTTTGTTTGTCTTCGAACTCTGCAAACTTGTCAGACGTTACCCTGAAAAATTTCCTCTTCGACAGAACTTTAATAGCGAAAGGCTTAGAGCGCGTTTTCAGTATGACCTTCAGCTGCCACTTTGTAGAACGGAATCACGTAGGAGGGCTGTCATCTATAATGCAGCCTCGGTGTATAATGCTCTACCAATCGCAGTTCGTTCTCTCGAGGACAAAAAGTTCTTTGTCGTCCTAAAGAAATTGCTGATTGACTGGTGCCCCTACAATCTGAATGAATTTTATAATAATATGACTAAGGTATAATAAAACTGCTAGTCCTTTTGTATTTGAGTTATGACATATTTTTTAAATCTAATTTATTTAAAATTTTGTATTTGTATTTGAATTTATTTATTTTTTAAGAATGATATGTAACTATTTATTACTAAGTTATTAATTTTATTTGTATAGTATAAGATGCTTTGTGATATTTTACTTTCGGTTATGACTACACTACTTAACGTGGTAAATTGCATAGAACTACTTTATAATTTAAGAACTTTTGTACATGCAATTATGGTCAAATAAATAAATAAATAAATAAATAAAAATTTTTGCTTAAATTGGGTTTTATCATATTTAGGAGTGATGGTGTTATAAATAAAAAAACGGCCAAGTGCGAGTCGGACTCGCGCACTGAGGGTTCCGTATAAATTGATAATCACACATGTCTTGAACTCTATATTTTTTATATTTGAATTGATTTCACACATTTTACCACTTTGAAAGTGTCTCTCGCGCAAACTAATCGGTTTAGAAAAAAATAGAAAAAATTGCCAATAACAGTTAACTGTAATTATTTCATCACAAACTTTTATTGATATCTGCATGTTACTTGCTGATATATTTGTTAGAGAGATTTAAAAAAAAACAGTGAAGCAATATTTGTCCAATTTCATGACTGAACGCGAGCTCCCGTTCAAACAAATGTTATTTTTATAATACTCTTGCCCGTTATAAATTACAATGCAAATACTGTATTTTTATGGCCACCCCATCCCGCAGTATATAGGTCACTTTGTCCGAACGCCCTATGACGTATAGCAACCCTAATTGCCCCATATGAATGCGAAATACTCCACGGAAGGCAACGATTTTAATGGCTACGAACAAAAAGGGATGGTATTACATAGAGGGATATGCCATTTCCTTTCACACCGGTCTTCTTCGGTTTCAAAATGGCCGAGAAAAAAGCTAAATTAAAAAAAAGAATTGTGTTCTGATTTTCATTTCAAAACACAGTTGATATTTATACTTTGCTATGGGGATTAAAGTGAAAAGGTCGTGGCTCAGTGCGGTCAGCGTGGTAACGTCGATTACGCAAGTTAACTGATTATAGACACGGGCATAACTTGGCAAGGTTTGACTGTGAGTGGGATTTATCTACGGTTCCGTGTCTCGCACTTCGCAAGCGACCTTAAGTGAGAGCAGAGATGTTCTATGCTTCGTAAGGCACTGCCATCTTAGTCTAATAAAGTAGCCTTTCAAACATTTGCCTTTCCTAGAAACGTCCTCTTATAAGTGGTATACGTATGCATGCATATAATTTAATACGCAGAGAACTTCCATTCCATACGTAACACAATACTGCACTGATTGCAATAGATCTAGGTACCTCTCCGTACTAATGGTGTGGTACTAACATGATTGTTACGGTTAGTAATATAAGTTCCGTCTTTTGACAAAATCACCAAATTTTAACAGGATTCATATATATTTTTTTTATGGCAGAGGTGGCAAACGAGCAGTCGGATCACCTGATGGTAAGCGATTACCGCCGCCCATAGACACCCGCAACACCAGAGGAGTCACAAGTGCGTTGCCGGCCTTTGATATGGGAGTACGCTCTTTTCTTTTAATGAAAATATAAAAATACTATTTTACGTAGGTATATTAAATACTTGTGAGTTCTCTATTCCGAGGAGTTTTTAGAATGGTGAATTTCATAATAACTTTCTCGAATTTTTATTATGTTTTTATTTTATTTAAGTAAGTTGATGCTGTACACATTATTTTAATGTTTTTTGGGGTTCCGTACCTCAAAAGGAAAAAAGGAACCCTTATAGGATCACTTTGTTGTCCGTCCGTCTGTCTATCCGTTCGCCTCGCACTTGGCTGGTTTCTTTTTCTTAAAATTAAATATTATATTTTTCTACATTTTGTAAAAAAATACCTTTGAATTTCTTTGAATTACTTATGTGTAAGTACGTCTAGAGTAAAAAAAGTTAAAAACTTTTCAGACAGACTTTCTAATACCCTCCTATGCAGGGTGTTAAAAATTGCGTTTGAAATAAGGGATTACTCAGAATCACAAGTATAAAATACAGGAAAAATATTTAAAAAATCCGATCTACTATTTTTTACAGCATCCCATACTAGATCTGTTTATTCTGTATAGCGAGTCAAGAACTTGTATGAGAAACTGTATGTTTGACTGACTCGGTGGCTAAGTGGTTAGCTCTCCTGACCACTGATCCTAGAGTCGTGGGTTCGATCCCCACACAGGGCAAACTTTTCTGTGATGAACGGAATTGTTTGCTCTGAGTCTGGGTGTATGTATTTAAATCTATATATGTATGTATTTAAATGTATATGTGTATGTATATCAGTCTCTGGTTCCCATATACAGGGAAAACTAGTTTGGGGCCAGATAACCGTGTGTGATTTGTCCCGGATATTATTATTATTATTATTAAACTAAAAAAAATAATTGTAGATCGAATTTGTTCAATATTTTTCCTGTATTCTATACTTGATTCTGAATAATCTCTTTTAATTTCAAACGCACTTTTTCTAACAATCTGTATCCATACTTATATTAATTTACTGCTTAATTAAATATTCCTAGTAACAATTAATTTTGATACTGTCGGAAGTTAATCATATACTAAAATTTCTTGATGTTACAGTAATTAAATTACAGTAGTACTGCTTTAATACTTATTTATTACAAGTACAAATTATAAAGCATTTTCATGACATGTGTTAACAATCCACATCGTCCCCACTGCAGGGGCACGGGTCTCTTCCCATACCTTGGGAAGGTGAGGCCATACTCCACACACGGGGGCCAAGTCCGGATTGGTGGAGATTGTGGGGCTAGTGGCCATCCCCAGTGTCAGAAGTTTTCAAGCCGCCTATAAGGCCTCCGATATGGCTTAACGACTGCTATCTAGTGATAGCAGCCGGCACCAACGGCTTAACGTGGTTTGCGAAGCACGGAAACGATCGAGATAAATGCCACTAACAGTCAAACCCATCCATGTTATGACCGTGTCTGTAGTCAGTTAACCTGCGTGATCGCCATGACCACGCAAGCCGCACTGAGCCATGACCGCTTCTTTTTTAATAATTGACAGAAAATTTCGAACTCTTGTTAGAAAAATGGTTGATCTGACAATTGATTAGAACGGAGAGTTCAAACTTTTTTGTCATTTTATTTAAATTAAAATCTCCTTGCTGTGGGGACAATATGGGTTGCTAAATAACATTAAAAAGTAATTAGAACAACGTTGTCATTTTGGATCCAAATAATACCCTGGATATATTTATATACGGCATTAAAAAATTCACCGTACATATCTAATAAAACAGAGCGTAATCCGTACTTTCGCATCCGTGAATTATTGCCTACCATTTGGTAGGCAGTTCGAAGCGACCGACCCTTGCCAACATGCGGGGATGAAATGGTTAGAAAATTATATACACATTCGCATATGAATTATGTATCTGAACCCACAAATGCGAGTGTTATTAGACTTGTCAAAGTCAGTTAGACTTTTAGATCTGTAATGCCTACTGTACCTTTGTCGGTTTGATTCCACAGATAATCGTAAAAAAAAATATTCATGAAGCGGTCGTAGCTCAGTGCGGCTTGCGTGATCGCATCGATCACTCAGGTTAACTGACTACAGACACGGTCATAACCTGGTGGGGTTGACTGTTAGTGGTATTTATCTCGACCGCTTCCGTGCTTCACAAGCCACGTTAAGCCGTTGGTGCCGGCTGCTATCATTAGATGGCAGTCGTTAGGCCATATCGGAGGCCTTACAGGCGGCTTGAAAACTTCTGAGATTGGGTTTGGCCACTAGCCCCACAACCTTCACCAATCCGGACTTGGCCCCCGTGTGTTTAGTATAGCCTAACCTTCCTGAGTTACGGGAAAATACCCGTGCCCCTGCAGTGGAGACGTTATGGGTAACAGTAAAATACTGATTAATTTAATGGTAAAGGAAAACATCGTGAGGAAACCTGCATATCTGATTACTAGATGTGTATGATATGAACCTCTGTGTATTGTACAGCTTGGGGCAAACCGAATATTGTAACTTTTTTTGTAAAGTTTTTTGGCCTGGAGTCGAGTCCTTCAGCCGGTTTTATTGTACCACACGCCAAAAGTTGCCAGAAATAAAAAAGTTTTCTGATCACTGGCAACCATCCATCATACATAATATGAAATAACCTCTGTGTATAGCTTGGGGCCTGAGCTTGGGGCAGACCGAATATTGTAACTTTTTTTGTAAAGTTTCTTGGCCTGGAGTCGAGTAAGGGAGGCAGCCGGGTTTATTGTACCACATGCCAAAAGTTGCTAGAAATAAAAAAGCAATCCATCATACATAATATGAAATTTTATTTGATAGCTGCTACCATAAATATTGCCTTCGTCAAGCGAACGTGCAGATGGTGATGCAAACTTTATCTAAGGGTCTGCCCTGACTGTTGTTAAATTAGCAGCCGCACTCGCGTCGGTACAAATATCAATCATAATCACATGGGTCTAAAGCTCAAAACTGTGCGCTCTGTGTGTGCACCATGTGCACGAACTGTGACGAACCATAGTAAAAGTAAAATATAGTATGTTATCTTCGTACGGGAGTCTTGTATGTGTGCGTGTGACAGTAGGCACGCTCCGTACGGCCGCACACTAGGCGGACCCTCGAACTGTTTCGACCACACCCCGGACGCTTCATACAAATATTGCGTTATTGTTTACTTTATAGAAAGACACTTCTTCATGACTGTACACGTTTTAATGCGTGTGTTCTATCTAGGGATGCTTAGGCTAAAGCTTCGAGGTCATACCGCCTTTTCTTTTTGTTATGTTGACGTTTTTAATAATAGATATTTCCGAAAGCAGTAGAACTTTTACGACAGATATGAACATAAACTATAGAATTTTACAATAGACATTTTAAATGAAGTGAATACTGTATAAGCTTTAGAAACCATTACCTCTCTCCTTGTGAAAATAATAATTGTCTTTGGTTTGACAACTGGTCACTTAGAAGTCACACGGGGGGGGGGGGTGAGGTAGCCTTCAGAGAGCGGCAGGGAGTGTCCATGCTGTATAATGTCCTTATACTTTGGTTGCGACTTGCGACTTTATCACCTCTATATTGTAATGTGCGTGCAAACGGAGCGAGCCTACTGTGCGCACATGCAAGCCGAACGTATACAACCCGTATGTGACCCATATCGTCCCCACTGCAGGGGCACGGGTCTCTTTCCATAGCACGGGAAGGTTAGACCATACTCCACAGACGGGGGCCAAGTCCGGATTGGTGAAGGTTGTGAGGCTAGTGGCCAACCCCAGTATCAGAGGTTTTCAAGCCGCCTATAAGGCCGACATGGCTTAACGACTGCTCTCTAGTGATAGCAGTCGGCACCAACGGCTTAACGTGCCTTGCGAAGCACGGAATCGGTCGAGATAAATGCCACTAACAGTCAAACCCATCCAGGTTATGACCGTGTCTGTAGTCAGTTAACCTGCGTGATCGCCATGACCACGCAAGCCGCACTGAGCCATGACCGCTTCTTTTTTAATAATTGACAGAAAATGTCGAACTCTTGTTAGAATGGTTGATCTGACAATTGATTAGAACGGAGAGTTCAAACTTCACCAGGTTGTCGGTTCAATGAGTCGGAGGCCTGCCCACACTGCCTCTTCCGGTGCGCGGTCGCCACTCGAGAACTTTATTGCCCCAACGGCCATCTGTTCTACGAGCTATGTGCCCCGCCCACTGCCACTTCAGTTTAATTAAAAAGTTTTGCGAAAATAATCATGTGACTACAATTTGAAAAACTAATAATATATAACGGTACACACGTTAAAAACAACTGACTTCAGTCGTGACCACAAAAATTTTGCTACGGTCTTTACATGTTTTTGTTAGTTTACTAAAAAGAGTTTAGTATTACCGATCTCCGTGGCCATGGCTGCGTAGCTTCGGTGCGCGTCATTTTGACAGCTCTATTCTCTCGGCCTGGGCCTACTGTTTCGATTTTATTGTATCTCAATTTATATTGTACTGTAATGTAAATATTTCTATAACTACACATCTCTACCGACAACCTATTTCAATCTTGCACCTACACACTGCGCCTTTCTCCTGAGCTAAGTATTTCCTTCTTCCCTTTTGACCTCAATGACCTAGTTCCTTTATCTCCCACCTCTACATAATTCTACATCACTACATAACTACCTATTTAGAATATGCATTATTATTCAATTTCCTTTGCAAAAAAAGGCGATTCTCTTACCTTTGTCTGTGCTAAATTAGGTAGAATACACAAAAACATAAACGTACAATATTCTATACTCAGTATTCAAAGACAGCGATTGTGTACAATGCTTGTATACTAACCTTAGGTCGTGTTCACATTGGCCATTTCATCGGTGGCTTCAAATTTTGAGACTGGCTGTGGATTTGGGCTAGCTTATATCTCGGAAACGTGACACTTTAGGGCGTTTCTGTCTCACATAATTTTTGATTGTATTGCTGTCACTTTTCGATTCATGTAAGTTTCATGGGTGGCCGCTATTTTGCAAAAAAAAAGCGGACTAGGTAGGCCAGCGTTCATACTAAAATGTTCCAAGCCTTTCTGTTTAATCAGCCACTGTTTTTACATCCGATATGAACACCGCCTTACACCGTTGTATGCTGACCGTACCTTTCTGTGTGCGAAGCGACAGCGCAAACACAATTAAATGCCTCCCAACCTGTGACGCACTCTCAGTACCGTCAGCAAAAGTTTTAATATGAATAATTAATTGCGTTACTCTCAGCTTCGACGTACGAGATTGAAGTAAGTGATGTATTTGAATAGTTAATAGGTATTCTATGTTTTAAATAATGTGATTAAAATGAAATTTTAAATTGCGGGTCTGAATGTGAGACCGAGCGAGAGTATTCTAAAAACGTGATATGTGCTACAATGGAAGGGTTAACCACTTTTGCCACTTTTGCCATTTTTGTTTGAAATTTTAAGGGGTTACTCCGAATCAAGTATAGAATACAGGAAAAATATTAAAAGAAATCTGATTACAATCATCAACATTTCAATTTTATTTTTCAGTTTCCCAAACAGATTCTTTATTCACTATTCAGATTTAGCATGGAAATCTGAAAAAAATATATAGATCAGATTTTTTCAATATAATAATAATAATAATATTCGGGACAAATCACACACGGTCATCTGGTCCCAAACTAGGATTCCCTGTGCTATGGGAACCAGAGACTGATATACATACACATATACATTTAAATACATACATATATAGATATAATACACCCAGACTCAGATCCCGGTATCCTTAAGCAGGCTTACTTTGCGCACTTCCATTCAATAATGTCCTATGGCATTATCCTATGGGGTGACTCGACGGACTCTGATCGAGTGTTTGTCCTGCAAAAAAGAGCAATAAGAATTTTGCTAAACAAAAGCTCAAGAGACACTTGCAGGGAGCAGTTTAAATCATTGCGTATCATGCCACTCTACTCATTGTACCTGTACAAGCTGCTGATGTTCGTTCGTCGCAACATTTCCACATTTGACCGACGCACTACCGGAGGTAGAAAACTCCGTAACACTGGTCGACTACAGGCGGTAACGCGACGAACTACTCTCGCCACCAAGAATCCGCGTGTAATCGGTCCGTCACTGTACGAGCGACTACCCGCAGTCATCAAAGATGAGGAATGTGACGAAACGTTTGGTCGCCAACTACGAAATCTTTTGTTGGAAAATGAATTCTACTCGGTAGATGAATATATTAACAAAAAGTTTTAAATTATGATTATTTTACAATTTGTAAATCAAATGTGATTTGACATGTAATTATTAATTTAGTCTTTTATGTTTGTATAATGACATATTATTCGATATTTTTATTGACATTGTTTTATTTTATTTTAAATTTGACATTTATTGACATTGTATTTCTTTTCATGTTTGACACTATTACTTTATTTTATTTTGACGATCATATTATCCTCTGACATCTTTTTAAATAAGTATATTTTGTAAGTTGACATTGATAATATGAAATAAATGAATCTAATCTAATCTAATCAGAGCAAACAATTCTACGCATCACAGAAAAGTTCGCCCTGTGTGGGGATCGAACCCACGACTCTCGGATCAGTGGTCAGGATCGCTAACCACTTAGCCACCGAGTCAGTGAAATATTTCCTGTGTTCTATACTTATTCTGAGTAACCCTTAAAATTTCAAATGCACATTTAAAACCCTGTATGCTATCAGCTTTTTTGCCATTTTTTATAACAAGCAACAAAAACTGCTTCCTATTAACTTTTTCTCGCGTACCTAAACTTGGACATATATATATATATCGTCGCCTGGGAGTGAAAACCTCGGGAACGCAAAACTGCTAAATATTTATAGATTTTAACGAGTTTAATAATAATAATAGGGTGTTTTTGGTGGATATCACTATTCCACACGACGAAAACCTCGTGCAAGCCGATGCCGACAAGAGGTTACGGTACCTTAACCTGGCGCACGAGGTTACGGATGTGTGGCAAGTGCAATCCACTGAAATCATTCCTGTAGTCCTGTCCGTTAATGGTTTGATCCCCACTGACCTGGATCATAACCTTAGGCGGTTGGGACTTCGAGGCAGACCGATAATAGCGGCTATGCAAAAGGCAGTCCTCCTCGACAATGCCCGGATTGTCCGACGCTTTCTCTTCTCGTCGCACTGACCTCCAGCCGACTGTGCTTCTGCTGGAGTAGCTCCTGCCACTTCGCCGAGCGCGAAGTGGTCAGAGTAGCCCAAATTCATATTTCAAAATAATAATAATATCCGGGACAAATCACACACGGTCATCTGGCCCAAAACTAGGATTCCCTGTATCTTGGGAACCGGAGACTGATATACATACACATATACTTTTAAATACATGCATAATATAGATATAATACACCCAGACTCAGACCAAACAATTCTGCTCATCACAGAAAAGTTTGCCCTATGTGGGGATCGAACCCACGACTCTCGGATCAGAGGTCAGGATTGCTAACCACTTAGCCACCGAGTCAGTCTTTTAAAACAACCATTCGAAATTAATTGTAGAAGCATCTGAATCTTCATCAGTTGCAAATGAATACACACTTATTTAAGGAGAAAATTGTAGTGGTACCTAACCAAATTTTTACGACAAGGTTTTTACTTCCTCCTGACAAATTACCCTTTCCGCATATACAGGATGTAATAGAAAGGTGTGATAATACTTCAAGGTTGGCTTTTACCCATCAAACTGAACAACTTTTGTTCTACAACTTTGTTGGAATCGCAAAGAAATTTTCGGACTTTTCATACAAACAAATTTGGTTCGCCAGCTGATCAATTTCTATGAAAAGTCCAAAAAAAGTTTGCGATTTAAACAAAGTTGTAGAACAAAAGTTGTTCAGTTTGATGGGTAAAAGCCAACCTTGAAGTATTATCACATCTTTCTGTTACACCCTGTATACGAGGCGCTCACTCTCTTCATTTTCGACACCACTATTTTTATAGTGAAAACGTAACTATGGGGTCGTTCATTAATCACGTGATGTTTTTAGCAACTTTTTAGACCCCCTCCCCCCCCCCACACCCTGGTGATACGTGGTGAGGTTTTAGACTACCCCCCACCCCCTACCCAAAATCACGTGTATTTTTTTTGGTACAGAATATTATCTTCAAATACAGGTATAATGTAATGTAATTCAGGAAATTAAGCATGGTACTAAAAATGTCCAGACAGACATTAAGACTGCAGGTTGTTTCTGACTGCCTGAAGCCGTTTCGAACCTTGGGATGAGTTAAAAACAACGTAACAACAACAGTCCGACGTTCGGAACTTACTCTAGAAATCGGGCGTTTAACGATATCTAAGTACACTCCCCCCTCCCCCGCCCCCCTTGTGATATTTCGTGATTTTTCCGAACCCCCTTTTGAGCCTCACGTGATTAATGGACGACCCCTATGGCACGAATATGCATGTATCTGCGTAATGATGATGAATGACGGTACACGGACAATTTTGCTGCACTGGCATTGTATAAGCATTTTTTGTTTCCTTATTGTTATTTAATAAATAATTGACCACGCTGAATATGTTAAAAATAACCGACTTCAATCGCAACAACTCCAATTTTGATATGTTTTTGTTGATTTTCTCAAAAACCGCTGAATCGATTTCAATAAAATTTATATGGGACCACCTGTGAAGTATACTCTTTTAAAAAAAAAAAAGAATTTTCCAAATCGGTTCAGGCGTCTTCGAGTAATCGGTGAACATACATAAAAAAATAAAATAAAATAAAAAGATTCCGACGTATTGAGAACCTCCTCCTTTTTTTTGAAGTCGGTTAAAAAAAGGTTACATACTTTAACAAAAAAACACCTAAAAAAACTAAACATAAAGTAGCAGTGCTGTGGTCCCAAAAAAATGGACTCCGACTGAATTCTATGTCTACCTAAAATTCTTCATGAACACAATTTCAAAAGTATTGAAATTGGTAATTATTTAGTACCGAATGTACATTAACCACGAATACGTTTTGAATTTAAATTATGAACGTAATAATTAGCTAACTTCAAAGGTTGTGAAGACGAAACAATCCAAACTCAGAAGGAACAAGGGATGTGAAAGTTTTGTTCGTGTAGCTTTATCAATCTGTGTTGTTCAGAGAATGTGTATTTCAGTTGAAAATTACACAAGGTAATAGGGAATTTTCAGATGTTGTATGTCACACAGTTCTTAAGATACCTACTCAAGTTTCTGAGCTTCGGTAATAGACTCAGGGTTGCCAGAAGTCCGGTTTCGACCGGACAGTCCGGTTTTCCTTATGTCTGTCCAGTCAAGAAAACCTTGGTAAACCGGACAAAAGATTTTAAGTTTTATTGTAATTTAGTAATTTTGTTAAATTGATAAAAATAAAAAATGTTGTCCGGTTTTTTGCACCACACCTGGCAACCCTAAATAGACTGCATCAAAAGTAAATGTGAGTGGTTGAGCAAAAATGGGACCTAAAGGGAAAATAATTGATTTCCAGTAAATCGCGTTTAAAGATTTGAGTCGCAATAGGTTTCGCCTAGAGCGCGGGCTCACTAAAATATCCATAAAAAAACTACGGCACCTAACAATATTCTAATTAGACCAAAAAACAAAGCTGAAAGACCACAGAAACGAAATTCATGAAAAAAACCGTTTCCAACCCCATCAGGTGCCATTTTTGCTCAACCAATAACAAATTATGAAATATAAAATAAATAAATATCTGGGACAAATCACACACGGTCATCTGGCCCCAAACTAGGATTCCCTGTACTATGGGAACCAGAGACTGATATGCATACACAAATACATTTAAATTACATACATATATAGATATTATACACCCAGACACAGAGCAAACAAATCGGCTCATCACAGAAATGTTTGCCCTGGGTAGGGATCGAACCCACGACTCTCGGATCAGTAGTCAGGAGCGCTAACCACTGAGCCGCCGAGTCAGTCAATATTGTATCATTTACCGGTAGGTAAAGACAAATTGAGTTTGAAAGAAGGAAAGAAGTACCAGGCAACAGGTGGAATCAAGCGGTGTACGTACTATAAGGTTCTTTAGCAAAACACTGATACGTTTAACTGCCCTGCCCTGCCATTCACTCAGTCACTCGTCGAGTTGTTCGCTCGCTATTATGATAGGCTTACATACTTATCTTCCATAGGTAATCAATGTTTTAATCGTCTTATTTTGGATATAAGGTACTCACAATACTAGGTAAGAAACAAAACTAAAAATGTGTATACATTAACAAAATGTCGCTCATCATAATAGTGTGGATATGATTCTTTATTTTAATTTTATTTTTGATGTAAAATCACTTCATTAATGTAGCATTCAGACAACTGACAACGCCAACACAATCCCCTTAGGTTTAATGGTGTTGTTATGTAAAATATTTTGTAAGTTTTCATATTATTTGGAAGAAAAAAAAAGAAATTCGGTTTATTTCCAATTAAACTTATAAAAATGTTAACACAGATGTTTACATCATGACGAACCCTTAGAGAATCTTTGGTTCCAAAACCATCAAAATCAGACAGCGAACGATTTAAATCCCTATTATTTTTAATAGAAACGTTCCAACGCCGAAAAGACCACAATGCGCGGCTGTAGAGATTCCATCACTACAGTACCTTGCTGCTGTGGCCTGCACGTAGCTTCGCTGGCCAGCCTGATGAGAAGCACACTGATGGTTTTTCGTTATGGTAGACACACAAATATCGTATTTTGATGAATTTAGAACCGTCTGGTATGACGTCCAAAGCAAGACCTCTGTAAGATAGCGATTTGTATCACCGATTTGCATTGGTCGAGACTTGGTCGAGACAATACCGCACACCAATTGCTGGTTTGAAATGATATAGAAAAATCATAGATAGATAAAAGTATTAAAGCATTGATTATACTGTATAATAACGAAACAAATATTATTCACTAAATAGTCGAGCTCTTTTATTGAAATAGTAGAACAACTTGCTCGCTTTGAATTTCATTATAAGTAAAAAAAGACTAATAAGTATGCAAACTATTATATTTCACAATGACGTCATCGTTGACAATTTCAATAAAGTAACTAAGATGACTAACAGTCAAGTACCCTATTTATTTTTAAAAGCAGCACAGAATTTACGATAGCAAAATGTAATTATATCTACAGTTAAAGTTATATTATTATAGTTATACAGGGTGTTAAAAAAGCCTAGAAATATATAACATAACTTTAATACAGGGTGTTAAAAAAAGTGCGTTTGAAATTTTAAGGGGTTACTCAGAATCAAGTACAGAACCCAGAAAATATATTGAAAAAAATCGCTCTTCAATTTTTTTTGCAGTTTTTCATACAAATTCTCGATTCACTATTTAGATTTAGTATGAGAATCTGAAAAAAAAAATTGAAGAGCGGATTTTTTAAATATTTTTTCTGGGTTCTGTACTTGATTCTGAGTAACCCCTTAAAATTTCAAACGCACTTCTTTTAACACGCTATTAAAGTTATGTTATATAAGGTGCTACTTTATTAGTGCCCGATATTTTAGTCAGTGCTCCTACTCTTGATTCTGATCAACTTTCCCCAAGGAACCCATAGTCAAATCGCAAAAAAATTTTTGGACTCTTCATACAAATCGATCAGCCGAGCGGCCAAATTAGTATGAAGAGCCCAAAAAATTTTTTGCGATTTGACTATGGGTTCCTTGGGGAAAGTTGATCAGAATCAGGAGTAGAAGCACTGACTAAAATATCGGGCACTAATAAAGTAGCACCTTATATATTTCTAGGCACATAGACATAGAATCTTTTTAAGTGAATTAACAGAAACGATAAACTAACTTGATTCCTATCAAGTACGGATGACCTGGGTGCGTTTTGGGTTAAAAATATTTTTTAAATTAAAACACAAAAAGAATGAAAAGTAATCTTCGATAGCTAATCGCCATTTTTTTTAAAATTTTATTTTTTTATGTGATAGGTGGCAAACGAGCAGACGGATCACCTGATGGTAAGCGATTACCGCCGCCCATAGACACCTTTTGGGGGGGGGGGGGGAGTTGAGCCTCTGGTACCCTCACTCACTCGGCGAAACACAACGCAAGCGTTGCTTCACGCCGCCGGTTTCCTGTGAGGCCGTGGTATCACTCCGGTCGAGCCGGCCCATTCGTGCCGAAGCATGGCTCTCCCACGGTCAAAATATTATTATTTGTATTAATCACCAATCAATCAGTTTGTTGACTTTTTGAAGATTTTCATATTTCCAGTGTTGATCAGCACCATCTTGAGTAAGCCCGCTTCCATCTTCGGCATCATCATCACTTACCACCAGGCGAGATGATGCCACGGGCTTACCAATAGGGTATTTTACTCTATACAAGAAAAAATCTAAAACTGCTTATTTACTGTGGCATTTGTAATACGTAATCGATGTAATATGATTTCTATACAATAAAATGAGAAAAAACATTTTATTTTTGATTTACAAAAATCAAGTTTTTTAATCTGTTATTCAAATGTCTGAAACGACAAGCGCCATGCTGGTTGTCAGGTGACGTCACAATAGTGGTAAACAATGACATTTTGTTCGCGATATGTGTCAAAATTTTAGTACAGAGCTGTTTTGTTTACTCCTGAAATGACGTCACGACCTAAGCATCATGGCGGCTATCGTTTTCGCGCGCTAATTGGCAATGGTAATTTAAAATGTATTTTTGGGGTACTTATAGGTTTAAAAAAAAAATTAAAAAAATATTTTTTACTTTTTCTCACCTAATGATCAATATGAGATACTTTTAGAAAATGGTGAAAAACCCTATTGAGAGTAAAAAAATGATATACAAAGCTACAGTATTATTTATTCTATTCAGTGTCATTTATTACTGACATTAAGGTTTAAATTCGCTTAAAAGCCTGCAACATTACACGCCTATATCTTGCTATAGACTATAATTCAGCTCATATCGTCCGTGATTATCTCCATTCACTGAGCTTGATATCGATCGATACGTCTGACGTCTATTTCAGATAAGAATACATAATGAACAGTCGAAATAATAGGTACAGTCAAGTTTAAAGTGGACTAGACACTATCAGTTATCAATACAATACAATACAATACAATCCTTTATTTGTAAAAACATAATTGTAATTTACACGTCAACATAATTTAAATTAATAAATTAAATTGTTGCAAAGCTTGCTTGCAAAATTGTATCTACATTTTGTAAATGTTACAATAAAAATGCAGGGATAAGTTTTATACAGTAGGTACTTACCTACATTGGTACTTACTGAGTTTCTTGGGTCACGAACCGTCAAAAAATTCATTGATGTTATAGAATGCCGCAGCAACCAACATCTCCCTCAGCTTTGCAACAAAGCATGTGTAACTTGTGGCACTTTTCAACCGACTTCAAAAAAAAGGAGGAGGTTCTCAATTCGTCGGAATCTTTTTTTTTTAATGTATGTATGTTCACCGATTACTCGAAGACGCCTGAACCGATTTCGAAAATTCTTTTTTTGTTTGAAAGGGTATACTTCACAGGTGGTCCCATATAAATGTTATCGAAATCGATTCAGCGGTTTTTGAGAAAATTAAGAAAACCATAGCAAAATTGGAGTTGTTGCGATTGAAGTCGGTTGTTTTTAACGTATTCAGCGTGGTCAATTATTACTTTATCAGGTAGTGCATTGTACACTTTAGGTGCCAGTGTGCTTATGCACTAATTTTACTTAGCTGTCGGGTTGTCGGTAAGCAAAGACGATTGCAATACCTTGTGTTAAATGTGTGTTATTCACCAACAGTTTTAAGCATGTGGAGATTTTTTCTTGCATGTTTCGCTATCTCAAGGATGCACAAACTCGGCATAGTAAGTATTTTAAACGTTCTAAATAATTCTCGGGCTGGGTGGTCCTGGGGCACTCCAGGCATTACAATAATGACAGTATTTTCAAGTAATGACAGTATAATGACAATATACTGACAGTATAGTAGTTGGAATGAAGGTCTGACGCATACTAAACGATGGAATGACAATATACTGATGTAAAAATATTGTCAGTGTTATTGATAGTGTCTGGTCCGCTTAATAACTCGTAGCACAGTTATATGTAATAATATATACATAAGTTCTAAATATTTAAATAATAAATATCCGGGACAAATCACACACGGCCATCTGGCCCCAAACTAGGATTCCCTGTATTATGGAAATCAGAGACTGATATACATACACATATGCGTTTAAATACATACATACCTATATTGATATAATACACCCAAAGACAGAGCAAACAAATCTGCTCATCACAAAAATGTTTGCCCTGGGTGGGGATCGAACCTACAACTCTCGGATCAGCAGTCAGGAGCATATAATAATAATTCATAGTTCATATTGTTCTTTATTATTGACTTATTTTAAGGTTCACCTGTTTTTATGTAATTTAATATAGTCCTTCATTAGTATGTAGCTTCAAAAAATTGGTACATACCTATATCGTTTATTTTCAACCGACTTCAAAAAAAGGAGGAGGTTCTCAATTCGTCGGAATCTTTTTTTTTTTTTTATGTATGTTCACCGATTACTCGAAGACGCCTGAACCGATTTCGAAAATTCTTTTTTTGTTTGTTTAAAGGGTATACTTCACAGGTGGTCCCATATAAATTTTATCGAAATCGATTCAGCGGTTTTTGAGAAAATCAACAAAACATAGCAAAATTGGAGTTGTTGCGATTGAAGTCGGTTGTTTTTAACGTATTCAGCGTGGTCAATTATGACTTCAACCTTCTCATTTCGCTAACACATCCCGAAACGTTGAGTGTACAAGTTCCGAGTGGTAGGAACTTTGTACTAGGTAGAAAAGGAGACGATTTTAAAGAATGTGTACAGCATATATGTACTATCATTTGATTTATAGGTTGAGTATATTTTTGTTTCAAAACTAAATTGAAATGTATTATTATTGTGGTAGGAATAAGTCATCGACCGCCGAAACTTAATTAGGACTGGGCAGGACATGTCTGTCATGTATGCGGATAAGTGGGCGAGGACGCCAGAAGGTTGTCGAGGCCGCAGCAGACTGAGAAGGCGATGGCGGGATGAACTGGACCGGTTCCATAAGGGGATGGCAAGGGCTGGCTGGGGAGAGGGATCAATGGCGATGGATAGGGTTTGCCCAGCAGGCAGTGGGACTGTTAAGGACTATAAAAAAGGAATAAATCATTAATTTGCGCTGTTAATAAAAACGAGTTATGTGTATTATTCTCCTAACCATTTTTTCTTTTATTTCAGGTAAGGATGCTATGCTATGCTTGTGGAACTAATAATCTGATTGAAAATTTCTTGAGTATGGTATGTACCCAAAACCATATCTGATTATCCATTTTTTCATAAATATAAGCGTAATTCCACGAAAAAAACACAAGATAATACAGGATGTTAAAAAGTGTGTGTTTGAAATTTTTTTGGGTTACTGAGAATCAAGCACGTAATACATGAAAAATATTGAAAAATCTGATATACAGTATTTTTCATTTTTCCATACAGATTCTTGATTCACTATTCAGATTGAGCAACTTAAAAGAAATTTACCATAGATCGGATTTCTTCAAAATTTTTCCTGTATTCTATACTTGATTCTGAGTAACCCCTTAAAACAAACGCTTTTTTTTAACACCCTGTATAATATCCAAGGGCAGATCACACACACGGTCGTTTGACCCAAAGGAGGGATTAACTGTATTAAGGGTACCAGGACTGACATACATAAAATAAAAATTACATTTAGTTATCGGTTTATCGCAGAATATGGCAAATGGTTTCATGGCAAAATGTATCTCTGTCCAAATGACACAAAATTGAAAAAATACCACCCGCAATAATAAACACCGAATATCTCGAAAACCACTGAACTGATTTTCATAAAACATAGGTAAGAACCAAGACCCTCAGCTAATATAAATAACTGATCTGAGTATAGATAGATCGTAACAATAGAGAATTAGACTGCCATTTTCTTTAAAGTTTACCTTACCTTCCTTAAGGCCCAAGACTTTTGTGGCTCTGATCATTACCGCCTAAGGTTCTACCAATAGGACTTTTAGTTAATAGCGGATGGTCTACTAGAAGGACCCTGGGCCGTAAATGACATATTTTTTTATTATTAAAAAACGACCTTGGGTTTGAATGATAATAAACATTTTGGTCCTTCGAGTAGACCTTGGGGCCTTAGAAGGGTATCATTACTTTCAAAAGAAGATTCAAACACCTAGATTTTCAGTTGATTACGTTTAGATATCGGTTTTGTCGCAGAATATCTGCGGTGGCAAAGTTCCCATTCTTATAAAATTTGACCTATCCCAAAATGTCTCTGTCTCAAAATTACACAAAATTAAAAGTTTTACCATCCTCAGATAATGAAATAACTCGAAAACAATTAAATAAACCGAATAACTCGGAAACAACTGAACCAATTTTCATATAACATATAGTATTTTTTTTTATTTTTATGGCAGAGGTGGCAAACGAGCAGACGGATCACCTGATGGTAAGCGATTACCGCCGCCCATAGACACCCGCAACACCGGAGAGCCATTCTTCGGCACGAATGGGCCGGCTCGACCGGAGTGATACCACGGCCTGAGGGCATCGGAGGCCCAACCCCCCCCCCCCCCCCAATTCTACCCATCCCCCATCCCATTTCAAAGGTCGGCAACGCACTTGTGACTACTCCGATGTTGCGGGTGTCTATGGGCGGCGGTAATCGCTTACCATCAGGTGATCCGTCGGCTCGTTTGCCACCTATCACATAAAAAAGAGTATGTAAGAACCATTTTTACTAACTAGTATGGACCATGTAGACTGAATAAATAATTTAAATAAAAATAAATAAAATAAATAGCTATAAACCACTATGATAGAACATGTTTTCAAGTGGAAATACCGCGTCCAAATCAGTCGCCTCGTTTGTGAACTACGAAACCAAAGACAGGCAAAAAAACCGCCTCCGTGGTCTAGTGGCTAGTCCGCTCGCTTCACATCAGGAGGTCGCGGGTTCGATTCTCGGCGGGGTCCAACTTTGTAGGACTCCGTTTGGTTGGTTGGTAGGACATTTTCTGATCCACCATCTTATCATCATATATCATCGAATCCCTTAGTTAGTGTGACATTCCGCCCAAGAGGCATTCTGCGACAAAGACTATTAATCGTATTTTAGGCTCCATTTTCTCCTTTTTACATCAATAAAAAATTCAAAGTTCACTTACGAGTCTGAAGCTGAGAAGATAAAGTCGAAAAGTCGGAGAAACTCAGTTGGGATTGTACCAAGGACCTGATATATTGCTTTCTAAGGATAGGTTCATCTACATTGACGGTGCGTTTCCACTGGAGCGGAGCGGAGACTTGCTGAATTAACCAATCAATTGCTCGAAATGAAATGGAGCGGAGATTTGGAGTAATCTGATTGGTCACTTTTGTACATCTCCGCTACGCTCCAGTCAAACGCACCCTCAATGTAGTTAGGTCCATCGGCACAGAATATGCAATCATTTAATTTTTATTGGAACACAAGTAGACCAAAGCATATATTCTTTTAGGTTTTTCTTTTTATCATGTGAGATAATTAACCGTCTGTCCCTAAGGCGGATATCACACTGTACCGAAAACCGCTCCGGTGTGCGGTGCTGCGATTTTTGACACTGTCAAAAGAAAAAATCGCATCACCGTACACCAGAGCGGTTTCCAGTGCGATATTCGTGTGTGATATTCGTAAGGTGTACATGGCGTAGGCGTAATGAGTGGCGGAATGAACCTCTCAAACAAAATAATTTAGTGCGTCAAAACTTCATAGTTTGACAGCACTTTCTGCGACAACTTATTGATTCGACAGACATGAGTTCGATAAGATACAGTTGGACATTTTTTAATGTCAGATGGAGCAAATATCATTGTTGTCGGGAGAAATGTGTTGTTTGTGGTTATTTTTATTTTGCCGGCTCGGTATAAACACTCATATAAAGAAGGTAAAAAAATTTAATGTTTTCAATTATATTGTTCTAGGATAATTTTTAAAATTACTTTTAATTGACGTCATTGTAATGTGATAAACTTTTGAAGAAAAATAACTACAACGGCACGACCAGTCCAGACGTAAACGTCATTGCATTGAAACTGATTTGCATTTGACTACATTTGGGTAATTTTTCTTTCGCGCCAAATCGTGAAGGGGCCAAAAGAGGAAAACAGGAAAAGTTTTTTCGTAGCAAAAAGAATTGTTATTGAAACTTTTTGTTAGTCCGTGCGTTTGGAGATATATTGTTGGGTTGTAAAAGGACTGTGATATGTTCTTTTGTGTTTAAAAACGTCATATTTGCTTCTATTTGTACATGTCGTGGCCAAATCATAAAAATAGCTCCGTTGACTGTGTTTTGTCGGATCTCTTCGACGATATGGCCAGCCATTTCATGAACTGGCCAATTCCTATGAATTGGCCACGACATACATATAATAAAGACTATTTTTAGTCTGAGATTTGTCTGTTAACCCTGCAAGAGCTCGTCACCCGAAAGTTATTGTCAAAGTCAAAGTCAAGTCAAAGTCAAAAGCCTTTATTTGCCAGAATACAGTAAGTTCAGATTTTGGTAGCATTAATGAGGTGCGTGTATCCAACCTGCATGCAGGTGTGCAAATATTAAAATACGCATAAAATAATCATACAATAAATATACAAAGTTCATGTCAGCACAAAAAAAAAAAAAAAAAAAAAACAGAATTCGCAAACTAAAATTAATACACAAAGCACTTACATGTCAATATTTTTTCCTCTTCAAATTAATAAAATTGTATCAAAGTCACAATCATCACGACACAAACTTTTTTAATAATTTAAACAATCGTAATCGTTTTAAAAAAAATCTTAGATTGAATTTTATTTGTCATTTATTTATTGTATTTGTCATTTATTTATTGTATGTGACTCTGCGTGTAAATAGCAGAGCCAGGCGGGATCGCAAGCGGAACGGAAGATCCAACAAAGGAGCCGTTTCTTTTTATTTTTATTGGATAGGTGGCAAACGAGCAGACGGATCACCTGATGGTAAGCTATCGATGTACCCTGTAGATAACTGAAAGTCAAATCAGTCCACTAACCTGTACCGGAGCGAAGATCTGTTAACCCATTGATCGCCACACTTCTTCTTTCATGTTGTTACCCCAGGGATTGGGATTACCCCACCATGAGGTCAAGTCAGCGAGAATTTTAAGCAGACCAGACACTATCAGTAATAATGACAGTATTTTCAAGTAATGACAATATACTGACATTATACTGACAGTGTAGTGGTTGGAATGATGGTCTGACGCATACTAAACGATGGAATGTCATTATACTGATGTAAAAATACTGTCATTATTACTGATAGTGTCTGGTCCACTTTAGATTGGGGCCGAGTTGATTCTATTTCCATTTCCGCCACGCTACGCTATGAGAAATCGTGCGACGAAAATATATGAAATCTCTACTCCTCTCGTGTGAGGTGAGGCTTGGAGCTCAAAAGATAGACGACACGACAGAAGATAGGAACCTCAGATTAGTACTATTACTATAATAATTGACCACGCTGAATACGTTAAAAACAACCGACTTCAATCGCAACAACTCCAATTTTGCTGTTTTTGTTGATTTTCTCAAAAACCGCTGAATCGATTTCGATAAAATTTATATAGGACCACCTGTAAAGTATACCCTTTTAAACAAATAAAGAATTTTCTAAATCGGTTCAGGCGTCTTCGGGTAATCGGTGAACATACATAAAAAAACAAACATATATATAAAAAAAAAGATTCCGACGAATTGAGAACCGCCTCCTTTTTTGAAATCGGTTAAAAAAAGGAATGGCGAAAAGAGAACCTCAGACTAAAGAGCTCTTAAATCTATGATAGGAACGAACTGAATTTATGACAGCGGTCAAGGGTGTATCGACCTCGGTCTAAATTAATAGACCAGAGATAACTACCAACCATAAATACGTTATTGTGCACTTTATGGAGATAGCTGTATGTTATGTTAACAACCGATTACGTCCCCAACTGCAGGGGCACGGGTCTCTTCCCATAACTTGGGAAGGTTTAGGCCATACTCCACACACGGGGGCCAAGTCCGGATTGGTGGAGGTTATGGGGCTAGTGGCCAACCCAATGTCAGAAGTTTTCAAGCCTCTCAATTCTCCTTTCAAGTCATAAGGCCTCTGACATGGCTTAACGACTGCTAGCGATAGCAGCCAGCACCAACGGCTTAACGTGCCTTGCGAAGCACGGAAACAGTCGCGATAAATGCCACTAACAGTCAAACCCATCTAGGTTATAACCGCGTCTGTAGTCAGTTAACCTGCGTGATCGATGCGACTACGCAAGCCGCACTGAGCCACGACCGCTTCTAGATATAGAGATATGGAGATAGCTGTATACTTCTAACCATTTATTTTTAAACTGACATATATGTATTTATTTTACTATTTAATCTAGGCAAAATTTACTAACAAAGTGTGGATCACTGTATCTGGGGGCGCGGGAGAGCCCCCGGGCCAAGGTAGCGCGACGCAACATCCTTTTCTCGAAGCAACTCAGGGCACTTTCAACCCCCTGTATCTTAGAAACCAGAGATGGTAGATGTTAAAAATTTCTGTCATGTAGAGTTCTCAATGAACTTAGCTAGAAATATAAATTGCAAGTTTCTACCTGTTGTAGTTTAAGAAATAATTACAGGCAAAGTTCCTCCATTTTGTCACTGACTCACTCACCGATCATCAAAAAGCTAAGCCACTTCTAGCAAAGCTAAAAGCTTGAAATTTGGTATGCGGCTAGTATTTCACCTACTGAGACAGGAAAAATTAAAAAAAAACATGTGTTAAAAACCATAAAAAAAAAAACAAAAAAATCCGTAAGTATCGCGACTCGAACCTACACCGATTTGGATAGCGCGGCCACTTTTTGCACATTACGCCACGGCCTCATATTAACATACAGTGAAATATCTCATTATTTTCATATGTATCATGTCACTTGGCTGATAAACATTTGGTCATTGTTGCTAATATATCTGTAATATGTACAATACATACAATCATTTCTTTGAAAATGTTTATCAGTCAAGCTACATGATAAGCCTACTATTTTAGAATAAATAGATGACTCTGATATTTTTTATGAATAAATAATTGTAGGTTCAGTTACTCTTACAACTTGGAATTAGTAAACTACATATGAATTATTACTTATAATATAAAATAAGACAGGTTATTTAGTGAAAATCGTTTGCTTTCTTTAATATAACAATCCCTTACTCTTGGCTCCTCATCAGATCTTACTACTTTTTCAAGCGGCGCACAGTGGTTTGACTGTATGGAGGCGTCGTGACATAGGATTCTTAAAACATTTTTATTCGAAAAAAAATATAAAAAAAATACTATTGTATTCTTTTATAAGACCTTCATTTCGTATAAAAATATTTGGTCAATCGGACTTACACATCACGCGCTAATCCATAAAACGTGTATTTTTTGTATGAAAGTGATTATATTAAATTCTATACCGTCTGAATTTCTCCCGATTTCTAGTTGGAATTCCAATAATTCGTTTTGAACTACCCATGGCTACATTTTATCCGAAGACACTAGGTGCCCCAAAAGTGCCCCTTCTGAGATATGGTTGATATAATTTTTCTGAATAAAGGCTATATTCAACCATTACTGTGGGTAATTTATGAGTTTTAACTTCAGTTAAATTACTAAATAAATATCTTTGTACCTAGCACTCGGTATTTTCGGACATTTAGTGCCCCAAAAGAGTCCTTTCTGCGACATGGTAAATTTTATTTTTTCTGAATAAAAGCTATATTCAACCATTACTGTGGGTAGTTTATGAGTTTTAACTTTAGTTAAATTACTTAATAAATATCTTTGTACCTAGCACTAGGAATTTACGGACATTTGGTGCCCCAAAAGTGTCCTATATGCGATTTGGTATTTTTTTAATGAAAAAAAGCTATATTGAACTATTACTGTGCTTAGATAATGAGTTTAAACTTCAATTAAATTACTAACTAAACTAAATTACTTACTAAATTAATGTACACAATAGCTTTTTAAATAATTTTTGATCTTAATTTAAAATTTACATAGATAAACAATGTTATATTTATGATATACAAGGTGATTACTATTTAAAATATACATCTAATCAATAGCAATAAATATATTTAAGATCTTAATAAACAAATTTACAAGAAAAACGTTTCGCTTTTACTAATAAAACAAGAATTAATTTAAAAAAAAACATTCACACAGATCATTTGTTATTTGCATCATCTTCTTCATCATCCTCATCTTCTTCACTATTAGTATCTGATTCAAATTTCTCAGGTATATCTGCTACATCGACGAATTCGATTTCATTTTTATAAATAAGTAAATCATTAAGTTCCAAAAATGATGACAATTTTTTATTTTGTTTTGCCATTCTTAGTCGAACACTCGTCAGTAATAGAAGATAATAGAAGATTGCAGTATATCTTCATTGATGGCATTACTGCTGTGTTTGCGAGTGTGGTTTTCCCTATATTTTCGGAAGTCTTTATTCCTTACTTCGGAAGCTTCTTCTGACAAAAAGCCTACGGGCACAATAGACAAATGCTGAACAATCTGCGGTCCATGAACAAGTAATTTGTGTAAACTTGACGTCATGTAATACCATGGATATAGTTGAACATACATTTCTGCTGTTATATCACAAAACTCCTTGAATTTTCCGTTTGTCTTTTCTCCGGAAGCAATACAATTTAAAATAATTGCAATTCTTCTGATAAAATCACCATTTAATCCGGTGATTTCGGCAATCTTTTCCGGGTCTGCAAAAAAGCGTCTTGCTGCGTTGCCAGTATTTGTGTTTCCACTACCCTGTTTTACTATATCCAGTAGCAAACCTGTTTCCTTTCTGAAGGCGTCTTAAATTTTTTGTTTTCTTTCTTTGACATTATTTTTCATTTCTTCTCCTTTTGCCTGCCACGATTTTACCTCCATTTTATATGATATATGAAGGTGGCACTGCATCGATCTAATCCAGACATGCAGAGAACTTAGACCATGCTTGTACAGTTCTACATTTGCTAGCTTTGCTCTCACTTTTACGAGATCATTCATCTCGGTAGGACGTGCCTTGTACAAATCGCATATAGCCGATGATGTTCCTGAGATGAATGAGTGCACCTTACCATCGATTATCGTAAGCATCATATTATGACTTACTTGGAACTCTCCAAAAATTCAAGACGCCTTCATAAAGGAAACAGGTTTGCTACTGGATATAGTAAAACAGGGTAGTGGAAACACAAATACTGGCAACGTAGCAAGACGCTTTTTTACAGACCCGGAAAAAACTGCCGAAATCACCGGATTAAATGGTGATTTTATCAGAAGAATTGCAATTATTTTAAATTGTATTATAAAATTTACCATGTCGCAGAAAGGACTCTTTTGGGGCACTAAATGTCCGAAAATACCTAGTGCTTGGTACAAAGATATTTATTTAGTAATTTAACTGAAGTTAAAACTCATAAACTACCCACAGTAATGGTTGAATATAGCTTTTATTTAGAAAATTTATATCAACCATATCTCAGAAGGGGCACTTTTGGGGCACCTAGTGTCTTCGGATAATATGTAGCCATGGGTAGTTCAAAACGAATTATTGGAACCCCAACTAGAAATCGGGAGAAATTCAGACGGTATAGAATTTAATATAATCACTTTCATACAAAAAATACATGTTTTATGGATTAGTGCGTGATGTGTGAGTCCGATTGGCCAAATATTTTTATACGAAATGAAGGTCTTATAAAAGAATACAATAGTATTTTTTTTATATTTTTTTTCGAATAAAAATGTTTTAAGAATCCTATGTCACGACGCCTCCATACAGTCAAACCACTGTGCGGCGTAGTAGTCCAGTACTATTATCTAATCTGTACCAGTACCTTGGCCCATTTTTACAGTATGTTTTTGGTGGGATTTATTTTACCCTTAATTAAGTAAGCCCTTGGCATCAACTCACCTGGTGGTAAGTGATGATGATGCCGAAGATGGAATGATTACCAAGATTCCCCACGCAATGGGGAGCTGGCCATCTTATCTACATGCCTGTACACATCTAAATAGTCTGTGAAATTAAATAAATTAAATAGATAACGGCAACGCACTTGTGACTCCTCTGGTGTTGCGGGTGTCTATGGGCGGCGGTAATCGCTTACCATCAGGTGATCCGTCTGCTCGTTTGCCACCTCTGCCATAAAAAAAAAAAAAAAAAAAGATAATAAAGTAATCTTCTGGAACGGCCAGTTTGTGGGTCGTCCCATTACAATTCAACGTTTTCGTTTTAACTAAACCCACTCATACGAGGATTATGCGGAAAACTTTTGGGTTTAATAATGACAAAATGTTGGTCCGGTTTCATGTTACGTCTGTTTTCAGTTTAAAACTTTATTTTAGTTTAATTTAATTTAATTCGCTAATGTTTGAGTTAGCACACGTGTACGTTGGCAGATAAAGTTTTAGGTTAGTACCACTGACGTCGAACTCTAGACTAGACATGCCTTTCTGTTTGTTTTAAAATAAATAAATAGCTCGGATACGCACAACATCACACACGATCATTAATTATTAAATGTTGCTCAGTTTTATGGTTAAAAGCTCACCTTAAACTGAGCTAAGTTTTTGTTATACTCTCACAAATTAAAGTGGTAGGTATTTTATTTGCCACGGCGACAAATTAAGTCCTATACAGGATGTTAAAAAGTGCGTTTGAAATTTTAAGGGGTTACTCAGAATCAAGAAAAGAATACAGGAAAAATATTTTAAAAAAGCGATCGACAATTTTATTTTTCAGTTTCCCATACTAAATCTGACTAGTGAATCAAGAATTTGTATGGAAAATGAAAAAAAAAATATAGACCGGATTTTTTCAATATATTTTCTGTATTCTATCTATAGTTCATTCCAATCAAAAAAAGCAAAAAGTAAACAAACGTAGTATGCAGATGACATTGACATGTGTCAGTTCCATAGTAAGTTTGTTTACGTTTTGCTTTTTTTTGATTGGAATGAACCATATATGTACTTGGTTCTGAGTAACCCTTCAAAATTTCGAACGCACTTTTTTAACACCCTGTATACGAGTAAGGTCTAAACAAAATCAGCTATTTAACTATTTAAATTGCGGCTTCTACTCATGAATCTGAACAACTTTCAACAACAAGGGAAGCAGGTAGCAGTGTACACTTTTCGAACGTCATTCTTTTGTCTACCTAATACGAGGTTACTACCGCTCGCAGCTCGTACACCCGCCGCTTCGGGAAGTGTTTGCGGAGTGAGAAGAAACGGCGGGCCCTAAAGAAACTCCCTCCAACACTTTTTTTTTAAGTCTTATATTCTATTACGTCTTAATGCTAGATCAATAAATGAATTATACAATGTCATGTCTGTAAATAAAATATACAAAATAAGAATAAAGAAAGAAGAATAAAGAAAGAAAGGATTCAAAAGAGATAAAAGTAAACATAATTTGTAGCTAATGACTAACATTTCCAAAAACCAATGACAAGAGCAGGCCAGTTCACACGGACAGCACCCGATCACGAGTATAACGCGAGAGTCAGCCATCGCTCCCCTCAACCATATTATTGGAAATATTGGAAGTCCATTTGTTTGCAAAAAATCATTGGGGAAAGTTGTGGACACCACGGAAATTGCAATGAAACGACGAACTGTCTACTAGTACTAGCATGAAAATATGACGTTTGAACACGGATAAACTGTGTGTCGCATAGCTTGCGCATGACGTTTGAACACGCATAAACTGTGTGTCGCATAGCTTGCGCATGACGTTTGAACACGCATAAACTGTGTGTCGCATAGCTTGCGCTAACCCGTCCTCTTTCTTCTACTATGCACATTGCACAATCAAAAACTTATCTAAGTCTTATATATCTTACCTAATTCTTGCCGCCAAGCATCAATGTTAACATAATATTGATGTGTTCCGGCATGAAGATAAGTTCCTCATTGCGTTGGGGAATTTTGCTAAGCCCGCTTCCATCTTCGGCATCATCATCACTTACCATCAGGTGAGGTGATGCCAAGGGCTTACTAGTTGTGGATAAAAAAAGTATATTTACAGTTTTATGAACAATAGGTATAAAGGGTGTAAGGGACAGGTTTCCGAAAACTTTAAGGGCTTGCTCAGTAGACGAAACTGAACAACTTTCCACAAGATTTTTTTTCAGGAAACGAAAAAAAAATCTGCTTCTCCATAGAAAATTATAAACTTGATTGGACAGTCTGTATGAAGAAGCCAATTTTTTTTTTCGTTTCCTGAAAAAAACTATTGTGGAAAGTTGTTCAGTTTCGTCTACTGAGCAAACCCTTAAAGTTTTCGGAAACCTGTCTCTTACACCCTGTATAAAATACTATCACCTCGTATATAAGATAAATGAGTAAAACTTGTTGAAAACCAATTTATGTGAAATATGGAAATATCACAATATGAAACAGTCAAGATGAAAATAATTACGAAACATTGCCCGGCCATTATTTTCGTAGGTTCTTTAATAAAGTAAATAAATCTTTATGAAGGAATATTATGTTTCATTAAGGAACACAATAAACACATTTTTTTCCGTAATAAAGATCTTACTAAGTTATAAAAGCGATAAACAATTTTGAGCGTGACTATAATTGTCAATAAATATAAGGTAAGTGACCCAAATAAGGCCTACCTTATTTTTATCTTGACGTTATTAGTAGGTTTTGAAGAAAAAAATCACTCATCTTTCGAAATATTAATCTTTATTGATTAAACTTTAAAAGAAATATAGTTTAAACGTTAATAAAAACAAAAATCAGACTTCTGTGAATCAAAATATTAAAAAAGTCCTTTAGGCGTTATTGGGAGACCCATGCCGCAATAAGGCCTATCATACTAAAAGAAAGAAAAAATAATCATTAACCTTCAGTTACTAAAACATATCAACGTAATATTATCTAAATTTAGGAAGATCCTTTAGTAATCATATTTGGGCATTATAATCAGTCTTGATAATCGTCTTAACATATTAACCTTCCTTTCTTCATTTTCTTCAAGCAATCTCCTGAACAGTTATTTTTTTTATCAGCAGTGGTTAAGCCAACACACAGCTCACGATACCTACCAGATATTACAAGCAAGGCATTGCCGCATGTCATCCCTTCGATATTATTTGCACTTATATTATTTTGATAGGCCTTATTTGGCTCTGTCATATTATGTGTAAGAAAAAAGAATATTACAGAAAATACATTAAAAAAATGGCGTATAAATGCTTATGTAGGGATTACTAAACTTTTAAACTAAGTAACACACAAAAAACATGTCGGCATGCGTGCAAAAATATCGAAATACTTACATCATTACCTGTAGAAATTTTATAAAACAGGCGTACTCTCTGCGTCCCGACTGTTTTCGACTACATGTTCCGACATACTTGTCGTAAGCGGCGCTCGCGATTCTTGTATGTGTCAGATACATCCTTACGCACACCACTGTAAACTTTCGCGGTTATTTGAAATGTCTAAGCGGGAAATTTTTAATCTAGGCCTTATTGGGGCATAGCTTTATTTGGGTCTCTTACCTTATTATAAGTACGTATACGCCCGCGCCGACTCAAAATAAAAAAATAAAATCAAAATGTTTTTTATTTAAGTAGATGGTTGCACATACTTTTAAATCGTCGTTTTTTTTACCTAGTACAAAGTTCCTACCGCGCGGAACTTGTACACTCAACGTTTCGAGAAGTGTTTGCGAAGCGAGAAGAAACGTCGAGCCCAAAAACGAACTCGCTTCAACACATTTTTTAAAATAATACTTAATTACTTATACAATGTATGTCGTCAATACAGTTATCAGGAAGAGCAATACATTTCCAAATGTCTTTGTCATTTACATAATCTATTATTTTATAATAACCTTTTGGACACACACATTTATTTACATGTGTTTTAAATTTGTTTTCAGGCAGATTTGTTACATTTTCTGGTATCCATCTACCTATTCCTGCATCGACGGACTGTCGTTGAGAGTGCTCGTATCTATCGTATCTAGTTTTTCAATGTATTTTTTTTTGTTTTTGTTTTCCTTCAACACCCTGTAAAGTACACGCGTGAACAACTCTAGTGAAATACAGGGTACACGATATTGTTATACCAACTCGATTTACGATGCAATATGGCGACCGAAGTCAAGTCGTTTTTTAAGTCCAACGAAGACATTACACTTATGGACATAGCTTTTTTGAAGACTTTGCTGAAATGTCAAAAATTACGGTTTAGTTTAACACTATCATTCGCCCCGTGTCCCAAATTAGGTTAAAAAAAAATCACACTCAAAATTCATTTACCTATTTAGTTTACACGTTCGTGTTTGGGTCACAGAAATCTAAATTTGCATTAAGTTTCTACTTAATCGGTCCAGTAGATTCGGAGGAAATTGGCTTTAACAAACGGACGGACGGATAGAGACAGGCAGACACACGAGTAATCATATAAGGGTTCCTTTTTTTTCTTTTGAGGTACGGAACACTAAAAAAGTCTTTCAAAAGTAACCTAATCTAACCTACCCCGTCTATTCCTGCATCCATAGAGCCTTAATACTCAATAAAAAACGGAAAAGGTCATAAATAAATTTGACATACGCCCCCCGAAATTGACTTAACTCCCCGTTCGATGGTGCTCTTCGAAGGTTTTATAGGATTACCGAAATCAGTTTATGATAGAGCCTTGAGATGAACAGCCTATATGCCTCCTAAGCGAGTGCTACTGAGAGGAAAATTGATTTATGGTACGCTTATGTTTATGTATATGATGTAGAGTAGATAATATGTGTCACCGTTATATCGCAAAATATGTTTTTTTCGTAAATATAAAGTGGTACGTTTTATATGCCACAGCCACAAATTATCACCGGCGAGGCGAGGAGGGAAGAGAATTTATATTGTATGGGGAAAAAAATGAATTCTCTTCTCGCACATCTTCGGTGGAAATAGTCTACTTCTTAGAGATTTCAGTTCTCTTCACTCCACTCCTCGCCTCACCTCGCCAGTGAAAAGCAGCTGCCTTATAGATACCGATCCGGACTTGGCCCCCGTGTGTGGAGTATGGCCTAACCTTCCCGAGGTATGGGAAGAGACCCGTGCCCCTGCAGTGGGGACGAAATGAGTTGTTAACGGAGATACCGCGTATTCGTTGCCCGTTACTTTCAGTCTTTGAGCTACAATATTTCAGAGGCCCTGTATAGGCTTGAAACTTCTGGCACTGAGGTTGGATATTAGCTTCCATTAATCCGGACTTGGCCCCCGTGTGTGGAGTATGGTCTAACCTTCCCGAGAAATGGGAAAAGAACCGTGCCGAAGGAGCAAGTATCCTATAGGTTGCATGACGTTTTTAATGTACTTGTCATATCGTATGATAAATGCGAAAGTATGGATGTTTCTTTGTTTGTTTGTTCCACTTTCACGCTAAAACTACAGAACTGATTTGGATGAAATCTCACTAATATTATAAATGCGAAAGTATGGATGTTTCTTTGTTCATTTGTTTGTTCCACTTTCACACCGAAACTACAGAACGGATTTGGATGAAATTTGGTAGGTAGATAGATAAAGCATTCGGCTAACATACATTTTTATCCCGGAAAACTTAAGGGTTTCCGGAGAAATGCTGAAAATCTCATAATGTCCACTTCGTCACTAGACATAGACAATCTTTATTTCTGGCATCATAAATAAATGTAAAACAACAAAAAAAATGCAATTAAAAATACAAATAAGATTAACATATTATTGTAATATGTGCCAAAAATTGGTCCCCGACTCAGCAAATGCTGCAGTCTGTGGCAACACAGTGCAGCGCTGGTTTTCAGCAGGGCCATTTATTGTTTAGTCACTAGATGGCGCCACCTTAACATCTTTCTCTCTGGACCATATTCAGAAGTCCACGCAGACAAAGCCGCGGGCGGAAGCTAGAAGCTAGTACCTATATAGTATAAAAATATGGGAGACTATACTACACGCGTAAATGTGTGTGTGTTGCGTGGCTCGCGCTAAGCTACCATCACCGGATCTTACCCGCAGGGGGGAGGTCGCCTTTAGAGAGGGGCGGGGAGTGGCCCTACTGTATGTATTACCTAATATACAGGTTGTAACAAAATTAGTGTAGGACCCGTTAACTGGGCATTCTACTCATCGTACTGAATAACTTTTATTCTACGACTTTGCTCAAATCACAAAAATTTGTTTGGACATTTCAAATAAATTGATCATCTGTTTTTCCATTTTTGTATGAAAAGTCCAATTTTTTTTTGCGATTTGAGCATAGTCGTAGAACAAAAGTTGTTCAGTACGATGAGTAGAATCCCCAGTTAACGAGTCCTACACCAATTTTGTTACACCCTGTATAGGGTCCTTCTAAAATACCTAAAAAAAATGTTACAATGGCTTCTCCTCATGAAACTAAACAACTTTCCCCAAGGAACCTATAAATAATTCGCAAAAAACATTTTGGATCTCCCATACAAAATTGGCGGATCAGTAAGTTGATCAATTAGTATGAGAAGTCCAAATTTCTTTTGCGAATTGAATATACAGGGTGTAACAGAAGTGTGTGACAAGACTTCAAGGTTGGCTTTTACCCATCAAACTGAACAACTTTTGTTCTACAACTTTGTTGAAATCGCAAAAATTTTTTTGGACTTTTCATACAAACTTGGCTGATCGATTTGTATGAAAAATCCAAAAAAAAATTTGCGATTTCAACAAAGTTGTAGAACAAAAGTTGTTCATTTTGATGGGTAAAAGCCAACCTTGAAGTATTGTCACACACTTCTGTTACACCCTGTAGATTCCTTGGCAAAAGTTTTTCAGTTGCATCTGTAGAAGCCACTGTGATTTTTTCAGGTATTTTAAAAGGATCCTAATATCAAATCAAATCAAAATGTTTTTTATTTAAGTCTTTTTTTTCTACCTAGTACAAATTTCCTACCACGCGGAACTTGTACACTCAACGTTTCGGGAGGTGTTTCCGAAGCGAGAAGAAACGTCGAGCCCAAAAGAAACTCGCTTCAACACATTTTTTGAATAATACTTAATTACTAATACAATGTATGTTATCAACAATACAGTTATCGGGAAGCGCAATACATTTCCAAATGTCTTTGTCATTCACATAATCTATTATACATATACAGTATACATATAGGGTGCTACTTTATTAGTGCCCGATATTTTAGTCAGTGCTTCTACTCCTGATTCTGATCATCTTTCCCCAAGGAACTCATAGTCAAATAGCAAAAAATTTTTTGGAGTCTTCATACAAATCGATCAGCCGAGCGGCTAAATTAGTATGAAGAGTCCAACATTTTTTTTACGATTTGACTATGGGTTCCTTGGAGAAAGTTGATCAGAATCAGGAGTAGAAGCACTGACTAAAATATCGGGCACTAATAAAGTAGCACCTTATATAAATAATATACTGTAAGGATACAAGTAAGAATCGAAGACGAGCCAACCCTACTGTGAAATCCCATCGTCCTCAGACCTCTGACATGGATAAACGATAGCTATTTTTCGAAGCAACAGGCACCAGCGTCCGAAAAGGCTTTCAGAGACTACAATTATTTTGGGTCCAGGAAAAAATTGCCGCTACTTAGAATAAATGACGTCAGTTATCCGTACTACCCTCATAAGAAAAGTATTTTAAGGCCGCAAAGTTTTTTTTTATGTGATAGGTGGCAAACGAGCAGACGGATCACCTGATGGTGAGCGATTACCGCCACCCATAGACACCCGCAACACCAGAGGAGTCACAAGTGCGTTGCCGACCTTTGAAATGGGATGGGGGTTGGAGGGGGGGGGGGGGGAGGTTGGGCCTCCAGTACCCTCACTCACTCGGCGAAACACAACGCAAGCGTTGCTTCACGCCGGTTTTCTGTGAGGCCGTGCGTGGTATCACTCCGGTCAAACCGGCCCATTCGTGCCGAAGCATGGCTCTGTCACGATCTTAGAATAAATGAAGTCTGTTATCTGTAGTACCCTCATAAGAAGTAGGCCGCAAAGTATACGGAACCTCCATATAAATTGCGGCTTTCTTCCTTATAAGGGCCACATAAGGGCAGTGTAAACAATCCTAAAAGGCGTGGGTGTCTTTACTAATGTCTCCTGACCCGCCCAAACAGTTTGCAAGCTGGGAGTAGCAATTTGAGTTCAAGGTTTTGAACGCTAGGCGACATATAAAGGAAATACCTTTTTTTTTTAATAATTATTATTATTATTATTATTTATTAACGAAGATACATTGTAGCATAACAGAATACTCCAAGACACTACAAGTACATACAAAAAAATATAACAGACAGTAATAAAAAAGGTAAAAAGGTATAAAGTGCCTGATAAAATTATTATTCTGACAGGATAAATAATGTAATGTTTTACCTTTATTATTTATATTTTATAGAATATCTTATTATAACATTAAAAATTATTGTGCATCTTATACCAAAATATATTATTGAATAAATTGAATGGATTTATTATTTATTATTATACAAATATTATGATATAAAATAAGATTTAATTCAAATAAAATTTATTTTTTTAAACTCTATTTAGACCTTGGACTACTTATATTAAAAGTTAAACGCAGCGAATCTTGCTAGAAAGTGCAATATGTTTTTTTTTTTTTTTTTATTAAAAATGCTTATTCTATCGCTTCAATGAGGTACCCGTTTTCAACAAAAGGACGACAGGAGCGTAGAGTCCTCATTTATTAAGATAGAGAAATGGATACAGGAATTGAATTAAATTTTATTGAAAATGGCATCAAACGATGCGTTACTGAAAGGGCTACGATAGTACTTTTTGTTTTAATTTTCATAACTTCTTTTTAATTAAAAGAAACACAAATTTTCGACCGAATTTATGGGACTTTGTTCAAATAATTTCTTTAACAAAACGAAAACGTTATAAAAATTTTGACAAAAACCACTCTAAAATATTTCATCTATCGTTTGAGCTCATAATGACAAAAATCGGTGGCTATTTAATGGTACTTTTGTGGTCCCTAATGAAGGTGTTTTTTACAAAAAAAATGTGACTTAATGAAATAAAGTGCGCTATGAATTCCACACTGCACTATCTCTTTCACAGAACTTTCAGTATGTAACCAGCGTAATAATGGATACATGATGTAGCCAGATCATTGGAATTGGCCATTTCTTAAAATAACCAGCTGTATCATTGAAGAGATCCGACAAAACAGTCAGAAACACCATCAGCAATCTAATATGTATAACCTAAACTAGATTTTTTCGGGAGCTTTCAAAGATATGACCAGTAGGTATGGTTCATTCCATTCAAAAAAAAGCAAAACGTAAACAAACTTACTATGGATCTGACACATGTCAATGTCATACTATGTTTGTTTACCTTTTGCTTTTTTTGATTGGAAGGTCGAATGCCAGCGCGTTATATTCAGAACGCGGCCGATGTGACAGGCCTGTGGCATTGACAGCTCATGTGTTGCTCTCTCTCTCTCCTACAACCGCAGTGAGCGCGCGAGGTTTTATTTATACTGTTTTGTCAATAATTTGAGTTTTTGTGTAAATTACTATGAAAGCCTGTGTGGAAATTGCCATAATATCATTTTGGACATACTTACGACTATTATTCTAAACCCTGAGAACTCTACCATCCACAATACCAGTAATTTCATGATTTGACTAATTCCTATGATGTGGCCACAACATAAACATAATATTATATAGGTGGGACATTGCGATGGGTCAGTATGAGTCAGTAAAATATTGTCTTAAAGAACTATGAGTCAGTATGTCATCAACTCAAGATATAAGAAAAACTGCATTCATATATTATTTTAAAACTCATACACTACTCCGGAATTGAACCCATATTCAAATTTATTTATTGTAACCCAGTCACGATTAAAAAAAACACAAATTGCAATTTAGTCTGGCAAATTAAGAAGGTTCTAAGATTGAGAGATAAGAGAAGGATTTTCTAATTCTATTAGGCCAATTTCTACAGGGTGAGTTTAAATTAGTTCTTGATACGAAAGGGTATGCATGTGCTCATGATAACGAACAACTTTCCCTAAGGAACCCATAGTCAAATCGCAAAAAAAAATTTTGGAGTCTCCATACAAATCGAGAAACTGACTGGCCAAATTAGTATGAAGAGTCCAAAAATTTTTTTCGATTTGACTATTGGTTTCTTAGGGAAAGTTGTTTGTTATCATGAGCACATGCATACCCTTTCATATCAAGAACTAATTTAAAGTCACCCTATATACACAATTTCTCCATTAACCCAAACAGGTCCATATCTCATCCCGTTTACGAGATAGAATAAAAAAGTTTAGCCCTATACAGGGTGTAACAAAATTGGTGTAGGACCCGTTAACTAGGGATTCTACTCATCGTACTGAACAACTTTTGTACTACAAATTTGCTTAAATCGTAAAAAAAATTTTGGACTCTCGTGGGACTCCATACAAAAATGGCAAAACAGATGACCAATTTGTATGAAATGTCCAAAATTTTTTTGTGATATGAACAAAGTCGTAGAACAAAAGTTGTTCAGTGCGATGAGTAGAATCCCCAGTTAACGGGTCCTACACCAAATTTGTTACACCCTGTATAAGAAATAACAGTAATTTTGCTCTTTGGGTACAAAACTCGAAAAAGATGCATGATGCTTTCATATTCCTATAGGTATTGGTTTTTAGTTAGTAGTTCAGACATGCACCTTCAAATAAATTCAACCCTATTTCTCTTCTTGCAGGGTAGGACGAGGGAGGGGTTTCTCCCTCCCTCCCTCCTCTCCCCTCTTAGGAGCTTAGACCCACAACCCGCGATAGAAGTTTGCTAAGCAAATTTAAGATAAACGAAGTAAGGCAGGAAATCCACACAAGCGGTGAATAACTTTTACGAAAACATCTGATCTGAAAAGTGGTTATCACAGCGTAACATTCGCTTCATTAAACTACAATTTACAAATTAAAAGTACGATTCGATGGAAGTATGTCTCGCAACAGGTTTGTCTAATCTTCCTAATTATGACTATCTCATCTCCACTTATCTTATAAATGCGAAAGTATGGATGCTTGTTTGTTTATTTTTTTTGTTTCTATAATGTTTTTATCAGTTTCCCATATAAATTATTGATTCACTATTCAGATTTAGTATGGAAAACTGAAAAAAATTGTAGATCGGATTTTTTCAATATTTTTCCTGTATTCTATACTTGATTCTGAGTAACCCCTTTTAAACGCACTTTTTATAACGCCCTGTATAAGTTGCTCGCCATGAAAGTTTGCTCGCGTTTCTACACTTTTGAAAAAACACTTTTCATATTCCAAGCTGCGGCAGCAGGTCTTGCGGCTTCTTAAGGAAAGTTGCTACGTTTAATAAGGACGAGAGGCAGTTTAAATATTTTCAATTAGTTTTTAAGTATAAAAGGTATTTTCCATTTCTTTAGGTACTGATCGAAGCGTAAACAACTTGACATGTCTTTTACTGAAATACGTAGGCACGTACGTTTGTTTAACGTTATTTTTGTGATGGAGAAATAGCTGTGATCCCGATTCCGAGATAACCTATAATAAGAATAGGATTAACTCGGGAGACAGCTCCGTTTTCCGAGTTCCAGCAGCAAACCACCATGTGGAGCGTCTTTAACTGCCCATCACCCTTACAGCCATGACTTTCACTTGACGTTGGCGTTTCGCCATTTTTTTTATTGAACATTCTCCTATTTTTCACTAGACATTGGCAAAATCACGCTCGATATGAGATGTGGTATGCCAAATGGAAAAATAGAATAGAAGTAAGTAAATACACTTTATTTCACACCAACATCAAAATACATTTCAAACTTAAAATCAAAGTACAAAATGTGCAAAGAGCGGCCTTATCGCTATCAGCGATTTGTTCCAAGCAACCTTTAGAAAGTGATAGAATGGTAGAAAACGCTAGTAAACAGTACTAGAAAATGTGCATGTTAAAATTCTGATATTTCTTGCAAACGCAGGTATTAACATTTTTTTTTGCATTTCTATAAACACAAAAAAGTTTCTTGACTGAGAATTTTACCATGCAGATGTAAATAAAAAAAACATCAAGAGTGTTTACTTGCATTTCATTTAATACCTAAAGAAATTATATCAATCAAGGAAAGTTTTTACATAAATTTTTGAATTTGAATTTTATACTTTGTTTTTTTATTTGTTTTGTTTTGCTAGTAAAGTTTTATAACTAAAGTGGAAACAGACGACTCGACCACACTCGATGTTAGGTATTTCGCAATGGACCAAAGACCTAATCTCCGCGATGGAAGTTTACTTAACAAATTTTATATAAATGTTGTTATTATGAACATTGTGGGCTTCCCTGATAAAGTTTAAGGGTCGCAATGAACAGACCACGGTCTGACAACATTAAATAAAATTTGAGGTTAAGTGAACCCTGAAAATAAGTTAAACCAAAGACAATTTACAAGAAGACCGACAATCTCCATGGTAACTTGGACAACTTAATTTACTAGCGACATCTAGTGATAAGCTTTGAAACTTCGTGTTAAATTATGGGACAGTCTTGGATTCGAACATACTTTAGGAATATTTTAATCACATTTAAACTCGGTGTTGATAAAAAAATCTAATGTACAGTTTAGAAGAAAAATAATTGACCACGCTGAATACGTTAAAAACAACCGACTTCAATCGCAACAACTCCAATTTTGATATGTTTTTGTTGATTTTCTCAAAAACCGCTGAATCGATTTCGATAAAATTTATATGGGACCACCTGTGAATTACCCTTTTAAACAAAAAAAGAATTTTCCAAATCGGTTCAGGCGTCTTCGAGTAATCGGTGAATATACATAAAAAAAAAAGATTCCGACGAATTGAGAAGCTCCTCCTTTTTTTTGAAGTCGGTTAATAATTTACTTCAAAATAAAAATAGACCTGCTTATTTTTATAACACCATCTTGTTATAATTGAGCTAAAACTACTATTATACCTCAGTAACACATTGTCCACGAGTGGCGGGCGAGGCGATCGAGCACACAGGACATTTTGGAAATGGAGCGGGCCAGACACTGTCAGTAATAATGACAGTATTTTCAAGTAATGACAATATACTGACAGTGTAGTGGTTGGAGTGATGGTCTGACGCATACTAAAGGATGGAATGTCAATATACTGATGTAAAATACTGTCATTATTACTGATAGTGTCTGGTCCGCTTTGCGAGTGGGACGTTACCGTCGGAATCGAATGGCGAGGCGAGACAGTGAGCGGGAAGCTGGCAGCCTCACCATAGAGGAACTATCAAATAGAGGAAGTCTGGTCTCTTCCAATAAATTAGGAAGTTATTTATGGAAGCGTTATAGGTGATTGCGACTCTAGATAATAAAACTCTTTGGTTAGGCCATACGAGTACTCCACACCCGGTGTGGACACACTTGGTATAATCAGAATGTCAAAATTCTATAGTGAGGCTACCAGCTTCAAGCTCACTACCTCGCCTCCCCATTCGCCTCGCCGTTTTCGGACATGTGTAACTGAGGCTTTATTTTCAAAAGGGTTTATTTCCACATAGTTTTTTTTTCAGAAAAAGTGAAAAACTCATTACACATAAATTTAAATTAATTTGAGTCAACATTGTAAAATGTATAATCAATAACATGTCTTTGTTTCGTTTTTAATCTATTATAAAATTGCATGGAAAATCTAATGGCATTGTCAGATTTAAAAAGAGAAAATATGGTAATAAACCCTTTTGAAAAGACACTCCTCAATTATTCTAACCATATTAATTTTGATAAAACCCGTTTTTGAATATACTTTTTAGCTGTGTAAAAAGCCGCATAATATTTATTACTTCATCTTAACTTTTAAAAGCTGTGACAATCGGTAGCAAATAAAAAATATTGGTAGGAACGTAGAGTTTGTTTGTTATACAGGATTATTATATTTAAGTAGTATGGGTGTCCAAAAATTTTTTTTGCGAATCGACTATGGGTCTCTTGGGGAAAGTTGTTCAGAATCAGATTTTGTTAAACCTTATAATTATGTATATCAGCTTAAAAAAGTCCCTTCTTCTTGCCTTTGAAGAAAGTTGGTAAAAAGTTCTGTGAGAATGTCTTTGGCCTCGGCCACAAAACTTCTTAATTGAATTTCACTTTGTGTTTCAAAGAATAAATACCGATTTTTTTCAGTTCTGTTTTCATTTCTCCTTTTACTTATCTTCAGTTGATAACGCAGTTCTTTTTTTGCGTAGTATAATAATAAGCTATACTTACATATAACTACTACGCATTAAGGATAAAAACGTCAAAAAACAAGTGTTACATTACTTACTGTATCAAATAATAATAAAAATAATGTTTTTTTTTACCAAATTGCTCTTCCATTGAAATTTCAATAAAATATGACTGTCTGTTATGGTTTTCATGCTCTGAAAAACTATGACGTCACCGTCTTAGTATTTCAAACACTTTGAAAACAAATGCTTTTGACAGATGAAATAAGTATCTCGGATGTCTATTATACTCATGGACAAAAAATCGACTCAAATTTTGTTGCACGACTTTTGAAAAAATAACTCATACTAGCAAAAAATCTCTTCTTCTTTATCTTAAGAGCTAGGCTCTTGTCGGTGGAGTAACCGCCATTCTCTTCTAAAATCACTAAACCACTAAACCAAAAGTTCAAAAACTGCGTTTTTACTCTTTATGACTCTTTATGATTTTAGTTAGTTTGGTGGAAAACTTGTTTTTTGTTTTTTGTATTTAAAAGATATCCATATACTTTGTGGCCTTGTTTCTAAAGAGGGCAGCATTGTAGTCACGTATTTTTTTTATGTGATAGGTGGCAAACGAGCAGACGGATCACCTGATGGTAAGCGATTACCGCCGCCTATAGACACTCGCAACACCAGAGGAGTCACAAGTGCGTTGCCGGCGAGACACAAAGACAAGATTGATATCAAAGCAAAGCGACAAAGACATCTTATAATTTAATAGGGTAATCAGCTCAGGTAAGATAAGCATCTTTTTTAGGCTCAAATCAAGAAAATTTTAGGAGTTCTCTTGAATGAAGTGTTAGGACAAACAATGCTTAAGCACCGTTTCCAACACATTACAGGGATGAGTAAAGTTTTTAAAGCCAGCCGTAGTTATTTCATTGTCTCCAAAAATTACACTTCTGGACACATCTATCGGCCCACCTAGCATTTAAGTTTAATGGACTATAGCTAAAAATAAATGTAAGGATAAGCAAAAAGCTTTTATGCAGCTCATTAGCCATATTTTTTGTATGCCATTAGTTCCAAATTCAAACTCAGGAATAGCCTATAGTCTAAGCTAGGTTTTATCTATAGCAGTGTTTTTCAACCTGTGGGTCGCGACCCCCGGGGGTCGCGAAGCCTTTCTCAAGGTGTCGCGGGTAAAAGAAAAAGTAGTGTTTGTAGGTCTTACACTGCAATGAAAAAATACGATTTTAGTGAAAAGGTTGAGCCTATTTATTTTTGAACAATTTGTCAAAACGCGGTTCCATTTTGGAGACGATAACTTAAAATTTTCTACTTGAAGAAAATTATAATCGTAGTCTTTGAAAGACATTTTGTATGTTTATGGGCCTAGGGGGGTCGCAAGAATTTTTTAACTTGTAAGGGGGTCGGGTAATGAAAAAAGTTGAAAAACACTGATCTATAGGCTAATAAAATAAAAAACTTAAATCCTAGGTGGGCCGATGGATGTGTCCGGAAGTGTCTTCTTCTTTTCTCTATGGCTTTCCTCAATTTCAATTTTAATGGCCTTTTTTGTGTTTAGCCACAATAATTCCGCCAACGTCAACGTAAAAAGAAATATAGATTAAAATAATAGAAAATGCTCGGTTTTTATTTCCTTTTCTTTTTTGTTGAGATTTTCCACACAGTAAAAAGAGCGCCACCTAAAACAATACAAAAGCAGTTTCAACTAACTACAACAACACAGGACGAACAAAAAGCACAATTATAGGTTACAGAAGGAAATAAGGGCATTCCACAACAATAAAGAGTGATTTTCCCAATGTCAAGTGAAACGAGATAAGCGAATGTTTGGGAGATTCTTCATAAAAAAATAAAAAAGATATAAAAAAATGGCGAAACGCCAATGTCATGTGAATGTCACGGCTTTAAGGGTACTTAATATATACTGATGGGCACTTAAATACGCTCCACGTGGTGGTTTGCTGCTGGAACTCAGAAAACGGAGCTTCCTGAAGTGTATTAAAGATCTTTTAGTAGGCAATTAACAATATGACAAGTGCTTTTAACGAGTACACGTCAAAGTCAGCAGCCATCTTGAAATTTTGACGGCTGTATTAAAGTGAGGGTAGCAAGTTAATTTTAAAGTTGTGCGGTACTTAACTGCCTATTTTACTCGTGGCATTGTAGGAAAATGTGCCTAATTATAATCGTATTAGGGTGTTAATCGCTCACAAACAAATTTACTATACAACGCTTATTTATTTGTAGGTATCTACCATTTTCTGCGTGTTGTAATTAAAAACATCTTAAATTATAGTCCTAATTATTTTATATAATTATTTTTATTATTTTCGGGCTAAAATTAGGCGAGTCTGTCAGTTTTTAATTAATGATAATAAAAAACAATAATAACGAAGTAAGGACACTTATGAAGGTCACTTTAAACTTTTAAAGGTCACTGTAAAGTTTTGAAGGTTTTTCAAAAAGTTTGCACTGGTATAGCCGCTGTTTAGGAATTGTTTGCGGTGTTCGAAGAAACGTCGGGCCCAAAACAAATACCTATACAAGCAAACGTTCAGCTTAAAAATTATAAATAGAGATTAGAAAGTTGGAACATACCTTCCTTTGACATATCCAATGACGCGTGCGTGAAGTACCATAATGTAAATTAAAAAAACATGTAAAACACTGTATAGTTACGTTACGTTATTCAAAAATTTTCAGAAAGGTATGCTGCGCAGCCAAATCTAATTACTTAGCCAGAAAGATCAAACTATCTGATAATAAAATTAAGACGGTTTGGAATATAATAAATAAAGAAACCGGTAAAGTCAAGAAACACGATAAAGATTTTGTTTTACAAACAGATAAAGGCAAAATAACATCTAACGCAGAAATAGCTACGGAATTCGAAACGTTTTTCACCAACATTCCACTTAAGATAACTGAGGCCCTGGACTCATCACCCTCATATGCTAAAAAAATATTAGAAGAAAATGTCATTCCTTGTGATGAAATATTCTATTTCAGTGAAATTGGACCTGAAACTATTGTTAAAACTTTTAAATCGCTTAAAGTGAAACAAACTGAAGACCTGTGGGGTTTATCAGTTAATTTAATTAGTAATGTAATTGACGAATTAGCGCCACAATTACCATACCTTTTTAATATAAGTATTGAAAGTGGCGTCTTTCCAGATCTCATGAAGTGTAGTAAAATTATACCTCTTTATAAATCAGGTTCTAAAACTGAAGCGGGAAATTACAGACCAGTCTCTGTATTACCCGTTCTTAGTAAAGTCTTTGAAAAAATTATGCTAAACCAAATGTTACAACACTTTAATTTAAACAAACTTCTGCATAACCAACAATTTGGCTTCACAAAAGGTCGATCAACTACCGATGCAGGAGTAGCACTTATTCGAAACATCTATGATGCTTTTGAGGAATCACAAGATGCAGTAGGAGTATTTTGTGATTTATCTAAAGCATTTGATTGTGTTGATCATCAAACTTTGCTTCTCAAACTAAAACATTACGGTGTAGAGGATAGGGCCCTCAGTCTTCTTAATTCTTACCTAAACAATAGATTACAGACAGTCCAAGTAAATGGCACAAACTCTCTCGGCTCTACAGTAAAAATAGGTGTTCCCCAGGGATCTATATTAGGACCCTTTCTCTTCCTTGTTTATATTAATGACTTACCATTTATGGTGCAACATCGCTCAAATATTGCGTTGTTTGCAGATGACACATCTCTTATTTTTAAGGTAGACAGGAAATACAGCAAAATTGACGAAGTAAACAACACACTTTCAGAGATACATAAATGGTTTACTGTTAACAACTTGCTATTAAATGCTACAAAAACGAAAGTTGTAAAATTCAGATTACCAAATGTCAAACAAACTCACGATAATGTAATATTAGATAGTAATGTTTTAGAATTCGTAAATAGTACTGTTTTTCTTGGTATTACTTTAGATGCTTCCTTACAATGGGGACCACATATAGAAACCCTAGCAGGAAAGCTTAGTTCAGCTGCCTACGCCGTGAAGAAAATAAGGCAACTAACAAATGTAGAAACTGCTAGACTAGTCTATTTTAGCTATTTTCATAGTATAATGTCTTACGGCATCTTAATTTGGGGACATGCGGCTGACATAGAAACTATTTTTATACTGCAAAAAAGAGCCATTCGCGCTATCTATCAGTTGCGATCTCGAGAGTCCTTGAGGAACAAGTTTAAAGAAATAAATATCTTAACTGTTGCCAGTCAGTTCATATACGAAAACATCATGTATGTTCGTAAGAATTTAGAGTTATTTCCAAAAAACAGTGACAGGCATAATTTTAACCTTAGAAATAGAAATAATATTGAAGTTGCTTATTCGAGACTGAGTAAGGTAAATAAGTCGTTCATGGGGCAGTGTATAAAATTTTACAATAAAATACCTGAAAATATTACAAGTTTATCCGAAAATAAGTTTAAAACTTATGTAAAGAAATGCCTGTGTTCAAGAGGATATTATAAAACTATAGATTATGTAAATGACAAAGATGTGTGGACATGTATAGATCCTTCAGCTCATAGCTTTAGTAATAACATCAATTGTAATAGCTATTAAGTTTTTATTTCAAAAAATGTGTTGGGGCGAGTTTCTTTGGGGCTCGACGTTTCTTCTCGCTCCGCTAACGCTTCCCGAAACGTTGAGTGTACAAGTTCCGAGTGGTAGGAACTTTGTACTAGGTAGAATAATATGACGATTTAAAAGTATGTGTAAAGCATCTACTTAAATAAAAAAGATTTTTGATTTTGATTTGATTTTTTGATTTTGATTTATAGTTCGACGGGATAAGACAGACGATTATTTGAATTATAATGATACGACCCTATACATGGTTATTTTTGGACCCCCGCCAAAACTTCACAGTGGCTTCTACTCCTGAAACTGAGCAACTTTTCCTAAGAACGAACGGTCAATTCGCAAAGTAATGTTTGGTTCTTTCCTACTAATTTGATCATGTGATCGGCCAACTTTTAATTGAGATGCCCATAAATTTTTTGCGAACATGGTCACACATGGTCACCGGGCCCCAAACGACATAGAATTCAAAGATTCAAAGATTTTTTGAACTCAAAAACAAGTTTGTGTTTATAAAACATTTGGTTTGTAAACCATTCCTTGTACTATGGAAATTATAGATCTATATTACATACATATTATATTCGTTTGAATACGTACCTAAATATACATTATAATAACACCCAGACACAAAGCAAACAAAGCTCATCACAGAAATTTTACCCTGGTCGCTTGGAACCACAGTATAAGGACATTATACAGTATGGACACTCCCTGCCGCCCTCTGAAGGCTTCCTCCCCCCCCCCCCCGTGTGACTTCTAAGTAACCAGTTGTCAAGAGATTGGCAAAACAAAGACCTTTTATTTTCATAAGGAGAGAGAGAGAGGTAACCTTGTATCGTGCGTGTATACAGTATTCACTTAATTAAAAATGTCAATTGTAAAAGTCTGTCGTTTAAGGTTCTACTGTTTTCGGAAATATCAATTACTAAAAACGTCAACATAACAAAAGAAGTGTAACCTTCATCAAGGCGGTATGACCAAGAAGCCAAAACGGTTACGTTAAAGCTTCCGGTTAATAGACTTATAGTATGGGAGGTAGTTCAATTTAACTTAGTTCCATGGGGAGGGGGGAGGCATGCGTCCTTTGCACTGCAAGAATAGATTAAAAAAATAAACAAACGTAAAAAAAATAATATAAATAAAATAATAATAAATAAATAAATAAAAAAGCGAAAAAAATAAAAGTTTTTTATACATAATATAAAAAAAGTCGCGAGTTTTATTTATATATATCTGGGACAAATCACACACGGTCATCTGGCCCCAAACTAGGATTCCCTGTATCTTGGGAACCAGAGACTGTTATACATACACATATACTTTTTAAATACATACATATATAGATATAATACACCCAGACTTACAGCAAACAATTCTGCTCATCACAGAAAAGTTTGCCCTGTGTGGGGATCGAACCCACGACTCTCGGATCAGAGGTCACGATCGCTAACCACTTAGCCACCGAGTCAGTCATATAAACTATAAGTGTATGAAGATTACGTATATTTTGCGGCCATCTTTATTATGTGTTCAGAATGATGATAATGGTCTCCTCCCAGGTGTATCCGTCGACGGCGACCCCCTTAGCTACACTGAAAAAAAAAATGTTAATATACATCAAAAAAATGTTTAATATTATCAAGTTACTTGTTTATATACGAGCGCACAAAGCTTTGTGATTCCGGGAATCAAGCCTTCTTGATTAAGAAACGAAACAAGCATACATAGTACATTCCAATAAGTAATTGTCGGCTTAATCAATTCTTATTTTATAATATTTTATTGGATGAACTAAGTGTAATGTGTAGTAATAATAAAGCAACTTGATGGATCTAAATAAGTTGATGATACAACTGACTATGCCTCGACACGAATAAAGTAAACTTATTAAATTCAGCACTTTTAATTTGATAAACGTTCAATCATTTCAGCTTTATTGTGGCAAGAAACCGTCAATTATTGTTTTTGATATTTCCATGAATGATTCAGTCATATTTTTTTCAATCAAGCAAGATTGTAACTTATTTAGCCATGATTTTTTTCAGTGTAGTGTTGTTAGCCTGGGCTCTTGCATGGGCGCCAGCGTGACTCGCAAAACCAAATTTGCTTTTGAAAGTCCTATTGCAGGAAGCACAGAAAAGAGACCCACTGGAATCGTATGTGTAATTGTAGAGGGCTTAGGTTGGGTTTTCCGAAACTGGCGTTTGGCATCAAGATCGTCAAAACGTTAACCACTGGACTGAGCCATCAAGTTAGTCTAGTAGGTGATTATAATACCACAGTTAATTGAAGTGTCAATTTCAATTTATTTATTGCATACCATGTGTTTACAAAAATACTGAGGTGTTAAAGTATAATGGTATCAACATGGACCCTGAGTAGGGCACAGCAAAATTAGGAGAAAGGAAGTCAATTCTTGTCTAAAATAAAATAATAATTATAGAATTTTATGTTAATTTAAGATATAATAAAGAAATAACAAAAATAATAATAATAATAAAGCATGCAGTTTGTCGAAATTTTTCTATATATTAGGTCAACATTTTTTTTTTTTTGTAAATGTAATGAAATGTCAATATTATAAAATTACTTTAAATTCGAATTTATATATATAAAAAAAAATAATGTCAACATAATAGTCAGATAGGGACAAGAGTCCACGTGTCCAGAGTCCAGTGTAGAAGCCCATCGTATATTAAGGTGAAATCATACTATCTCGCCTCCATACTCTCCCTAGGGGTGAAAGCAACACAACTTAGTCACGGACCAGGCGACAAACTTAGATTGGACTTGTTTTCGACTTGATATCAGCCTTGCCTATTTTATGTTTTCATTGTGATAAGTTATCCTTGACTGTTAAGCCGTTGGTGCCAGTTGCTATCACTAGATGGTAGAGTTACGGCATGTCAAAGGCCTAGGCGGCTTGAAAATTTCTTACAATATGCATTAGCCCCACAACCTCCACCAATCCGGATCTTGGCCCCACTCACCACTCTCAAAACTTAAAACCACTTGCTCTCAGCGCCTCACTTATAGGTAGGTAATGAAAGTTCGTTCGTTCGGAAGAATGAACTTTTGACTGACTCGGTGACTAAGTGGTTAGCGATCCTGACCTCTGATCCGAGAGTCGTGGGTTCGATCCCCACACAGGGCAAACTTTTCTGTGATAAGCAGAAATGTTTGCTCTGAGCCTGGGTGTATTATATCTATATATGTATGTATTTAAAAAGTATATGTGTATGTATAACAGTCTCTGGTTCCCAAGGTACAGGGAATCCTAGTTTGGGGCGAGATGACCGTGTGTGATTTGTCCCAGATATATACGTATATGTATAAATAAAACTCGCGACTTTTTTATATTATTTACTTTTTTCTTTTTTTAACTTTTTTTTTATTTTTTTATTTGTTTTTCGCTTTTTTTTTATTTATTTATTATTATTCTATTTATATTTTTTATTTTTTTACGTTTGTTTTTTTTTATTTTTTTTATCTATTCTTGCAGTGCAAAGGACGCATGCCTCCCCACTCCCCATGGAACTAAGTTAAATTAAACTACCTCCCATACTATAAGTCTATTAACCGGAAGCTTTAACGTTGTAAACAGTAGTGTTGGCATGCATTCACTCTTTATTTGTCGATATGTATCGATAGAGTCTGGCCAACGAAAGCTGTCCACAAGAAATGGCAGCATTAAAAAATATCTTCAGCTGTTAACACCGACTGAATAAACGCAGTTGATACTAGAAATTTACTATCCATAAATACAAATGTTTATTTTGATAGATTTTTTAGATTTATTAACCGATTTCAAAAAAGGAGGTTATGAAATTGATATTACGTATGGAATTACATAATATTCACCTATGTTAATCTATTTTGGCGTCAACGCATGTAATATTTCTGCAACTTTGAGTTTTGATTCTTCATCGTCAATACTCTCTGGAAATAAATAACCACAAAATCAATTAATATACTGCGAGAACTGTTGTAAAAATACTCGTAACTGTTTTTAATTTAATTTATAAATTAGTTATATTGCAAAATCGAGTTCAGATGCCGAAACGCTAAAGTGTGAGATTCAAATTAAACAAAATAGAAATTAAAGCAACTAGCATTGGCATCTTATATCATAGAACCCAAATTATTTGTATTGGAATGCTTCGAAATCCCGAGCTCGCTGAGCTCGCTCCCGCATTACATTGACTTCTGAAATAACTAACTTGCAAGCAAAGGACTGAGCTGCTGTTTTTTTTTATTGGAAGTCATACACCAATCTACCTAACTTAATACCCAGCAGTGAGTATTTAATATAATATACTTACTTAATAATTATACGTTTTTTTTTTTAAATGTGTTGTAGGGAGGTTATATGGACCCATCGTTTCTTTTCACTCCGCAAACACTTCCCGAAACGGCGGGTATAAGAGTTCCTAGTGGTAGGAAGCCCTAAAGAACAACCCTCGAAAAGAGTTCACTGCTACCTACTTTGAATGAAATCTTTTCATTTTCATATCGATATTGGCACAGCACTATTTAAGGGGAACCCTCGAAGATCAAAAGCGGCTATCGGAAGCTCGTTTCTGAATACACTTAATTAGATCATTTAGTTCAGTTTCCATTAAAGCAAGATTTATTATAACATAATATATTAACTATAAACATGTTAACGTTGGGGTTTATACCGTTTAACTGTTAACTTGATTAAAAGTTTTGATTAGTATGAACCAAAGTATAAGGACATTATACAGAATGGACACTCCCTGCTGCTCTCGGAAGGATACCTCACCCCCCCCTGTGTGACTTCTAAGTGACCAGTTGTCAAGAGATTAGCAAACCATAGACAATTTTCTTTTCATAAGGGTAGAGGTAATAGCTTCTAAGGCTATACAGTCGTGTCTCGTGTATACAGTATTCATTTAAGTAAAAGTCTGTTTTTTATGTTCTCATCTTTGTCGTTAAAAGTTCTACTGTTTTCGGTAATATCACTAAAAACGTCAACGTCACAAAAAGAAGTGTAAACTACGACAAGGCGGTATGACTAAGAAGCCTTAGCCTAAGCAGCCCTAGATCCTCACACATTAACACGTGTACAGACATGACGTGTCAAATTTCTATGTAGTAAACAATAACGCGATATTTGTATGAAGTGTCTGGGATGTGATAAAAAGTGTAAGTCTAAAATTTTTAATTTTATCAGTTACATGTGCCTACTGATCAAATTACTTCGAGCCTTCCATAAAAAAATATAATATGTCAAAATGACCTAAAAAGTAGGTCATTACTTTCGTGTCACCTCCGCTCTAGTGTCCCCATTCCAAAATAATCCGACCCTATACATTTTTAACAAGATTGGGGTCATTGAGGGTTATGTTATGAGAGAGAACGTATTTTTTATTTATAGGGTTGGGGCAATCACGATGGTGATATATTATGCATTCGTAGTGTCTCCCTGGGTCCCAGACAGTCAAAATATTGCGACTGCTGTATAAAAATATACTATGTACAGGTCGCGTCAATCTTTAAGATCGCTGAAAGAACCAAACAAAAAAAAAACTCTCTGCTTGCTTGCTTTGTACTGTCTGCTATGTGGTGTAAAATAAAGCAACGATATTATTATTATTATCCATAAAATTAGTTTAATTCCATCTGCCTACATAAAATAAGAACAGACGGTTGTAGCCGTCACGCTTATTTCGTAAAATATAATTATAAAGGTATGATTTTACTTAAAGTATATTTCCTTCTTCTTACGGTTAGAGCATTTAAATAAAAGCTAAGCGATTCATCTCTTAACTGTGAAATCGACGGAAAATCTTGATTACTTTGGAATACCAGGTATACGAGATTCACGATGCCCGCAGATTTACGAGAAATAACTAATGACGAATCATTTTATCTCCGACTAAAGAACAAAATTAATTTTACAGTGTCGACGAATTCCTACAAAAGAAATTCTAATTCTGTATATTTAATTTTTATTTCATCATTATGATGACTCCATTTATTTGACATTTCTGTTGACAATCTTTGTAATTTTTATTATTAATTTAATTTTAATATTTTACTTTGATATTTTACATTATATTATTAATTTAATTTTACTATTTTACTTTGATAATTTATATTTTGAATTCTGATATGTAACATTTTTATTTAATATTTGAATCTAATTTACTTTCAATCGTGACAATCATGTCACACTTTGACATTTTGTTATTATATTTATTGTAATGTAAATATGAATTTGGTGATGTGAAATAAATTATCTAATCTAATCTAATCTATATTTTAAATTGACAATTTTTCCTAATGTTGAAAGTAGCAAAAGCCACAATATATAAGGTGCTACTTTATTAGTGCCCGATATTTTAGTCAGTGCTTCTACTCGTGATTCTGATCAACTTTCTCCAAGGAACCCATAGTCCAATCGCAAAAAATTTTTGGACTCTTCATACAAATCGATCAGCCGAGCGGCCAAATTAGTATGAAGAGTCCGAAAATTTTTTTGCGATTTGACTATGGGTTCCTTGGAGAAAGTTGATCAGAATCAGGAGTAGAAGCACTGACTAAAATATCGGGCACTAATAAAGTAGCACCTTATATAACATATCTTAATGAGTTACATTAATTAACTTATCGACGAGTGAAAACTAAGTGGAATTAGAACTATAGAAATGTTGCGCTAATATTTGTTAAAAAATACGAAAACTATTAGTAATAAGCGATTTTTTTATGTTCTTAAGATCGTTACAAAATAAAAATTTCTTAAAAAAATATTTTAAAAAACTTCGGATTCACGATGTTCTTAATATTAAGTTGTCTATAAATACCTAATCTCGGGCAATTAAGATCCCGATTATTAGAAGTTAGACATTTTGATTAATATTATAAGTATTAACAACATTAAAAAGTTTATGTTTTTTATAAAGAAAAATCTAACAACAAATTTTTCTGACGATCTTTTGAACACTATAAAATTTTGCTCGATATTAAATAACATTTCACAAATATACAGGGTGTAACAGAAAGGTGTGATAATACTCCAAGGTGGGCTTTTACCCATCAAACTGAACAACTTTTGTTCTACAACTTTGTTGAAATCGCAAAATTTTTTTTGGACTTTTCATACAAATCGATCAGCTGGCGAACCATGTTTGTATGAAAAGTCCGAAAATTTCTTTGCGATTTCAACAAAGTTGTAGAACAAAAGTTGTTCAGTTTGATGGGTAAAAGCCCACCTTGAAGTATTATCACACCTTTCTGTTACACCCTGTATATATATATTTTTTCATATCAAAACTTGTTTGAGTTTACGAGATAAACGATTCGAAAAATTAAATTTTATAAATTTAAATTAAAAATAAGCATTTCATTATTTTAGTAAGCGTTACAAACAAACTCAACTCAAACTCAAAATGTTTTTTATTTAAGTATAGATGCTTTACACATGCTTTTAAATCGTCATTTTTTCTACCTATTAAATACTATTCTAGTACACCATTAAATTATTTATTATCTGTATTACGATATCCGTGTTTATACGTGTATAAAAAATTGCTTTGACTTTAATAAATCTTTTACAAAATATTCGATATTTTTCGCTTACGTTAGTAAATATGATACTTACTCGATGAGGCGTGATATTTTGTATGCACTCAAGCCATTAGGCAATCCATCCATCAGCTTATAAGAAATTACTTGTGCTTTTTGAAAGATATTTTGGGGACTTAAGACAAATCAAATCGCAATTTCATAATAATAATAACTGGGACAAATCACACACGGTCATCTGGCCCCAAACTAGGATTCCCTGTATCTTGTAATTTATCACTATCTAAGTTTTTCAGTATCGAAAAAAATATATATTCATGAAACAATACATAAGAAAGAGTTATAAAAGTGTCGCCAACTGTTATGTTAAAAAATATCCTGTAAATCCCGTTTTTGGCCTTTATTGAAAAGTCTTTTTTTTTAGATACCTACACATAATCCTTTAAACGTTTTTGGCCTTAAATGCAAAATCTTTTCTTTTTTCGAGACACACATATTCCTGTTAACCTTGTTTTTCATTTTTTTCCCAATACATATTTACACAAAGACAATTCGCAATCCTTTTTTAGGTACTGTTCAATACAAGTCGATCATGTGATTCCCCAAAATACTTATTCATTTATATTTTTAAAAGAAAAAAAAAATTCTTTGTAAATAAATGCTTACCATTCTCTAAGCCAAAGAATCTAGGTCGTCTGCAGGCAAGCTGGTACTCTATTCGATTCTAAATTAATTTTTATTGTTCTAAAGATTGCCCTCCTCCGTCCCGACAGTCGTGAATGCCAGCCATTTTAATTAAAAGCTAGTTATCTAGAACTAGGGCTCTTTTTATGGACTAGGTATTAAACTATTGATTAAACGGATAGGTATAATATCTATTAGCATTTTACTGGATGCAGTCTTCCACGCAGCTCAAAGAAGCTTCACCATTTTTTTTTTTTTTGACATATTTTTTGTATAATACCATGTTCTGTAAGGAATGATTGACAAAAGGGCCCTATAATATCTGGCTTTTTTGCGAGCTATATTTTTAGGATTCCGTACCTCAAAAGGAAAACAGGAACCCTTGTAGGATCACTTCGTTGTCCGTCCGTCTGTCCGTCCATCTGTCTGTCTATCTGTCAAGACCCTTTTTCTCAGGAACCCGTAGACGTATCAAGTTGAAATTTATATCAAATACTCAGACCTGTAATCCCTTGAAACTGTGAGAAAATCAAACTTCTATGCCAACGCAATCAAGACTTACGGCCGTTTATGCCGCATCACTTGATTGCGTTGGCACAGAAGTTTGATTTTTTTACAGCTTCAAGGGATTGCAGGACTGAGAATTTGACACAGAGTTCAAGACGTGTGTGAATATGAATTTATACGGAACCCTCGGTGCGCGAGTCCGACTCACACTTGGCCGTTTTTTTATTTATTTAAAAGGTCTCAAAAAGGCCTTATGGAACGTGGTTACCCTCACTATAGGAATTTACAACACTAGGGGTGCTATCAATCCTTAAAAAACCTTTTTAACCTCTTCTCCTCCTCTAACGATATGGAACTCCCATATCGTAGTCCTCAGGGAAACCTAGGAAGGTAGCTCATTCCACAGCTTGAGGGTTCTAGATAGGAAACACCTCTGAAATCTTATATTATATCTATATACGGTTTGAAACCAATTCAGCTTTAGATTGATAGATAGATAAATTATTTATTTCACTCAACCTAGCACAATGAAGAGGCTACTTACTATTGACCTGTAACTATTGTTATTAAATAAAGAATTCAATTCAATTCAATTCTTAATTAATAAGAATAATTAACAAAACAAGTTACTACTTATATTACTTACTTAAATAAAACTAACTATCATATAACTATAAAAATGCTAACAAAATAATCATGCTAACAAAATATTCAATAAAAAAGGAAGATGAACAGAAAATAATTATACAACATACCAGGCCAGTGAAAAAGGTCTAGACTCAGCATAATTATTGCAAGCTAATGGAAGCTAAGCTTCAGCTAGTGGAGATAAGTTCCACTCCGATGGCGAGTGGTGCGGTGACAAAACTGTGTTGTAGACATCATGTCGAACAGTTCTTCAGAATAGCTGTTGTAAAATAACAAAAAGCGTCGGTGGCTCTGCGGTTAGTGACTCCGTCCTCCTAACCAGAGGTCTCGGCTTCAAATCCTGGCCAATGCACCAATAAGTTTTTCGAAACTTACGTGCACTTTCATACCGACTGCTTTAACGGTGAAGGAAAACATCGAGAGGAAACCTGCACATCTGATTTCTAGTTGTGTATGATAGTCGCGTTGCACACGTCCGTGGGTGTAAATCTTAAATGCCCTACACGTGACCAAGGGTGATGATAAGTGCAAAACCAGGCAACCGCCGCCTATACCTTGCGGATAGGACGGTTAAATTGTGCCACGCGATAAGAGAAGAGAGAATTACAAAAACAAGTAGATACTCTACAAACTGAGTATACCAGCCCCGTAACAAGAGTTATGTAATGCTTGTTATTCTTTCAAATCTGCTCGGAAAAAATCTTAACGATAAAAAAAAGGTAAAACTGTTCAAGTGTTAGCTCGTCAGGTTTACGTTCTTTTTCTTAGTGTTAGGGCATTTTCTGAGCCAGTCTGGCTAGCTACCAACACCTTTTTTAAGTCTTACCGCCAAACATCAATGATAATTTGATGTGTTCCGGTATGAAGATAAGATAGCCAGTTTCCCATTTTGAGATTTTTTGTGAGCCCAACGGGTGGACTCCAAAACCCATCCCATTACTTAGCACACTATAGTAAAAGAATATAACTAATTTTTTGTGAGCCCAACGGGTGGACTCCAAAACCCATCCCATTACTTAGCACACTATAGTAAAAGAATATTACTAATTTTTTGTGAGCCCAACGGGTGGACTCCAAAACCCATCCCATTACTTAGCACACTATAGTAAAAGAATATTACTAATTTTTTGTGAGCCCAACGGGTGGACTCCAAAACCCATCCCATTACTTAGCACACTATAGTAAAAGAATATTACTAATTTTTTGTGAGCCCAACGGGTGGACTCCAAAACCCATCCCATTACTTAGCACATTATAGTAAAAGAATATAACTAATTTTTTGTGAGCCCAACGGGTGGACTCCAAAACCCATCCCATTACTTAGCACATTATAGTAAAAGAATATAACTAATTTTTTGTGAGCCCAACGGGTGGACTCCAAAACCCATCCCATTACTTAGCACACTATAGTAAAAGAATATTACTAATTTTTTGTGAGCCCAACGGGTGGACTCCAAAACCCATCCCATTACTTAGCACATTATAGTAAAAGAATATAACTATTCGATTCGTCCATAAACAAAAAGTTTCTTAGGCCAAATATTCGTATCAAAACTGCGTCGCACCTCCTTTTCTCTGGTCGCACTCAGCTTAATGTCTACGCACGGTTTACGATCGATATAACGAGAATTAAATATTAATAGGCCTATAACCCAATTGTGTGTGTGTTTGAGGGTATGTACTCAGGAAACGTCGATATGGGACAAACACACAATACACAAGTATTGATGTCAGGACAGTTCAGGGGGTGAATGACATCACAGAGTACTGGGGTATTTGTACCAATAATAAATTGTAAAATATTATGATATTATTCACTATAAAGGATCTCTCCTAAAATTGCAAAAATAACTTACTTGATTGCTGTTTTCACCCATTTATAATTTTATATTAATTAAAGACATGAAATAAGGTTGTCAAAGACTGTGACGTGACATGCTTGTAACGAAAACAATTTCAGAACAAAATGACGTTTTTGACAGTTGATAAAAAGTAACTCCAATGACTACTAGTCAAATATCGTATTCCAACATATACATTTATTGAATTGCACTAAAACTATTGACAGATATGTTTTTATTTATTAAATATTTTTTTGTTTAACAACAGAGATGTATGTTTATATAATAATAATAATATCCGGGACAAATCACACACGGTCACCTGGCCCCAAACTAGGATTCCCTGTATCTTGGGAACCAGAGACTGATATACATACATATATACATTTTAAATACATACATATATAGATATTATAAGTACACCCAGACTCAGAGCAAACAATTCTGCTCATCACACAAAAATTTGCCCTGTGTGGGGATCGAACCCACGACTCTCGGATCAGAGGTCAGGATCGCTAACCACTTAGCCACCGAGTCAGTCCCGATATTATATTAATATTGTTTTTTAACTTTATTCATTTCGATCTTGCCACAATTTTTTTTAAAAAACAAGGGTTCTTTACCCTCAGTCAGTAAGCCCTTGGCATCATCTCACCAGGTGCTAAGTGATGATGATGCTGGAGATGGCAGCGGGCTTACCAAGATTCCTCAACGTTTTAGGTTTTTCTTAATTTATGGCTCCGTGTTTCATTATTTGTTATATAAGGTGCTACTTTATTAGTGCCCAATATTTTAGTCAGTGCTTCTACTCCTGATTCGGATCAACTTTCCCCAAGAAACCCATAGTCAAATCGAAAATATTTTTGGACTCTTCACATATTGTAAATCGATCAGCTGAGCGGCCAAATTAGTATGAAGAGCCCAAAAAATTTTTTGCGATTTCCTTGGGGAAAGTTGATCAGAATCAGGAGTAGAAGCACTGACTAAAATATCGGGCACTAATAAAGTAGCACCTTATATGTATAAGAGAAATTTGTCAAATGTAAGACGTAGCGTACGCAGGTACCCCACTTAGTGGATCAAAGACCTGGTGAAATCCTTGGGGGAGACGTTTTCCACCAAAGGATGTCTTATACTAATGGTAATCATAATTTTGTTAAAAATCTTGATAGATAGATAGATAGATAGATAATTCATTTATTTCTCTAAAAAAGCAGCACCATACAAATAAAACAAAATAAAAAAGAATAACGAAATAAAAAATAACAAAGAAAAATAATTTGGAAACAATTAAAAATATAGAATAATTAACAGGTAGCTGCCTGGCCAGAGAAAAAGGCCCAGGCTCAGCATATAGTTATGCATGCAAAGAACATGCACAACGCTGTTTTTCAGCCAAGACCAGCGATGGTAGGTGAAATGTACGCACCTCAGTGTATCTAACAAACATGCCAGGCAAAAATGAATATCATATAATAGTGTTAATATAGTAAATGAAAATGAAAAAGTGAATGTAGATCAAGTATGATGTGTATAATAATAAGTAGATAGTTATGTAGTAATAAGCCCATAGGTCAATCGTAGATTTTTAGATGTAAGATGTTCTAGTGAGTTGTAATTAGCTGTAAGTAAGCAGGTGAGTGTATATATATATGTAAGTAAGCAGGTGAGTGTATATATATATACACTCACCTGCTTACTTTGTTGTTTTTTTTTTTTGTTTGTTTTTGTTTTCGCTGCAGCATCCGCTACATCTTGCATATATCTTGCATAGTCTCCTACCTATTAAAATGTAATTTATATTCAAATATTTTCTATGTTCAATATTTTTTTTATAATTACTGACGTCAAAACGACAAAGGGCATATTCTCTAGAGTAGAGCTTCGTCATAATGAATTTCTTCATAAAATAGCAACTGATATTTGATTAATTACTTTATTTATTTTACAATTTATTGTGTACACATAATAGACATAATACACAGGCTTAACATAAAATATACACAAAGGGTGCAGCTTATTTCTAGTAGAAATTTCTTCCAGCGGACCCGGGTTAAGGAGAAATTGTAGCTGAGATGGCAGAATAGCATGTACACAAATATTATTATATAGTTCATTGATATATATATATATATATATCAATATATAACACATATAAATATATAATATACATACATAATAATATACATATATAAAATATACCTTACCTAATATATAAGGTGCTACTTTATTAGTGCCCGATATTTTAGTCAGTGCTTCTACTCCTGATTCTGATCAACTTTCCCCAAGGAACCCATAGTCAAATCGTAAAAAAATTTTTGGACTCTTCATACTAATTTGGCCGCTCGGCTGATCGATTTGTATGAAGAGTCCAAAAATTTTTTTACGATTTGACTATGGGTTCCTTGGGGAAAGTTGATCAGAATCAGGAGTAGAAGCACTGACTAAAATATCGGGCACTAATAAAGTAGCACCTTATATAATTACCTTTATCGTCAACTAGCTTTCGCCTGCGACTTCGTCTGGGTGGACTTCAGAATTAAAATGTTAAGGCAGCGCCATCTAGTGACAAAGTAAAAATTTCAGTTTTCTGCCATTCCTTCGGGAACCTTCCAGTTTTCCGGGATAAACGTATCCTATGTGTTAGCCGAGTGCTTTATCTATCTACCTACCAAATTTCATCCAAATCCGTTTGTAATGATGCTACCTCTTTAATACTCTTTATGCATCGTTGCTCTGTCGCTCTTGCTTCGTCGTCTTGCTTTTAATAATCGATCATTATATTCAAATTTCGAATATCTTTTGACAGGCGCAGGAGAATTGACTCATTTCTATTCTGAATCTCAAACGTTCAACACCGTAACATTACCTTAGTATTTTAGTTACCTATCTCTAGTATAACTTATCAGTTTTTAAGTGCCTCATACAATCTACAACCAGTTTTATTTGCGACCCCTTAGGGTAAGTTCTCATCACTCCTTTCTCCACCTTTACATCTCTCATCTTCTCGTTTTTATACCTATCCATTGTATTCGAATTTGTAATAGAATTGTAACTCCTATATCTCTAGCCCTTAATGTTCCATAGTTCTTAGAATAATAGTTTAATATTTGTTATAATTGTTATAGGTTATTCTGGAAATAAAACATAATTGAAGTGGCAGTAAGATTTTTATTTCTCAATTACATAACTATTATAAATTATTCTCTACTTCCTCTTATTCTGTCGACGGGCGACGGCTACAGACAAGCCGTCCCGCCGCACGTTCAGTAGTTTCGGCGTGAAAGTGGAACAAACAAACAAACACCCATACTTTCGCATTTATAATATTATTAGTGAGATAGGTTGAAAATAATGCAAGATGTTTGCAAAATAGATTTAAGACAATAAATAATGACTGGGCCGTAAACTACGAAAAAGTTTGGAAAATTTGAAGGAATGAATGACACAGAGCGATCTCTTTCAGTCAACCTTCATGGCGAGTTCCAAACAAACCACCACAGGGGGGTCGGTTGCCGGGACTTGTACCGAGCACACGTCTGCTGAGTTAATTTTTTAATTATTTCCGTTTTAGAGTAGTCTCAACGTTATTTTTGTGATGGGGAAATAGCTGTGATTCCGATTCAGTGATAAGCGGTCCTAAGAAGAGGATTAACTCGGGAGACAGCTCCGTTTTCCGAGTTCCAACAACAAACCACGTGGAGCGTCTTTAAGTGCCCAACACCCTTAGAGACGCGTCTTTCACTTGACATTGGCGTTTCGCCATTTTTTTTATTGGAGATTATCCCATTTTTCACTTGGCATTGGCAAAATCACGCTCGATATGAGATGTGAAATGCCAAATAGAAAAATAGAATAGAAACCACCACAGACATGCACCCCGCTGCCCCGGAGCGACGATATAAAACTTATTTTCGAACCACCTTAACGCTATTTATGAGATGAGTGTCACTTCATTTTAGTAACAGTAATCTTTGCCTTCTGTGAAACGAAATGAAATGAAAATATTTTATTCGAAGTAGGTAGCAGTGTACACTTTTCGACCGTCATTCTTTTATCTATCTAATACGAGGTTCCTACCACTCGAAACTCGTATACCCGCCGTTTCGCGAAGTTTTTGCGCAGTGAGAAAAAACGACGGGCCCAAAGAAACTCTCCAACACATTTTTTGAAATCAGTGTGATCCGACTCCTTCTTGGCCGGTTCTTTTAACCTCTAATTTTGCTAGCAGGTTCTATTATAGTGTCGGAGTTCAAAGAGCCAGCCGCGTGTCCGAAATTACAGTTGTTCGCAACATAATTTTATTTCGCAAAAACATTGTTTTGCAACTTTTCCTGTTTGCTGAAGTTATAATTGGAGAGAAACTAGGATTGTGCGTTGGTGGGATTTGATTTAATATAAAATAAATTATGTAAGAGGAAATTATGATGTAAAGGGAATGACTTTGACAGCAGAATGATTGTTTACGCGTGTTCGTTAACTACCCATATCGTCCCCACTGCAGGGGCACGGGTCTCTTCCCATACTTCGGAAAGGTTAGGCCATACTCCACACACGAGGGCCAAGTCCGGATTGGTGAAGGCTGTGGCGCTAATGGCGAACCCCAGTATCAGAAGTTTTCAAGCCGCCTATAAGGCCTCCGACATGGCTTAACGACTGCCATCTAGTGATACGAGTAGTAGCCGGCACCAACAACTTAACGTGCCTTGCGAAGCACGGAAACGGTCGAGATTTGGTCCAAATAAATGTCACTAACAGTCGAGCCCATGCAGGTTATGACCGTGCCTGTAGTCAGTTAACCTGCGTGATCGACGCGATCACGCAAGCCGCACTGAACTACGACCGCCTCTTTTACCTTTTTTTTATGGCAGAGGCGGCAAACGAGCAGACGGATCACCTGATGGTAAGCGATTACCGCCGCCCATAGACACCCGCAACACCAGAGGAGTCACAAGTGCGTTGCCGGCCTTTGATATGGGAGTACGCCCTTTTCTTGAAGGTTTGAATATCGTACCTTCTTTGACCGAGCTTTACGCGTGTACTTCACATGTAGTTATTACCTACTCGTAATACATAGTATATGTAAATACTAATACCTATGGAGAATCTGGAGTGTGATTAAAATGTGTGTATGCTTTCCTTCTTTATGTTGCTCAATATACACTGGTCGACTAAAAACTCAAGATTTCTTGTTTGACTTTTGAAAAATAACTCAGTCTACAAAACTGCTAAACACTAAAAGCAAAAAACTAGAAAACCATCAAACTAAAATCATAAATAGGTAACACACAGTTTTTGAACTTTTGGCTTAGTTTTATTTTGCTAGATTGAGTTAATTTTCCAAAAGTCGTGCATGAAACTTTGAGTCGATATTTTTGTTCATGAATATAGTTTTCATTTATGATGTATTTCGGAATGGCATGGTGTAGTAAGCCCCATTTCGTCGCCTGAAAGTGAAAACCTCGGGAACGCAAAAGTGCAAAAACTCTTATATTTGTAGCTTTAAACGAATTTAAGACAACATTTCGAAATGAATTATAGAATCATCTTTGCTAATGAAATTTTAATAGTAACAAAATATTTACGAGTTTTTTTACCACCACTACAAAATACACTTTCCCCTTATACGAGGTTTTCACTCTCATGCGATTATTTGCAAATGTTCAGACTTCATATACTTGCATCTAAATATCGAAGTCGAATTTTCAAACGATAACTTACATAACAACCTCTTTCGTTTGCCGCAAGTAAAAAAAATCAGCGAGTCCTTTAATAAAACAAGGAGAGAACACCCTTTTTTGACCACTGGCAACACGTGATCAGGGTTACCAGATGTTGTCTGAACACTGGCACTTTTAGCCGTAAAAAGCAAAACTGTGTTATTCGTTCTCCTTTTTAGCACTCCGCATTTTTTGGTGTGGTCCCTTTTTATACAAAATGGTATTACCTATGTCGACGACGTTAGACTAGCCACTCGTTGTAAATACTTTTTGTAGATATTTAAACAAATAAATGTTATATTGTTGCTCCGAGCGGGGTGCAAGTCTGTGTATTTAAAGTACAAGTAAGCAAATTCCAATGACATATTTTTTTTTTATGGCTATGATTGTTTTATTAAGAGTGCGACTATTTGTTTTGAATTCAAAAAACACTAAGAATTTTAATTGACTAACATTTTCCCAATGTTTTGAAAGCTAGTCACGCGCCTGTCCATTAGTGTTTTAATGCCTTTTTATATTTTATTGCGAATAGTGCACGTTGGCAAATTATTGATTAAATTTTTGTAGCGAAAATTATCAAAATAACTACTCAAAATTATAGGGAATGTTCAGAGCTCACCCGGCTAGCTACCACCATCTTATCTAAGTATTGCTGGAAAACATCAATGTTAATAGCATTGATGTGTTCCGGCATGAAGATAAGATAGCCAGTTCCCCATTGCGTTGGGGAATCTTGGTAAGCCCGCTTCCATCTTCGGCATCATCATCACTTACCATCAGGTGAGATGATGCCAAGGGCATACCAATTGTTAAAAATGTTGTGATACCAATGAAAGGACAATGGGTAATTTTTTTTTTTTTTTGTATGTCAGAGGTGGCAAACGAGTAGACGGATCACCTGATGGTAAGCGATTACCGCCGCCCATAGACACCCGCAACACCAGAGGAGTCACAAGTGCGTTGCCGGCCTTTGATTTGGTACGCTCTTTTCTTGAAATTTTGAATGTCGTATCGGTCCGGAAATACCGCAGGCGACAATTCATTCCACAGTTTGGTTGTGCGAGGCAGAAAGTTTCTAGTGAAACGCACAGTTGTGGACTGCCAACCATCTATGTGATGGGGATGAATATGTTGTCGCGTAGAACGATGGCAGAAAGAGGCGGCAGGGATCAATCCGAACAATTCCTCGGAGCACTCCCCATTGTACATGCGATAGAGAATGCAGAGCGAGGCTACATCTTTACGCAGCGCCAGGGAGTCAAGCCGATCTGAAACATCCTGGCAGTCGACGATTCGAGTTGCTCTCCGTTGAATGCGGTCCAGAGGGAGAAGCTGGTACTGGGGTGCCCCTGCCCAGAGATGAGAACAGTATTCCATATGAGGCCGAACCTGCGCCTTATAAAGTTGCAGGCGATGCGCCGCAGTGAAATACCGTCTCGATCTATTGAGCACACCAAGCTTCTTCGAGGCTAATTTAGCCTTACCCTCTAGATGACCACGGAACTGGACTTCACTCGATATGTCGACACCAAGAATTCCGATACTAGCTGAGGCATTTAGGGGAGTGTCCTCAAAACGAGGTGATACGACAAATGGCATTTTCTTGACAGTGAACGCGCAAACTTGTGTCTTAGTGGGGTTAAATTGGACCAAATTAAGTCGACCCCATTCTGAGACTTTCTTTAAAGAGGCCTCAATTTTCGACACAAGTTTGTTTCGGCTCTCGATGACGTTTTTCCGAGAAATGTTGGCACGGCCGGTATAGAAGGCATCACCTGTGCTATCATCCGCATAACAGTGAGTGCTGCTGATTTGCAGCATATCATTGATATGCCGAAGAAACAGTGTAGGCGAAAGCACGCAGCCTTGAGGGACACCAGCATTCACAGACATAGAATCTGAGCATGCACCGTCGACTACGACCTTTATGCTTCTATCTGCAAGAAAACTAGTGACCCAATTGCGTAATTCCTCGGGAAGCACATAAGAAGGAAGCTTCGCAAGAAGTGCTTTGTGCCAGACCCGATCGAAGGCCTTCGCTATGTCCAAACTAACGGCCAAAGCTTCCCCCTTAGTCTCGATCGCCTGTGCCCAACGATGTGTCAGGTAGGCAAGAAGATCACCAGCGGACCGGCCCTTACGGAAACCGTACTGTCGGTCACTAAGCAGCTGGCGGTCCTCTAGATACCGAAGGAGCTGGCTGTTGATAATGGACTCCATTATCTTTGAGAATAAGGAGGTTATGGTTATCGGCCGGTAGTTGGACGGATTCAAGCGGTCACCTTTTTTAGGGATCGGGTGCACCAAAGCTGTCTTCCATGACTTCGGGACTACGCCAGTGGAGTATGAGAGCCGAAAAAGGCGCGTTAAAACTGGAGCCAACTCTGGAGCACATACCTTCAACACGATAGGAGGGATTCCGTCGGGCCCACTCGACTTATGAATGTCGAGGGAAAAAAGTGCTTTACGCACTGAGCGTTGGTGGAACCGGATATCCGGCATACAGCTCGTGCACCGCGGTATGGTCGGCGGCTCGTTTCCCCCATAGCGAATCCATAGCCATCCCGAATTACATAGCATGCTTCGGCAATTCATTCTTAGTGTTGTAAGTGGTGGTTTTTGTAGTGTTTTTATTATACATATTTTTACCTTACTATATACCCTACGAGTATTATTTTGTATAATATTTTAAATCAGGCTCTGTAGTTCACAACCTATACCACAAAATAGACACAGATGGTCCGCTCAATACAAACCACTAAAATCATTAGCATATACATGCTTATAGAAATATACGGTCGTTTCGAGCAAGGTCACGATCGCACAGTACGTGATCTTGCCTACAACGACCGTATACGTGTGCCTATACCACGGGTCACTAATTAGTTTCATTTGGGGTCGGAGAGTCCGTAGGAAGTAATATGACCGCCGTCGCGGTCCGGTTCTTTTTTTTTGCAGCAGCTGAGGCAAAAAAGGCCAAAACGCGGGAAATTATAAATTACGTATTCAAATATCGTATAACGCATTTTTTTTAACTATGCAGGTCGAGCTGTATGGAATGTATGGAATTATACACTAATTTAACGTTGTTCTATGTAAATTTTGACAGCTCGACTTGCGCAGTTAAAAAAATTGCGTAAGTTGATTTGTTTACTGAAGGTCCGCACAAAATAGGTCGGCAGTCCGGATCCGGACCGCGGTCCGCCATTTGGTGACCCCTGACCTAACTATAAAACTGGAGTCTATGTTGTGTATCAATAGAATTTTATGTGGTTTTTTGAAAAAACTTGAATACGGGTTACATCGCGATACTTCTTAGTTTATGTTTGGTAACATTTAGGCGTTGAAGGATAATATCGTAAGGAAACATGCACATCTGATTAATAGATGTGTATATGATCGTCGCGTTGCACAGGTCTGTAGGTGAACGACAAGTTTTTTGCATTGTCAACAAATTTCTACAACTAAAGTGATTCAGTTTTATATTATAAACAGCCTGAAAGCATTTCTGTACAAGTCACTATCTCTTCAAGTTCGTGGTGTCTAGAAAGTTCTTAATGGGTAATAAAAACTCTTTTAATAACCTCTTTTAATAAATAAGCTTTGCTTAGCCTAAGTAAAGTAGAAGTTAATCTGAGTTGTACTAACATGTTTAAAAAACCTAAACGTAAAAAAAAATATGTCATGAAATTGATAAATTAATTATATATATTTTCTATGGGCGGCGGTAATCGCTTACCATCAGGTGATCCGTCTGCTCGTTTGCCACCTCTGCCATAAAAAAATATCAAAAATGTTTGTTATTTTTTTTATTGCATACTATTTAAGGGACTGGCTTCATTTGAAGAATATTCTCTTTTCAATCGCGGATGCCTGAGATCGGGTGCCTCCGAAACTATACAATGCCACGTAAAAGTGTATGTATTTCAGAGACTATAAAATTAAATGGAAAAGTTTTTCAGTCAATTAAAGTATACAAAATACTCGATAATTTGATTATAGATACATTCCAATACGTCATAAAACTGGGATATATACCCTATAGGGTTTTTAGCGCCGCACTAGACGTTCAATTTTTTTTTTGTAATTTCATTAATTTAATTTACGCCACATATCTCAAAGCAATATATTTCCACATAAATAGAGAAGAATAAAGTCATGCATAATAAATTATATTTTTTTGTTGCCGTAGCGTTAGAAAAGAGAAAATTCTTCAAATGGGGCTCATAAAAATTTGATAGTTTTTAAAAAAGAAGTAAGTAATCGGATTTCCATCTTTTTCATTAAATAACAACCCAGCTTTGAATGACGTAATATCGCTAGGTCGAACAAAAAGAAACTTGGCAATGTTTCAACAAAATAGTGGGGAAATGGGTAGATAATATAAGATCCTCAATCCATCATTTCGGTTTCGCTTATTCTTTATAAATGGACGTCTGTCGATGTTTCACATAATACTTACTTGCCCTAAATACTAAAAGACATCGAAAAGTGGTATCACAGTATATTATAACTAGCTTTTTCCCGCGTCTTTGCTCACGTGGAAATAGTTTTATGTTATTCCTGAAACATCATTGCTATTAACATTGATGTTTAGCAGCAAAACTTAGATAATTGTTGATAACTTAGAAAACGTTGAGTGTACAAGTTCCGCGTGGTAGGAACTTTGTACTAGGTAGAAAAAGACGATTTAAAAGTATGCGTACAGCATCTACTTAAATAAAAAATATTTTGACTTTGACTTTTGACTTTGACTTTAATATGGTGTTAGATATCCAATCTAGGCAAGCTCAGAAAATACCCTACCACCAACCAAACCGAGTCCTTCAAAATTGGACCCCACCGGGAATCGAACCCGGGTTTGCCTAGATTGGATATCTAACACCATATTATCTAAGTTTTGCTGCCAAACATCAATGTTAATAGCAATGATGTTTTCAGGAATGTTCAAAATAACTCATTTACAACCGAAATGGCAACCCTAATGGTATTATAAAGGTTCAGTCACATAAATGAATTTATTACCAAACTGGTAACCCTGGCGTTATATTAAAATAAATGCATTTATTACAGAACTGGCAACCTCAGATGTATCAGTACTTCTAATCCTGATTCTGATCAACGATCCCCAAGTAACTCTTCATAAAAATCTATCAGCCGAGCGAGCGGCCAAATTAGTATAGAGTCCAAAAATATTTTTGCGATTTGACTATGGGTTCCTTGGGGAAAGTTGATCAGAACCAGGAGTAGCAGCACTGATTAAAATATGACGCACGACTAGATTTACATCCTGTATTAAAGGTTCAAATAAATTCAAATTCAAAATTATTTACTGTGGAACACAGGTAGTTAGATGTCATACACAGAATAATAGCAGCTCTGTGACCAGCCTTTTGGCATACAATATTATTTTTTTGTCTTAAAATTACAACTATAATTGGTCAAAATATTTTATGGCAGAATGCACAAAAAACGAGAAGACCAAATGCATTTATTACGGAATTGGCAACCCTAGTGGGCAGCCTCTCTGCCTTTTATTAAAACCCACGCACGAGTCGTATATCATTCAGGCGCGGACAGCCTGTTAATTCAGTGCATACCTACCAATATTGAAGACCTTATATGAAGGACGAGACATAGAGGATAATGGGTAAGAGCATACCCAAACACAAAGTGGATTGTAGCATTATGAACTACTAGCTTCTGCCCGCGACATCGTCTTCGTGGACTTTAGAATTGGATCCAGAGAGAAAGAAAATGTTGAGGTGGCGCCATCTAGTGACAAACTGGAAATTTTAGGTTTTTAAGCATTCCTCCGGGAACCCTCAAGTTTTCCGGGATAAAAAGTGTACTATGTGTTGGCCGGGTACTTTATCTATCTAACCACAGATTTCAAAGAGCAAGAAGAATTCAAGAAAAGAGCGTACTCCCATATCAAAGGCCGGCAACGCACTTGTGACTCCTCCGGTGTTGCGGGTGTCTATGGGCGGCGGTAATCGCTTACCATCAGGTGATCCGTCTGCTCGTTTGCCACCTCTGACATAAAAAAAAAGAAAACAAAATTACCCATTGTCCTTTCATTGATATCACAACATTTTTAACAATTGGTATGCCCTTGGCATCATCTCACCTGATGGTAAGTGATGATGATGCCGAAGATGGAAGCGGGCTTACCAAGATTCCCCAACGCAATGGGGAACTGGCTATCTTATCACCATGCCGGAACACATCAATGCCATTAACACTGATGTTTTCCAGCAATTCTTAGATAAGATGGTGGTAGCTAGCCGGGTGAGCTCTGAACATCCCCTATAATTTTGAGTAGTTATTTTGACAATTTTCGCTACAAAAATTTAATCCATTATTTACCAACGTGCGCTATTCGCAATAAAATATAAAAAGGCATTAAAACACCAATGGACAGGCGCGTGACTAGCTTTCAAAACATTGGGAAAATATTAGTCAATTAAAATTCTTAGTATTTTTTTAATTCAAAACAAATAGTCGCACTCGTTCGTTGTTTTATTAACGACCGAATTCAAAATTTGGCAATTGATATAAAACCGATCTAAAAGAGAGAAACTCGCGTGTGCGGGGAGACGAATAAAGACGCAAATATTTTGTTAACTTATTACTTAAGAAATAGAGGTGTTTTTTTTACCGAGACTGTGTGGCTTGCTCTTTTAGGTCGGTTTTTTATCGAAACTCATTTTACCAAAATCTTGAATTCGGTCGTTCTTTTATTAAGAGTGCGCAGCATTTTTTGTCAAAATCAAATATCAAATAACCCAAATAATTAGATATACAGGAGTCCTTATGTGAAATACCTGAAAAAATTAACCACGGCTTCTGCTCATAAAACTGTACAATTTTGCTCCAAGGAACCTATACTTATTGTTAACTCGAAAAAAAATGTTGGAGTCCTCATACTAATTGATTTTTAACCGACTTCAAAAAAAAGGAGGAGGTTCTCAATTCGTCGGAATCTTTTTTTTTTAAGTATGTTCACCGATTACTCGAAGACGCCTGAACCGATTTGGAAAATTATTTTTTTTTTAAAAGGATATACTCCACAGGTGGTCCCATATAAATTTTATCGAAATTGATTCAGCGGTTTTTGAGAAAATAATAATAATAATATCTGGGACAAATCACACACGGTCATCTGGCCCCAAACTAGGATTACCTGTATCTTGGGAACCAGAGACTGATATACATACACATATACTTTTAAATACATACATATATAGATAAAAAAATAAAAAAATCAACAAAAACATATCAAAATTGGAGTTGTTGCGATTGAAGTCGGTTGTTTTTAACGTATTCAGCGTGGTCAATTATTACACTCTGTATAAGACTAAAATGTAGATAAACGCAAACGCAACACACGCCGGCAACGCACTTGTGACTCCTCTGGTGTTGCAGGTGTCTATGGGCGGCGGTAATCGCTTACCATCAGGTGATCCGTCTGCTCGTTTGCCACCTATCACATAAAAAAAAGATAAACCAAATAAATGTAGAATTAAGGCTTCTACCAGTAAAAAAGTCTATGCTGTTAACTCATACCATATTATATTATGTTATGGCTCAGTAATATGGACGTATGGACGTGACCGTGAAATTAGGGAACGTAATTTCGGCTCCCGAGAGTGTAAATTATGGTGGTATGATATTTTTTGAGAGAATACATAATAAGTTGAATGTACGTGATATTATTTTCAATTTTTGACGTTGTATTTTAAGTATGAAACTCGGTAAGTATGTATTTATTTATGGGTGATCCAATGCACATAGGTTTAGGTAGGGTAGTTTAGTGCGCAATTTTTTTATGATTTTCCAATGATTGACCATAAAAATTATATTGAAAAATAAACATAACTAAAGCGAACTCTTGCTCCATGATTAAATCAAAAGCGAGCGTTAACATTTTATTGGCAAGGGGCGTTCAAGGGGTCATGTATGTCTATAAATCCGTTTATTTTTATGCACAAAGAAAATTTACCTAAAACTTGTCACTCTGAGGGATAAATTATGTACCTACTACCAAGGGCACAAAATTGCCCTAAAACCATTTAACAATTCACTTAATTTAATGTACTTTGTTAGATAAAATTTAAATTAACTCGCTCTGCTCGCACTTTTTTATATAAAAATACTATCATGGGCAAAGAATTGACCTTCTTAAAAGTCGAATGAACATATTACACTCCTATAGATAGATTTAAAGATATATTAATTCGCTTTGCTCGCACTTTTTTTTATGGCAGAGGTGGCAAACGAGCAGACGGATCACCTGATGGTAAGCGATTACCGCCGCCCATAGACACCCGCAACACCAGAGGAGTCACAAGTGCGTTGCCGGCCTTAGATATGGGAGTACGCTCTTTTCTTGAACTTTTTTTATGAAAGTACCATGGGCAAAGAATTGAGTCAAAGTTTCTTAAAAGTGGAATGAATATAGTACCCTCCTTTAGATAGATCTATAGTTTGAAATGCAATCAATATACAAAAAAAGCAAAAGGTAAACAAAACTACTATAGATCTGACACATGTCAATGTAAGTAGCGTAGTAAGTTTGTGTACCTTTTGCTTTTTTTTATTGTAATGAACTATAAAGATTTGGAAAATTCTTTTTTTGTTTAAAAGGGTATTCACATATAAATTTTATCGAAATCGATTCAGCGGTTTTTGAGAAAATCAACAAAAACATACCAAAATTGGAGTTGTTGCGATTGAAGTCGGTTGTTTTTAACGTATTCAGCGTGGTCAATTATTTGATTAGCGTTAGTGCCTATTCTGAGCCTGTCTCTCTAGCTACCACCATCTTATCTTAGTCATGCGCCACACATAAATGTTAGAGCAGGTATTACCATCCTCCTTGTTAGGTACAATATCTTTACGATATATAAAAGTAGTGAACTAAGTTTCAGTACAAGTACTTGTTCATTTTTAGGGCTCCGTACCTCAAAAGGAAAAAGGAACCCTTATAGGATCAGTTCGTTGTCCGTCCGTTTGTGTGTCTGTCTGCCAAGACCCTTTTTGCCAAGACGTATTAAGTTGTTTATATCAAATACTCAGGACTGCAATCCCTTGAAGCTGTAAAAAATCAAAACTTCTATGCCTACGCAATCAAGAGATTCGGCCGTTTATGTCGCATATTTGGACACTCGCATGGGAATCAAAACCTAAAGAGTAATTTCCGTTGACCCAGAATAATGAAATTTGGCAAGAAGCAAATATCTTATAGCACAAGTAGGTAAAGGGAAAATTCCGAAAACCATAAATTAGTAGTTACATCGCCATTTTTTTGTGAATACCCTACGGTAAATGGGAAGTACCCTATAGATTTTGATTCCCATGCGAGTGTCCAAATATGCGGCATAAACGGCCGTATCTCTTGATTGCGTTGGCATAAAAGTTTGTTTTTTTCACAGCTTCAAGGGATTGCAGGTGTGAGAATCTGATATAGAAGTTCAAGACGTGTGATTATGAATTTACACGGAACCCTCGATGCGCGAGTCCGACTCGCACTTGGCAGATTTTTTATTGATGCTTTACGTTCGGTCATCTAACTCAGAACGAATCTAAACTGCAAGCGAGATGCCTTATAAAAGCAAAAGTCAACATTCCCCCACTACCCGTTATAAGAACACCTGCTGTCGCATGTGCAAACTGCAATCGCAATAAACAAGTATCTCTGGCGTTTTATACCAAACTAGTTTTGAGCCCGCGACTTCGTCTACGTAAACTTCAGAATTGGGTCCAAAGAGATAAAATGTTAAGGCGCCATTTAGTGGTGAAATAAAAATTTCAGTTTTAGCTATTCCTCCGGGAACCTTCGAGTTTATAGATAGATAGATAAATCATTTGTTCACAAAATTACGACACAAAATAAAAATAAAAACAAAAATGAAACAACAGACATAATTATAAATCTATAACACAAGAAACATTAACTTAACAAAAACACAGATAGGTAGGTATCTCGTGCCGCATTGTGAAACGGCTCCGAGCTCGGCAAAAAAGCTGCAGGTGGGACCTACAGCGCTGATTTTCAGTCGGCACCGAAAAGCAGAACCGACCCGGACAAAGGTTTAGTTTCCCGGAGAAAAAGTATTCTATGTGTTAGCCGCGTACTTTATCTGTCTACCTACTAAATGTCATCCAAATCCATTCAGTAGTTTAGACGTAAAAGTGTAACAAACAAACAAACATCCATACTTTCGCATTTATAATATTAGCGAGAAGAAACGATTGTTTATACAAAATATAATTAAACCATCATCGTCCTTAAAAAAAATCGCTATTATAAACGTGGAAGGGGAAGACTGAAGATAAGTTATATGGACCAAATTAAGAAGGTTGACGTGATATCGTACAAATAAGTCAAGGAAAAGATCTTGAATAGGAGTGAATTGTGTGAGCTGTTTGCACCGAAAAGAGTCCAGCTCTTAAGTTTTTTTTTTATGTGATAAGGAAGGCAAACGAGCAAGTGGGAAGAAGATCATAAATTGCCGTAGTTATGCCATAACGATCCAACTGATATATAGTAAGTTAGGGATAATGTACTCTATGTCACTGATATGCATTTATGTATTCCAGCATGAAGATAAGATAGCCAGTCCCCGATTACGTTAAGGAATCTTGATTAGCCTGCTTTTGACTTTCGGCACCACCATCACTTACCATCAGGTGAGATGATGCCCAGGGCTGACCAATTGTGGATAAAAAAAAACTTCACCGAAACAAAAGAAAACTAACAAGAGTTCATCCAACCTATTTTTCAAACACTTCTTAGTTCGAGTGGCGGACTGAACTTCGGTAACACTACTTCCAAAGACGCTACTTCGATAGGACATTACTTCGACACGACATTAGTTCGACAGCCCACTACTTCGGCAGATTCTACTTCAACAGACGTTATTTCGACAGACGTCGCTTCGACAGACGTCGCTTCGACAGACGTTGCTTCGACAGACGTTGCTTCGACCGACGTTGCTTCGACAGACGTTACTTCGACAAAAGTTACTTCGACAGACGTTACTTCGACAAAAGTTACTTCAACAGACGTTACTTCTACTGACGTTACTTCGACAGTCGTTACTTCGACTGACATTACTTCGACGGACGTTGCTTCGGCAGACGTTGCTTCGACAGACGTTGCTTCGACAGACGTTGCTTTGACAGACATTGCTTCGACAGACGTTTCTTCGACAGACGTAACTTTGACAGACTTTACTTCGACAGATATTGCTTCAACAGACGTTACTTCGAAAATATTTTCATCCCCATCACTTAGATGGTTGGCAGTCCACAACTGTGCGTTTCACTAGAAACTTTCTGCCTCGCACAACCAAACTGTGGAATGAAATTTGTCGCCTGCGGTATTTCTGGACCGATACGACATTTAGACCTTCAAGAAAAGAACGTACTCCCATATCAAAGGCCGGCAACGCACTTGTGACTCCTCTGGTGTTGCGGGTGCCTATGGGCGGCGGTAATCGCTTACCATCAGGTGATCCGTCTGCTCGTTTGCCACCTCTGCCATTAAAAAAAAAACTTAAAGTAATAAAAGATTCTAATTCTTCTCTATAAAGTCGTAGAAAATAAATAAATAGGTACCTATGTTTGACTATTTATATTTACAAAGTTCATGAAGGTTCGATTTGCACCCAGTGCAAACATTTTCGTAATGACCAGATTTATTTGCTCTCTGTCTAGATGTAGTATATTGAGATATTGTATGTATTTAAAGCTATTTATGTATTTACGAGTATATCAATCTCTGGTTCTCTTAATACAGGGAATCCTAGTTTGGGGTCAAGTGACCGTGTGTGATACTCCCCTGTATTATTTAACTGGCAATTGATAACATTTAAAACTGACCTCCAATTTTTATAAGTATATTATATAGAAAACTTTTTTCATTACCTAATTACATACATATTTCTCGACAAAATTTCATTTTCAATTTCATTTTATGCAAACTGGGTGGCATAATTAAAAAAAAACCGGGAACTCGACCTGACGTAAAAGCTTCATACCCCATCACCGTTTTGAGGACACTCCCCTAAATGCCTCAGCTAATATCGGAATCCTTGGTGTCGACATACTGAGTGAAGTCCAGTTCCGTGGTCATCTAAAGGGTAAGGCTAAATTAGCCTCAAAGAAGCTTGGTGTGCTCAATAGATCGAGACAGTATTTCACTGCGGCCCATCGCCTGCAACTTTATAAGGCGTAGGTTCGGCCTCATATGGAATACTGTTCTCATCTCTGGGCAGGAGCACCCCAGTACCAGCTTCTCCCTCTGGACGGCATTCAACGGAGAGCAACTCGAATCGTCGGCTGCCAGGATATTACAGATCGGCGCTGCGTAGAGATGTAGCCTCGCTCTGCATTCTTTATCGCATGTACTATGTGGAGTGCTCCGAGGAATCGTTCGGATTGATCCCTGCCGCTTCTTTTCACCATCGAAAAAAAGCCTAACAAAAAAAAATACTCTCTCGAAAAGTATCTAACTATTTAAAAAAAACTGGTATTTTATTTTTGCATTTTCTACATAAAATACTCATAAAAACTGGAGGTCAAAAATTTGAAATATTTTCAAAATTAGCATCGAGAGTAGACATTTTCGTAATGAGCAGATGTTTGTAATGAGTACGTTAGCCGATTGTCGACAAATCACCCTATAATGTGAAGTGTATAGTTATATAATTAGTTTACTTTGCGATAAAAAAGTTACCCCACTTTTAGGGACCAAACCCAGTACGTCCGATATAATTTGGAGTAACAAGGGAAAGTTACACGACCGTGATGTACCGTTAGCATAAAAGGTATTAAGAAAAGAAAATAAAAGTCATGAAGATATCAAAAAAGATTATGACTTCTGAATCGGCAAAATGAATTCATATGATGAAACAGATTGTTTGTTCCATTTTCATGCCTAAACAGTTGAACAATTTGGGATACAATTTTGTAAATAGATAGATAAAGTACCGAATTCACAGTTGTTTTGTACAAAGATAGCTGACAGGGAAAAAGTGACTTTTTATTCCGGAAAAATAATTTTCCCCGAAGGATTGGAAAAAAGGTTTTAATACTGTTTTATGCCAAAACTTCTTAACGGATGTTACTGTAGTCGGAGAACAACATAGCAGAAAAAAAACGTGATCAACTGATCCGCCAATTCAGAATGGGAAGCCAAAAAAATACGATTTAAAAATGTGCAAAGCATCTACTTATTTAAATAAAAACAATTTGATTTCGATTTTTATTTTGAAATAAATTAATAAAAATATGTACTGTGTAGGAAGTCAAAGAGTTGGCGAGGAGTAGGAAAGAAGGTAACTCTACCGAAAAGATACAGAAGAAGAAATATAAATATGTCATAATCACCCTAAAAAGAAACGAGTTGGAATTTATTTTGCGTCAAAAGATTCTGATGTCTTTGATTTATTTCTTACTGTAGAAATAGTTAATATTTCTTATAACGAAAGTTTAATATTTCTCACAATAAAAATATAATATCTTGAGGATCGATTCAAGAAACTCATTCTTTCCATTGAAATTTTTTTTCATGGCGCATAATATATGAAATTATATTTTCTTTAATGAAAGAAATTGTTTTTACCATCCATTTTTACGCTGACGCTACTTTCCCAAAACGAAGCAATTCATCACTTTAGCTTGGACCACTTATATTTACTTGTTTGTTAAAGCTATTCCTTTACGTTACGAGCCGGCTAAAACGTTATTACTATACAGTGTGTTACAAAATAGATGTCGAATCGGATCAGTAAACTGGGTCTCCTACTAATAGCATTTCTACGAAATTGCTGCGATAGCAAAAATAACGAATATAATGTATTATAAATGAAAAAGTAACTCTCTGTCTGTCTGCTACGTTTTTACGCCTATACCGCTGAACCAATTTTGATGAATTTTGGTAGAATAGATTTTCGTTAACAACCCATATTGTCCCCACTACTGGGGCACGAGTCTCTTTCCCAAAGCAATAAATAAAACCGGCCAAGTGCGAGTTGGACTCGCGCACCGAGGGTTCCGTATAAATTCATAATCACACATGTCTTGAATTCTATATTTTTAGGGTTCCGTAGCCAAATGGCAAAAACGGAACCCTTATGGATTCGTCATGTCTGTCTGTCTGTCTGTCTGTCTGTCTGTCCGTCCGTCCGTCCGTATGTCACAGCCACTTTTTTCCGAAACTATAAGAACTATACTGTTGAAACTTGGTAAGTATATGTATTCTGTGAACCGCATTAAGATTTTCACACAAAAATAGAAAAAAAACAATAAATTTTGGGGGTTCCCCATACTAAAAACTGAAACTCAAAAATTTTTTTTTCATCAACCCCATACGTGTGGGGTATCTATAGATAGGTCTTCAAAAATGATATTGAAGTTTCTAATATCATTTTTTTCTAAACTGAATAGTTTGCGCGAGAGACACTTTCAAAGTTGTAAAATGTGTGTCCCCCCCTGTAACTTCTAAAATAAAAGAATGATAAAACTAGATAAAATATATGATGTACATTACCATGCAAACTTCCACCGAAAATTGGTTTGAACGAGATCTAGTAAGTAGTTTTTTTTAATACGTTTTAATACGTTAGATCGTAAAACTACGATCACTATACAACGAACACAAATGACATTGACATGTGTCGGTTCCATAGTCTTTTGGCAGGTGGTGAAAGGGTTGGTGGCCGGGACTTGTACCGAGCACACGTCTGCTGAGTTAATTTTACAATTATTACCGTTTTAGATTATCTATCTATCTATCTATCAGCCGAAAGACGTCCACTGCTGGACAAAGGCCTCCCCCAAGGATCTCCAGATCGACCGGTCCTGTGCGGCTCGCATCCAGCGGCTTCTTGCACTTTACCAGGTCGTCGCTTCGGTCCACCGAGTCGGAGGCCTGCCCACACTGCGTCTTCCGGTGCGCGGTCGCCATTCGAGAACTTTACTGCCCCAACTGCGTTTTAGAATAGTTTCAACGTTATTTTTGTGATGGAGAAATAGCTGTGATCCCAATTCGAAATAGGCGATAATAAGAAGAGGATTAACTCGGGAGACAGCTCCGTTTTCCGAGTTCCAGCAGCAAACCACCACGTGGAGCGTCTTTAAGTGCCCGTCACCCTTAGATCCGTGACTTTCACTTGACATTGGCGTTTCGCCATTTTTTTTTTATTGAAGATTCTCCCATTTTTCACTAGACATTGGCAAAATCACGCTCGATATGAGATGTGGAATGCCAAATAGAAAAATAGAATAGGTGGTGAAAAGCCGGAACTAACGACGCCATCTTGAAAAATGACACTATTTGTATGAAATAAATGTCAGATTTGCGACAAAAGCGCCCTCCTGTCAATGTCATCCACCTGCCAAAAGATCGTAGATCGTAGTAGTACTGTAAGTTTGTTTACATTTTCAAAAGTGCGTTTGAAATTTTAAGAGGTTACTCAGAATCAAGTATAGAACCCAGGAAAAATATTGAAAAAAACCACTCTTAAATTATTTTTTTCAGATTCTTATACTAAATCTGTATAGTGAATCAAGAATTTGTATCTCTTCTTCTTCTTATCGTGTGGCACATTTGACCGTTCTATCCAAGAGGTGTAAACGCACTTTTTTTAACACCCTGTATACAGGATAGAATGTTGGAACGCCACCTGAAGCGAAAGTGCTCTAAATACTGCAGATAGCAAATTTTACTCAAAGGAAACATTCCTTTATTTTTAAAAAGAAGCAAAACTACATTCAGAGATTTTTGAAAATACCGTTGTCACACTCAGGAATCGAACCGGCTAAAATCCGAAAAAATAACATTCTGTACTTTTATGGCATTTATCGATAGGGCCAGTAATAAGGATCAAGTCTCTGTAGCAAATATGGTAAGTTAAATGAAAGGAAAACCATTAAAACTTTACTTATAAATTCAATGAGACACTTTAACTCAAGCACGAAAGCACTTTTTATTCAAGGGTTCATAGAATTACTTTTGTTAAATTAAAACTTCACGGTGCATAACACAAGATTTCATGGTTTTCCTTTCATTTAACTTACCATGTTTGTTAGAGAGATTTGATCCTTATGATTGACTCTATCGATTAATGCCATAAAAGTACAGGATGTTATTTTTTCGGATTTTAGCCGGTTCTATTCCTGGATATGACAAGAGTATTTTCAAAAATATTTGAATGTAGTTTTGCTTCTTTTTAAAAATAAAGGAATGTTTCCTTTGAGTAAAATTTGCTATCTGCAGTATTTAGAGTACTTTCACTCCAGGTGGCGTTCCAACATTCCACCCTGTATATAAATATTGAAGTTTGTTCTCTTTTTATTCCAGTTGTTGTTGTGATTCTGTGCTTCTATTCTTTTCTAATCAACTTGAACTAGTGCCATCTACATAGTTTCAAAAGATATACCTAATAGAATATAAGACATTTTCAAAAAATGTGTTGGAGGGAGTTTCTTTGGGCCCGTTGTTTCTTCTCACTCCGCAAACACTGAAACTGCGGGTATACGGGTTCCGAGTGGTAGGAACCTCGTATTAGGTAGATAAAAGAATGACGTTCGAAAAGTGTACACTGTACACTTATTTGAGATAAATTCTTTGCATGAAGGTTGGCAATCTATATTGTGAATAGAATTGTATTATATTTTTTGATAACTATCTTTTTTAGCATCTCCGTTCTCATTTAGTCAAATCACATTTTTAAATCCTTAGAAAGCGAATGCTTATTCGATTTTCTGACAACGGATGCTTATTCGATTTTCTGTGTCTGTGTTGTATAATGGACTAGCTAGAGAATAAAAGTAGATAAGATGTAGCCCGATAAGAAAGAAAGCGGCTGAGTATAGTAGTTTCCATATAGTTAGCCACCTTTTTCTTATGAGGCCAGTATAGGTACTCTTTATACCCAACCCGATTAGGATTACCTACCATTTCAATGGGGGCGAATAAATTTTGTGGCTGAAAGAAAATCAATATTATAATTCCTATAACACCATTTAAAAATATATGTCGAGTTTTGCAAAGATTATAGGGTAATGTTTTGGTCAAAAACTCTATTTTAAGGTGTGAAGTTATAAATGATTCAAAATACTGATGTCAAAAAAGATTTAAAATAAATAAAGTGAACTTAGCATAAATATCTAGTGTCAAAAGAGAACCATGATAAAAGTATCTGGGATATAATTGACCACGCTGAATACGTTAAAAACAACCGACTTCAATCGCAACAACTCAAATTTTGCTATGTTTTTGTTGATTTTCTCAAAAACCGCTGAATCGATTTCGATAAAATTTTATATGGGACCACCTGTGAAGTATACCCTTTTAAACAAAAAAAGAGTTTTCCAAATCAGTTCAGGCGACTTCGAGTAATCGGTGAACATACCTAAAAAATAAAATAAAATTTTTTTTCTGACGAATTAAGAACCTCCTCCTTTTTTTGAAGTCGGTTGAAAAGTATTCTTTGTTCAGCACTGGACGCCTTTTGGCTGATGATGGGTGGCGATGACGAATAAAATAGGGTTCTGTAGAAGTACTTCAACAGACACTGCTTCAAGGGGAAAGACCTCCCGTCTTACAAAATTGACTACTACTTGTTAACTAGTAAAGCCTACTTAGCTGTGATAGTTTTCCTTTTAACTTCGTAATGTATACTACTGCCGTAATTTTTTTTTAATTTCTAAAAGCAACCGTTTAGCTGGCGGGACATGACACACATGGACATGACTTTAACAAAAATTTACACTTTAAAGCTTAATATTTTGAAAAGGGATCCCTGAATCGAAAAATGGTATATTTTTGAAGATTAATTGCACTACCTCATAAATTACTTTACTGGAGGGACAAGCATCCGTTGCGTGCATGGGTGTAAAATTGATAAAATTTCTTAAAAATGCAGGTAAATAGAGGTTTTATAAATCACAATTTTCCCTCAAATTCATTAATCATTAATCATCTTTTTCAAATTAATTTTCCCTCAACAATTTAATTATGTACTATTTTGTTTCAGCTTTATAACTTTACTCACATACTCTGTTTCCATGACAGTAATGTATTCCAATTGAAATAATCATAAAATAGTGATCCTACTCTTTATAAAAACCCTGTTTAAGTAAATTTATTGAACATGTGCATCATAAAATACTTCAAGAAGATGTAGTGTAAAGCATTTGGCTTGCAGTTTGAAGGAATATTCTATTAAATCAAATCATAGCAAATATTTTCAGTCAAAGTATTTTCAAGAATTTAAAATTGTGATTAAATGCACTGACGCAAATGTCAAATATAAAAAACGTCATGGTACGAGAAAAGTGTGAGTTTTGATTCGTTTGCGTGAAATTTTCAGAGCTGTTGTTGTTATTCAATAAAGATTTTTAGGGTTCCGTACCTCAAAAGGAACCCTTATAGGATCACTTCGTTGTCTGTCCGTCTGTCCGTCTGTTTGCCTGTCAAGACCCTTTTCTCAGGAACGCGTAGACGTATCAAGTTGAAATTTATATCAAATACTCATGCCTGCAATCCCATGAAGCTGTCCAAATATGCGGCATAACCGGCCGTATCTCTTGATTGCGTTGGCATAGAACTTTGATATTTTCACAGCTTCAAGGGATTGCAGGCCTGTGAATTTGATATAGAGTTCAAAACATGTGTGATTATGAATTTTACGAAACCCTCGGTGCGTGAGTCCGACTCGCATTTGGCCGGTTTTTTTTCTGTTGATATTTTGTCGTTATTAGTTTGCATTGATGACTTGTTATTCCGCAGTATGTATTCGTTTCTTCTCGCTTCGCTAACACTTCCATACACGTTAAGTGTACGAGTTCGGGGTGGTAGGTAATTTGTACGAGTTAGAATAAAAATACGATAAAAAATGTGTAAACCATCTACTTCAATAAACATTTTGAGTTTGTTTTTATTTTTGACCCAATTTACAAATAAATGAGTTATCCTTGCAAGACTTAATGATGATATTAGTAAGTAGTCGGGAGTGATTAACTTTGTAAGGGAAGCCATTTTTTTTACCATTGACTATCAGGTTTTTGGAGAAAGTTGCAGTATTTCAGTTTGATTTTAGAGTAACCCATGGTGTGGCCCTAAAATAGTATCATCCTATTTCTACCTATCTTAGTCATAAGAAGTAAATAAGAAAGAAGAAGTAATAAGAAGAAAAGTGCCAAAAGTTTGCAACCACAGCCCGTTTGTTTAACTTTTGTCTAATTCTAAAAAAATAAGGTAGGTATAGCTTCTTTTCAACTAAATTCCGTTTAGTGGTCCCGGCGTGAAAGTACCACCAACAAACAAACAAACATCAATACTTTCGCACTGATAATGATAATATTATATTGAGACTGAGATGAGAAAATACAATTTTGCTTTCTTTTGTTTCAGGGCCTGTTAACTAAACAAGGTGTCACGGATTGAGAGCCAATGTGCTACACAAAACGCGAGCTTACAACAAAAGCACGACAACAGATGGCGCCAGTGCAACCATGAAGTTGAAAGGGCGGACAATAGATGGCGCTCTCGTAAACATAAGTAGTTCAAATCTTATTGAGTTTTGACAAATATAAAATATGTGTAAGTGTTGCAAGTGTAAAATTTTTAATGAAGCTCTAATTAAAAAAGTGATGTAGTTGCGATAGTTACAGTGTAAGTTTTAGTAGTGATTGTGAGATGCGAGAGGGGTCACAGGCCGGCCCTAGTGGTGCCTCGCACGGCCATTATTTCGACAAGGATGATGAAGGTGAGTTCACATTGTAATCGGTCTTCTTTCTTCTTTAACAAGTGGCGTAGTTACCCCTCTGTCCATAAGGTATAGACGACGGTATCCTGGTGTTGTACTAAGCAATATACCTGCGGTCACATGTAGGGTATTAAGATCTATGGTTCATTCCAATCAAAAAAAAGCAAAACGTAAACAAACTTTCTATGGATCTGACACATGTCAATGTCATCTGCATACTATGTTTGTTTACCTTTTGCTTTTTTTTTATTGGAATGAAGTATACACCTACTGCAACGCGACCTTCATACATATGTAATAATAAGATGCGCAGGTTTCCTCAAGATGTTTTCCTTCACCCACCGTTAAAGCAATCTGTATGAAAATGTAATACGGTTTCAAAAAACTCTTTGGTGCAAAGGGCAGGACTTGCACCCGAGTCACTACCGTAGAGCTACCGACGCCTGATATTTTATATGTTTTTTTTATTGTTTTTCTTGTATTATTTTTTTGAGTGACCCATTTTATTCGTTAACAATCCATATCGTCCCCACCAGGGCCGGCCTTTGGGTCGTGCCACCCGTGCCCTGGCATAGGGCGCAGAGCTCAGGGGGGCGTTAAGTGCCCTGGTGTAGTTGGACATGGGCCTGGTAGATGGGGTAGAAGGGCGCCCAAAGCGCCAGAGGATTTGATGGTTTCTACATACCCTTACAAAACAAAGTACATAAAATATTTCGCGCTTGCTTCGCTCGCGCCTTTTATATTCACTTAGCAAGGGTTCCGAAATTATTTAAAACCGCTCGCCAAGGGAAGAATATTTTTAACTACCTTCATGACCTAATGGCTTGTGTTTTCGCTTAACGTCAGGAGTTCGCCAGTTCAATTACCGACGAGGTCTGGTTGGTAGTAGAGATTTAATAAAAAAGGGGGATATAAAATAACAAAAATTCGCGCTCGCTCCACTCGCGCTGTTTACCTTTTACCGCAGCGCAGTTTTTATTAAATCATATCATATCATATTTTATTGGTATAAGTAAAATTACAGATCAGTTTTGCTTAGAAACATTCTAAGATTAATTACAAAAAATTAAAGTAAATTAATGATAATGAATTACATTAATATTACAACATGTTGTTAGTGAATTTAATTACAATTAAATTAATTCATATTACATTTATTTTCCAAAAATTCTTTAAAAGTGTACTAACTTTTTGTTACTAACCACCTATGCCGCCTATTCTTGAACGCGCAATCAGAGGTCGCTTCTTTTATTTCAGTAGGTAGTTTATTGTACACTGCTGACCCTTAGCGAATCAATTCATGTGTTTCGATGTCTGCAAATTATTTATTGTAGCTTTTCCTTCTTAGATTTTATTTTATTCTAAGATTATTCCTGGTAATATAAAAGATTATAATCTTATCACTTATCGTAATATTTAGCTATTTTTATGGCACCCAAAATCTTTCAATCAACCAGGAATTTAAAGAGCTGAGTATTTTGCGTGGGAATCCTGGAGCCAATTTTGTCGAAACATAGAACTAAGAACGACCGAAGTAAACCTACTTTCATATAATATAAAAAAGTTTTCAATAACTGTCCACCTATTTGACACTATTAGACAGATAGACGGGGTCAAACTTACCTAACCTAATTTGTAACCTCGCGGTAAAAAATGTGCTAGTTGTAAATAAAAAGCATAATTGTAAAGGGCTCCGAAAAAAAAATGCCACAGGGCGCTCAAACTGCTAAGACCGGCCCTGGTCCCCATTGCTGAGGCACGGATCTCACTTAGCTTAACGACTGCTATCTAGTTATAGTAACTGTACGAAAACTGTCGAGATATAAGGCCAGAATGCCATCTAGTGATAGCAATTAGCAACCACACGGCCTTGGCTACAATAAATGGCAATAATAATCAAATCCGTGTCTATGACCGTGTCGGTGACTACAAAAAAAGCGTCGGTGGCTAAGCGGTATTGACTTCGACCTCCTTACCAGAGGTGGGTTCAAATCCTGGCCAGTGCACCAATGAGTTTTTCGAAACTTACGTGCATTTTCATACCGACTGCTTTAACTGTGAAGGAAAACATTGTGAGGAAACCTGCACATCTGATTTCTAGATATGTAGGTATGATAGTCGCTTTGCACACGTCCGTAGATGTAAATCTAAATGCCCTACACGTGACCGCGGGTGATGCTAAGTGCAACACCAGGCAGCCGCCGTCTATACCTTGTGGATAAAATGGTTGAATGTGCCACACGATAAGAAGAAGACTCCTTACCGACTTAGTACTTGTTAACAGGGTTCGGAAACCGGTTTTTTGAAAATACCGGTTTCGGTCATTGACCCCTATATCGAAATAATTTCGGTTAAGGTTTCGTTCAGGTTTCGGTTACCGGTATATTTAACCGGTTTAACCAAAACCGATATTTTTTCGTTCGAACGAAATTAACCGGTTAATTTGAAGAATATGCGACTTTGTAGGCATGTTTGCCGCGTGCAATCAATTGAAAGCGTGCGAGAAAGTGAGCAGAAGACTCGGGCAGTGGCACCCGCGCGACGCGCCTGTACTTGACTAAGTTTGGTTTTAACCGGTTAATTTAGTTCTTATTTCGGTTAGAAAACCGCTTCCTGATTAACCGATACTTTAATCAAATTTACCGGTTAAGCTGGAAACCGGTTTTAACCTGAACGGAATCGTTAACCGAAATTCGAACGAAATTAACCGGTATTTGTTAACCGGTTCCGAACCTTACTTGTTAACCTGCTTGATCGACGCGACCACGCAAGCCGCAGTAAGCCACGACCGCTCATTTTATCATTGTCATAATCATAATACTTAGATGTGGGCTCTAAAGCACACTTATGTATCCCATAATACATAAACTCAAACTCTAAATGTTTTTTTATTTATTTAACTAAGTAGATGTTTTATACATTAGTAGGGGACCGGTTCTGGGAGCCGTGACGCGAGCACTGTGCTTACGTAGCTCTGACTGTTTTGATTGCTACATAAAGTTAAAAGTGAATATTTACGTATAAATTTTACATCATTTTCAAACTTAGTGCATAAACTTTCAGTGTAACGTGTTATTTTGTGAAAACAACTTTCGGTTCTTCGACATTCGTGAAATTTACGGTCCGTTATACCTACAATAACTGCAAGTCACGACACATCGACGCTGCGGACAAGTGTCAGCGTGACCTTGAGTGCGCCGGCCGGTTATGTACTAACAGTGACAGCTGAGCATTTGCTTCTGTGCGAATTAAGTGTATATTAACTGCATACCGATTACATATTGTGCTTTATTGAATTAAATGACAAACATGAACTGCTTAGTGTGCCACACTGCTATTAAAGATACTGAGCTGCTGACTTGTGCTTCTTGCAAAGTTTGTTATCACTATAGATGTCTGGATATGCGCAGTGAACAGTATGAAGAACAAATATTGGAGAAAGGAAGGTCTTGGTTTTGTCAACCGTGTATACATGTTACTAAGAGGAAAAATGAAAGTCAACGGTACGGTAGCCAGACGCTTGACCTTAACATGTCCTGTGATTACCATGTTCACGAGAGCGATAATGTCGAGGAAGAAAGTGTAGTCCCCCCCACAACACCGCCTAATCAATATTTGGGAACAAAAATATCGCCCGCAGAGCCCTCATTGACCTTAAGTCAGTTCTCAGAACTCCTCGACTCCAAATTATCTCAAGTCACTAAAGACATAAAATGGGAGCTTAATGAACTGCGGGAGGATTTTACGCGCACGTCAGCTACCTTGTCGTCTCAACTTTCGGAGCTTCGCATGAACTTAGCAGCTGTCAACAATCGGGTAAAGGATCTGGAATCAGAAAACTCTGAGCTCAGGTTGGCCCTCACTAACATGAATAGCACTAACTGTGGGGACTCCAATATGTTGTCCCTTCGACAGGCAATCTCTGACCTTCAACAAGAACTAAACGAGAAGGACCAGGCAGCTCTGTTAAACGACGTGGAAATAACTGGAGTTCCAGAGTTTGAGGAGGAGTCGGTTCTGCACATCGTGTCAGCAGTAGCTGTCAAGCTTGGCATAACCATCGAGGACCGCGATATTGTACACGCATCCCGAGTTGGCGCTAGGAGGATCCATATCGAGGGCAGTGAACGCCCGCGGCCACGCCCCATTATTGTGAAATTTGGAAGACGTACGATCCGGGACTCCTTTCTGAAAAACGCACGTATACGCAGGGGTGTAACAACGGAAGGTATGGGTTTACCAACCCATACGTTTAAACCTTTCCATGTAAATGAAAGATTGACGAAAATAAACCGCGTTATTTTTGCTAAAGCTCGGGACAAGGGTAGGAGCTGCCAGTGGCGCTTCATCTGGTCTAAGGATGGCCACATCTATGCCAGGCAGAACCAAACATCTCAAGTACATATTTTGCGAGAAGAGAGCGACCTTGAAAGGGTTTTTCTTTAAGGAATGTATTTGTTAAATTAATGTATAACAACTCGAATACGAATACTAATTATTTATCCAGTTTATATGTTTTACTAAAATATTTCCTGATTTCACTGTTTTTCCTAAATAGTTTTTTAGATAGCCTATGGAACATGTCCTTTTTCTATAATATGTATACATACCGTTTTTTAATAATTTCGATGTTAGATATGAAATCTGGAGGCAAACTCTGTAATAATAATTCATGTAATCATGCAGGCTTTTTTTCCCATTACATTCCATTAACAATCAATACATTGTTTAAAAGTTCTGAACGATTTTCGTGTTTATTATTTTATTATCATAATAATATTGTCTTTCTATTGACTATGTTATCCGTTCTTATAATCCAAAGTGGCAACAAACAAATAACAATATATTCAAGTTTTAAAATATACTACATATTTAATGTGTCTTTATCCAATCTTTTTGACATATACACTACACAAAAACTTTACATAACTTTTATTTCTGGCCGCCCTAATTCCCAGCAAATTCTATTTTACATTTTCTTAAATCTTTTATTAAATCTCATTTTTAAATAGGTAAAACCAAATTATTTAAATTAGGTGTTTTTAATGCTGGGTCAATTAAAACTAAGCACAACGAGTTTATTGTGGCGGCAGAGCGACACGGTGTGGATATCTTGGCGATCAACGAAACTTGGCTACAAACAGGCGAGGATGCGTGTGCTCCGTCTCTCTCAGGTTACAAGTTTTGCCACACTCCACGTAAGCTCGGAGCACGCAAGGGCGGTGGAGGGGTAGGCTTCTACATTAGGAGAGGTGTTAATGTGCGCAATTGCCCGCACATTCCCACACCTAATGTCGAGCAAATGTGGCTAAAGTTAACTGTAAACTCGAAGCGCCTTATAGTTGGTACTGCCTACAGACCCTCATGGGTTGATTGTGGACTCTTTCTGGACGCCCTTAGTGATACAATACTCACCTTTTCAAACTATGATTACCTAGTTCTCGCGGGCGATTTCAATATCAACTTATTAGACAGAGACGCTGCTAATAGAAAGCGCTTGAATGATTTTCTTTTTCATACACATTTGACCAACTACGTCAACGAACCGACACACCACACTAATCACAGTGCGACACTCATCGATCTCCTCTGCTCTAATTCCCCTCTTCAAAATATTACTGTAGATTATATCGCTGATCTTGGTGCTCATTCATTAATAACAGGTGAACTTAAAGTATCAAAGGATAAACTTAAACCAAAAATAATAGTATACAGGCCTATTAAAAACATAAATGTAGATTCTTTTACTTCAGATTTGCTCTCCATGGATTGGAATGTGTTAGAGAAATTGCTTACAGTGGATGAAAAGGTCTATTACTTCAACTACTATCTATTGTCTCTTTTTGATTTACATGCTCCCGAGCGTACTGCAGTCGTCAAAAATAAATCCAAACCATGGCTTACAGACAATGTAAGACTCATGATGAAACTTCGCGACGAAGCGCACAAAAAATACCGTATCTCGGGATCTGAAACTGACAAGGCCGAGTACAAAAACAGGAAACATCTTGTAAATTCCAGTCTTTTTTATGAACAGAAAAGTTACTTTGAGAATAATATCAATATTAATGTTAATAATTCTAAAAAGCTTTGGAAATGTTTGAAGAATGATATTTTACCTAATTTCAAAGATAAACCTGAACTGCCCGTATGGCTAAGTGATCCTGACGACATTAATAAACATTTTCTTAATATACCCGGCAATAATATCACTGATATATCTACTCTGTCGTTTTTTGAATTCAATTCGTTTTCTGATTCCGTGTTTGAGTTATCCCCTGTCAATGATCGTATTATTTCCAAAATGATTGTTAACATCACATCGAATGCTAAAGGTATTGACAATATAAACTCTGATATGATTCTATTGACCCTACCACATACTCTTAGCATTATAACTGACATAGTTAATACCTCCATTCGGACGTCTACTTTCCCGCACTCATGGAGAACTGCTGTGGTACGACCCATTCCAAAGACAAATCAGCCAAATGAATATAAAGACTTGCGACCTATTAGTATTCTGCCCTATATTTCAAAGATAATGGAGAAAGTAGTTTATGACCAGATGATTTATTACCTAGAGACTAACAAAATATTACCTAAAATGCAATCAGGGTTCAGAAAGGGTCGTAGCACAAACACCGCACTCCATGATGTTATTGATGAAATTCTGACTAGTCAAGATTCTGGTTTGGCTAGTATTCTAGTTCTACTAGACTACTCACGTGCATTTGACTGTATCAATACATCTCTCTTACTCTCCAAGCTAAATTACTACGGCTTCTCCAAGGCTACTATTCGCTGGTTTCATAGCTACTTATCCGATCGCACACAGCTGGTAGCAGTGAGCAAATCTGACGGCAGCACTGTGAGATCAGGCTTACTTTCCGTTGACAGAGGAGTCCCGCAAGGCTCTATACTTGGACCCCTTTTGTTTATCCTATACACAACGGACTTAATCCATTGCATTAAACATTGTAAGTATCATCTCTACGCGGATGACCTTCAGCTTTATACTTCTTTCTCACTCAAAGATATTAATTCCGCTGCTGAGAAAATAAACGATGATCTTAATAATATTGCTACATGGTCCGAGAGAAATTCCTTGGTATTAAACCCTGTTAAATCAAAGTACATGATCCTTGGGTCTCGGAATCTAGTTCAAAAAATTAAATTGATGAGACCTATCATATATATTGCTGGAGTGCCAGTAGATCTTGTAGAGGAGTCTCGTAATTTAGGTGTGAGCATGGATAGTTATCTTAAATTCGAAAATCATGTTTCTACTGTTGTTCGTAGTTGTTTTTTCCGATTAAAAACCATTTATTCGATACGTAACTTTCTAAGCCAAGAACTACGAATACGGTTATGTGAGACATTGATTCTTTCTAAGCTTAATTACTGTCTTACTTCTTTTGGGTCTTGTGTATACGCTAAAACAATGAAACTTCTCCAGCGAGTTCAGAACGCGTGCGCTAGATTTTGTTTCAACATTCCACCTCGCACCCATGTTACCCCATTTTTAAATGACCATAATATCTTAAAAATTCATGCCCGTCAAGAACTTCTTTTGGCTGGATTGCTATTTGATATTATTAAAACCAAACAACCTGATTACTTGTATGAGAAATTATCCTGGTCCAGTGAAACCAATCCTTACTACAAAGAAAGAGCATCAAGGGCAGTAGTTATCATTCCTCCGCATCACAGAACAGCTGCTTTCCGCGGTAGTTTTAAATATCGAGCTTCAAAGTGCTGGAATAACATTCCCCCACCAGTTCGTGACTTACCAACGAGGAGAAGGTTTAAGACAGAATATAAAGCACATCTTCTATCATCACAAAAAACCTGCTCTTGAACCTTGAACCTGGTTTCCTTGCTTCGAACTTTTCACTTTAACTTGTATTACTTAGCACTTTGAAGTCTCATTACACTAACTTACATACATTAAAATACAAGTATTTAATAATCTAACAAACATACACAAATACTATAGATAAGACATGGATAAGGACATATTGTTAACCTATTGTTATTGTTTACATACTGTTTTCTGTTACCTCTCAACTCATTTCCAACCAAGTTATCTGCTTTTCGCCACCAGTTAGCGTTAATTTTTAGTAAAAATTGTATTGTATACAATGTCACCAAAATTTTTATTTTAGTGTCAACTTTGTGAGTTACACTGTTCGTTTCACGGAGAAACTGTCAGACCGGTTTCTGTCGCGGTGCCGGCAGAATATCAGCGCTGCAGGCGTGTCGCGCACGCGCATGTCCTACAGCACATGCTGAGTCGGAGCCGTTTCAAAGCTACATAACAAAATATTATCTGTAAACAACTTTGTACTTTTTGTCTCATACCTGTGTTGTGACATATGTAAATGAAATTATTGTGTTTGTCTTACTTTATTAGTGTCTGTAAAATTGTTGTCTTGTTTTGTGTGTTGTAGCTGCGAATAAATGTTGTATCTATCTATCTATCTATCTACATTGTTTTAAATTGAAAATTTTACACTCTATCGCTCTTACGCGCACAAAATCTAAGTAGGTTGACTTGGTGAACATGTCTACTGTACCCATAGTGCTTGATTTTCATTTCAGCCATAAGTATTCCAACATTTTTCTTCTTCCTGTTATCGTGTGGCACATTTTAACCGTCCATTCCAACCTTTATAAATTTAGTGATACAACAGAGAAATTGCAATTGCCATCCTGCAAAATGGGGCCGCCTCGATGAAAACTGCTGAAGTATTCTGAAAGTTTTAAATTCCGAAACTTGGAAGTTGCAATGCTCGGCATCGTCCGGACAAAGTAGTTGTGGTATGAAACCACAACACAAATCTATTTATAGTATTCACAAGTATTCATTATTAGCGAACAAAATGTCAGCCAATAATCGACAACGCTGAACAACATAAAAAACAGTTTTTATTAGTAACAACTACAAATTTGCTATATTTGTTTTGTGTTTGTTGATTTTTTCAAAAAGCGCTGAATCAATTTCGATAAAATTTATATGGGACCACTTCTGAAGTATTACCTACCAAACAAAAAAGAATCATGAAAGTCGATCCATGACTGGCGGAGTAATCGCGTAACATACATCGCATCAAAAACATAAATGTGAAAATGGGAGCCAAGTTCAATATTATGATATGGTGTGGTTTTGTCAACTTTACTGAGAAAAGAATTGAGATCTAAATGGATGCCAAGTTCTGTAGATAATCCTGAAATTTATTTATAAGAACGTATAACATTCTTAAGTAAAAAAACACAATTTCTTGTTTTTTACTGCTACAACAATGTTTGCTATTTAAAAATATGACTTTCTAAATTTTAATAGTAGAATTATTTACACAAAGCAAATAACTTATGATCTGTTTAACCTCAACTTTGACTTGGCTAGTTTTCACATACTAGTCATCTTAAATTTGGTTTATCAACGTATCATCTTTATGTTATAGGCAAGTTCTTATTTTTATACTATAAGGTTCTATTCTTCTGAATATTTCATGTGCTGGTAAAAACTAGCCAAGTCAATGATGAGGTTAAACAGATCATAAGTTATTTGCTTTGTGTAAATAATTCTACTATTAAAATTTAGAAAGTCATATTTTTAAATAGCAAACATTGTTGTAGCAGTAAAAAACAAGAAATTGTGTTTTTTTACTTAAGAATGTTATACGTTCTTATAAATAAATTTCAGGATTATCTACAGAACTTGGCATCCATTTAGATCTCAATTCTTTTCTCAGTAAAGTTGACAAAACCACACCATATCATAATATTGAACTTGGCTCCCATTTTCACATTTATGTTTTTGATGCGATATCATTACTTTTTGTGAGTACATTTATTAATATTATTTAAAAGTGATTTACTAATAATAAAAAAACCTGTGCTTACGCTTTCAAACCCCGGACACTTCATACCAATTTTGCGCCATTGTTTACTACATAGACATTCATGTTTGTACACATGTAAATGTGTAAAACTTTTAGTGCTTGATCTGATAAGTGTACTTAGTAGGACAATTTCCATGTTCTACCGGCCGCTGTAGGAGCCTATGTATTGTGAGTCAGTTTATATTTAAAGCGGCAATACCAGTGGATGCAGCTACTGCAAGTAATTTGTTCATTCGCTTCGTAACCCAACTTTTAATGGTATTGATATAACTTTTTCCTGTGCCGCCTCTCCTACTAGCAAATTCTCCAAAACTGCAGTTTTTCGAACAAAGTCTTACAAATTGTATCGAAAATACGTTTCTGGTCTAACATTTAGACCTTTTATCATTTGTTCGAGCTCATTTTCTGATATGAAATCTTTGGCATTTCTGAAATCTTCCATTACATTTACAGTTTCAACAGGTCAGAAGTCCAACGGGTTCTCTAGACCGTCATCTTCGTGATCATGTTCCTGTCGATTTCTTTCAATTTCTCCTACTTTTTCTGCAATCATTTCGAATGCTCTCTCTGTATTGTCTAATGTCACTGACATAAGTACATAACCCCTTACTTACTAAATCAACACAAGATATCTCTTCTACTTTGGGCATGGCAACACCCACCGAATCTTATCATTATCAGTTACAACTTACAACAGTACACCTACTGGCTACTATGTGTAACTGTGCTCTGTTTGAAAGATATAATTTTTCTTAAGTTATGTACCTACTGCAGAAGATGTGTTTCACCCCGTAAGGAATCGACCAACCGGTAGGCCGGTATAGAGGGCGTCTTCAGTGAGAAAACTCTTGGTTCAAATCCAACATGGGCAACTTTATATTTATTATATTTTCAGCTTATTGTTAGTAATAATGAAATGCTAACATATATTTTTATTCTGTTTATATTAAATGAATTAAGTTTATATGTAATAGTTTTTATTTAAATATTTAGTAGCTAGTGCTTTTATTACACAGGTTTTTTATACAATTCCAAGAATCTTTTATTTTTGTTTCATTCCAAGAATCTTTTATATTTTTTTGTCTTGCTATTTTCCTGTTTTCCATTTACTAAATTGTATAATATTATCTTTATTTCACCATCGCCATTGCAACCTCGATAGTTCACTTAATATAGGAGTCGCATATGTAACGCGCAGGTGCGAGTTCGAGCCCCGCGATAAGTTACTTTTTGAGCCTTTTTTTATTTTTTTAACACATGGTTTTTTTAATTTTTCCATTATCAGTACATGAAATACTAGCCGCACACCAAATTTAAAGCTCGTAGCCTTGCTAGAAGTACCTTAGCTTTTTGATGACGGTGAGTGTGTCTTTAAATCATAAAAATATTGTATTGAAAAAAAAAAATTCTTAGAAATTCAGTGTTTTCTGATTTTTTCCTTTGCATACACACAATTACCTAGCTTGATGCAAAATTTGAACTTTCTAGGTCATCTGGAAGTGGGTAAGCTTTTTGATCTATATGTCAGTGAGTCAGTCATAAAAATGTCGATTTTCGGACGTTAAAATCTATACCAACAGTTTAAGCTGTGTTTATAAAATTTTGAGTGCTCGTTTATCTAGGAAGTCTTAATACGTTAACCAAATTTGGTGTGTTTATGTTAAATAGATTTAGAGTTATGAAGGTGACAAAAGTGGCTCCAAATGGTTCGTGTAATATTACACACGGAGCTACTCGCCAGTTCTTTTTTGACGTGAACTTGGCTGGACACGCTCCGTGTGTCTAGATACAAAAAAAACAACATACAGTCAAACTGAGAACCTCCTTTTTTGAAGTCGGTTATAAATAATGGCAATTTATATTCAATATTACTAATATGAGGATAATATAGCCAGCCAGTTCCTCATTGCGTTGGGGATTCTTGGTAAGCCCGCTTCCACCTTCGAAATCGTCATCACTTACCATCAGTACCGCTAGCATGAGGCGTAGACAAAGCAGTTTGTCGCGCCAAACGCCGTGCTGCACCGGTAGCATGACGACGTATATCGCCCTCGACGCGAGTTTTAAAAGCATTTGTTCCATTCTAACGCTAAGCTAATGAAAGAGACAGCTGAGCTGTTTTCTCGCGTTTGGCGCGACAGACAGCTTTGTCTACGCCTCATGCTACCCGTGCAGGTGAGATGATGCCAAAGGACGAGATGATGCCAAAGCGTTTGCCAATTGTGGGTAAAAAAAAATACAAAGTCTTCTTCTTATCGTATTGTACAATTTAACCGTGCTTTCACAAAGGATAGACGGCATTTGCCTGGTATTGCACTTAGCTTCACCCGCGATCGCGTGTGTAGGACTTAACATTTACACTACGGACGTGTGCAACCCGACTTAAACATCTAGTGATCAGATGTACAGGTTTCCTCACGATGTCTTACTTCTTACTAATATTATAAATGTGAAAGTATGGATATTTGTTTGTTCCACTTTCACGTCGAAACTACTGAACGGATTTAGGTGAAATTTGAGAGGTAGATAGTTCAAATATTGGATTAACACAGGCTACTTTTTATTACTGGAAAATGCATAGGTCTTCCTTAGAGACAGTCGGACTGACTCGGTGGCTAAGTGGTTAGCGATCCTGACCTCTGATCCGAGAGTCGTGGGTTCGATCCCCACACAGGGCAAACTTTTCTGTGATGAGCAGAATTGTTTGCTCTGAATCTGGGTGTATTATATCTATATATGTATGTATTTAAATGTATATGTGTATCTATATCAGTCTCTGGTTCTCAAGATACAGGGAATCCTAGTTTGGGGCCAGATGATCGTGTGTGATTTGTCCCGGATATTATTATTATTTTGAAATATGAATTTGGGCTACTCTGACCACTTGGCGCTAGGCGAAGTGGCAGTAGCTACTCCAGCAGAAGCACAGTCGGCTGGAGGTCAGTGCGACGAGGAGAGAAAGCGTCGGACAATCCGGGCATTGTCGAGGAGGACTGCCTTTTGCATAGCCGCTATTATCGGTCTGCCTCGAAGTCCCAACCGCCTAAGGTTACGATCCAGGTCAGCAGGGATCAAACCATTATCGGACAGGACTACAGGAATGATTTCAGTGGATTGCACTTGCCACACATCCGTAACCTCGTGCGCCAGGTTAAGATACCGTAACATCTTGTCGGCATCAGTTTGCACGAGGTTTTCGTCGTGTGGAATAGTGATATCCACCAAAAACACCCTTGACTGCTACCGATCCATCAACACGATATCAAATCTGCTATGATCAATAGACCTGTACGTGATGATGTCTCGGTCCCAGTAGAGCTTGGCGCGGTCGTTTTCGAGAACCGACTCCGGCGTGTAGTTGTAATATGGCAACCGCCGAGCGATGAAGCCATACTTTAGAGCGATCTCTTGATGCAGGATCCTGGCTGCTTGGTTATGTCTGTGCAGATACTCAGTGTTATTATTATTTGAAAGTATACATTTGGGCTACTCTGACCACTTCGCGCTAGGCGAAGTGGCAGGAGCTGCTCCAGCAAAAGCACAGTCGGCTGGAGGTCAGTGCGACGAGGAGAGAAAGCGTCGGACAATCCGGGCATTGTCGAGGAGGACTGCCTTTTGCATAGCCGCTATTATCGGTCTGCCTCGAAGTCCCAACCGCCTAAGGTTACGATCCAGGTCATCAGGGATCAAACCATTATCGGACAGGACTACAGGAATGATTTCAGTGGATTGCACTTGCCACACATCCGTAACCTCGTGCGCCAGGTTAAGATACCGTAACATCTTGTCGGCATCAGTTTGCACGAGGTTTTCGTCGTGTGGAATAGTGATATCCACCAAAAACACCCTTGACTGCTACCGATCCATCAACACGATATCAAGTCTGCTATGATCAATAGACCTGTACGTGATGATGTCTCGGTCCCAGTAGAGCTTGGCGCGGTCGTTTTCGAGATCCGACTCCGGCGTGTAGTTGTAATATGGCAACCGCCGAGCGATGAAGCCATACTTTAGAGCGATCTCTTGATGCAGGATCCTGGCTGCTTGGTTATGTCTGTGCAGATACTCAGTGTTATTATTATTTGAAAGTATACATTTGGGCTACTCTGACCACTTCGCGCTAGGCGAAGTGGCAGGAGCTGCTCCAGCAAAAGCACAGTCGGCTGGAGGTCAGTGCGACGAGGAGAGAAAGCGTCGGACAATCCGGGCATTGTCGAGGAGGACTGCCTTTTGCATAGCCGCTGTTATCGGTCTGCCTCGAAGTCCCAGCTCCCTAAGATTATGATCCAAGTCAGCGGGGATCAAACCATTAACGGACAGGACTACAGGGATGATTTCAGTGGATTGCACTTGCCACACATCCGTAACCTCGTGTGCCAGGTTAAGGTACCGCATCCTCTTGTCGGCATCAGCTTGCACGAGGTTTTCGTCATGTGGAATAGTGATATCCACTAAAAACACCCTTGACTGCGCCCGATCCATCAACACGATATCAGGTCTATTATGATCAATAGACCTGTCCGTGATGATGTCTCGGTCCCAGTAGAGCTTGGCGCGGTCGTTTTCGAGAACCTTATTATTATTATTATTAAGTCAAGCGTCATCCACGCGGGCGGAGCTGCGGGCAAAAGCTAGTTTGAAATAAACGTAAATTTCGAATAGCTCATTAGTGCATTGATCAGTATTTTAAGGATTTTAAGATGACTCGATCGATCTGAGCAGGTAGATGGTCGCGTGATAAAATAATGTCGACCGTAACGCTACTCATTTTAAGTTCAAATCAATGAGGGTTACGTTGAAGCTGAACGTTAGATTCTCAATTTATACTTTTTTATTCTCAGAGTAAAACAAAGTCTTTATTTAATCTTTTCAACCGACTTCAAAAAAAGGAGGAGGTTCTCAATTCGTCGGAATCTTTTTTTTTTTTTTTTATGTATGTTCACCGATTACTCGAAGACGCCTGAACCGATTTCGAAAATTATTTTTTTGTTTGAAAGGGTATACTTCACAGGTGGTCCCATATAAATTTTATCGAAATCGATTCAGTGGTTTTTGAGAAAATCAACAAAACATAGCAAAATTGGAGTTGTTGCGATTGAAGTCGGTTGTTTTTAACGTATTCAGCGTGGTCAATTATTTAGTAATTACATTTCTTGGCTCAACATTCAAGAGGAATTGAAGTTGGCATTTTTTTGTGTTGGTTTCAGCATAAAAGAATGCTTTGTTTCTGAGACTTTTTATAATTGAAGCAAACAATGATTATGGTTTTGTATTGTTTTAAATATATAATACAGGGTGTTTAAAAAGTACATTTGAAATTTTTAGGAGTATACTTAGAATCATGTATAGAATACAGGAAAAATATTGAATTTATTCTATCTACAATTTTTTTTCAGTTTCCCATACAAATTCTTTATTCACTATTCAGTTTTCAATAATTTCAATATTTGTCCTATATTATAATAATATACTTGATTCTGAGTAACCCCTTAAAATTGTATACGAACTTTTTTTAACACCTTGTATTATTGGGGACGGGCAACACTTTTATTTAAAATAAAAAACCGATTTAGACACACAAAACTAGATTTATTGATCAATTAAATTATTTACAACCTATGAAATTAAATTTAAACTAACTTGCCACCACACATAACGTCCCTCTCACGACTAACTCTCCTATCTAATTTTTCCAAAGTTTTTAAAAACAACCCTATTTCAAATTAGATAAAGTCCAAACTCAAATAATAAAGGTTATGATATGAGATAGGAGAGTTAGTCGTGCAAGAGTCGATCAATTTTATTAGGATTGATGTGTTCCGGCATCGTGATAAGATACCCAGTTCCCCATTGCGTTGGGGAATCTTAAGTAAACTCGCTTCTATCCGGCATCATCATCACTTACCACCAGGTGAGATGATGTCAAGGGCTTACCAATTGTGGTAAAAAAAATATATATATATGTATCTTTTTCCAGGATCAGCGTATGCCGAAAGCAGCAGTTTTGAGGAGCTAGCATCCCTCCGAACGTTACTCCATTTTCCTGAAGAAGTGGCTTTGAGGCTGACGGATACGGAATACCAGCTATTTTACCAAGTAAGAATATTTCTCAGTTTAATTTTACATTGAAGAACTAAGCCTTTATGTGTTAACAACCCATTACACCCCCACTGCAGGGGTACGGGTCTCTTCCCACATACATCGGGAAGGTTAGGCCATACTCCACACATGAGGGCCAAGTTCGGATTGGTGGAGGTTGTGGGGTAGTGGTCAACCCCAGTGTCAAAAGTTTTCAAGCCACCTATAAGGCCTCCGACATGGCCTAACGACTGCCATCTAGCGATAGCAGCCGGCACCAACGACTTAACGTACCTTGCGAAGTACGGAAACGGTCAAGATAAATGCCACTAACAGTCAAACCCATCCAGGTTATGACCGTTTCTGTAGTCAGTTAACCTGCGTGATCGACGCGACCACGCAAGCCGCACTGAGCCACGACACCATATGTATCACCAACTTATCTCTCAATATAAGTTTGAAATGGCTAATAAAAAATATCTTCTAAAGACAAAATACTTAAACTTTATTGTAGTCCATACTGAAAAATCAAATACCTAGAAAATAACTAGAAATGCTAGAAAAGAACAGTCAAAAGTCTTAAAACGCCCAATTGAAATTCCATCATTCCCAACTCCCTTTTTATTTCAACTAAAATCAACATCACGAATGCGAATATCAAATCAAATAATGTACTTGTCACAAAGCTCATAAATAAAATTGACTTGCAGAACGGAAAATATTGAAAATTTGAAATGGACATAAATTCTCACTTTGTTTCCTTACGACTTACTTGTGATTGGTGTCGGGACCAGGATTTTTTCAGCATTTTTTGTGAATGCTTTCACAAAAATTACTATCCCTTGTGGATAACACGATTAAATTGTGCCACACGATAACAAATAAAGACTGTTATAGCTTAGCTATCAACACTCTTTTTAGATAACATTTTACTTTTACCTACTTATCCAAGTCTTTAACACAGAGCATCAAAGGAATTTCTGTTAGATAACTAACTTAAGATGTTTTCGACGTCACTGTTAATACCTTTAAGATAGGTATATAACAATTCAGCGTAACAAGAAAATTCTTTGTTACATTTTCCGTAAATTTCACCTTTAATCATTCCTTTGCCGACGTAAAATCGTATTTCATGAGGGATTGCTTTCGCGTTATGAATTTCAATTATACTTTGTCTTAACTAGGGTTGGGATGTAGGTATCGATATTATTTTTCGATATTCGAACTTATGTTAGGTGAAAAAATAAGACGTTCGAAAAGTGTACAGTGATACCTAACTTCGAATAAATATTATTTTCATTTCATATGATCACAAACCCGATTTTATCAATTATTTTCGATATAGAAAGAAGAAGACGGAACACTTAAATTCAGTTTACTTCTGTCAAATAAGTTTAATCGTGAAAACCGAATCGACACCATTTTCTGAGCCCGCCTGGCTAGCTACCACCATCTTATCTAAGTCTTGTCACCAAACATCATTGTAACAGCATCAATGTGTTCCGGCATAGAGATAAGATAGCCAGTTCCACATTGCTGAGGAATCTTGGCAAGCCCGCTTCCATCTTCGGCATTATCGTCACTTACCACCAGGTGAGATTATGCCAAGGACTTTTTTTTTTTTTTTAATGGCAGAGCTGGCAAACGAGCAGACGGATCACCTGATGGTAAGTGATTACCGCCGTCCATAGACACCCGCAACACCAGAGGAGTCACAAGTGCATATTAAAATATGCATTAAAATATGACTACTTCTGGTGTTGCGGGTGTCTATGGGCGGCGGTAATCGCTTACCATCAGGTGACCCGTCTGCTCGTTTGCCACCTCTGCCATAAAAAAAATGGGAGTACGCTCTTTTCTTGAAGGTTTGAAAGTCGTATTGGTCCGGAAATACCGCAGGCGACAATTCATTCCACTTACAATTGTGTAAAAAAATAACGTTTTCACAATTTCGATGTATCTTCGATATGATTCCGATATATCGTTACAACCCCTGGTCTATGTATCTCTGTCTCTTTGAAACCCTGGTCTTAAAGTCTTATTTACCATTTTTGTTTGGGCTCTTAAGGATTTTGAACGAATATTCACGTAAATAATTATTTCGCAACCAAAAAGCTTTGTTGAGCTAATAACTTACTTACTCAACTCTAAATATCGTTGTTTCAAGAGTGTAAACAATAAGTTTTAGAGTTAATGTAGATTATTCTATATACAGGGTGTAACAGAAAGGTGGAATAATTCTTCAAGGTGGGCTTTTACCCATCAAACTGAACAATTTTTGTTCTACAACTTTGTTGAAATCGCAAAGAAATTTTCGGACTTTTCATACAAACTTGGTTCGCCAGCTGATCGATTTGTATGAAAAGTCCAAAAAAAATTTTGTTATTATATTAAATTATTATCCCACCTTTCTGTTACACCTGTATATACGTTTTTCTCTACACCTTGTTTGCCGTTATGTAATATATGTAATGATTAATTGCTTATTTACACAATCTATGGTATTTATACAGGGTGAAATTTAATTCGTTGTACTCCCACTAACTGTGGATTCTACTCTAAACTAAACAACTTTGCCCAAGGAACCCATAGTGCCCTTCTCCATACAAAATTATAAACTTGACCGGACAGTTTGTATGGAGAAGCCGATTTTCGTTTCCTTGTGGCAAGTTGTTCAGTTTTGTCTACTAAGCAAGCCCTTAAAGTTTTCGGAAACCTGTCCCTTACACCCTGTATATGTATAGGGTCCTTCTAAAATACCTGAAAAAAAAATCCTGAAAAAAAAATAACAGTGGGTTCTACTCATGAAAGTGAACAACTTTGCCCAAGGAACCTATACTCAATTCGCAAAAAAAAATGTGGACTGCCCATACAAAATTGCCGGATCAGTTGATTGATTAGTATGAGAAGTCCAAAATTTTTTTGCCAATTGAGTATAGGTTTCTTGGGGAAATTTGTTCAGTTTCATGAGTATAAGCCGTGGTTAATTTTTTTTTTTCAGGTATTTCATAAAGACCCTATAACTCTTGCCGATTTCGGTTACGGTGACTACCTACTTTTGGTCCGTGGTATGGTGATTTGCCCTATCGTGTGCTAATATGACGACAATAGCCAATCTTGTTGCAAAACGTGCGCAAACATTGGCGACACGTGAGGACACCGTCAATATAATTATAAAAGATGGCCGCCGGTGGTCTGGCCAGGGCATTTAATGAAATACTGAATATGATAATATTACATAAGCAAGGTTTTAAAGAAGTTTTGCTTTACAATCTTCGAAATACTTTATTGATTGCCGTGTTTCCGTAACTTAGTATCTCGGGTATTGTATAAGGTATTAAAAAAAGTCGCCGTTTTAAGCGGACCAGACGTAATCAATAATATTGACAATATTTTCCATCAATATGTCATAATTACTATCAGTAATCACATAATTACTTTCATAGTTTTGTTGAAAACCAGCGATGTGCAATTTTTTTTCTTTTTCAAATTGCCAGCACCAGCTGAACCTTGTCCATTTTTAGGGTTCCGTAGCCAAATGGCAAAAAACGGAACCCTTATGGATTCGTCATGTCTGTCTGTCTGTCTGTCTGTCTGTCCGTATGTCACAGCCACTTTTTTCCGAAACTATAAGAACTATACTGTTGAAACTTGGTAAGTAGGTGTATTTTGTGAACCGCATTAAGATTTTCATACAAAAATAGAAAAAAAACAATAAATTTTGGGGGCTCCCCATACTTAGAACTGAAACTCAAAAAATTTTTTTTCATCAAACCTATACGTGTGGGATATCTATGGATAGGTCTTCAAAAATGATATTGAGGTTTCTAATATCATTTTCTTCTAAACTGAATAGTTTGCGCGAGAGATACTTCCAAAGTTGTAAAATGTGTGTCCCCCCCCCGTAACTTCTAAAATAAGAGAATGATAAAACTAAAAAAAATATATGATGTACATTACCATGCAAACTTCCACCGAAAATTGGTTTGAATGATATCTAGTAAGTAGTTTTTTTTTAATACGTCATAAATCGTAAACCACAATTTACCTTTCATTCAAGTTACAACGAACTACAAAAACTTTTATATTATGTTACTTGCTGCTACGGAACCCTTTATGGGCGAGTCCGACTCGCACTTGGCCGCTTTTTTTACTAAAGTACACAGCCCGGACACTTCATACAAATTTCGCGCCATTGCTTACTACAAAGACATTCATGTTTGTACACATGTACATGTGTGCGTGATGTATTAGGGTTGAATCGAAATTCAATTAGCCCTAATTGTTCTTTATTATTAGCTAGACTTTTACAAATGAAGTAAAGGCTGTATACACTAGACAAGGCTATATAGCCTTAGAAGGCTTAGCTCTTTCCTTAAGAAATAAAATTGTCTTTGGTTATAATACTGTGCTTTGGAACTGTTTTGAAATTGTGCCAACCTCTTGACAAATGGTCACAGATCGCTCACACAGGGGGGGGTGCGGTAGCCTCCAGAGAGCGTCAGGGAGTGTCCATACTGTATAATGTCCTTATACTATGCTAAAGTAATAAATGTCTTTAATTTGTATTGCCGTCGTGATAACTTTATTTGTACTTTACGTATAAGTCTTTTTTTGCGATAATAAACTGGGTTTCATTTCATTTTAGTTCCTTTCAATGCATCGCTTTATATCAATATTGCAGTCAGTCTTTGATTCCAACTACTACACTGTCAGTAAAATATACTCATGGACAAAAAAATCGATTCAAGGTTTGTTGCATGACTTTTTGAAAATTAACTCCAGCTAGCAAAAAATACTAAACCAAAAGTTTAAAAACTGTCTGTTTACTGTTTATGATTTTAGTTTGGTTGTTTTCTAGCTTTTTGTTCTTAGTGTTTAGCAATTTTATAGACTGAGTTATTTTTTTCAAAATCGAGCAACAAATCTTGAGTCGATTTTTTAGTCCACCAGTGTAGTAATATTGATGTTTAAATACTGACAATCAGAGAAAAGGAGGCTGTCAATATTATTGACAGTGTCTGGTCCGCTTTAGGTTAGATTGTACGCGGTAAATTCAAGTGTGAGAAAGTCCTTATTTGTAAAATTGGCATAGGTATTGCGTAGTTTTATTTTGGAACAGCCAATAAAAACAGACACTTTTCTTAGAATTTAAACAAAATGCGGGGTTGGCGTGCAGAAAATATTTACTGAATTTAAATCGAAGGATTCCAAGTCTCCAAAGTTTTACGTGACTTAAATTTCAAATAGACTTACAGAAACCGCGACTTAGTCCGTTGGGAAATTAGAATTTACAGCTGTGGCAAAGAGAGGTCTTTTACAAGGCACACCACGGACACCCTATACAGGGTGTATCAAAATTGGTGTAGGACCCATTAACTGGGGATACTACTCATCGTACTGAACAACTTTTGTTCTACGACTTTGGTTAAATTGCAAAAAAAATTTTGGACTCTCCATAGAAAAATGGCAAAACAGATGATCAATTTGTATGAAAAATCCTACTTTTTTTGTGATTTGAGCAAAGTCGTAGAACAAAAGTTGTTCAATACGATGAGTAGAATCCCCAGTTAACGGGTCCTACACCAATTTTGTTACACTCTGTATAGATGTCGCGTTATTATCACCTACTAATAAAAATACAGAGTTATTTTTGGACTCCCCTCCTCCTCTTGGATTTTTTGACTTTTGAAAGTGAACAATTATTCTTAAGAGCGAATGGTCAATTCGCAAAAAATTTTTGGACCTTTCATACTCATTTGATCACGTGGTCGGCCTACTTTCAATAGAGATGGCCATTTTTTGCGAATTGACCATTGGTTACTTGGGTAAAGTTGCTCAGTTTCATGAGTCGAAGCCACTGTGAAGTTTTGGTGGGGGGTCCAAAAATAACCCTGTATGACGTTTGTACTACACTCGGCTTCAAAAAAATCGCACCTTTTAAGAAATCTATTTTAAACATCTTTCAATCGTATTTGTATTATGAAAAATTGGTAATGTTCGGTATCATTTGAAAGGTAAGGAAACAGAGAATGCAAAAACAATAATTCATTCAATGTTTTTTATTGTAACTGAGAAAAATTTACAAAACAATAAAAATCCTTAAAAAACCCAAATGAAATCTGATTAATTTTTCAAAACAAAGTTGCTTAAAACTAACCTAAAACCTAGTGTTACCCCCCCTAGCCCTAATGACGTCTTCCATGCGCTCCCTCATGGATCGCACCAACTTTAGGACCTCTTCTTGAGGGATTCTGTCCCATTCCTCAATAACGGCGTCTTGGAGCTCCTGAAGAGTCGCGGGAGCGGGATCACGGGATCTAACCTTGCGTTTCAGCTGGTTCCAGAGGTGCTCTATCGGGTTCAGATCTGGACTTCTCGCTGGCCACTGCATGACAGGGATCCCAACCTCTTGAAGGTAGCCCTGCACAATTCCAGCAGTGTGCGCGCGAGCGTTATCGTGCATTAATGTGAACCCGTCGCCAATAAATCCAGCATAGGGGACCACATGTTCTTCCAGGATCTCTGTGATGTACCGGTGAGCAGTCATCGACCCTTGCCCGCGAGCACCGCCGGTCCGAGAGACGCAAGAAAGTTCAGTTTTGCCGTCGGCAGATATGCCGCCCCAGAACATGCAGGAACCGCCCCTGTATTCTACCGTCTCTTGGATGCAGGCTTGAGCAAAACGTTCCCATTGTCTTCTGTATACTCTTTTGCGTCTATCGTTGCAGAAAAGGCACACTCTCGTTTCGTCTGAGAAGAGAACAGCTCTCCATTGGTCCAGGGTCCAATTGACGTAGGCGCGAGCCAATTGCAGGCGTGCTCGCCGATGCGCTGCGGTTAATTTTGGACCCGTGGCAGGTCTTCTAGCCACAATATTTCTCTCCTTTAGTCTTCTTCTAACTGTAGAGACACTCACGGCCCTTCTACGAACTGCTTGAAGCTGCTGTTGCAACTCAACAGCATTAGAGAACCGATTTCTCAAAGACTTCGATACGACGAATCGGTCATCTCTCGCAGAAGTGCAGCGATTTCTACCAGACCCACGCCTTCGGACAAAGCCACCGGTCTGCAGGAACCGCTGGTACACTCTTCGAACAGAAAAGCGACTCAAGTGCAATTGCCGAGCAACATCACACTGACGTAGTCCTGATTGCAGTAGTGCGATAACTTGGGCGGCTTCAGCAGCAGTAGTGTCCATCTTCAAGGACGTTTTTCTGATGAAAGATATTCTTCTGTGTCTTCTTCGACTGTTAGTAGCAAATTTATCCCCCGATAAGCTGTATCGACCCTTTTATACCCAAAAAACAAAACGATACAAACAAAATTTGAAGAGGAGAATCAGTTCCATTGTCATTCACAGTGACTTAAAGTGTCAAGCTTTTTCTTTAATCAAATGAAATGGATATTTTTTTAAAGAGTTTTTATAGGGCTCTCAAATGATACCAATATTGCTACGAATAACTGCTTGTCTTAAGGATTAACAGTGCTTGAAGCCTATTTTTACGGACGTGCGATTTTTTTGAAGCCGAGTGTATAATGTTCTTAATGGAAAACACTGATACTTTTAACTATTTTGGTTTATTTCTAATAAAACTTATTAAAATATTTACACAGATGTTTACATCATGACGAACCCTTAGAGAATCTCTGGTTCCAAACCATCAAAATCAGACAGCGAACGATTTAAATCCTTATTATTTTAAATAGAAACGTTCCAACGCCGAAAAGACCACAATGCGCGGCTGTAGAGATTCCATCACTACAGTACTGTACACGTGTAAGCAACCGCGTCACCGGATCTTTAACCGCAAGATCTTTAGCATTAAGATGTAATAGAATATACGACTTTTTTTTTAAATGTGTTGGAGGGAGTTTCTTTAGGGCCCGCTGTTTCTTCTCACTCCGCAAACACTTTCCGAAGCGGCGGGTATACGAGCTCCGAGTGGTAGGAACCTCGTATTAGGTAGATAAAAGAATGACGTTCGAAAAGTGTACACTGCTACCTACTTCGAATAAAATATTTTCATTTTCAAGGAGAGTGGAGTTGCTATCGATTGTCAATAGATGGATATTTATCTTGCTAAACGGATGAATTTTGCTCTTAAATTAATTGAGACGAATGGACGGCCGGTGTGACCATCCGAATTGCGATTACCGCCGCCCATAGACACCCGCAACACCAGCAGAGTCACAAGTACGTTGCCGACCTTTGCAATCGGAGAAACCTACGGACACAGAAGTCTCACAAATCAAGGGTAAAAATTTTAGTAAATATCGTAAAGAATTATTGTAATTTTTTTGGAAAGTTATTAGGTAAACTAACCAAACATGAGGTTCCGGGTACTTACACTTTTTTCAGTTGCTGTGAAGCCCCAGACCTACATGAACAAATATGTAACAAGTAATAAGTTTATTATCTATTAACATTGAAATTGATAAGCATTTTTTTGTATATAATCAATTGAACACATTTATTTTTATGTGCATTTTATGTAAAGTAAAGAAATGATAAGATAAGAACATATTTCACTTGCGTTAACTGACAGTTATAAAAGGTGCAGTTACCCTATTTAACTTAATAGTTCTTACAGTGCTTGCTTTAGAAACAAAAATGACTTTACCAAACATTCTCATATTAATCTGTGTATATTTACAATTAAATTTTGTTTCAAGCGATTTTGGCGGGCGGTATTTGCGTAAACCAAAACTGATGGAGCTCCCTGTTGACCATTTTAATAAAAGTGACAAGAGGACTTGGAATTTGCAGTATTATGAGGTACTAGATGATTTTAAGAAGGGTGGACCAATAATTCTTATTCCAGATGCCTGTGGCCTCCCTTATTTAAAGTTGTTCTACTTAGCTGTGGAACTAGCTAAAAGGACTAATGGTGCCCTATATACATATTTATCCCAGATACAGTATCCGCGAAGGAGACGATTACCCTCTGACTGTTAAAGATTGATGAGATTTCAAAAACTACACGTATTTGACGATAAAACAAAAGTTTGCTGATGCTGTGGCGCTTTTGAATATGATTAAAGATAAACCTGAATTTAAGGAATTAAAAGTAGTCGCAATGGGCAGAAAGGTTTCAACCAAGCGGCGTGGTTAAGACAGCTTCACCCTGATTTGATAGATACTGCTTACGCTGGAAGTGCTCCAATGAATATAAAAGTGGATGCATATGAATTAGTTGAAAAAATTCACGAAAATTTTGAAAAATATTGTTCTCCCTCCGATTTTGAAGCGATGAAAACAGATTATGCAAGATACAATGAGCTGCTCAAAACAGACGAAGGCATGACAGAGTTTAGAGAAGAAATGCTATTGTGAGACTCTGTGGACTTATACCAACCACACAATATTCATAAATTTTACACAGCAATATTGGAAACTAACTGGTTTGACCAGATGGTACAACTACCAGATGGAATAAAAGAGAGTTGTACAAAGTATACGAGTGCAAAAATGCGAGATGACCCTCAATGCGTAAATATAACATGGGATATAATGACGGATATACGTAAGAATCATTCAACAGATGAATTTTTTGAAATGTGCAATGAATACGGTAAATTTTTAACACTGTCATCGGAGAAACAACTGTTCAAACATCATCTTCCCTTTGAATACTACGTCGCGAATTGCAAAGCTTTATACGGACCTGAATTTACAGAAGACGAAATAAAGAGAAGAATTGAAGATACTAATAAAATCTACGGTGGGTTGAAGCCTAATGTTACAAAGGTTATCTTTGTTAGTTGTGACATGAATCCGACAAGCCGATAAGCTATTACTGAAGACATGTCTCCAGATGCACCGGCAAGACTGATACCTTTAAGGTGCAAGTCCGAGACCAGCTGCAAGTCGCCGACCGCAGGCGACAGGCGACAGACTTCATTTATCGACCGCAAGTTACACTACTGGTTTCTATGAATCTCTATGAAAGTGATTCCGAGCGCGGCGACATGTCGCCTGCGGTCGCGGCCGGCGACATGCGGCGACTGCACGCAGTGACCGCAAGTCTCAGGACCAGTAGTGCGGCCGACCGCAGAGCGGTTACACGCATTTCTTTTCTTTATTTGCATATAATGACAACAATTCGTCGTCATGTTCCTCCCCTAACAATTGATACAGTAAATTATTGTTAAACACGTCCGATATTCTAAGTCGCGCGAAGGTACGGAAACGACAGGGTACAAAAGCTGACTGAAGTGCAGTCGCGTTTGGAATGACGGCGGCAGCGACATGCGGTCGACCGCAGCGGCCGGCCGCAGTGTCGCCTGCGGTTGTCGCCTGCAGTCCGACTTTTCTTATGAGGACATAACAACCGACTTTTCTTATGAGGATATAAATGTAATGTATTGTTATATACTATAACTATTTCTTATATACTTATATCTTTACACGTGCCTTAATTTGATCACGCGTCTATCATACGATTTAGCGCTATGCTTTGATGAATTGCTTATCATAACTCTGGACCACACACTATTCTAAGAAACTATAAAATAACTCCTTATCATCCTCAGAATTCTAATAAATTAATTACATTAAAAGCAATGACCCCTAGGTCATCTGTAATCGTTCTATTTGCCAAAATTTGAATACGGAAATTTAGCAGCCACGAGCAAGATAAGAGGTTGTTTACTTATCAATATACAAACCCGATTCCCAAAGAAATCGCGCACTCACTCATCACTCGTCTTCTAGTTCACGACTAGAGTCCACGGTCCAGATTCGCTCTATCATAGTGATATAACGCCTCCATTTCTAATAGCCTTATGTTTTTAGCGATAAGCCAGATTGGCATAGAATAAAGTTAAGGTACAATTTCGAGACGGGCTGCAGGCGACAACCGCAGGCGACACTGCGGCCGGCCGCTGCGGTCCGACCGCATGTCGCTGCCGCCGCCATTCCAAGCGCGACTGCACTTCAGTCAGCTTTTATATCCTGTCGTTTCCGTACCTTCGCGCGAGTCAGAATATCGGACGTGTTTAACAATAATTTACTGTGTCATTTGTTAGAGGAGGAAGATGACGACGAATTGTTGTTATTATATGCAAAAAAAGAAAAGAAACGCATGTAACCGCTCTGCGGTCGGCCGCACTACTGGTCCTGAGACTTGCGGTCGCTGCGTGCGGCAACCGCAGGCGACACGTCGCCGCGCTCGGAATCACTTTCATAGAGATTCATAGAAACCAGTAGTGTAACTTGCAGTCGATAAATGAAGTCTGTCGCCTGTCGCCTGCGGTCGGCGACTTGCAGCCGGTCTCGGACTTGCATCTTTAGTTATTCGAACTTCTGGTTTTATTCCAACAAGACTCATAACCCCGGGGTTATAACAGTATCATAATAAAGAATGAAACATTAATGATCCCCCAGTACCGCAATACCCTTTTAAATTAAAACCTGCTGGATTTTAAAACATAATGCAAGTCCTGGCAACCGCCGCGCCGCCGTTTTACCTCGAGGATAGACTGTGCCGGCCGCACGATAATAAGAAGACACACTTTAATTTCGGCAAGAACACAGACTTGTGACCCAGTGACTAGTCTGCTCGCTTCACATCAGGAGGTCGTGGATTCGATTTCCCTCAGGGTTCAACTTTGTGGAAATCCCTTTAATTGATGCACAGTTTGCAGCAGTTTTCTGAAACCGCCATGTAAACTACTATCATTATTTTTAAAGTCTTTCCACAAAACTTAATAGCATTGATGTTTCTGATAGCCAGTTCCCATTGCGTTAAAGAATCTTGGTAAGCTTGCTTCTGTCGCTCGGAATCATGGAATCATCATAAATTACCATCAGATGAAATAATACCAAGGACTTCTCAATTATGTTTTTTTTTCAAGTTCTAAGAGTTAATATAGTGGTTATGAATATTTTCTGTATTACCAGAGACACTTATTTTGCTCGTTAAATTTCAATACGTCGAACTACTATATGTTTCGGATTAGGAAAACCTGGGCTATTTAGTCCCTATTGTAAATTTCAATTTAACCCAAGCCTTTGAGCATTTGATGAAGATTTTGTTAAATCATTTTTATCCGTATTTTATACTAAATGCCTTCTACCAAGCTATTAAATAGTGATGCACCACGTATTGCTTTTAGCCGACTAGTTGTTTTTTTTTACCTGATGGTAAGCGATTACAGCCGCCCATAGACACCCGCAACACCAGAGGAGTCACAAATGCGTTGCCGGCCTTTGTTATGGGAGTACGCTCTTTTCTTGAAGGTTTGAATGTCGTATCGGTCCGGAAATACCGCTGGCGACAAGAGGTTTTGAAAATGTCGACTAGACGGCCGACTTTTCGGCAGTGTCAGTCATTACTTTTCACCAGTTTTAGTTGATTTTTGGTGCGAATTTTTGCGTTTTACTTCGTAACGAATTTTGCTTACGGATTCGCTTTTAACAGGGAAGGTCATCGAAATAATTGATTAATAATTATTTAAATATAATTCTTCAATAAGCTTAATGCTATTGCAATGTAACACTGCACTTCTAAAAAACTAGGCATAGACGATATACTTGGACTAATGCTCTTATTTGTTTTGTTTGTTTTAATGTTAATTTGTGGTTTTTATTAGTTTTTTCTTTATAATGTATTGTAACTTTCGTGTTTGTCTGTGTTTGCAATAAATCTTATCTTTAATTTAAGAAATTCGGAACGATAAAGAATGGCTGTGTATTTTTTTGAAGTTAGAATGCCGACTAATCGGTAGCTTTTCTCGGTTAGTTTCCGACTAGGCGACTCGATTATACAACTCTAGTCTTAACCTTTAATAATGGAGAAGTTAATAAATGGAGCCCTAAGACCTCTATATCTAAAGACAAGGCGTTTTTGAATATTGAATTTATCGAGACAGTTACACTACCTTTATTCGTTAAAGCTGTTCGGAATTATGAGTAGAACCCTCAGTTTACTGGTCCTACATCAATTTTGTTACATGGTGTATATTTAGTTTGTTTATTTTGAAAAAAATATGGTAAAAAGATGTAAAAAAAATATATAGAGCACAAATATACGATTTGACACAGTAATGGCAAGCAATCATTATAAAAAAAATTGCGACCCGGCAATCTTATAGCACCAACGTTGTCAAGATATTAATTCTCAGTTTTTAACCGACTGCAAAAAAGGAGGAGGTTCTCAATTCGTCGGAATCTTTTTTTATGTATTTTCACCGATTACTCGAAGACGCCTCAACCGATTTGGAAAATTCTTTTTTTGTTTAAAAGGGTATACTTTACAGGTGGTCTCATATAAATTTTATCGAAATCGATTTAGCGGTTTTTGAGAAAATCAACAAAAACTAAAAAATCATTGCAAAATGGTAGTTGTTACGAGTGAAGTCGGTTTTTTTAACGTATTCAGCGTTGTCAATTATTCGCTAAGAGTTTATAAGGCGAGGAACAAGGCTAAGTCAGCGCCAGACCGGTCGGTGTGGATATCCTTGTATTGGGAGAAGCCTTTGTTCAGCAGTGGACGTCTTTTGGCTGATGATTATGATGAATGTTAACCACAAGGGTAGGCCAGTCCACAAAGACACTGGCAGCCGGGTACAACGATGCCAGACGGTGCGAAAATAGTTTCCCTCGTAGTCCCATCAATGACAGTTTAGGGGACCACGAGAAAACGGGGAAAAAATCGTAAGCGTGGTCCATAAGTTATAAGGTCTTTGACAGGACAGTTTGGACCGATTTTCCGGACGAGTAAACCTTATTCTTAAGCATCGATTTTGTCTAAAATTACGCGGGGTTTAATCTACTGTAAAACTCGTATTTATAGGGTGACTTTAAATTAGTTCTTGATACGAACAACTTTCTATAGTCAAATCGCAAAAAAAAAATGTTGTAACATAAAAATAGTTTCTATGTCAGCTGCATGTCCCCAAATAAGGATGCCGTAAGACATTATACTATGAAAGTAACTAAAATACACAAGTCTAGCAGTACCTATATCTGTTAATTGCCTTATTTTCATAATGGCGGCGTAAGCAGCTTACCTAAGTTTTCCGGCTAAAGTTTCTATATGCGGACCCCATTGTAAGGAAGCATCTACTGTGCGCTTCACTAGAAACTTTCTGCCTCACATCACGAAACTGTGGAATGAATTGCCGCCTGCGGTATTACCGGACCGATACGACATTCAAACCTTCAAGAAAAGAGCGTACTCCAATATCAAAAGCCGCAACGCACTTGTGACTCATCTGGTGTTGCGGGTGTCTATGGGCGGCGGTAATCGCTTACCATCAGTTGATCCGTCTGCTCGTTTGCCGCCTATCACATAAAAAAACAAGAAAATCTGTGGTATTTACGAATTCTAAGATATTGCTATTTAATATTACACTATTGTGAGTTTGTTTAACATTTGTCATCTAAAATTTATTTATAACAAATTGTTAACAGTAAACCATTGATGTATCTCAGAAAGAGTGTTGTTTACTTCGTCAATTTTGCAGTCTTTTCTTGGCTCTTACACCCTTACTGTAGGCTCTTCATTAGATCTTACTAATTTTGAAGGGAATTTTACCAGGTGTGGGCGTTAATACTAACGACACAGTTTTCAGCTACTATTACTATACTCATGGACAAAAAAATCGACTCAAGGTTTGTTGCACGACTTTTGAAAAAATAGCTCAATCTAGCAAAAAAACACTGATGAAAATGAAAATGAAAATAATTTATTCGAAGTAGGTATTGTAGCAGTGAACACTTTTCGAACGTCATTCTTTTATCTACCTAATACGAGGTTCCTACCACTCGGAAACTCGTATACCCGCCGTTTCGGGAAGTGTTTGCGGAGTGAGAAGAAACGGCGGGCCCTAAAGAAACTCCCTCCACCACATTTTTTTTAAAAAAAGTCTTATATTTGCTAGCAATAAATGAATTATACAATGTCATGTCTGTAAATAAAATATAAAAAAATAAGAATAAAGAAAGAAAGGATTCAAAAGAGATAAAAGTAAAAATTATTTGTAGCTAATGACTAACAATTCCAAAAACCAATGACAAGAGCAGGCCAGTTCACACGGACAGCACCCGATCACGAGTATAATGCGAGAGTCAGCCATCGCTCCCCTCAACCATATTTGAGGGAAGGGAACGACCCGGCTCCCGATACGCCACCATCCACACACTAAACCAAAAATTCAAAAACTGCGTGTTTACTCTTTATGATTTTAGTTTGGTGGTTTTTTAGTTTTTAGTTCTTAGTGTTTAGCAGTTTTGTAGACTGAGTTATTTTTTCAAAAGTCGAGCAAGAAATCTCGAGTCGATTTTATAGTCCACCAGTGTATTACCGTACTCATATGTTTTGTGTTTATTGTACTTTGTATTTTTGTTCCAAATAAAAATATTATTAATTTTTAACCGACTTAAAAAAAAGGAGGTTCTCAGTTTGACCTGTATGTATGTTTGTCCGCGATTATCTCGTGTTTGGCTGAACCGATTTTGATGCAGTTTTCAAAAAAGTATTTGTTACATTTAGGAAAAGGTTTTAGTATTTTAACAGACTTCAAAGAAGGAGGTTCTCAGTTTGACCCGTATGTTACGCGATTGAAGTCGGTCTTGGCCCCTTCTTACAGAATATTTTTGTGGGGATCTTATATTAATACAGGTTATACAGAAAGGGATATAACAAACTCGAATTTACCCGCTTGGCGGTCAGTTAAAGTACCTTAAATTACAAATATCTTAAAATAAGTTCGAATTTGAACTCTGTCTCAATTAAAAGTGAAATTCAAGACGATATTATACGCTATTTTGAGTGGGCAACCCTAAACGACCTTTCTCCTGCTCCCTTTGTTAAATCACTCTGACAACTACAGATCACTCCTGTCCTTCTACTCGTAACCCAAAACCTTTTGAAAGTAAATTTTCATCTTCTAATTTGTATCTATTCAAGTTGACACAGTACTAGACATGACTAAGACATTGGGTAATTACTTTGGACTAGGCGTAACTCTCTCGAGTGTCCGAAGAACCTGTTTGAACAGTGAAGTATTCCCATCCCACTAAAGTTTATACAGGGTGTTTTATAAAGGCGGCTATGAACATATTTAGGGATTTTTTTTCATATCCACCTTTATAAACCATCCTGTATAAAATGTGTATGCAGTACATTTATGCTATTTACAAATTTATATTCGCTTTAATAACTGAAAGAAACGAAGGTTTTGTCTCGGTGTGAGGCGGCCCTAAAGTGACGTGACGTCATAGCCCGCACGATTGTACGTGTACGTGTGAGAAAGAGATTGAGATCGAATAAGGGCGGCGTTACACAAAAGCTGTTTTTTTTTTTAATTTGTTGTATGCAGATGACATTGACATGTGTCAGTTCCACAGTAAGTTTGTTTACCTTTTGCTTTTTTTTGATTAAAATGAACTATACAAATAAAATTTGGAGTCGCGCGTTTAAGCGTCGATCATGCAGGTTAACTATATACAGACACGGTCATAACCTGGATGGGTTTGACTGTTAGTGGCATTTATCTCGACCGTTTTCGTGCTTCGCAAGGCACGTTAAGCAGTTGGTGCCGGCTGCTATCATTAGACGGCAGTCGTTAAGCCATGTTGGAGGCCTTATAGGCGGCTTGAAAACTTCTGACACTGGGGTTGGCCCCACAACTTCCACCAATCCGGCTTGGCCCCCGTGTGTGGAGTATGGCGTAACCTTGCCGAGTTATGGGAAAAGAGGGGGACGTAATGGGTTGTTAGCATATAATTTTTGACACATTTTTTTATAATTATTATCTCCTTTACAGGTACCTCCAATAGATTACCTCCGGCAAGTGACGTTAGATCTTGGTGGGGAGGGCGTACTGGGCACCGTCAGCGACCGTCATATGATCAGAAGGCCGCCACCGACTCACGCGCAGCAAGCTAGGAGTTCCGTAAGAACGCTGATCAGGAGGTTCAACGAGGTAAGTGTATGATAAAATAAAAACTTTTTTTAAATCCTTAATTCTTCTCCTTATCGAGTCGATAACAATCCTAACTAAATCATGCTGGCCCAGAATTTAGCTACGAGTATAGCATTCTTAGTAGCCTCCATTGCACCATGCGCAAGAGGTGCGTGTCCCTGGTGCGCAAGGTGCGGGCCAGCCCCAACGGCATCCTAAAAATGATAGGGGACAGGTTTGACTGCCCCTATATGAATCACTGCTGTGGGCTCCATGTCCCCAGCACAGTATGAATAAGTTTTATTTATTTTGTCTAATTTAATTTATGATACTAACATAGTTTAAATAATTTACTAACACATTGAGTCCTGGTCGCTTTAAATAAAAACTTTATTATTATTATTATTAGTTCTTCCTGCGTGCAGGTTACAGGGCACGCGGGGCAAGAAATTAAGTGTTCCATAGTTTGCGGAACGGAACGACACCGCACCTGCATCCTAGATTGGAGCCATCCGTGAACCCCCACCTGAACATGCTCTCCTTGCTTCGGCCACCACGAGTCCGAAGTCTGTTTAAAGACTTCCAGGTTGACCAAGGCAACTCACGTCCAGGAGGAGGGTCCTCGGAGGGTGGGACAAATTGACAAAGAAATCCTTAATTAAATAATAAAAACCAGACTTCATTAAAATGTATCCTATGTCATTCACAGGATCAAAACGAATCTAACGATACCTCTTCAAGCATAAATCCATCAAGCCGTTTAACGCTACAGAAATAAAAACGTACATACATACACTCGAAAAAAATAACCCACATTCTGGCACAGTCGGGTAATAACTAGTGATCGGAAATTCGGGGGCAATTTCATTTTTTCCCATGAAAGAATACTATGCCTTTCTGAAAAAAATTGTAGATTTTCATACAAAAAATTCCCGGGATACCGGGATCGTAAAAAGCGTTGGGATACTTAATTGTAATGATCTGATTGTAGTGAATGTTGATCTTATTGAAAACTTTATGTATGCTATTAAAAAACGTTAATTCAAGGTTCTGTTAATTTAAAACAGCATGTCCATATTATGCTAGCTCCCGAACTTTAGGTATAATTGCCCCCGAATTTCCGATCACTGCTAATAACTGATTTTTATTTACGAAAAGTTCAAAACTGATTTTAACAAAGTCTAAGAACATAATTTATTCAGTATGAGGAATAGAAACTCCAATTACCGGGTTCTAAACTTATTTTTTTACACATTGTATATAATTTTATTAACAAAATAAATGTGATGTGTTCCGTCCGGCATAGAGATGAGATAGCTAGTACCCAATTGCGTTGGGGAATCTCGGTAAGCCCGCTTCCGTCTTCGGCATCATCATCACTTACCACCAGATGAGATGATGCCAAGAGCTCACCAATTTTAGACAAAAAAGCTCTTTAATTCGATTCAATTAAATATACTTTATTCCATTATAAACAACTTACAAGAACTAAGACAAAAAAGACCTTTTTGTTTGGTGACAACCCTTCATAAGCAAACTTAGAATGCACAATAAATAATCTTAAACATTAAAACAAAATTAACACATCAACAGAGTCACAGATCATTTCACAGCTAAATTGCTAAATCCGTTGCTTCAACGCTTTCACAATTGCCATAATTATTACAGTCATCAATTTTAACTCTATTTTGCATTCTGGCAACATTTTGAATTCAAGCCGTGTCTGTCATTTGACACGCGACAGGTGACAGATAACATGACAGACACTGTTTTACTTTAAAAAAACGAAAAAGATGGTTGGTTGCCGGGACTTCGTACCGAGTTCACGTCTGCTGAGTTAATTTTTAAATTATTTACGTTTTAGAGTAGTCTCAACGTTATTTTTGTGATGGGGAAATAGCTGTGATTCAGATTCAGAGATAAGCGGTCATAAGAAGAGGATTAACTCAGGAGACAGCTCCGTTTTCCGAGTTCCAGCAGCAAACCACCACGTGGAGCGTCTTTAAGTGCCCATCACCCTTAGAGCCGTGCCTTTCACTTGACATTGGCGTTTCGCCATTTTTTTTATTGAAGATTCTCCCATTTTTCACTAGACATTGGCAAAATCACTCCTTTAATGAGATGTGGAATGCCAAATAGAAAAATTGAATAGAAAAACTATTTTTGCATTGTTTTTGACCTTGTCACAGTTAAATATATTCGAAAACGAGAAAACGATGAGAATAACAGCTCGAAAAAGTCTCGTTGGTAATATGAAATGTGTTGAAAATGGTATTAGAAATAAAAATAATAAAAAAACACGAAAGAAAAAAGTTTCGTAACCTGGGGCATGAGGTAACGGATATGTGGCAAGTGGAATCCATTGAAATCATTCCTGTAGTTCTGTCAGTAAACGGTTTGATTCCCGCTGACCTGAAACGTAATCTGAGGTGGCTGGAATTTTGAGGCAGACCCATATTAGCGACTATGCAAATAGCCAGGCGCGGATCTAGGGGGGGGGGGGCAATGGGTGCAATTGCCCCCCCCCCCCCCCCCCCCGAAGCCTGACTGAAGTACTAAAACTTCTATAAAATGCAAATTAACAGAGGCATTTCTTAACTATTCAAAAAATTTTGCGCTTGCTACGCTCGCAACTTTTTATATTAATGGTCTAATCCATTGACCGCTTCATAAATACGGGTACACTGAAAATTTGCCCCCCCCCCCCTGAACGAAATCCTGGATCCGCGCCTGCAAATAGCAGTCTTACTCGACAATACTCGGATAGTCTGACCAGGGGCACCGGGTTTCAGAAAGCCGCGTGGGTGCCCGAAAAATTTTTAGGTGGTGCGAGATCTAATGGTGACGCCCCCTCCATATACAGAAGTTATGTTCCTTCGATACATTTATTTATTTGCTCGTAATTATGCTCTTGTACAAAGGTTACATTTAGACATAACCGTGCATACCTAGTTTTTTTTTTACATTGGAGAAACGAATTAAGTATTGTCATGCCAAAAAATGGAACTTGAGATTTTGATTGAGACCATGCGGTGCAGGGTTGCGACTTGAGAGTATTTGATGCCCTAAGAAATCCACGTCTGTGGGCCCTTTATCCACTAGTAAAGTCCACTATAGACTGGGCGCAAAAGAAGGAGAAATGGCGGGTTAAGTTTGGAAACGGGTGGCTCGAGTAATAGATAATGTTACGAAGTTCAGTTGCGTACCCAGATTTCAAAACAAAGGGGCAGAGTCCTTAAAAATTTTAATATTTTTTTATGTTATTTGTTTTTGGCTAATCGTGTACAGCCAGGTTATATACTTATACATATATGTATAAAAGTTTTTCCAAATTATCTTACAAAGCTCCTCAAATTGATAGAACTTTTGAACAGTTTTAGCTGTACTTTGCAAGTCTGGTATTTTATAACGTTTCATCCAAAACCATCAGAGCCATTTTTGAGAAAAAAACAGACCTTTACAAATTGTGTTAAGAAAAAAATATCTAAAATAACGCTCCTTTACAATACGTATTTCCTTCTTCACGAGGCAATATGATTGATCGTCGGGTACATGCAAAATTACGCGAGCGAAGCGAGCGCGAAAATTTTTGTATACCGGTCCAAGAACAGTAATCACTGATCAGTTTTATTTCTCTTCTTGTGGGTTCTCCGCACCCACTGTTTGAGTCTCGTGGGTGCCGACGATTGGTTGGTGGGTTGGAGAAAGTTTCTTTATTAACCGACGTTTCTTCTCTCTCCGCAAACACTTCCCGAAACGTTGGGTATATACGAGTTCCGAGTGGTAGGAACTTCGTATTAGGTAGACAAAAAATGGCAAGATGGCAAAAGACTGATGGCCCACCTGATGGAAAATAAGCATAAAAATATTTGTGCCTGCCAATCTTGAGGGCTTAGATGGAATGCCTCTTATGCTGGTAATTACGCTGGCTATCTCGCGCCACCCGCCGGCACAGCGCGCTGCTGGAGGCAGGTACAGTGCGAGCAGTGTACCCACCCAGTAGGACCTTGCCTGATAAGATCCTACCACTGATGAATCACGCCACTGTATCCCCTTGTATATTTCCCGAGTAAAATTAACATTCCCAATTGATAAAGGCAACGCGAGTCGGGTTTTCAGTGTTTTATTTCAATGACACTCATCATTAGCCGGAAGACGTCCACTGCTGGACAAAGGCCCCAAGGATTCCCACACCGACCGGTCCTGCGCTGCCCGCATCCAGCGGCTTCCCGCAACCTTCACTCAAGTCAATGGCACTAATTAATCTGAATTCTGCCCTGTTCAAGAGATGTAAGGTACCTCGTTATCAGGTTGTGTGAATACCCTGTGAATGTGAGTTTGAGTATGTAGGTACATACCTGTATGTTGTAAGTATACTCCAAGACGTCTGGGTGGTAACATTAGGGCGTAAGTACAGTTCGGGACAAAATAAATTGGCCGAATCTGGTTTTCTTTTATAAATATAAATATGTATATTCAGAGATAAATCACAGGGCACATTGTTATTCAGCCCCAAACTAGTCCCTGTGTTATGAAACCAGAAAATATATCGATATAACACACCCAGACACAGATCAAACAAATCTGATCATTACGAATATATTTGCCCTAGTTGAGAATTGAACCCACGAGCCTCGGATTAGTTTTCGGGAGCAATAACCACACTTGGTTATCAACCAAGTTGAATTTTTACCGACTTTCAAAAAGAGGGTTCTAAGTTCGCCTGTATTTTTGTGTGTCATTGTTACGCGATATCTTTTCGCGATTTTAATGATTATTTTTTTATTTTTATTTCTTTCGTTCCCGTAAACTAGGGTTTCGTCTCATGAAACTGAACAACTTTCCCCAAGGAACCCATAGTCGTATTGCGTGAAAAAAAATGATTTTTTTAAAAAGTCGATTCGCTAGTGAGCCAATTGTGTATGGGAACTCAAACTTTTTTGTGAATTTACTGTCAGTTTCGAGGAGAAAGTTCATATTATGTGTGAGTAGTGAGATTCCCCAGTTCTACTATAGATTCAGCAGTTTTTTTAAACTTTATAATGTCATTGAAAATTGTCAAACACTTGTTCGTTAACAACCCATATCGTCCCCACCGCTGGGGAATGGGTCTTTCCATACCTATGGAGGGTTAGACCTTACGCGTCACAGGGGGCCAAGTCTCCATTAGTGAAGATTGTTTTTTTTAATGAAATGAAAATATTTTATTCGAAGTAGGTAGCAGTGTACACTTTTCGAACGTCATTCTTTTATCTACCTAATACGAGGTTCCTACCGCTCGGAGCTCGTATACCCACCGTTTCGGGAAGTGTTTGCGGAGTGAGAAGAAACGGCGGGCCCTAAAGAAACTCCCTCCAACCCATTTAAAAAAAAAAAGTCTTATATTCTATATTACATCTTAATGCTAGATCAATAAATTAATTATACAATGTCATGTCTGTAAATAAAATAAAAAAAAATAAAAATAAAGAAAGAAAGGATTCAAAAGAGATAAAAGTAAATATTATTTGTAGCCAACTAACAATTCCAAATACCAATGACAAGAGCAGGCCAGTTCCTTTCAGTTAGGTAAGTGGCCAGCCCAAGTGTCAAGAATTTTCAAGCCACCTAAAAGGCGTCTGACATAGGCCGCCTAAAAGGCCCCTGACATTGCTTAGCGACTGCTTTCAAGTGATAGCTACTGACACCAATGACTTAACGTGCTTTAACTTTACGCGTGATCATTCCATTGCGAAATAAAACAGGATAACGAAAGAACCCACTTCTCACTAATATCATAAATGCGAAAGTATGGATGTTTGTTTTTGTTCCGCTTTCACGCCGAAACTAATAAACGGATTTGAATGAAATTTGTTAGGTAAATAGATAAAGCACTCGGCTAATACATAGAATACTTTTTATCCTGGAAAACTCGAGGGTTCCTGGAGGAATGGCTAAAAATGTAATTTTTACTTTGTCACTATATTGCGCTGCCTTAACATTTTATTCCTCTCTGAACCCAATTCTGATGTCCACGCAGACAAAGTCGCGGGCGGAAGCATGTTCAAACAAAATAATATTTAAGTACGATGAAATAAAACTTTTTAGACCGACCGACCGTCTGTAGAGCAAATCAAACGATTCCAACTTCCAAAAAGTTCATAAGTCCCAAAGTTTGAACAGAGTTGATGGCGAAAGAGATTTTATTCTATTAGTCGCGAGACTTCTGTATTATTATTGCACGAACTAACCATAACGTATCAAATTTCTGTTAGTAATAACTAATAATTGACATTGCGAATGACAAGTTAAAAACAACATAAATTAGTATAAATTACTCTCACGAGAGTTTTCTAGAACTCTTTGTATACAAAGTGTAAATCTATAAGTGCGTCAAATTTTAATCAGTGCTTCTACTCCTGATTCTGATCAACTTTCCTGAAGGAATCCATAGTCAAATCTCAAAAAAAATTTTGGTCTCTCTCTTCATACCTACATATTGATCAGTCGAGAGCGGCCAAATTACAAGAGTCCAAATTTTTTTTTGCAATTTGACTATGGATTCCTTCGGGAAAGTTGATCAGAATTAGGAGTAGAAGCACTGAATAAAATTTGACTCACCTATAGATTTACACTCTGTATACAATGAGTTCTAGAACACTCTCGTGAGAGTAATTTATCGACTCCGGCTGGAGACAGAAATAATCATAATCTGTCGAATTCAATATTAAAAATATTTTTTGTTGAAGTACAGGTTTTTGTTGAGTAAACACCCCAGTATAAATAGATTTAGTTGATTTTGATAGGCCTTTTATACAGGGTTTTAAAAAAATGCGTTTTATACTTTAAGGGGTTACTCAGAATCAAGTGAAAAATCTTAAAACAATACAGGAAAAAATCTTCAATTTCTTTTGCAGTTTCCCATACAAATTCTTGATTCACTATTTAGATTTGGTATGGGAAACTGAAAAAAAAATTGTAGCTCGGATTTTTCCTGTATTCTATACTTGATTTTGAGTAACCCCTTAAAATTTCAAACGCACTTTTTAACACCCTGTTCATATTATTTGTATGTATAAAAAAACTTTCTGGTTAGACACTAGACCAATTCAATATTATTTCGCATTCCAAAATACATCAAGCAAGTTCAATTAGAATACAGATTCCACCAAGAGACAGTTCTCTTGTTCTCTGCGAATGTGGGTTGGAAGAGGGGATACCGACCATGGCTTCTTCAATTACCGTAATTTACAATCTTCGCTCCATGTTGTCCTTCCATTCCTCGTCACTTTTATCTTTATTCACTTTTGTCGCTAACGTTTTCCCCTCTCATTTACATTATCAGTGATTCTATTATGACTAATAACTTCAAGCTTTAATTTATTTCTTTTATAACGTTCCTCATTTTTTTAAATATGTTTTTACTAGGTGTTGCCCGCGGATATTGTATTTGTGACGGTTCTTGAGGATGGCATGGAAATGTTATATTCAGATCCCCCGTAAAGTATGTTCTACTATGTTGTTTTCCAGCCTTTACTTAAAAGTATTCTATGTGTTAACAGAGTGCTTTATCTATCTACCTACCAAATTTCATCCCAATCCGTTCAGTAGTTTCAGCGTGAAAGCGGGACAAACATGATGAAGTAAAAATTTCACTTTTAGCCATTCCCCCGGGAACCTTCAAGTTTTCCGGGATAAAATATATCCTATGTGTTAACCGAGTGCTTTATCTATCTACCTACCAAATTTCATCCCAATCCGTTCAGTAGTTTCAGCGTGAAAGCGGAACAAACAAACAAATAAACAAACAAACATCCATACTTTCGTATTTATAATATTAGTGAGATGAGATGAGAAGTAAATAATTACTTAATTTCCTGCCCTTTTATTTAACTTGATCTTTTATAATTTTACTCTTTGGTATTTTGTTACTGGCGAAATCATGAAAACCGCCACCTTTTAGAGTAATAATATAATTGTAGTAACTTACATACGTACAGACACTTGAAAACAAATTAATCTACTTTAGCCACCGCCACCTTACACTGCCACCTTTTAGAGTAATAATATAATTGTAGTAACTTACATACGTACAGACACTCGAAAACAAATTAATCTACTTTAGTATTAATGAAATAAAGTAGGTTCATTCCTCAGCAAAACCGTGGTTCCTAATTATTTTGTCCTTTAGTGTACCACTCGTTGTGTAGCACGGCACGTGACAACATTAAGACGAAAACGTATGCCATGAAAGAGGGAGAATGCGCTATCCTTTGCACGCGAGCGAGCGAGATAGACTGAGAGAAATAAAAATGTTTATAGCCAAACAAATAGTTGTGGAAAAAGTCTTTATGCCATTTCACGAACGATACACGTACCTATACCGTATTTTTCCTTACTTGTCTTATGTAGTAAACAAAGACCGACGAAACACAAAACATTACTTTCCGAATATATCCGTGGCTGGCGTGAATAATTTGATACCTCGAGATATATGTTTATCTTTTTATTGGCTAAAACTTCCTATGGTTTTATTTGGAAAAAAATACACATTAAATAATGCTGATTACACATTTTTATGTGTATTTTTTTTTTCTAATAATACCATAGGCATAGGAAGGAACATATTGCTAAAAAACATTGCGCATTATAACTATTACATTTACGTATTGAATTACAGACAAAACTTCTTTACTTTTTCAATAAAAATACCTACAGTACAAAACTATGAAATGTCATTGGCGATGAAGACGCCATATTTGGACAAGTAAGAATAAGGCGCGAAGTACACTCAATCTGAGCAGGTTGATGCATGACAATATAATATCGACCGTAACGCCCTACTCATTTTAAGTTCAGATCAGTGTGGGTACCATCGCGGCGGTTACGTCAAGGCCGAACGCAAAATTCTCGAGATTTCGATGTTTTTATTACTTTTCTTGGCTTTCAAATAAGTTAAAAAAAATCCGTTCAAGATAAATTGAAGGTATTAAAATGGCCGATTTTTGTGTGTTGGTTTCAACATAAACAAATATTGTGTTTCCGAGAGAATTTGCAATTAATGCAAAATACAGGGTCTACAGGATATTTTTTTCATCAAAGTTTTTGTGATTTTTATGATTCTGTTGAATACAATTTGTTTTTCATTGTTTGAAGTATGTTATATATTTTTTCCATGGTGATAGCTTTAACCATTATTTCAAGAATTTGAATTGAATATTGCGATTTGGCTATACTTAGCGCCATGACTCAGGATCCATTCGAGATTAGGATATACAGTCTTACGAGTACATAAAAAATACAAAGAGCCTTCCAATTAGCTAGGTACTACTTACTAGTACTTACTAGTCAAGGTTCGGAACCGGTTAACAAATACCGGTTAATTTCGTTCGAATTTCGGTTAACGATTCCGTTCAGGTTAAAACCGGTTTCCAGCTTAACCGGTAAATTTGAATAAAATATCGGTTAATCAGGAAGCGGTTTTCTAACCGAAATAAGAACTAAATTAACCGGTTAAAACCAAACTTAGTCAAGTACAGGCGCGTCGCGCGGGTGCCACTGCCCGAGTCTTCTGCTCACTTTCTCGCACGCTTTCAATTGATTGCACGCGGCAAACATGCCTACAAAGTCGCATATTCTTCGAATTACCCGGTTAATTCCGTTCGAACGAAAAAATATCGGTTTTGGTTAAACCGGTTAAATATACCGGTAACCGAAACCTGAACGAAACCTTAACCGAAATTATTTCGATATAGGGGTCAATGACCGAAACCGGTATTTTCAAAAAACCGGTTTCCGAACCCTGCTAACAGTCGGACAGCGTCCCATGGAGAGGGCTATGATGCTCGGACATTCTCTGCGCAATCGAATCCGAAACGAGGTTATTGGCCAGAGAACCAAAGTAACCGATCTTTTTCTTCTTCTTATCGTGTGGCACATTTAACCATTATATCCACAAGGTATAGATGGCGGTTACCTAGTGTTGCACTTAACATCAACCGCGGTCAAGTGTACAGCATTTAGATTTACAACTACGGACGTGTGCAACGCGACCATCAGACACATCTAGAAATCAGATGTGCAGGTTTCCTCACGATGTTTTCCTTAACCGTTAAAGTAGTCGGTATGAAAATGCACGTAAGTTTCGATTAACTCTTTGGTGCACTGGCCAGGATTTGAACCCACGACCTCTGTTTAGGAGGACGGAGTCTCTACCCACTGCGATTGCGCCACCGACTCGATAATCGGCCAGTAATCTGTAATACAATCTCATTCAAAGAACACTCTTTTCAAACAGATGCTCTCTAGTCTATGAAAGTTGAAAGAAAATCTATCCACCGTTTGATACAAGGAGATTACATTACCATATTTCACAATCGGCATGAAATGGGTGATTCTGCAAAATTACGGATCAGTGTGGAGTGACCATGGTTTTGGGAAAACTTCGGCCACATTAATTTTTTTGCGAATTTAGTATAGGTTCCTTAAAGTTGTTCAGTTTCATGAGTTAAGCCTTGGTTAACTTTTTTTTCGGGTATTTAATAAGTCTTTAATCTTTATCGTTTTTTATACAAAAAATGTAATTTTGCAAATAATCATAAACGGTTGGAAAATTGGCAAACTGTATTAGTAAATTCCATTCGCACTTTTTCCTGGCTTTGGTTAGCCAAAAGTGTCCACAAAGCAAAAAATATGGTTACCCTACAGAACCCAACTGTGGCTTCGTTCCATTCGCGTAATCCCATCATGGGCATCATAATATGCAAATTTATGGTCCTCTAATCATACTCTTACATCTTCATCTCCTTGTCACTGCGTAGTATCATAGGGCCGGAGTAAGGCAAAAACCCGGGGCCCTTAAAATAAATAGAACTTCACAATGAGCGTTTTCCTTTTTTCGTTCTCTAAGCCCGTAAGAGATGGCGACTCTATCTATCTTTGATTGGCATTTCTTGGTATTTCTATTTGTAACATACTATGGTACTACCCCGCACCGCACCGCGCAACATTGTTCGGAGCGCGCAAAAAACAAAAATATTTAGATGTCACCGTCTTTCACAGCCAAAATTTGTCAAAAATACCATAAAACATTCAAAAGAGAAAGCTTCACGAAACGCACAGATGCAATTAGACTGACGAAGTTGACATGTCATCTTGAACAAAGTGTTGCCAGCAATAAAACCGAAAACTGCCATAAAAAACAAATTTCATATCAAGTTCCGAGTATTTATTGTTTTCAATCATGGAAAACTTTAATTCCGCAATTTCACTTAAAATTGTATTTTTCTGTGTACAAATATTTAAAGCTAGATCAATGTTTTCTCCATTTTTTAAACCAAAATAAGGAAAAGTTTTTGTTTAACATGTGGTATTAAAAATATATACCGTAACGCCATCTAGTAAGCACCTTGTTAACTGCTAGAAAACGTCCATTCCAGTAAAAACGCACGACTCAAGAAAAATCTCCTTTTATATTTTAAAAACTATATTCAAGTCGAATCACCCATTTGAAAGCTGACATAAATATGGACACACCGATTCACACAGGCTTCCGATTATCCATCGGGGTTTAGAAAGTGTTAACAACCCGTTACGTCCCCCACTGCAGGGGTACGGGTCTCTCTCATACATCGGGAAGGTTAAGCCATACTCCACACACGAGGGCCAAATCCGGATTAGTGAAGGTTGTGGGGGCTAGTGGCCAACCCTAGTGTCAGAGGTTTTCAAGTCGTCCATAAGGCCTCCGACATTGTCATCTAGTGATAGCAGCCAGCACCAATGGCTTAACGTGCCTTGCGAAGCACGGAAACGGTCGTGATAAATGCCACTTACAGTCAAACTCATCCAGGTTGTGACAGTGTCTGTAGTCAGTTAACCTGCATGATCGATGCTATCACACAATTCGCACTGAGTGAGCCACGACCGCTTCAATATCTTGTATTATATCAAAAATAATCAATAAAAAATATTCTAAAAACGTTTCAACTTAACGATATACGTGTATCTTTATATCCCGCGGGATATCTCGTCCGTTCCCGAAATGACGATCCATAAACTTACGACGTCATACATAACACAGGTATTGAAGGCGATCTATAAAATATTTGTAGCTTATAGGATTCCTAATACTTGTAGGTTGTAACAAAATAGGTTAAGGACCCGTTAACTATAGCTTGTGGGCGTTATGACTGACTCGGTGGCTTAGTGGTTAGCGCTCCTGACTACTAATCCGAGAGTCGTGGGTTCGATCCGCACCCAGGGCAAACATTTCTGTGATGAGCAGATTTGTTTGCTCTGTGTCTGGGTGTATTATATCTATATTTGTATGTATTTAAATGTATATGTGTATGTATATCAGTCTCTGGTGTCCATAGTACAGGGAATCCTAGTTTGAGGCCAGATGATCGTGTGTGATTTGTCCCGAGATATATTATAGAATAATTGATTTCGAATCATTATAAATTCATATAAAAGGGTTAGTACGCACAATTACATTAAGGACAAGGGTTAGTACACATAATTAAAACTATGACAAATATTTACGATTTAGGGCAAGAAGGACAGTCACCCAGTGCTTAACTATGAGACTATCCACCCTGTCCCTTATAACGGACAGGAGACTGTTGGCGCTGCCACGCATACGATATATCAGGGAGGCAACTCTTTTTAACCGACTTCAAAAAAAGGAGGAGGTTCTCAATTCGTCGGAATCTTTTTTTTATGTATGTTCACCGATTACTCGAAGACGCCTGAATCGATTTGGAAAATTCTTTTTTTGTTTAAAAGGGTATAATACTTCCCAGGTGGTCCTATATGAATTTTATCGAAATCTATTCAGCGGTTTCTGTAAAAATCAACAAAAACAAAAAAAAAACTAGCAAAATTGGAGTTGTTACGATTTAAGTCGGTTGTTTTAACGTATTTAGCGTGGTCAATTATTCTTATTAACGCATAAAAGTCGTCAACGTGAGCCTCAGCAAACATCGCGGATGCACTGCAGTATCGCGGCAGCCCCAACAGCATCCTGAACCCATTATTATATTGGACCTGCAGGGCGTTGACAGCTTTCTGTGTATAGTAAGTAGCCCACGGAGGTGGGCGTTAATAGCTGCGACATAGTCCGAAAGGACTAATGCAGTTGTTATCGTACAAAGTTGTATATCCTGTAAACCCCCCAATTCCCCCCATACCCCCATTCCATTTCAAAGGTCGGCAACGCACTTGTGACTCCTCTGGTGTTGCGGGTGTCTATGGGCGGCGGTAATCGCTTACCATCAGGTGATCCGTCTGCTCGTTTGTCAACTGCCACATTAAAAAGAAAAACTTTGCGTTATAAAAATAAACTTATTATTTAAAAAAAAATAGTTGAGCCACAGCTTACAGGTGTAAAATGATTGGCAAAAAGCCTTAAAAGGTTATAGGTACTTATACTTACTTATTTTGACTTATACTTTTGCACAAATAAAAAAAATATTTTAGACTTCTCACGTTAACTGATTATGCTAATGAGTTGTATAGAGATTTCAAATATTTTTTGCTCCGTTTGTATTAGTTTATTCACTTTCTATGGAAGCTACAACTGACAATATTTTTTATTATATTTATGACCTCCTCCATTTTATGAGTATTTTATGTAGAATAAAGCACCTACTTTTTTATTTAATAATAGATATTTCTCGATATTATTATTTTTTCTTTGTTAGGCTGTATACGATATAAAGCCTTTCCGTTAGGTGGAGTTCACAACTCTTTTTAAATCAGTTGTCACCCAGTACTGGCATAGGGCACCATACATATTCATTCCACCCGTAAAACACTAATGAAGAAAAATCATATTTTCTCGAGAAAAACTTAAGTAATTATAAAAAAACCGGCCAAGTGCGAGTCGGACTCGCGCACCGAGGGTTCCGTATAAATTCATATTCACACATGTTTTGAACTCTATATCAAATTCTCAGGCCTGCAATCCCTTGAAACTGTGAAAAAATCAAACTTCTATGCCAACGCAATCTTTTCTTTTTACCCTCAATTCAAAGCAATCAAGAGATACAGCCGTTTATGCCACATATTTGGACACTCGCATGAGAATCAAAACCTATAGGGTACTTCCCGTATACCTAGAATCATGAAATTTGGCACGAAGCAATGTCTTATAGCACAAGTAAAGGAAAAATTCCGAAAACCAAAAATTGTTTTTGTTAGGTACATCACAATTTTTTTGTGATGTACCAAAAATTTTTTGGTTTGGCATAGAAGTTTGATATTTTCACAGCTTCATGCGATTGCAGGCCTGAGTATTTGATATAAATTTCAACTTGATACATCTACGCGTTCCTGAGAAAACGGGTATTGACAGACAGACAGATGGACGGACAACAAAGTGATCCTATAAGGGTTCCTTTTTTCGTTTTGAGGTAAGGAACCCTAAAAAATTAAAAATTTCAGTGTTTAATATTGCCTTTTCTTCGTGACACTATATACCTTGTCTCTGGTGATAAATTTGACATGTTGTCAATTAACGGCTATGATGAATGATGGTTTTTCAATGATGGTTATTTTATTAATTTTGGTATGGAACAAAATATATTTAAATGTCTCATTTTATAGGGAACAAAAAGATTGTTTTCATTTCATAATTTTACACGAATCAGTAGGAAAATATTCCTTACGTACCTACTTCAGGGCCAGGGGCCCTAAAACAAAGGGTCCTTATTAAATTTTGCCCGGGGCCAAAGTATTTTCTAACTACATCACTGATTTCTCGTAAGAGAAAATGTCTATAAAAAGCACTTTGTTTTGTGAAAAGGAATAGAAAGATGAATTTGCGGTTTTTGCAAACAAACCTAAATAGTTATTATAGATAGATACTTTCTAGTTTTGCAAATGAAATATTTTTTTGAGATGTTATCTGAAAAATACCTAAAGGAATAGTAAATTTAAGAATCGATCGCTAAATCTAGGGTTTTCGTGACCTAAAAAATAGTAAAAGTTTATCAATAAAGCAGTCGTGGCTCAGCACCGCGTGGTCGCGTCGATCACGCAGGTTAACTGACTAAAAGCACGGTCATAACCTGGATGGGTTTGAATGATGGTGGCATTTGTCGCAACCGTTTCCATGCTTCGCAGGGCACGTTAAGCCGTCGGTGTCGGTAGATAGCAGTCATTAAGCCATGTCGGAGGCTTGAGAAATTATGACGCTGGGGTAGTACTATTATCTAATCTGTGGCTGGGGTTGGCCAGTAGCCTCACACCCACAACCTCCATGGAATATGGCATATCCTTCCCAATGTATAGGAAGAGAAATTATACAGTCGAGAGGTACATTATGTTTCGCCAAGGCAATGGCATGCTTAGTTATAGTTATGGGTTTGTCAAAATGATAAGTCGAATTCTTCGTTCCATTCCCAATAAATAATTTAGAATTTTAAGCATATTATTACATTTCTTAAATCTCAGCACGGCGCGGCGCGGCGCTGCGTAAGGAAAATTATTTAACTGAAAGTATTATTAGTAAAATTATTTCTCCATCCCATCCTTTACGCCTTCAGGTTACGGAGAAGATTTGTTCCATTGTCGATTAAGAAAATTTTAGGCCACATATAAAACGTGTCACATGACATGTTCCGAATGGTAAAAACTTGGTACTACAGTTTAAATCTTCTTCTTATCGTGTGGCACATTTAACCGTTCTATCCACAAGGTATAGACGGCGGTTGCCTAGTGTTGCACTTAGCATCACCCGCGATCACGTGTAGGGCATTTAGATAAAATAATTTCAGATGATTTTATAAGTATAAAATGTAGAATATATTAATGTCTTTTATGGGCCTCGTTGCCTGAAATAAATGAATAAATAAATAAATAAATAAGAATATACAGGGTGTCTGGTACATACACACCTGCAAACCTCTTAAACTGTGACTATTCGTAAAACAAAATTTGTTTTGATATCGAAGAAAACATTTTACACAAACACAAACTTGGGTCACAAGTGATATTTTGAAAAGTTCAAATAATTTTTTGCAGTTTCACCGAAGTTTTGGAACAAAAGTTGTTCAGTTATAATGACCAGTTTGGAGGTTTTTAGTTAAGTAGTGAGGCAGTTTAGTTAAGGAGTGTAAAAGAAATCTTTTTTTAATGTGGGACGACAAGTTGAAGTAGATATGTAACAAACCAGTGCGAAATAAGAAAAAGAATTGCGCTGCTTTCTAATACAATACTACGCGATATAGGTATAGGGTATTTTATAATAAACACCTATCTCATTTTGCCAGACTACAGCAAAGAAAAAGACAGGAAAATATTTTATTCCAAAAAAAAAACACTGAAAATGAAAATGAAAATATTTTATTCGAAGAGGTAGCAGTGTACACTTTTCGAACTTCATTCTTTTGTCTACCTAATGCGAAGTTCCTACCGCTCGGAGCTCGTATACTCGCCGCTTCGGGAAGTGTTTGCGGAGTGAGAAGAAACGGCGGGCCCTAAAGAAACTCCCTCTAACACTGAAATATAAAATAAGTCAAGTGTTGCATAGCAACACTCTAAAGTCTCTATACTGTAAAAAAAGTTTTACGATCCCTTCGTGTAACGCCAATTTCTTTTTTACTGAATTGCCAATTCGATAATTTTGACATAACGTCACCTGAGTGCTTATTTGTCCAATCGACCATATTAACAAAAAATACTTTTAAATAAAGTTATCATATTATCCAATTTCCCGTCGATTGGTGTATGATTCTTATAATTTAGACCTTTAGAACATTAAAAATATAATTACCTGATGAAAACGCAATCTGTGAGAAATCATTTAATTTACGTGAAATAATCAGTAAAAACTTTGTTGTAGAAAGTGTTGGTTAAGGAGATTGAACAAATAAGCACTCAGGTTATTAAATGAAATTCATAATATGCAAATACAAAATTTTCTTTGACTGTTTATACAAACATAAAAGTGTAAGTATAAAGAGTCCACTTTTTTGGGAAGGTATTCACTTTGTAGAAACTCTAATTTGAACCCTAGCAAATATTTTTAGAGCATCCTATACAGGGTGTAACAAAATTGGTGTAGGACCCGTTAACGTTAACGTTAAGAGATTCTACTTATCGTACTGAACAACTTTTGTTCTACGACTTTGCTCAAATCGCAAAAAAACTTTGGACTCTCCATAAAAAATGATCATCTGTTTTGCCATTTTTGTATGGAGAGTCCAAAATTTTTTTTGCGATTTGAGCAAAGCTGTAGAACAAAAGTTGTTCAGTACGATGAGTAGAATCCCCAGTTAACGGGTCCTATGCCAATTTTGTTACACCCTGTATATAAAACCATTAAAATTACAACCCGACTTGAGTTACGTACTTTTAAATTTATTTAATCCGGCTGGGCCGACCGGATTGGCCCGGATAAATTGATTGCGTCATTTATATAATAAATGACTCAAAGGGTCAACTTTACATATGAAACTGTGGAAAATTGGGAGCCGGGTCGTTCCCTTCCCTCAAATATGGTTGAGGGGGGCGATCGATGACTCTCGCGTTATACTCGTGATCGGGTGCTGTCTGTGTGAACTGGCCTGTCACTGCATTAGCATAACGTAAATTATTGGTATGCCTAATAATATTCTGATCAAAATTTTATTTTAGCAAAAATTTATTTTTCATACAAAGTTTTCAATACATGTTCAGTTGTTGAGAACTAAAATGTAGTGTGGGAAATTAACCATATTTTTTTAACTCCAATTATACAGGGTGTAAGAGAAAGGTGTGATAATACTTCAAGGTTGGCTTTTACTCATCAAACTGAACAACTTTTGTTCTACAACTTTGTTGAAATCGCAAAGAAATTTTCGGACTTTTCATACAAACTTGGTTCGCCAGCTGATCGATTTGTATGAAAAGTCCAAAAAAAAATTTGCGTTTTGAACAAATTTGTAGAACAAAAGTTGCTCAGTTTGATGGGTTAAAGCCAACCTTGAAGTATTATCACACCTTTCTGTTACATCCCTGTATAATACAGGTTGATGTACATTCCTGCAAACCTCTAAACTGGTGACTCTCCCCATTAAACAGACCAACCGTTGTTTTACAACTTTTCGAAATTCTTATAACTTTTTTGGACCTTTCATCACAAAACGCACAGATACAGAAGGTCCGCTCGATACGCTCACTAAAATCATAAGCATATACATGCTTATAGACGTATACGGTCGTTGTAGGCAAGGTCACGGTACTGTTGTGATACTATGCCGCGTGACCTTGCCTCGAACGACCATATATTTCTATAAGCATGTATATGCTTACGATTTTAGTGGTTTGTATTGAGCGGACCTTCTGTGTCTATTTTGTGCTTTCATAAAGTCATCATTATCATCAGTCGAAAGACGTCCACTGCTGGACAAAGGCCTCCCTCAAAGATTTCCACACCCCGACCAGTCTCGCGCTGCCCGCATCCAACGGGCTCTTGGCGCATAAATGTTCTAGTAATAATATTTCCATGACTTTTTGTTGCATTTAATTGACTTAACTCTCTCTCCCTCTTCCTCAGGTATCAGCGTGGGTGACAGAGTTGGTGCTGTCTCACTCTAGCACAGAAGAACGGAAGGCTACACTTACCTGCATACTCCGAGTGGCTTTAACTTGCTGGAATATTGGCAACTTCAACGGTGCAATGGAGATCGTAGCCGGGCTCAAGTAAGTCTTTATTTTCTTCATCATTTTTGTCATTTTCCTCATCTTCCTCATCGTCATCCTCATCATTCTCATCCTCATCGTTCTCGTCCTCATCTTCATCATTATCAGACGTCCACTGCTAACAAAGGTCTTCTTCTCGATAGCTCCCTCCGACAATATCTCTATGGTATAATGTTCTGTTAAATCAGGGAACCTTAACCAGCGTTGTAGGCACACTTCGGACACTCCATCATTCTGTCCAGTTAAAATTACCTACTATTAAAACATAAAAATATTACGTTTGTAAACGCGTAAATGTGTGCGTTGCGGTGCGGTGGTTTGCGCTAAATAACTCTCAGCGGTGCATACCAGGACGGGGGGGGGGGGTGCCTTTAGAGTGAGACAGGGAGTTTCAATAATACAAGGTGTAATAAAAATACCACTAATGGTTGAAACGGCGGGGACTGTGAATCATTTTAAATTTTGGGCACTTTTTCTCTTTGCTGCATCAATTTACGTTTCGGAGAAATCGTCTATCGAATTTCTTCAAAAATATCGATATTATATTTTACATTTTCCAACTCTAGCGATCATCTGGTCGCGGTCATGACCCCGTAAAAATAAAACTCGTTATTTTGCGCAAACGCAGCCTATCATAGCGCGGCATAACCCTGTCATGAACTGACAGGTGAATACAATAGTGCTGTGGTTCTACATAGTCGATAATCTTATTTATGATTAAAAATAATTAGTTTTCGCAAAATTTTTATTTTACGTTTTTTAAAAAAGAAAATTACAGTGGACTCCTTACATGACACACTTTAACACCCTTAATTCATTAGGGGTATTTTTGTAACAGACTGTATATAACAGAACTTGTCAAAAAAAATTTCACTTTCATTACATTGCCGATTAGCAGCAGATCGACTTGACAGAAATTGCGATTTGGCTATGGGTTCAGTTTTTTTGGAGAAAGTTGTTCAGTTTCATGATTAGAAGCTCAGTTTAAGTAGTTTCGAATGATTTTGTTAGACCTTATACAGAATGTTAAATAAAGTGCGTTTGAGATTTTAAGGGGTTATTCAAAATCGAGAATAGAAAAATATTTAAAATCTTAATAGTAATTCAAAAGTTTGTATGGAAAATTGAAAAAAAATATTGTAGATCGTTTTTCAATAATTTTCCTGTATTCTGTACATGATTCTGATTTTGAGTAACCCCTTAAAATTTCAAACGCAAGTTTTTAACACCCTGTACACTGGGTTGTAAGACTCTGGTTCGAGAAATGGCATTTTATACAGGATAGAAAAGAAACACTGAGTCACAGCCGATGGTATATTGGAAGAAAGGACTTTTCATACAAATCGATCAGCTGGCGAACCAAGTTTGTATGAAAAGTCCAAAAAAAATTTTGCGATTTCAACAAAGTTGTAGAACAAAAGTTGTTCAGTTTGATGGGTTAAAGTCAACCTTGAAGTATTGTCACACCTTTCTGTTACACCCTGTATATTAATATTTTCTAAACATTCGCTCTTAAGAGCGTCCCTTTTCCCTTAGCTACCGAATAAATAAATGAAACCTATATTTTTCCCCGATATTATGAGGCAGAACATGATCCTAATTAACTTAGGATCAACCAGTATTCATTATGAAAACATAAGATAACTGAATCAAGAGAACGCCCCTGGCTTAAGCCTAAGCCATATTTTATTTGGGATGTATTACTTTTACCTATAAGTAATACTAATAATAATACATACACCTATAACTATTATTTTGGTGGCATCGATTACGCAAGTTAACTGACTACAGACACGGTCATTACCTTGATAGGTTACAATGTAAATCGCATTTATCTCGACGTTTCCTTGCTTCGCATGGCACGTCGAGCCGGTGTTGCTGAATGCTATCACTAGACGGCAATCGTTAAGCCATTCCAGAAGCCTTGTAGGCGACTTGAAACTGCTGAATCCGGAGTTGGCTGATTGCTATTACATAACATCAGTGGTGGTAGATAACCAGGCGGACTTAGAAAATGTCCCACCACTAACCAAACCAAGTCTTACAAAGTTGGACCCCGCCGAGAATCGAACCTGCGACCTCCTGAAAAGAAGCGAGCGGACTAGCCATTAAACCACAGAGGTGATTTAAAGACAGAAAGGGACTGAGAGCGCTGAATAGTGTCAAAATTAATCCTGATTCATCTCAAAAAAGAAAAAGAAAAGAAGAGAGTACGAAAAAGAGGAGGTAAGAAGAAAGAAGATAAAAGAAGACATAAGTACAGTTAGCAGGGGTTTCTTTCGGCCTTCAGCTGTTCCTTAGACTGTAGGCCGGCGGAAACTACTTGCCGACTGTACTAATAACATCACAACTGATCAAATCAAGCGAACAACTTTAACGCAAATCGTCTCCACTGCAAGGACACGTATATCTTTCTAAGTATATAAAGTTAATGAAATGTCCATTAATATTTATTCTAAGATACTTAACGTCTTACTTGGCCCCCGTGTGGAGTATGGCCTAACCTTCCCGAGGTATGGGAAGAGACCCGTGCCCCTGCAGTGGGGACGATATGGGTTGTTAACACACACTTACCATCGCCATTTTTTTTTGTAATGTTAACAAATGATGGGTGATAACATGATGATAATAAGGCTTTTCGGCCCACTATAACTAAAAATATGATGCTATTGCATTCAAATAATTTAAATAACTGCTATAAAATATGACATAATATTGACTAACATATAAGTTACTGGACCAATGAAAATAGATTAATTTTTTTCCCTGGGTGGGGATCGAACCCACGACTCTCGGATTAGTAGTCAGGAGCATTAACTACTAAGCCACCAAGTCATTAACACTGCACTGTGTCATTAATTAGGCTTCCGTAGTCAACAAGGAACCCTTATAGTTTCGCCATGTCCATCTGTCTGTCTGTCTGTCCGCGGCTTAGCTCAGAGACTATAAGTACTAGAGAATTGTATTTGGCACGGATATGTATATATTAATCACGCCGACAAAGTGGTAAAACAAAATTTTGAAAAACAAATTTTTTTAGGGTACCTCCCTTACACGTGAAGTGGGGGTGATTTTTTTCTCGACTATCCCATGGTGTGTGGTGTCGTTGGATAGGTTTTTAAAAACATTGTGGGTTTGCGAAAACCATTTTTCTATTTAGGGATCCGTTTTCGAAATGTTAAGCTTTAAAATGCTTCTTAAAGTCATGTCCCCTCTTCCAGCTAAACGGTTATTTCTAGAAATGTGAAAAAATTCACGGCAGTATTATATAATATAACACGAAGTTAAAAGGAAAACTATCACAGCTAAGGAGACATTACGAGTTAACGAGTAGAAGTAAATTTTTTAAGCCAGGAGGTTTTACTCCTTGAAGCAGTGTTTTTCGAAGTACTACGGAACTCTACACTGCGCGTGGCCCAACACGCACTTGACCGCTTTAATATAAGCTTTTTTATTCTATCGTTCAAGTCAAAACATGTTTTCAAGGCAGTAAGTACACGGTCACAGTGGCATGAGTTACGAGAAAGCGCGGTTTTCAGTTGTTATAATTTTAGTTTTTACTATGAGCACAATGACCCAACACTTTTATCTTCATGTATAATTTGTGTCACAGTGTATTTCATAATATATTTCAATTAGAAAGTGTTGGGACCTTGTGCTCATATAATAATTGACCACGCTGAATACGTTAAAAACAACCGACTTCAATCGCAACAACTCCAATTTTGTTGTTTTGTTGATTTTCTCAAAAACCGCTGAATCGATTTCGACAAAATTTATATGGGACCACCTGTGAAGTATACCCTTTCAAACAAAAAAAGAATTTTCGAAATCGGTTCAGGCGTCTTCGAGTAATCGGTGAACATACATAAAAAAAAAAAAAAAGAAAAAAAAAAGATTCCGACGAATTGAGAACCTCCTCCTTTTTTTGAAGTCGGTTGAAAACAAGCGATTAAATTTCTTAAAACGGTGGAACTTAGGCCAAAAGTGCAAAACTAGGAATCTTTGAGGCCCTGGGGAGTAAATAATTCTTAAGATTATACAAATAATTTTAACGAAAACTTAAAATACGTATGTTCTAAAATAATAAAATGCAAAAATTTCATTCGCGCGGTCAACTTTATTTTTTTCCAGATTTCAGGGCAAATTCCTTTACTTTTCAACCGACTTCAAAAAAAGGAGGAGGTTCTCAATTCGTCGGAATCTTTTTTTTTTCTATGTATGTTCACCGATTACTCGAAGACGCCTGAACCGATTTCAAAAATTCTTTTTTTGTTTGAAAGGGTATACTTCACAGGTGGTCCCATATTAATTTTATCGAAATCGATTTAGCGGTTTTTGAGAAAATCAACAAAAACATAGCAAAATTGGAGTTGCTACGATTGAAGTCGGTTGTTTTTAACGTATTCAGCGTGGTCAATTATTTATTAATTTTATTTGTGTTGGCCTCCAATTTTTACTTGTGTTTCATTGTGTATGAAATGAAACGAACACATCTTAGAAAAGTAGGTACCTACTTATACAAGTAGTGGTTTCCTTCACTCGTTCTGTTCTTTTTCTTCCATGTACAAACGCTGTGTAGCTCTAATATTTTTAATTAAATAAAACTTTTAATTTGCCATCAAAAACGTTGTTTTTGTGTTCTTGATGAACAATTGAGCAAAATGTAATACTTTTAAGAAAATTTTGTTTTTCGCCGTTAGGGTTTCAACGGCTGCTTGAAATTAAGTTGCCAATGCCAACAAAAATTTGTTGTGAATTCGACCTTATGGAAAGGTTTTCATACCCTATAGCCCAACGGAGAAAAAAAAATTTTTTGTGAAAAAAATTCTCTATAAAAAAATGTAATAATAATATAATAATACAAACGGTCACACACTGTCATCTGGCCCGAAACTAGGATTCCCTGTATCTTGGGAACCAGAGACTGATATACATACACATATACATTTAAATACATACATATATTGTTTTTACCTTCAATTGGTAAGCCTATATAGTTATAATACACCCAGACTCAGAGCAAACAATTCTGCTCATCACAGAAAAGTTTGCCCTGTGTGGGGATCGAACCCACGACTCTCAGATCAGAGGTCAGGATCGCTAACCACTTAGCCACCGAGTCACTCTATATGTATAGGTTGTAACAATATAGGTGTTTTAACCGTGGGAGAGCCATGCTTCGGCACTAATGGGCCGGCTCGACCGGAGTGATACACGGCCTCATAGAAAACCGGCGTGAAGCAACGCTGGTGTGTCGCCAAGTGATTGAGGGTACCGGAGGCCCAACTTCCCCCCCCCCCCAATTCCCCTTATCACCCATCCCATTTCAAAGGCCGGCGACGCACTTGTGACTCCTCTGGTGTTGCGGGTGTCTATGGGCGGCGGTAATCGCTTACCATCAGGTGATCCGTCTGCTCGTTTGCCACCTATCACATAAAATAAAAGGTGTAGGATTCGTTAACTGGGACATCTACTGATCATACTGTACAACTTCTGTTCTACGACTTTTCTGAAATCGCAAAAAAAAATTGGACTCTTCATACAAATTGCGGTTTTCGAGTAATTCGACTTACTGTATTTTTTCTATACGAGTATTTTTAACAGACTTCAAAAAAGAGGAGGCTCTCAATTCGAGTGTGTTTTTGTATGTTTGTTACGCGATTAATCCGCCAATTATGAATTGTTTTTAGGGTTCCGTACCCAAATGGCAAAAAAAAGGAACCCTTATGGATTCGTCATGTCTGTCTGTCTGTTTGTCCGTCCGCATGTCACAGCCACTTTTTTCCGAAACTATAAGAACTATACTGTTGAAACTTGGTAAGTAGATGTATTCTGTGAACCACATTAAGATTTTCACATAAAAATAGAAAAAAAATAATAAATTTTGGGGGTTCCCCATACTTAAAACTGAAACTCAAAAAATGTTTTTCATCAAACCCATACGTGTGGGGTATCTATGGATAGGTCTTCAAAAATGATATTGAGGTTTTTAATATAATTTTTTTCTAAACTGAATAGTTTGCGCGAGAGACACTTTCAAAGTTGTAAAATGTGTCCCCCCCCCCCCCCCGTAACTTCTAAAATAAGAGAATGATAAAACTAAAAAAAATATATGATGTACATTACCATGCAAACTTCCACCGAAAATTGGTTTGAACGAAATGTAGTAAGTAGTTTTTTTTTAATACGTCATAAATCGTAAACCGCAATTTACCTACAACGAACTATAAGAACTTTTATATTATGTTACTTGCTGTTACGGAACCCTTCATGGGCGAGTCCGACTCGCACTTGGCCGCTTTTTTTTATGATTCTTATTTTGTCTGGTAAGTCATACTTCAAAATTGATCCCATATAAATTTTATCGAAATTGGTTCAGCGCTTTTTGAAAAAATCAACAAAAAATAAAAAAAACAGCAAAATTGTAGTAGTTACGATTGAAGTCGGTTGTTTTTAAAATGTTTAGCGTTGTCAATTATTTTAGCTATAATTAATATGTTCAATATTTTTCAGCATTTTTCAGATTTCAGCTTTGTGAAACAAAAGTGATTCATTTAATAAAAGGAAGCCCAATTTCTTTTGTCGTTCTGTTTATCTTTTTTTTATGGCATAGCTGGCAAACGAGCAGACGGATCACCTGATGGTAAGCGATTACCGCCGCCCATAGACACTCGCAACGCTAAGTTCATACTATACCTAACGTTCATTACTTTTGACCTAAATCCACAAAACAAAACACTATCGTCTGTCTACACAGAACCTACGTAATAAAAACTCATTTAATAAATGGATCAAAAGTAATTTTCTTATTGTTTTGTCAGTCTATTTTATTATTAGTCCTTCGGGATTAAGTTGTTGTTACTGTCAGAAACACGCCACGCCACGCCACTTTATACAGGGTGGATAATATAATACAATAGTAAAGTTATGGCGCGTTTTCATTTTACTAAAGCAGTGTTTTTCAACCTGTGGGTCGCGACCCCCAGGGGGATCGCGAAGGCTTTCTCAAGGGGTCGCGGGTAAAAGAAAAAAGTAGTGTTTGTAGGTCTTACACTGCAATGAAAATATACGGTTTTAGTGAAAAGGCTGAGCCTGTTTATTTTTGAACAATTTGTCAAAACGCGGTTCTATTTTGAAGGCGATAACTTAAAATTTTCTACTTGAAGAAAATTATTAACGTAGTCTTTCAAATCACTGACATTTTGTGTTTATGGGCCTAGGGGGGTCGCAAGAATTTTTTAACTTGTAAGGGGGTCGGGTAATGAAAAAGGTTGAAAAACACTGTACTAAAGAACTAATAGTTATAACTTGCTTCCTTTGCCGTGTCTTTATATAAGAGAGATCTGTATTTTTGTAGTAATTGGCCACGCTGAATTCGTTAAAACAACCTACTTCAATCGCAACAACTCCAATTTTGCTATGTTTTTGTTGATTTTCTCAAAAACCGCTGAATCGATTTCGATAAAATTTATTCGGGATCACCTGTGAAGTATACCCTTTTAAACAAAAAAAGAATTTTCCATATCGGTTCAGGCGTCTTCGGGTGAACATACATAAAAAATAAAAAAAGATTCCGACGAATTAAGAACCTCCTCCTTTTTTTGAAGTCGGTTAAAAAACGTGTATAATATATATGTAGTTTTGTATAATGCTTTACCTGACAATTTAAAACTATTGAATGGAAAGAAATTCAAAAATGTTTTAACTGAATGGTTAAATGAAAACTGTTTCTATTCCGTAAAAGAATTTTTAGATGCCTGTAAAAAAAAGCATAACAAATAACATTTGCATGCCTTTGATAAGGTGGAATTCATCAACTACCAATATTTATAAGAACTGAAATGTAATATGTTTTCGTCGCAAATAAAGTTATCTTATCTTCTCTTATCTATAACGACGGATATTTTTTCTCAGTTGATAAGCCCTTGGCATCACCTCACCTGGTGGTAAGTGATGATGATGCCGAAGATGAAAGCAGGCTTACCAAGATTCCCCAACGCAATGGGGAACTGGCCATCTTATCTTCATGCCGGAACACATAAATGCTATTAACATTGAAGTTTGGTGGTAAGACTTAGATAAGATGGTGGTAGCTAGCCAGGCGGACTCAGAAAATACATAATACCACCAACCAACCCAAGTCCTACAAAGTTGGACCCCGCCGGGAATCGAACCCGCGGCCTCCTGATGTGAACTGACATTACTGGCATTCTAACCAACTTTTAACGAGGGACATAAATATAAAATGACATACTTTTACGTATACAACAGACGTCTTATAATGAAAATTGTTTGCTAAGAGGTATACCTATTTTAAGTTTATATAACAATTCTGGCTAGCTGTCAAAATTTCTGGTTGTTATCTGTGTGTGTGTTAGAATAATAAAACGAGTTGCGATTCCTTTTTAACCGACTTCAAAAAAAATGAGGAGGTTCTCAATTCGTCGGAATCTTTTTTTTTTATGTATGTTCACCGATTACTCGAAGACGCCTGAACCGATTTGGAAAATTCTTTTTTTGTTTAAAAGGGTATACTTCACAGGTGGTCCCATATAAATTTTATCGAAATCGATTCAGCGGTTTTTGAGAAAATCAACAAAAACATAGCAAAATTGGAGTTGTTGCGATTGAAGTCGGTTGTTTTTAACGTATTCAGCGTGGTCATACATTTATCAAGTCTTTATTTTTTATTTAAAAAAAAGCTTCAACACAAATTAAAGAGGAAACAACATCACGAATAGTTGAATAAGGTAGTTGACTGTATCAAAAGTAAATTATGAAACCCCCCCCCCCCAAACTAAACAGTTGTTTCTAGAAATATGAGAAAAATCGCGGCAGTAGTAAATATAATGAAGTTAAAAGGAAAACTGTCACAGTTAAGTAGTCAATTTTCGAAGACGGGTGTTTTTTTTTTCTTCTTGAAGCAGTGTCTGTCGAAGTACACTGAAAAAAATAATTGTTAATATACATCAAAAAAATGTTTAATATTATCAAGTCACTTGTTTATATACGAGCGCACAAAGCTTTGTGATTCCGGGAATCAAGCCTTCTTGATTGAGAAACGAAACAAGCATACATAGTACATTTCAATGAGTAATTGTCGGCTTAATCAATTCTAATCATTATTTTATAATATTTTATTGGATGAACTAAGTGTAATGTGTAGTAATAATAAAGCAACTTGATGGATCTAAATAAGTTGATGATACAACTGACTATGCCTCGACACGAATAAAGTAAACTTATTAAATTCAGCACTTTCAATTTGATAAACGTTCAATCATTTCAGCTTTATTGTGGCAAGAAACCGTCAATTATTGTTTTTGATATTTCTTTGAATGATTCAGTCATATTTTTTTCAATCAAGCAAGATTGTAACTTATTTAGCCATGATTTTTTTCAGTGTACTACGGATAACGGAACCCTACACTGCGCGTGCCCGACACGCACTTGACCGCTTTTTTTAAAGTTGTCACCCAAATGACATAAGCACCATATGCATACAGCCTATAAAACCCTTATTGCGAAAAACAGTATTTTCTCGAGAAAAATATCATACTTAATATTGTAAAAAAAAATGGAAAACTGTGGGTGTTTGAAATATTTTCTTTTCTTCGTGAAATAAGTGAAAAACAGTCAAACATTTGATATTTTCACAGTCGGAATAGAAGACAAAAAATATCAGTATTGATCCTTCGTATAATATAGGTAAGGCAATCGCGTGCTCGGGTCCTGTTAAGCGTCAAATTTATGCGACGTTCCCGAATATTTGTTAGAGAATCTATTAGATATTCGTTGCTCGTTGGCATCGTAGCGTTTATACAGGGTGCTATGAAAAAGGTGTGGTTATACAGAATGTTAAAAAAGTGCGTTTGGGATTTGAAGGGGTTACTCAGAATAAAGTATAGAATACAGGAAAAATATAAAAGAAAATCGGACCTACAACTTTTTTCAGTGTCCCATACAAATTCTTGATTCACTAGTATGGGAAACTGAAAAAGGTTGTTGATCGGTTTTTTTAATATTTTTCCCGTATTCTATAGGTACTTGATTTTGAGTCATCCCTTAGAATCTCAAACGCACTTTTTTAACACTCTGTATAGGTTTAAATCGGATTTGCGGACCAAAAAACTGTGGCTTATAGTGATAACACTGAACAACTTTCTCTATTCAATACAATCGGAGCAAATAAAATTTTGGAGTTTTCATACAAAGCTCGTCGATAAGATAAGATAAATATTTTTTCTTATTCTTATTTTAATTTATTTCTTTTCTTTATAAAATTTCGATTTGTATGAAGAGTCCAAAGAATGATGGCGAGATGCCATGTATTTTGGGGACCCAGTATTTTCATCAACGTGCTTTCATGATACTTACATGGTATTTCTGGAATATTGGATTACAAATAACAAAAAAGTAAATTGTGTGCTTATTACACAAGTTGGGAGAACTTTGAAATAGCGATGTTTGAAACTGACCATTTAACATTTTTAGGTTATACCTGGGAGACCCAGCTTTACCTATTGACCTCTACACTACTCTTTGACAAATAGTGCCCCCACCGTCAACGTTGGCTCCAGCCAACAAAAAAAGTATGAAAATCTCAAATCCTAACCATGGCTGACTGTATCATTATTAGCCTATTATGACTACTTTAAAAATCCCCCAAAACAATGACAGCTTCTTGAGTCTGGCAACACTGATTCCTGAGCCGCGTTCCGAGTGTGCACTCTGACAGCAACCGTTTTGTATCTTCTCTTTCACACTTACGCGATTTATATTATGCTATCCTGTTGTCAGAGTGAACTATCATAGTCTGTTGTCTGTTGTATCGTTGCGTTTTTTGGGTACATTGCCGCGTTCTTGTTTGAATTAGTGTGGAATCAAGCCTTTTTTAAACTATTGATTCCCTGCTTCTGCTGGAGTCATTTTTTTTTAAATTTACATACTCATATATTTAAATATAAAATAATTTCATAACTGAATGGGTCTTCTTTAATTTCTTTCATTTGGTGGGTCCCAGTTCGCCGTACTTCTTTCTGCTCTGAATGAAAATTTGGTCTGCGATTTCATTTTTATTTCCTCTATTTAAAGTGACAATTAATATATGAAACTGAACAGTTGAATACCTGTAATCAAACCGAATCAAAAATGTTTTTAAAAAGATCAATTTATTGCTGGCGCAGGTACCATACAGGGTTATATTTGGACCCCCACAAAACTTAACAGTCGCTTCTACTCACGAAACTGAGCAACTTTCCCCAAGCAACCAATGGTCAATTCGCAAAAAAAATTTTGGACTTTTCATACTAATTTGATCACGTGTCCGCTTCTATTTTGTGTGGAGATGCCCAAAAAAAAGAAAGGAAAAGAAAAACGTTTATTCAGCAACACCATTAAAAAACAAAGACAACAAGTACATAAATTAACTTAACTTACAAAAACTAGAAAAAACAAGACTTAATATATAGGGTGACTTTAAATTAGTTCTTGATACCAAAGGCTATGAATATGCTCATCATAACAAACAACTTTCCCTAAATAACCCATAGTCAAATCGCAAAAAAAATTGACTCTTCATACTAATTTGGCCGCTCGGCTGATCGATTTGTATGAAGAGACCAAAATTTTTTTTGCGATTTGGCTATGGGTTCCTTAGGGAAAGTTTTCGTTATCATGAGCACATGCATAGCCTTTCGTATCAAGAACTAATTTAAACTCACCCTATAATATAAACACGTTGCCGAAAAGGCCTGAATCTCAGCATAGTGCTGTGGCTATAAAACTTATAACCACAGCGCTGATATTCTGTTCAAGCCTTAGAGAGAGAAGCCTACGGACAAAGTAGGCACGGCACACAAATCGAAAATAAAAATTATAGTAAAATATCGTATGATATGTTTTAAATTGAATACATACAGAAAGATCCAACAAATAATTATTATAAAACAAAAATTAAGTGTATGAAATAGAATTTATAAATAACGTGAAATACTAGGTACAATACGAGTATATGGTAATATACAGGGTGTTAAAAAAAGTGCGTTTGAAATTTTAAGGGGTTACTCAGAATCAAGTAGGTACAGAACCCAGGAAAAATATTGAAAAAATCCGCTCTTCAATTATTTTTTCAGATTCTCATACTAAATCTAAATAGTGAATCGAGAATTTGTATGAAAAACTGCAAAAAAAAATTGAAGAGCGAATTTTTCCTGGATTCTATACTTGATTCTGAGTAACCCCTTAAAATTTCAAACGCACTTTTTTTAACACCCTGTATGTAATATAAGTATACATACGTATGTGTCAATATTTACAATTTCAATAACTGTTCTGATAAGTATTGTGTGGACTAACGAAAAGACTATAAGAATGGGAGAACGTAGTTCCAAGCGTCACACAAGGTGAGCGGTACGCCCAGCTTTTTAGGGTTCCGTAGCCAAATGGCAAAAAACGGAACCCTTATGGATTCGTCATGTCTGTCTGTCTGTCTGTCTGTCTGTCCGTCCGTATGTCACAGCCACTTTTTTCCGAAACTATAAGAACTATACTGTTGAAACTTGGTAAGTAGATGTATTCTGTGAACCGCATTAAGATTTTCACACAAAAATAGAAAAAATACAATAAATTTTGGGGGTTCCCCATACATAGAACTGAATTTCAAAAATTTTTTTTTTCATCAAACCCATACGTGTGGGGTATCTATGGATAGGTCTTCAAAAATGATATTGAGGTTTCTAATATCATTTTTTTCTAAACTGAATAGTTTGCGCGAGAGACACTTCCAAAGTGGTAAAATGTGTCCCCCCCCCCCCGTAACTTCTAAAATAAGAGAATGATAAAACTAGAAAAAATATATGATGTACATTACCATGCAAACTTCCACCGAAAATTGGTTTGAACTAGATCTAGTAAGTAGTTTTTTTTTAATACGTCATAAATCGTAAACCGCAATTTACCTACAACGAACTGCAAGAACTTTTATATTATATTACTTGCTGCTACGGAACCCTTCATGGGCGAGTCCGACTCGCACTTGGCCGCTTTTTTTTGTTCCTCAAGACAGTACTCGGTAATTTTATGCAGACCGTCGCGCACTCTCTGAGCGGCGGTGGGAGGTTATTCCAGATTTTACTGGCGGCGTATTTGAAACTACCCCGGAAAGCAGTACTTTTATGTTTCGGAATCAGCAGTAAATATGACGGACGATGCTCGAGTACGATAATTGTTTGTGTTACCCGACCAAGTAAGTTTGTCATAGAGGTACTGGGGTTTATGGCTGCGTATTATGTATTATACCAAATAGTAGCACAGAAATATATTTGTAGCGTCTAGATTTCATGTTTAGACTGTTTTGGCTATTCAGGTAGGAGGTGATATAGCTTCTACGCGGGATATTGAGAATGAATCTGGTACAAGCATTCTGTATGCGTTGGATTAGACAAATGGTTTTATGTAGTAGGCGGGGGCCATAAACAACATCGGCAAAGTTAAGCTTGGAAAGAACTAAACAGTCTACTAGTTGTTGTCTGACTGAGACACGCAAAAAATCACGCATCTGGTAGAATATTTTGAGGCGATAAAAGCAATTCTTGACAACTCCAGCGATGTGTTTTTCAAATCTCAGGTTAGCATCAAAGTCAACCCAAGACTACGAGCAGTGTCTACACATTCTATACTCTCACCAGCTACTATTATGTTTGGTTGTTCAATCATATATGTATTTGGGGAAAGTTGCTCAGTTTTATGAGTAGAAGAACTTGTCTCTGGTAGAAGCCACTGTGAAGTTTTGGTGGGGGGTCCAAAAATAACCCTGTATACCATCCCCTGATAAAAATCACTTACTTTAAAAGTACGTAAAAGCATTTAACAGACTCAAAATGTCCTTTTTCATTTACGGAGTGTTTTCGTAGGAGTAAATTAACAACCCAGGGGGCGAAAGGCGAGGATTTTCGAAAGCTTAAAGTAAATATTGCTAGAAACCTCACAATATGGTTCACCGACTCCGCTCGCTGGGGAGTTTAGTCGACTGTACTGACGCTAATAAAGGGTGTAGCAAATGATTTATTTAGGTGTTCTAAAAAATTGAACATTAAAATTGTTCAGTTGTACACGCAAATGTGTTTTGGATTTCCCATACGACAATGTTGACCAGTAAGCTGAGAGTACAAAAATGTTATTTTAACTTTGAAGAAGAAAAGTCCTGAGAACCCGTTAAGAGTTCTACACCTTTTTTTACATCCTATATTGTTTATTTTAAGTATATTTTATTAAATAAAAATCAAAAGGTCTTTTTTTTATTTATTTAAGTAGATGCTTTGCATATTCTTTGCAAAGTTGCTTCCACGAGGAACTTGTAATCTCAACTTTAGGACTAGGGATTTTGGCTTCTCCAACATTCCCCAATGCATCGGTTCCACTGGCAAATATCTGTACACATAACATTATGAAAAATCATATTCCCTTTGAGTTTAAGCATTACGAAAAAAGGCAAACAGATATTTAATTTTTACGGGCCTTTTCTCGTGGCTCCGCGAAATTGTTTTTAAGATCCCCTTTAAATGTGTTCTACTATGTTCTTTCCCAGCCTTCTATATGGCGATTCCCAGTTAGACGGTTAATTTGTTTCAGCATAAAATGGTCTTAAAACTTATTCCGAACCACAATTTTTTCCGGGATAAAAAGGTTTTTTATATGTGATAGGTCGCAAACGAGCAGACGGATCACCTAATGGTAAGCGATTACCGCCGCCCATAGACACCCGCAACACCAAAGGAGTCACAAGTGCGTTGCCGACCTTTGAAATGGGATGGGTGGATGGGAGTATTGGGGGGGAGGGGGGAGGCTGGGCCTCCGGTAACCTCACTCACTCGGCGAAACACAACGCAAGCGTTGCTTCACGCCGGTTTTCTGTGAGGCCGTGGTATCACTCCGGTCGAGCCGGCCTATTCGTGCCGAAGCAATGGCTCTCCGACGGTGTCTTATAATATAGGATCTTATAATATGTCACTTTCCATCCTATTTTCCAAATATTGTATACCATAGAGGTAGGTTATAGCGATCATTTCACTGTGTAGGTATATTTTTAAGATCTTATACACCTATAACTAATGCAATAAATGACTGATTGATTGATTGATCCTCTCAAGAATCTCTGTGCAAAATATCACATCGATCAAACGTAGCAGTTGCAACATGAAAGAAATATTGTACAAACCCATTTTCGATTCCCCCATCTTTAAATAGGTTTCCAAAGGGAACCTTACGTTTTCCGGGATAAAAAATTACGTATCTATTAAACCAATGCCTGATCTAGCTACGTACCATATTTCATCCAAATCCGTTAAGCAGTTTCGACGTGAAAGCCGAACAAAGAAAGAAAAATTCATACTTTCGAATTGAAATATCGTAACAGGGAGATAAGAATAACCCAGAAATGTTGAGTTACTTATATCAAGTAGGTACTATGGTGGTCCATCGGGAAAATGCTTCGTGAATATCAATTTTCCTTTTGTTTACCTTTCATGGCATTCTCCTAAATGTATTTTCCTCGCATTGTTGTGTAAAATTGTGTAACGTTTCGTATTTATATTTCATGAGCTGCTGTCATGACAACAGTTATATTGTTCATTTTCGCTTTAAATCCTTTAGAATTTCAAATCACAATATTCAGTTCAAATTATTGGAAGACTGCATAAAATATATATTATTACTAGTTTCCGCCCGCGACTTCGTCCGCGTGGACTTCAGAATTGTGTCCAGAAAGAAAGAAAATGTTAAGATATCGCCATCTAGTGACGGAGTGGAAATTTTGAGTTTTTAAGCATTTCTACGGGAACCCATAAGTTTAAAAAGTATCTTATGTGTTAGCCGAGTGCTTTATCTATCTACCTACCAAATTTCATCCAAAACCGTTCAGTAGTTTCGGCGTGAAAGCGGAACAAACAAACGGACAAACAAACAAACATCCATACTTTCGCATTTATAATATTAGTAAGATAAGATAAGATGGAAAACATATATAATTATACTTCTTCTTATATTTAAGAGCTCTTGTCGGTGGACGTTCCGTGAAGCAATCTTCAACAGTTTCTGTCATCTTGCCCTCATAATATACTTCAAACGGTACAAAATAATCTGACTTTCATTATTTTTTAAAATCTTGTAATAAAACCCTGTTTTTTGATATAAATTACAAAATTTATCGGAAACTAAAAGTCGTTAATGTTAAACCCAACATGATTTCTCGAGGATTTTCAGTTCCCGGGTATCGAGAATTCTCGAGCCTCATTTCTTTCGACTCTACTCGAGATAAATATTTCTTCAGACTCTAGTGTGCCCTATTCACAGAGAATCGTAAAAGTTTCTAAGAAAACAACGTTCTTATTTCCAAACGGATGAGTAAGCCATTTCAGTTTTTTAATAATAATAAGAAACGAATGAGTTATGCTCTTTTTAACCGTCATACTCTGATTTTCTGGTGTGGAAATCCTTGGGGAGGCCTTTGCCCAGCAGTGGACGTCTTTCGGCTGATGAGATGAACTCTGATTTTCAAATTATTATAACCATTTTTTTTTTAATATCTAAAAAAATTGTAACAGTGGATATCTATTTAGTAATACATTTTCTATATAAACTTTTAGGGTTGCGTTTTTTATTGTGTTCGTTGTTCGTGAAAAAATAAAACATTTCGAACTCATTATAAAGAGTTCAGAATTCGACAAAATCCGATCATCTGTTCCATTTGTATGAAGAGTCCAAACACTTTTTTGTGATACCAATCGCCCTTAAGAGATGCATGAGTCAAAATTTCACACAACTTAACAGCGAATATTTTGAGCACCCTATATGTATGCATGTGCACCCTGTATATTTACGTGTGCTGTGTAAATTGTTTTATTCATGCGTATTAAGTAACCAGAGGCAGCCAAAACAGCGAGATTATTATGATTTAGTTATGGATAGGATAAGTATAGAAACGTATATGTGAATGTATATCAGTCTCTGGTTCCCATAGTACAGGGAACCCTAGTTTGGGGTTAGATGACCGTGTGTGGTTTGGCCCCGATATTTATTTTATTTATTTTTATAGAAGCGATCGTATCTCAGCGCGGTTTGCGTGGTCGCGTCAATCACGCAGGTTAATTGACTACTGGCACCGTTATAACCTGGATGGGTTAGACTGTTAGTGACATTTATCTCGACTGTTTCCGTGCTTCGCAAGGCACGTTAAGCCGTTGGTGCTGATTGATATTCATGGAAGGCCTCCGTGGTCTAATGGCTAATTTGCTTGTTTCACATCAGGTGGTTGCGGGTTTTCGGGGCCCGCCTGGCTAGCTACCACAATCTCATCTACGTCTTGCCGCCAAACATCAATGTTAAGTAAAGGGCTTACCAAAAGTGGATATAAAAAAGATGGCAACATTTTTAACAATTTGTGCATGCAGATAAAAAACTGTTAATATCTGTAGGGCAGGCATTTAATGAGAAACTATTTAGAATAGAATAGAATAAATCTTTATTTGGCATACTTACAAACAAATTACAAGGCATAAATATAAAATAAAATATTTCTAAGGTTATTTTTTAAAGTTGAGGTGGCTCAGCGGGTAGTGACTCCGTCCTCCTAACCAGAAGTCGTGGGTTCCAATCCTGGCCGGTGCACCAATGAGTTTTTCGAAACTTACGTGCATTTTCATACCGACTGCTTTAACGGTGAAGGAAAACATCGTGAGGAAACCTGCACATCTGATTTCTAGATGCGTACGATGGTCGCGTTGCACACGTTCGTAGGTGTAAATCTAAATGCCCTACACGTGACCGCGGGTGATGCTAAGTGCAACACCAGGCAACCGCCGTCTATCTATACCTTGTGGATAGAACGGTTAAATGTGCCACACGATAAGAAAAAGAAGTTTAATATCCGTGGGCCGCGTTAAAATAGTCCTGTAGGAGATATTAGGCCGAAAATTCGCTAGCTAAATATGTAGTAATCTTGTAACAAAATATCCTATTTCACGCTAATCTAAGTTTAAAAAGAACTTCAGTTAAGTCGGCCATCTAAAGCAAAACTGTGAAATTACCAAAGACCTTACGTCTATGGACAAGACCTTTCAAAACTCAGTTTTTGGAGCTTATTTGGGACGCAAGTTTTTAAAGGACTGTTCGTAACTTTAATTTAATTTAAATTAATATTAAAAAAAAAAACTTAACCCGCTCTTTACTGTCGCAAAAACGGGTAAGAAATTTGAGAAGTTTCTCAATTCGACTTAATTATTTTGTATGACTTCAATTAAGTTCAACATCCTCCTATACTATTAGGTGTCCAACGAGTTAGGTGTCCCGACGATTTCGAAAACGGCTTGAAACCTTTCGACAAAAATTTAGGTTTAGGGGTTAAAAATCACCAGAAATCGATCTATGAGGGAATTATCTTCAAAAACATTCATTTTAGGGACACATGAGCGAAAATAGATAAAATATGACGAATATGATGCTTTTTTTAAGCATATCTAAAAAGTACTTTGGTAGAATAGTGGTTTTGATGCGAGCCATTTACGTTTTGCTGCTTTTAGGTCCGGATTCGAATCCCAACCACGAAACTTTATAGTTTTTTTGCCTTTTTATTTTTTATTTTGTGTGAACTTAAGTAAATATACAAATAAAAAGACTTAAGTGATAAAAAAATATTTTAGATACATTTGAACGATTTTTTATCTATAGCGCCGTCTTTCGCCGTATAAGTGAATTACATACCTGATGATTGTGCCGCCTGGCTCATGTTTTGCAATAGGAAATTTTAAACAGGTTTCTCTAAATTGAACTAGATGGCGCTGATAACACTTGCAATAAGAAAATCTCTAAAAAGTCGCCAGAACTGATTGATGTTACTGACAAATATCATAATAAATAAGTAGATAATTTTAAATTCGCCGCTTGCCTGCCAAAAATTACATAGCAAATGGGTCGAAAGAATGGTCGGAAGCTTAATTGTGTAGGCAAGTAATCGATTAACATTTAAATCATGTCAAAAAAAAAAATATTTAAACAATAAAACATCTACTTATTTAGGGTTCCGACCCTTCTTTCGACCTATTTGCTATGAAATAGTATAGATGTATTTTTTGGCAGACGAGCGGCGAATTTATTACTATTTTTGGTAAAAATATGCACAACTGTAAATATAACAAAACTGTAACGGGGCCGATTCTGTACATGGAATATTTTTGAAAATAATACCTGTAGGGGACATGTCTATCGATAAAGAGACCAAAACAATTTAATTTGGAATTTTTGTCTGTTTGTCTGTCTGTCCGCGCATCACGCAAAAACGGCTAGGCTGATTTTGATGAAACTTCGTACGATTATACTACGTAACCCGGAGTAATATCTTAGATAATTTTTATTCCGGGAAATTCAAGGATTCCCGCAGGAATGCATATTAATTTTAATTCTTAGAAGCCTTATTACTCAAAAACTACGAAGCCGATTTTATTGTAGGTAATTTGGCACAATGATACTTCATCATTACTACTAAACATCCAAACTTTTTCATCTCGGTTTTATGAAGGGTTCCCACAGGAAAACGACAACACCGTATCTCCACAATAAGGCGAATCGCACACTGAGGCGGTTTCCAACCGCGGCGGTAGCCGCCGCGGTTGGAAACGAGAAGGATAATTTGCATGTATTTTTTTCAATAGAATAAAATTATAAAAAAAAGATTATAGATATTTTCAGAACAAATATTGCTTGTCCTGTCGTCCCTAAGAAGGCCATTATCGACTAAAACAACACCCTACAAAATGTCTCATAGAAAAAACTTATATCTTATATTGTACCAATTACTAAACAAGTTATCTTAGTTTATTTTTTTTTTTTTTTTAATATCTGGGACAAATCACACACGGTCATCTGGCCCCAAACTAGGATTCCCTGTATCTTGGGAACCAGAGACTGATATACATACACATACTTTTAAATACATACATATATAAATATAATACACCCAGACTCAGAGCAAACAATTCTGCTCATCACAGAAAAGTTTGCCCTGTGTGGGGATCGAACCCACGACTCTCGGATCAGAGGTCAGGATCGCTAACCACTTGGCCACCGAGTCAGTCATTAAACTCCGATTGAACGAGCGACGCTCGGTCTCCCAGCTAGTTTAAATTATACATTATAATTGTTCAGTTTTAGAAATATTAATATGCGATAAAAAATATCTTACCTATTTGTTACGGTTAAAGTCGATTAATTTAACATCGTTCCGGTAATTATTATATTTAAAATCTCATCAGAATTTACAAAGATTTTTATGGAGAGGTCCTTGTACAGATAAGTACACACAAGTACCAGAAACGCCTTAACTAGGCCATTAAACGTCCGACGCACGCACCGGCGCGCGCTTTGAGAGGCTGGAATTGATCTGGCTTAAAACCTGGATATAAGAACGCTGGATGCGGTAAGCTACCTAAGCCAGTGCGCCTTAAGCCAGCAGTTTTTGGAATCAAAACAAAAAAAGTCTTCCCAATTGTGGATAAAAAACTACAGGTGGCAAAAAATTTACTGACTCGGTGGCTAAGTGGTTAGCGATCCTGACCTCTGATCCGAGAGTCATGGGTTCGATCCCCACACAGGGCAAACTTTTCTGTGATGAGCAGAATTGTTTGCTCTGAGTCTGGGTGTATTATATCTATATATGTATGTATTTAAAAGTATATGTGTATGTATATCAGTCTCTGGTTCCCAAGATACAGGTAATCCTAGTTTGGGGCCAGATGACAGTGTGTGATTTGTCCCAGATATTATTATTATTATTATTATCAAATATATTCGCCAAAATGTAGACAGTGATTTAATGGAAGTGAAGAATGATTCCCGAGATTTAACGTTGACGAATCGGCCAATAGATTTTAGTGGGGAATAGTTTTAACGATTTTAATTTGGGGTTTCTTGGCGTATGTTTTGTTCAGTCCACCATACGTGTACTGTGACCCTAAGTTTGTAAGGTTCTGCCCTCAGGAGAAAGAAGACCGCAAATTATATGGAGTTTCCGTATACTTTGCGGCCTTTTTTCTATTTCTTTTTTTTTGGCAGAGGTGGATCACCTGATGGTAAGCGATTACCGCCGCCCATAGACACCCGCAACACCAGAGGAGTCACAAGAGCGTTGTTGCCGGCCTTTGAAATGGGATGGGGGGATGAGGATAGTCTAGCATTAGTCTAGTAACTGTACCGTAAAACCGTCTAACTTTGCCCGCTTTTTCACAATTTTGTTGATTTTTTCAAAAATTATCTATCATAAGCATTACTTTTTAATTTCTAAGGATGATCTATGGGATCATGGAATTAAAGGGGTTAAAGTTGTATATTCAGTCATATTTAAATGCGATTCCAAGCAATTCAATATTTTGATAGCGGGCAAATTTACCTTCACTTTCGTCCATATTGCCCACTCCCATTATCTGTTAAACTATAACTCTTAGCAGTCCTTGTGTAAGAACCAATTGAAGTTTAAGGGCAAAAATGACGTTCTAACATGTTGTCAATTGCTAAGTAATAATAGACTTGCCTAGAAACAAATGGGCAAAATTACCTGCCAAACTCCGTTTGTTTTCATACAAGCAACTTGTAGGTCTAGGGTTGTCAAAATCTTGTTGGTTATAAAAAAAATATAAATTATTTTTATTGGTTTATAAAATTCTTTTTTATTTAAAAGATATCATCCGTAGATAACATATCAGCCTTAAATAATATGTATGGCACTCATTTATATTAATACGAAGTAGGAACACATATTTTTTCTTATCGAAATCAATAACATTAATAAAGATAACATATAACAGCCGTATTTCAGTAGCATAATATAACTCACGTTGGCGCATAAATTAACTATAAATACTGCCAGCTTCTATCATCTTGTTTTATTACAGGTTGTCAAAATAAGATCTGACCAAATAATCCAAGTTGACTCCGTGGTACATATTATAGTCTTATAACTTTGTCATAACATAACATACATACATACTTTAAAAATTATGAATACTATGTACCTATTTTAATTTTCCCATAATACTAAACATTAAAAAATAGTTTGTCTAGACTTATAATTATGGGAAAAAGAAAGTGACAACCCTTGTATATTTTTTCGCGCGGGCAAAATTGACCGCTCGGAGGCAAAGTTTTCGCGGCTTAATTTGCCCATCGTCATAATTCTCAATTGAAGCTACTTACGGCACAAAATACTATGGAGAAATGATCTACAAACCTTTGTCTACATCGTCTTACAAGAAAAACTCACATTTGAATTCGTCATCGATTATTTATACACAAAACACTGAAAGTATATTGACCCGCAATAAACCATTAGTGCACTTTGAAAAGTAAATGAGTGAAATTAGAGTCCAATGCAATTCACGCTGTTGCCATAAATACATATAATCTATTTTCTGCTAAATCAAACAAACTCAACTGAAATTGGATATATTTTTCTTTTTTTAAGGTTGATCTTAGATTAGACTAAATGGGCAAAATATCCGTTTAGGGCAAAGTTAGACGGTTTGACGGTAGTCCAAGAGCAGGGGTCACCAAATGGTGGACCGCGGTCCGCATCCGGACCGCCGAACTATTTTGTGCGGACCTTCAGTAAACAAAATAACACACGCATTTTTTTAACTGTGCAAGTCGAGCTGTCAAAATTTACATAGAACAACGTTAAATTAGTGTCAAATCACATACAAAGTGGATAAACAAAGAAGAAAAACAAAGTAAATAGACGTGAGGATGTAAGTAAATCCTGGGAGAGGGGTAGGAGGACCTCAGCTGCTGTGAAAAAGTAGGACCGGACCGCGATGGTCCTAATAGGAAGGAAATAATAAGGAAATAATAACCTAAAACGGACCCCAAATGAAACAAATTGGTGACCCCTGTCATCAATCTTCTGTCATGTATAGCCCCACAAGCTTCCAATCCGGACTTGGCCCCCGTGTGTGGAGAATGGCCTATAACCTTCCCGAGTTATGGGAAGAGACCCGTCCCCAGAAGTGGGGACGATAAATACTGAAAGTCCATTACGTCACAGAATACCCACAATCTTACGTACAGTGTAGTCAGTACAGTAAAGGTTTTTTTTTACAAACAAATGTAATTGAGAACAAATTAATTTAATGAATGTGAATTTTGAGAATTTGAACAACTATGATGTAACCGGGAAAGAGACTAGTTTTCCCCTAACATAGGGAATCCTAGTGAGGGAATTAGGGTAAATTATATTAGTAACATGTAATCATTTTACCAAAAAAATGAATTTGTATTTGAGAGGCTTCGGAAAATTAGCCTCGAAGAAGCTTGGTGTGCTCAATAGATCGAGACGGTATTTCACTGCGGCCCATCGCCTGCAACTTTATTAGGCGCAGGTTCGGCCTCATATGGAATACTGTTCTCATCTCTGGGCAGGGGCACCCCAGTACCAGCTTCTCCCTCTGGACCGCATTTAACGGAGAGCAACTAGATTAGTCGGCTGCCAGGATATTTCAGATCGGCTTGACTCCTTGGCGCTGCGTAGAGATATTATAGCCTCGCTCTGCATTCTCTATCGCATATACTATAGGGGGTGCTCAGAGGAATTGTTCGGATTGATCCCTGCCGCCTCTTTTCACCATCGCTCTACGCGACAACATTTTCATCCCCATCACTTGGATGGTTGGCAGTCCACAACTGTGCGTTTCACTAGAAACTTTCTGCCTCGCACAACCAAACTGTGGAATGAATTGTTGCCTGCAGTATTTCCGGACCGATACGACATTCAAACCTTTAAGAAAAGAGCGTACTCCCATATCAAAGGCCGGCAACACACTTGTGACTCCTCTGGTGTTGCGAGTGTCTATGGCGGTAATCGCTTACCATCGATATGGGAAACATTAGATAAGGTTACTCGCCCTGTTTGTTTCTGAACCAGCGTGTTCGTCTTGCGGTGCCTGAAGTGGGGTGAAGAGGGAGGCATTTATTTAAACAAATATCGCCGTTGTGTGATAAGCTTAAGGTTTATGTATTTAATGTTATCTACTAGCGACATCTAGCGACGAGTAGGGAGGCATGTATTTAATTAATGTTATCTACTGGCGACATCTAGCGACGAGTAGCGTAGCATCACTATAAAAGGACAAAATATTCATAAAATAACAAGAATAAAGTGATAAGAAATGTTGCTGTTAGTTTTGTTCTTTATTTTTTTATTGTTTTAGCACATTTCACTGCTCTGTAAGACATATTTTCATTTAAACACGGGATGTTTACTCGTCGCTTGTCAGATTGCGAATGGTGCGCGAAAAGGCGGCGCTACTCAACATAGGGGAGCAAACCACTATCAGCGACTACGCTGTCGTGGAGTATTAACCACATCATCGATATGGGAAACATTAGATAAGGTTACTCGCCCTGTTTGTTTCTGAACCAGCGTGTTCGTCTTGCGGTGCCTGAAGTGGGGTGAAGAGGGAGGCATTTATTTAAACAAATATCGCCGTTGTGTGATAAGCTTAAGGTTTATGTATTTAATGTTATCTACTAGCGACATCTAGCGACGAGTAGGGAGGCATGTATTTAATTAATGTTATCTACTGGCGACATCTAGCGACGAGTAGCGTAGCATCACTATAAAAGGACAAAATATTCATAAAATAACAAGAATAAAGTGATAAGAAATGTTGCTGTTAGTTTTGTTCTTTATTTTTTTATTGTTTTAGCACATTTCACTGCTCTGTAAGACATATTTTCATTTAAACACGGGATGTTTACTCGTCACTTGTCAGATTGCGAATGGTGCGCGAAAAGGCGGCGCTACTCAACATAGGGGAGCAAACCACTATCAGCGACTACGCTGTCGTGGAGTATTAACCACATCTAATTGTTCTCTTATATCGATGAACCACATCTAATTGTTCTCTTATATCGATGTCGCTTACCATCAGGTGATCCGTCTGCTTGTTTGCCACCTCTGCCATAAAAAAAAAAAACAATTCGCTTTAGTTTTTAATAGGGAAAATGTAGCTTCAAATACGATACTTTTTGATATTACCGTTCCTTTGCGCGATATTTATTTAATAGGTCCTTTTTGCGAAAATTCTCTTAAATTAACTCTGAACGTCAAAGGAGCAAAGACTATTTACAAGAAGTGCTTATTAGCGACATCTAGAGAAGGCTTTGATATTTTATGCAGTATTATCAGTAATTCTTGACTTACACCTAGTCTAACCAAAAATTCTATTACGCACAAATACTGTGATATTTTCGAAGTGTTTTATTTGATATTTTATACGGGAACATTTTAGTTTTAATTTACCAAAAACTACCTAGCGCCGGTTCTCTATTTAGTCCCATAAAATTTTGGCGAAAAACACACTGCTCCGGACACCGCAACGAATTGCGGTGGTCCGGATTTAAAGTTTGTTCTGTAAGGTAAGATATTGATTTGTATACAAAAACCGCAAGATACCACACACTGACCACGCATCTGTCAGGAGTTTTATGAATACCTAGTCTAATTCTGTTACAAACAAATATTGTGATATTTTCGAAGTGTTTTATTTGATCTTAATAAAATGTATACAACAACATTTATACATATTTTCGAAGTGTTTTATTTAATTGATCTGAAACTACATAGCGCCACCTATCACTAACGAATCTCACCATCAGTACAGATAAACATAAAATTCACTCTTTATATTCACGCGCCGCGGCCGCCGCCCGCCGCCAGTTACGCCGCGGCGGATAAATAATCACCCTCTATATTGATGCTTCCTTCTTTCCAGGTCCAACAAGCTAAAAGCGTTCTGGTTTACGATATCCGACGAACCGCTGCCAGTGTTGGACTTCTTGTCCGCTGCTCTGCTGTCGGCGGAATACGAGAGGGCGTTGGGGAGAGCGCTGGCTATGCCCGAATGTCGCCTCATCCCCTTCTTTGGTGCCTTTTTGAGGGAGTTAAGGTTTGAAAAAAAATACAAAATACACATTTTTTTTTTCTTAGAAATTCAGAAAATAGCGCCGGTGACAAAAGTTGCATGGGACTCGTTTTTAAGCACTCCAGACACTCCATGACTTGACTGACTCGGTGGCTAAGTGGTTAGCGATCCTGACCTCTGATCCGAGAGTCGTGGGTTCGATCCCCACACAGGGCAAACTTTTCTGTGATGAGCAGAATTGTTTGCTCTGAGTCTGGGTGTATAATATCTATATATGTATGTATTTAAATGTATATGTGTATGTATATCAGTCTCTGGTTCCCATAGTACAGGGAATCCTAGTTTGGGGCCAGATGACCGTGTATGATTTGTCCCGGTTATTATTATTATTATAGATAGATAGATAGATAAATTATTTATTTCACATAGCCAAATATACAAATGTCGCTTTAAATAGGGCTGCCATCCGTCCGGGTTTAACCGGATTTGTCCTAGTTTGGAGGGCGTCCAGGGATCGTCCCGGCAGGGTTCACAAATAGTGTCCGGAAACGGAAAGGGTGTGCGATGGGATTCTCTTTTACTCCTCTGGCATGAAAAATATCCAGAACAAATACGGAAAAACCAGTAAAATATATTATTTTTAATGTTTTTACTTATTGGCCATTTCTATATTTTTTCACCGTTGATTTTAAACAGCAAACAAGCTGTGAATTAAAAAAAAATTCAAGTATTTGTTGCAAAATTAAGGAAACTGTTCGGGGAAAAATTCAGATTTCACACAAATGTGCGGGGATTCAAAAGTTATTGTCCGGAATCGGCAATTTTGGTGATATAGCGCTAAACTTTTATACTGTATTTTTTAGGAAATCAGAAAATAGTGCCGGTTAAATAAAAATGTGTGGGACTCGTTTTTTTTATGGTATAAAAACACCCCAGATGCTCAATACCAAACCGCGTTTTTATACAGGATGGTGTGGTGATACTTTTAGGTGGGCTTCTACTCATCACATCAAACTGAACAACTTTAGTTCCATGACTTTGCGAAAATCGCAAAAAAAATTTGGACTTTTCAGACAAACTGGACAAAATAAATTAGGATTAATAGTCAATAGAGCCACTGAGTCGGTGTCAACTTTACTTATCGTCATCATCAGCCAAAAACCGTCCACTGCTGGACAAAGGCATCCCCCAAGGATATCCACACCGACCGGTCCTGCGATGCCCGCGTCCAGCGGCTTCCCGCGACCTTCACCAGGTCATCGGTCCACCGAGTGAGAGCCTGCCTACACTAGGATACGCTACGCTTATAAACTTGATTTCATTTTCATTTCATTTACGTCTTCCGGTGTGTGGTCGCATTATAGGATAGACTAATCCCGAAAAACTCATAACCCGTGCAAGTGCACCCTAAACATACAGCATAGGGGTCGTCCATTAATCGCGTGAGGCTCAAAAGGGGGGGAGGGGGTTCAGAAAAAATCACGAAATATCACAAGGGGGAGGGGGGGTGTACTGATATATCACATGTATTTATTTTTTCGTTGAACGCGCGATTTCTAGAGTAATTTCCAAAGTCGGACTGTTGTTGTTATGTTTTAACTCTTCCCAAGGTTCAAAACAGCTTCAGGCAGTCGGAAACAACCTGCAACCTTAATATCTGTCTGGAATTTTTATCACGGTGCTTAATTTTCCAGAAATAAATGACCACGCTGAATACGTTAAAAACAACCGACTTCAACCGCAACGACTCCAATTTTGATATGTTTTTATTGATTTTCTCAAAAACCGCTGAATCGATTTTGATAAAATTTATATGGGATCACCTGTGAAGTATACCCTTTTAAACAAAAAAGAATTTTCCAAATCGCTTCAGGCGTCTTCGAGTAATTGGTGAACATACATAAAAAAAAAATATAAAAAAAAGATTCCGACGAATTGAGAACCTCCTCCTTTTTTTTGAAGTCGGTTAATTACATTATACCTGTATTTTTTGTACCAAAAAAATACACGTGATTTTGGGTAGGGGGTGGAGGGGTAGTCTAAACCTCACCACGTATCACTAGGGGGGAAGGGAGTCTAAAAAGTTGCTAAAAAACATCACATGATTAATGGACGGCCCCATAATAAAAACGATATCCACGCGGGCGCAGTCACGGGCACAAGCTAGTCTATGTGCTTCGTGAATGTTGCTCTAGAAAGCAATTTACATGTTTAATATACTATTTCACGGTCTTTGATAGCGATTATAAGCAGGCGCGGATCCAGGGGGGGGCAATGGGTGCAATTGCCCCCCCCCCCTCCCTGAAGCCTGACCGAAGTACTAAATCTTCTATAAAATGCAAATAAATAGAGGCATTTCTTAAATATTCAAAAAATTTCGCGCTCGCTACGCTCGCGACTTTTAATATTAATGATCTAATTCCGTCGACCGCTTCATAAATATGGGTACACTGAAATTTGCACCCCCTTGAATGAAATCCTGGATCCGCGCCTGATTATAAGCTTAATTGAGTATGTAAATAAACGTTTACAGCTTTGGGTGTAAGTAAAGTAGGATAGGCGCTTTCACATTGATTCGTACACTCGTGACGTGTAGACATTCGTAGGCATTAAAATTCTCAAGCGGTGACATAACGTAGGTAGGCTCCCACTCGGTGGACCGATGACCTGCCCTCGTAGCATGGCGACATATCCCGCGCGCGACGCGAGTTTTATAAGCATTTGTTCCGTTCTAACGCTAAGCTAATGAGAGAGACGGCTGAGCTGTTTTCTCGCGTTTGGCGCGACAAACAGCTTTGTCTACATCTCATACTACCCGTGCTGGTGAAGGTCGCGGGAAGCCGCTGGATGCGGGCAGCGCAGGAACGGTCGATGTGGAAACCCTTGGGAAGGGCTTTGTCCAACAGTGGACGTCTTTTGGCTGATGAAGATGATGAATGTATCCCGTGTTGTTTCACGCCCTATATTTAGGCTCTTTGCCATGTTTCAATGAAATCGGTTGTGTTTATACAGGGTGTTAAAAAAGTGCGTTTGATTTTAAGGGGTTACTCAGAACCAAGTATAGAATACAGGAAAAATATTAAAAAATCCGCTTTTAAAATTTTGTTTCAGATTCCCATACTAAATCTAAATAGTGAATCAAGAATTTCAAAAAAGTTCTAGATCAGATTTTTTCAATATTTTTTTTCTGTATTCTATACTTGATTCTGTGTAACCCCTTAAAATCTCAAACGCACTTTTTTAACATCTGTATAGTAATAAATAGCTTTGCTTGGTTTGCTTTCTGCATTAGTTTTAGGGTTCCTTGTTTTGATTTACGAAGGAATTCGATGTTTTTACAGGATTTCAAAAATATTTTCACTGGAACTCTTTCCTAGTCTCTTAATCAATCTCTGCCGAGTTTATTTTTCGGTCTCGGTCTCGGTCTCGATCTCTCTGGAGGCCTCGACGGAGGCAAACTGCTTCGATCGGGCCTTGTTAACAACCCATTACGTCCCCACTGCAGGGGCGCGAGTCTCTTCCCATAACTCGGGAAGTTTAGGCCATCCTCAACACACGGGGGCCAAGTCCGGATTGGCGGAGGTTGTGGGGCTAGTAGCCAACCCCAGTGTCAGAAGTTTTCAAGCCGCCTATAAGGCCTCCGACATGGCTTAACGACTGCCATCTAGCAATAGCAGCCGGCACCAACGATCGGGCCTAATCCCATTTAAATTAATGTTTGCCACACCAAGCAAACATTTGCGCAATTAAAAAATAACATATGGGTGCCGATGTTCACGGCTGAGCTGAGTCCGCTAAAAGATAATTATTAATTACGTAATATAAACATGGAGCTGCCATTGCCAACCAAAAGGAGCTCCTGATTTCTAAATAGCTTTATTATGATTGTCTCTTATGAAATGAAATGAAATGAAATGAAATGAAATGAAATGAAATGAAATGAAATGAAATAATATTTATTCGAAGTAGGTATCTCTGTACACTTTTCGAACGTCATATTTTTCTACCTAATACGAAGTTCCTACCACTCGGAACTCGTATACCCAACGTTTCGGGAAGTGTTTGCGGAGAGAGAAGAAACGTCGGGCCCTAAAGAAACTCCCTCCAACACATTTTTTAAAATAAAATTCTTATATGCTATTACATAATTCAGGTAAACAACAAAGATATGGTTAGCTTAGTTGCATACTATTACAAACGAATGTGAAAGGATCAACAAAAACATACAAGTACAATGTGCAAACAGGTAATTATTGTGACCAAACACCAATGACAAGAGCAGGCCAGTTCACACGGACAGCACCCGATCACGAGTATAACGCGGGAGTCAGCCATCGCTCCCCTCAACCATATTTGAGGGAAGGGAACGACCCGGCTCCCGATACGCCACCATCCGCACGAACATTTAAGCGAGCATGCACCGCTCCGGTCAATGGGAAAATAAATTAATTAATGAATCTTCAATCCTTCCAGACCCTCCACAATATGTATACAACCACTTACAATTTCAATTACTAAATATTAAGTATACATAAGGTTATGTAATTTATACATATCTAATCAATCATAATAATCAATTTTATTGGTAAAAGAAATATTTTAAAAGTCATTTAATGTCATTGTACATTATTATGTCATTTAGTTGCAGAAACACTTTTTATCCACGCATTCTTATCATCTAGGTATTCGGAAGTCTTATAGTAGGCTTTACTGTACAGTGTCTTTTTAACATACATTTTGAATTTATTTTCTGTAAGGTTTAGGATGTCTTCCGGTATTTTATTATACATTCGTACACATTGCCCCAGAAATGACTTGCTGACTTTACTGAGCCTAGTATATACAATTTCAAGTTTATTTCTACTTCTGAGATTACGATTATGCCTGTCAGAGTTCAGCGAAAAAAGATGCAAGTTTTTCCGGACATACATTATGTTTTCATAGATATATTGACAGGGAAAAGTCAAAATATTAATTTCTTTGAATTTATCTCTAAGTGTCTCTCGCGAACGCATTCCGTAAATCGCACGGACAGCTCGTTTTTGCAGCACGAAAATTGTATTTATGTCAGCCGCATGTCCCCACAAGAGAATACCACACGACATAACGCTGTGGAAGTAACTAAAGTACACTAGCCTAGCTGTGTTTATGTCTGTTAAAAGCCTAATTTTTTTTACAGCATATGCAGCAGAGCTTAATCTTCCTGCTAAAGTATCTATGTGAGGACCCCATTGAAGTTTCGAATCTACAGTTATGCCCAGGAAAACTGCGTTCGGTACAAATTCTAAAAGACTACCAGCTAGCGATACATTATTGTTTACATGTTTAACGTTTGGCAACGTAAAATTTATACATTTAGTTTTTTTTCGCATTCAAAACTAAGTTGTTCACGGTGAACCAATTGTGCACTTTACAAAGAGTGTCGTTTAATTCGTTAGTCATGTCAGTTTTTCGGTCAATTTTAAAAAGTAAAGATGTATCATCTGCAAACAACACGATTTTCGATAGTGTTTCAACCATGAACGGAAGGTCGTTTATGTAAACTAGAAAAAGGAAAGGTCCTAAAATAGATCCTTGAGGCACACCCATTTTAACCCGTGAGCCTAATGATTTTGTACCATTAATCTGTACCTTTTGGGTTCTATTTATGAGATATGATTCTAATAGATTTAAAGCGTTATCTTTAATACCGTAATATTCCAACTTGGCAAGTAAGGTCTTATGTTCTACGCAGTCGAAAGCCTTTGACAAATCGCAGAAGACTCCTATAGCATTTTGACATTTTTCGAACGCATCGTATATGTTTCTTATCAGTTCGACTCCAGCGTCGGTTGTAGAACGCCCTTTAGTGAAGCCAAACTGCAGACTATGAAGCAGTTTATTAACATTGAAGTGACTCATCATTTGACTAAAAATTATCTTCTCAAAAATTTTGCTAAGTACTGGTAGCACTGAAACCTGTCGATAATTACTTGGATTATTTTTTTCTCCAGACTTAAATAAGGGAACAACTTTACTGAATTTCATGAGGTCCGGAAATACACCACTCTTTATGCAAATATTAAAAAGATGAGCAAGATAAGGAGCTATAGTGTCAATAAGAGACTTTAACAAAGTAACTGACATGCCCCATAAATCTTCAGTGTTTTTAAGTTTAAGCATCTTAAACGTTTTGATAACTATACGGGGATTGATTTCACTAAACTTAAATGCTTCTTGACACTGTTCTACATTCTCAATAAGAAGTCTTTTAGCGAAAGTCGGCGATGAGTCAAGGCTCTCGGTTGTTTTGATTGGAATATTTGTGAAAAAAGATTCAAATTCTTCTGCAACTTCTGAAATTTTTGATATTAGACCACGATCAGTTTGAAGTGCATGTTCTTTATCACGTGGTTTGATTTTCCCCGTTTCTTTGTTTATAATATTCCATACGGCTTTTATTTTATTTTCCGAATTTCGAATTTTTCTAGACAGGAAGTTTGACTTTGCTGCTATACAAACATTTTTAAAAATTTTTGAGTACTTTTTTACGTATTCAATAAAATGACAATCAAAATTGAATGCCTTCTGTTCGTAAAGAGAGAACAAGGTTTCCCTGCTTTTATAGATACCTGTAGTAGCCCAATCACTGAAATTAAATTTTTCGTTTATACTGACTATTTTAGTTTTAAATATCTCATCAAATTCTTTACACTTAATTCCGAAAAACCTATTATAGAAAACATTTGTTTCGTCTGTGTCAAAATTTGTTTTTGACAGTTTTTGCACTAACGAATTTTTGTACATCTCTTTCCTCTGAACAGTGACAGGTCTGGTTTGAATTTTAACGATTTCTCTAATTTTCTGAAATGGAATCTTTACTAACTGACCACTGTGATCAGATTTTAGGCAATTTATTATACTACATTGACTATATTCACAGTTACAAAAAATGTTATCAATACAAGTAGCCGATGTTGCCGTTATTCTAGTTGGCTTATTAAATATAGGCTCTAAATCAAACGACTTAAATAAACTTAGAAGTCTCGTGGAGTTATTTTTCTTTTCAAGAATATCGACGTTAAAATCCCCGCACACAATAATTGACTTGTTATTACTGCTCAACATGCTTAAGGCATCTTCTAAGATATTCTCAAATACAGTAAAGTTGTCATCGCACGGGGGCCTGTACACGCAAAGTATAATGTGCTTCTCCAAACGAATACAATGAAATTATTTCCAATAGTTTCATTGTATTCGTACTGAAAATTATAGGATGTTTATCGATTAAAAATAACATACTTTAGCTCACGTGTCACATGTGTACATATCCGAGTTTACTGAGGACGCCATTTTTAAAAGACTTCAAAAAGGAGGACTTTAATTCGTCGGAATCTTTTTTTTTATGTATGTTCACCGATTACTCGAAGACGCCTGAACCGATTTGAAAAAATCTTTTTTTGTTTAAAAGGTTTCACAGGTGGTCCCATATAAATTTTATCGAAATCAATTCAGCGGTTTTTGAGAAAATCAACAAAACCATAGCAAAATTGGAGTTGTTGCGATTGAAGTCGGTTGTTTTTAACGTATTCAGCGTGGTCAATTATTGTCACATGCGTGCATATCCGGGAGAGGCGACTGAATTAATAGAGCTGCTATTGCCTACTAAAAGGAGCTCCTTTTTCTTCAGTAACTACTAAATTAATGAATGGAGTTGCTATTGCTAACCAAAAGTAGCACTCGCCTGACTAAAGATTGAAAGTGTTTTTTTTTTTTTCAGAGAAATCTTAGCCGCGGCGCCATCTTTAACTGGGGGACATTCCGTGGCCGGAACTCCTACGCATCGGAGAGAATTCAAGAGGGAGTCCGTTAAAGATGACAGGTTTGTTTTAAGTATATTTTTCTATATGTCGAAGAACTGACAACGGGTGGACAAACAGAGTTCTACAGTTCTAGCGTGGGCCGCCCCCCGGCTAGGTGGAGCGATGATTTGCGCAAGGTTGCTGGCAACAGCGGATGCGCGTGGCCGAAGATAGGTATAAGTGGCGTGTCTAGGGGGAGGCCTAAGTCCAAAAGTGGACTAATCCAGGCTGATGATGATAATGATAATCTTTTTTTTGTTGAAAATTTAAGAACATTTCAGTTTTCATTATTTTTATTTTCAAAGGTCATGGAATATTTTGGTAGGTTTGAAGGCCTACTGACCGCCATATTTTTTTTGTCAAATATCGGCAACCCATGAAAGTTGCATGAATCGATTGCTGACTGTAATACAAACAAAAATTGTATTAGACAATAATCAACAACGCTGAACATGTTAAAAAACCGACTTCAATCGTAACAACTACAATTTTGCTATGGTTTTTGTTTTTGTTGATTTTTTCAAAAAATGCTGAGTGAATTTATTTAAAAATTATGTGGGACCACCTTTGGAGTATTGCCTATCAAACAAAAAAAGAATTATCAAAATCGATTCATAATTGGCGGAGTAATCGCGTAACAAACATACAAAAAAAACAACATACAGAAGAACCTCCTCCTTTTTTGAAGTCGGTTTAAAACTTTCTAAAGCGTCGCGTTTACGTGATATAACTGATGGTTTTTTTTATTTTTTTTTATTTAATAATCAAAACATATACATAGTTACAAAGTCGGTTACAGACAGTGCTACAAAAACCATTTATAGGTTTGTCTGAGCACTGTGGACTCGTCTTTTCACAAATTTAAACTTATAGCTATCTACTATAGAATTTATCCTAACATAAAGTATAAGTTGGTATGTGTCAATTTAATTTTCCAACCTATAATCAGTGTTTTATGGAAAATAGAAATAGCATATCTTGAGAAAAACAAGAAAGTGGGTATTTTATTTTTGCACACTTTACATAAAATACACATAAAAATAAGAGGAAGAAATCTGAATATTGAATCCAAAACTTGAAATTAAGTTTTCCACAAAATCTTTCAAAATACAATTTTATACGACCCTTTAAACTCCATTTCCTATATAACATCGTATTTCAAACCTCATTTTGCATACAATTGTTCCAACCCCTATTTCCATACAATTTTTCAAACTTACGTATAGGTACTTTACCCTCATAACAATGTATACTGTTGATAGTCGCAGTTAATTAAAGAAGTTCTTGCCTCTTCATTGGTTCTTTGCTCCATCATAGTATCCTATTACACAAGAATTATTCAACGAGGTCTACTCGAAACGTCCGTTCTCTTCCTTTATACAGGGTGTGAGTTCCCTTATACAGGGACGGGCCTGAAACTGAAATGGCTGCTTTTATTGAAACTAAATCACACAAATTTTTTCTTAAGAAACCTCGAAAAAATCGATACAAAGATGGCTACTGAATTTTCGTAAAATCGAGTTGTCATGCAAAGTTGGCCGATCAGCTGACTTATTATAAAATATAAAAAAATATATATATATGGTATTTTAAAATGTACCGACTGCTACCACAATATGGCTGTCGTTAAGCCATGTCAGGGGCCTTATCGGCGGCTTGAAAACTTCTGACGCTGGAGTTGGCCGCCTCCACGAATCCGGACTTGGCCCCCGTGTGTGGAATATGGGCTTACGTTTCCGTCCGAGGTATGAGAAGAGACCCGTGCCCCTGTAGTAGGGACGAAATGGGTTATTTAATATTAACGATGTGTGGAATTACTTTTTGCGGGGAATTTGGTGAAGATTCATTGGAGAAAGTTCGGTTTATGAACCCGCTGAAGTGTCTGGAAGAGATCTCCTAGGTATTTTTGATCTTGCATTACTTACACGGTCATAAAACTAAACAACGTTTTCCAAGGAATCCAAGCATAATACAAAAAAATCCCAATCTTCATACAAAATTGACTGTAGTCGTCCAATTTAAGTAAGTCATTTTTTACGTGTTTAGTAAAATTGATCAGTTTCCCGAAAACAACTCATTGTTAGTTTCCGGGAATGTGTTTTTTAGAAAGAAAAAGATGAAATAAATAACATTTATTTGCCAGTAAAAAAAAATAGTAGCAAACGGGAATCACGCGGGAATTTTCACAGCCTGTATACGTGAGAGTGAGAGGAAAAGTTATCTGATACCCTTTCGACCCATCGAAATAGGAAAATCACTACACTAGGCTTCTTTGTAAGACGAGATGTAGAGGATTCGCCCGCTAAGTACGTCGAAATGAAAATAAACAAAATTGAACCTTATTTGTATCACATTCAAAAATCTAACGTCCTTTAAGTGTGTTTTGTTTAATACCGCACATTTACAATAAACTACCGAAATCGTTGAGAAACACTCCACAAATAACAATGTTTAAAAGAAGACTCTATTGCTTGCTCTCGGAAAAATGTTACTATACACTAAATGAATATTTAAATGATAGATTATTGTAAGATATGTTTAGAGAAGCTGTGTAAATTTTTAATAATTGTGTGTATTAACTTTTGTAAATATTGTATGCCTACGGCGGGACATAGCTTGTACTACTTTACTAAATTCACTAACTTTTAGACCATAAACATATTTGAGTTTGAGTTTGAGTTTAAGACTAATTTTAAAAGCTGACACCGGTCTATGGTTGCCACAGAACTTTGCGTGTCTGTACAATAACTTAGTATTGTGTATTTTTAATAGATGTCGCTAGTAGATATAAGAGAACTTATAACAAAACACAACTATCCCTCCTCAGGTCACCCTCCGGACGGATAACAAGTCCGGCGCTTTTGCATAATATTAGTACACTAGTTTCTGCTCGCGTCTCCGCCCGCATGGATTTCGTTTTTATGACTGTACTTGTGAAAGCAGATTACCCTTAAACAATAAACATATTTGAGTTTGAGTTTGAGTTTAAGACTAATTTTAAAAGCTGACACCGGTCTATGGTTGCCACAGAACTTTGCGTGTCTGTACAATAACTTAGTATTGTGTATTTTTAATAGATGTCGCTAGTAGATATAAGAGAACTTATAACAAAACACAACTATCCCTCCTCAGGTCACCCTCCGGACGGATAACAAGTCCGGCGCTTTTGCATAATATTAGTACACTAGTTTCTGCTCGCGTCTCCGCCCGCATGGATTTCGTTTTTATGACTGTACTTGTGAAAGCAGATTACCCTTAAACTATGTTCTCATGTTGTTTCCCAGCTTTTTCTTTTGCTATATGCCGGATCCCAATAACAACAGTTATTTACAATAGTTTCAATATAAAATACTTTCAATACGGATCCCTCGGGAACGAAAGCTTTTTCCGGGATAAAAAGTATTATATGTCACTTCCCCCTCTTTCAACTAACTTTGTGCAAAATATTACATCGACTTGTCGTTCCGTTGTAACATGAAAGAAGTACTAGAAACCCATTTTTGCTTCGCCCATCTTCAAATAAAGATAAAGATAAGATTTATTCCAAACACAGACAAACACGAAAGTTACAATTAATAAATAGGTTTACTACGGGAACCATGTATTTTTTGGGGGATAAAAAATTGCTTCTGTGTTAATCCAATGCTTGATCTACCTACTTACCGTATTTTACCAAAAACCGTTCAGCAGTTTCGACGTGAAAGCGGAATAAATTAAAATCCATACTTTCGCAATTTTTTTTTGTAAGTAGTTTTGCAGATTTTTTAAACAGATCTTTTAGGCATGGGGACTTGGAAAGTACCAACACCTAAGTACTACTATGGCAATATAGTAGTAGGTGTTGAAAGTACCCCAGCCGTGGGGACGCTATGCGTTGTAAACTTAACGAAAAAAGACACTGCATTTTTTCACATTTATTAATTTTAGCGATGCTATTTTTTGCAGAAGCTCAACAAAACGGGATACAAGAAGAGAGAGCGGGAAGCGAATAGACCAGGGTACCACCACTGGTCACCAGCGGGATAGCTGCAAAAGAGACCCCAGAGTTAGTGAGCCTAGTAAACAAGTGGTAAGTTTGTAATTGGAATTGGAATTGTAAGATTATGGAAGATGAGATTAGATATAATGCGACATAGGTACCTATAAGTCTATGGGTAGTCGTCGGTCGTCTTTGGTTCGAAGCGATATTTTGCTATGTTTACCAACACTGAGATAAGATGATCTCATGTGATCTCGGCGATAAGGCGAGATGACATGAGATGAACTAAGATGAGATATGATGAGATGCGATGAGCTATTACTTTTTGTTTACAGAATAACATACATACAGTTTATTAACTATGTTTACTGTACTGTAGAGACATGCAAAATAAGGACGGGGTATAAGGAAAATAATTCCTTAAAAATATGAGGCGTGAATGTGTGCGCTAAGTAACCGTCACCGGAACTTACCCGCAAGGGGTAAGGTCGTCTTTATGCTTAACCAATTACTACAAAATTTCGCGCAGGTTCGGCCTCACATGGAATACTGTTCTCATCTCTGGGCAGGGGCACCCCAGTACCAGCTTCTCCCTCTGGACCGTATTCAACGAAGAGCAACTCGAATCGTCGGCTGCCAGGATATTTCAGATCGGCTTGACTCCTTGGCGCTGCGTAGAGATGTAGCCTCGCTCTGCATTCTCTATCGCATGTACAATGGGGAGTGCTCCGAGGAATTGTTCGGATTGATCCCTGCCGCCTATTTTCGCCATCGTTCTACGCGACAATATATTCATCCCCATCACATAGATGATTGGCAGTCCACGACTGTGCGTTACACTAGAAACTTTCTGCCTCGCACAGCCAAACAGTGGAATGAATTGTCGCCTGCGGTATTTCCGGACCGATACGACATTCAAACCTTCAAGAAAAGAGCGTACTCCCATATCAAAGGCCGGCAACGCACTTGTGACTCCTCTGGTGTTGCGGGTGTCTATGGGCGGCGGTAATCGCTTACCATCAGGTGATCCGTCTGCTCGTTTGCCACCTATGCCATAAAAAAAAAAGTTTGCCAGAAAATAAATTTAAATTGCATGTGAAAAATTGTTTATGCTCTAAAGGGTATTACAAAATACTAGATTATGTACATGACAATGATATATGGGCATGTATAGATCCTCCAGCTCACAATTTTATTGTTGACATGAATAGTAATATAATTTAAGATTTTATTTAAAAAATGTGTTGAAGCGAGTTTCTTTTGGGCTCGACGTTTCTTCTCGCTTCGCAAACGCTTCCCGAAACGTTGAGTGTACAAGTCCCGCGTGGAAGGGACTTTGTACTAGGTAGAAAAAAATATTGACGATTTAAAAGCATATGTAAAGCATCTACTTAAATAAAAAACATTTTGAGTTTTTAGTTTGAGTTTAGAGGGGGAGACAATAGTCATACTGTATTACAGTACTAAATGTATTTTCTGTGCTACTATAAACTTTTACACCAGAATTCTTAAGGCATTATTTAGTGCTGAGAACGGAACGGGTGGTCGCAGATGGCGCGCTTATTCAATTTTATTACAAACCCCGAAGGTACTAAACTTCTTGCTAGGTACAGACAGCCACAAAGATATCTAAATGGCCCTTGCGTCTATTGCAGACGATTTATGGCAGTGCCTCGGAGGCAACTCTTTGCGTGGCTTAGCAAACCGATGCGAGAGCTGCACACTCTCCCTTAAGCCTGGCAGAAGAAGTTTCCGGCTGATGTGCCCAAAGATATCTAAACACCCCGTATCACCATGTATCACGAAATATTAAAGTAATAGCTTTAACAAAACGAGAACATAAGGAAATCAAATATATAAGGAAAAGTATTTAACAATGAAGGGAAAAAAGAGAAGACATCTATAAGTACTAGTTGAAAATTTTTATAGATGGTGTTTCAAAGCAAAGAGCGAATTACGTCTTAAAACTTAGGGGTTCAGATGTCTCTGTGGGCTAATGTACAATACACTGCACTGGGCTTATGCAGGTTGAAGAATAAAATAAGCAGGATTTTTTATTAAACTTCCGTTTTACAGCCTTATTTATTAGTGTAATTGCAATAAAGTGCTCTGAAGGAAAAGTTGTTTAATTTTAGTTACCAGTAGAATAAATTGCAAAAAAGTATCATAAATTGCAATTAAGTATTCTGTGTCCGATCACGCTCTGAACACGCACAAATGCTCCGATATATGTACACTTAATCGTATATGTTACTAGCTTCCGCCCGCGACTTCGTCTGCGTAGACTTTAGAATTGCGTCTCGAGGGTTTAAAAGTATGTGTACAACATCTACTTAAATAAAAAAACATGTTGACTTTAAATAAAGCGCTGTCTAGTAACAAAATAGATAGTAAAAATTTCAGTTTTCAGCCATTGCTCCGGGAACCCTTGAGTTTTCCGGGATAAAAAGTATGTTATATGTTAGCCGAGTGCTTTGTATATCTACCTACCAAATTCCATCCAAATCCGTTCAGTAGTTTCAGCGTGAAAGTGGTACAAACAAACTAATATCAATACTTTCGCATTTATAATATTACTATTATGTTTTCTTCCAGTATATAGCATCATTTGACGAGGAGGGTGAGTCAACTCCCGGCTGGCGGAGGGTGGGCCCCGAGGGTCTGGTGAACCTGGAGAAGGTGTACCGCACCCAGGCTGTGATGGACCACATCGCCAGCTTCCACCAGCACCATTACGCGTTGGCGAGGAGTAATGAACCCGTTTTTGGAGATCACTTAAGGTGAGTAATATAGAAGAACTTAGAAGAAATTATCCCTAGTTGCCCTCCCTAGTGAACAAAATCAAAATCAAAATGTTTTTTATTTAAGTAGATGTTTTGCACATACTTTTAAATCGTCTTTTTTTTCTACCTAGTACAAAGTTCCTACCACGCGGACGCGGAACTTGTATACTCGACGTTTCGGGAAGTATTTCCGAAGCGAGCGAACCTTTTTAGATATCCCTCGGAAACCATAAGGAACCATAAGGAAACCATAAGGAAACAATATGTCCTTTTCTATGTCAATTACGAGCTCACTTCGCTCGCTCAGGCATTGTACTGTAACCTATTGATTCTCTGTAAAAAAAATAAGGTTGAAATTGAATTTTCTATAAATTGTAATGCAAACTATTAATTTTGATGCTTAGTGGAATTTTAAATGTTTATTTACGTATACACAACCAGGCCAACGCCGTCTATACCTTAGGGATTGATTGTTAATTAAGCCACACGATAAAAAGCAGAAAATTTGCATAATACATATATGTAAATATATTATATTCCAATATATTATACGAACATAAACAAAGGTGCTCACAGATTTTTTCCCTCGAACCCGCGATCCTTGGATCAGCAGTAGTCAGGAGCACTAACTACTGAGCTATCGAGTTAGTCATCAGGTATATTAATAATATAACCCGCTTTTGAGGACAACCCTCAAAGTAAATTCCCGCCCGCCTTAGTGTTCCCGTTTTACTGAAGTTCTGCAGACAATTCAATTTAAAGATTCTATTAAGAATTAAATGAATTCATAATATTTAATTCACTTCAACGCCTTTAAGGCGACAATCTCATTAACCCCAAAACCAAAAACGAGACAAGTTCGAATCTAATTCGCACGCCGAGGGTTCCGTACAAAAAACAAGATTGAGAATTTTACCACCTTATTTTAAGACCATAGTTTTTACAAGTCCGTCATTTGATATGTCACACCACATGGTGCAATTAGCATTTTTTAGAATTTTCTGCTTTGCTTTCCAAAATTGAGGAAAATTTTAGAAGGACCGTCTATCTCACTAATATTATCAAGTAGCTAAATGGAAACGTGGACTTGGCTTCAACCAATAAGTCCACGCAAACCCATGGACTCTTGTCTTGCGGCTCCGCCTGGAGTCGTGGACTGTGAACGTGTTATCTATCTCTATCTACCAACCAAACATCCAAATCCGTTCATTAGTTTCGGCGTGAAAGCGGAACAAGCAAACATCCATACTTTCGCATTTATAATATTAGTGAGAAGTGAGATGAGATTAGTGAGACGGATATTATGAGATGGGATGAGATGCGAAAGTATGGATGTTTGTTTGTTTATTTTTTTTTCTTTGTTCCACTTTCACGCCGAAACTACTGAACGGATTTGAATAAAATTTGGTAGGTGTATAGAAAAAGCACTCGTCTAACACATAGGACTTTTTATCCCGGAAAACTAGAGGGTTCCCGGAGAAATGGCTAAAAAACTGAAATTTTTACTTCGTCACTAGATGGCGCTGACTTAACATTTTAGTTTTCTCTGGACCCAATTCTGAAGTCCACCCAGACGAAGTCGTGGTCTGAAGCTTGTCATAAAATAAAAAAACCTATTATTACATAGCGCCCTAATTCATACTACCTGGCGCCATCTAGTTTAAATTTAGCAATACTATTAACTATTAGAAACAAAATTATCTTTTCTTTCAGAGCAGCAATGTCTGCATGTGATGAACCAGTATTCGCTCAACCCGCTCAAAAAACGAACGGCTGTGAATTCGAGAATGAGGCCTTATACGAGTTGGAGGGGGGAGGATATTGCCCCGTCCAACCCTTGCCCCATGACCATGGGGTAACAATGTTCCCGCTTGCCCCACAGCACGGGGAACGAATGGACAGACATGTTTTACAAGTAAGTTGTGGTAGCGTCGATTGCGCAGCTAACTACAGACGCGGTCGTAACGTGGATGGTGGAACAATCTATACAGGATGTAACAAAATTGATGTAGGACCGGTTAACTGGGGATTCTAATTTTGGACTCTCCATACAAAATGTGCAAAACAAATGATCGATTTGTATGAAAAGTCTAAACATTTTTTTGAGATTTAAGCAAAGTCGTAAAAGTTGTTCAGTGTGATAAGTAGAATCCCCAGTTAACGGGTCCTACACCAATTTTGTTACACCCTGTATATGGCAGTACTGGTTGTCTCGTTTTGAGGATTTTTGTTTATATGTGGGTAGATTATGCACCACGGGACCGCGTGCGTGGTCGGCGAGGCGGAGTGGGGCAGTGCGCTCGCGCATCTCCAGTTGGAGCGCGCATGCGCCATCCTCACGTGGTGTCGGCCTGTCAACGCGCGCCAGTCGCATGTTTATCGTAAGTCTATTACAAAGGCTGTAAATCTAGTCGTGAGTCAAATTTTAATCAGTGCTTCTACTCCTGATTCTGATCAACTTTCCCCAAGGAACCCATAGTCAAATCGGAAAAAAAATGTTTGGACTCTTTAGAAAAATCGATCAGCCGAGCGGCCAAATTAGTATGAAGAGTCCAATAATGTTTTTGCGATCAAAATATGACGCGTGACTAAATTCCTGTATTATAATGGGTGACTTTAAATTAGTTCTTGATACGAAAGTTTTTGCATGTACTCGTGATAATAAACAACTTTCCCTTAGGAACCTATAGACAAATCCCAAAAAAAATTTTGGCCTCTTCATACTAATTTGGCCGGTCAGTACATCGATTTGTATGGAGAGTCCAAATTTTTTTTTGCGGTTTCACTATGGGTTCTTCAGGAAAAGTTGTTTGTTATCATGAGTACACACATAGTCTTAAGTATCAAGAACTAATTTTAAGTCGCCCTATATACTCTTCCACAAAATCTCCTTAATAGAAAATTTGACTTTTATTTATTTATACACGGGTGATACTAATTGCAACACTAGGCAACCGCTGTTTTTATTAGGTAAATAATTAATAAAGAAAATACTAAATAAAATGTCTCATTTGAAATTGCTATTCGTACAAAGAACGTTCATTCCTTCCGGAAATTCTACAGAGAAGCCTTTTTAAATTAATTTCAAACGAATAAGTAGGATAGTGAGAAAACATTATTTATAGCCCACCAGAAAACTTAACAAGTCTGTAAATAGAGAACAAAGACCCATTAACATGGGATTTCAGACATGTAACTAAACATCTTTTTTCTCCAACTTTGCTGAACTAGTAAAAACTATTTGACCTTTTATGCAAATCTGTTCGGCCAATTCTTCATTGGCGATCGCAGTTTTTTCGTTTGTCTCTATATTTCTTGAATTACTTTCTTGGTGGAAAAAATACCAGTTTTATGAGTAGCCACTTGTTTATTAAAAGTACAAGCACTTATGATAACAATTTAGTTTCAGGTGAAAACGCTAGTGATAATTTAGTGTCAGACCATTACCAAGAGGTTAGCCTATCTTATAATCCGGAAGAGGTGATACCACTGAAATACACAGCTAATTTGACCCATGAAAACGAAGCTGGAATCATTGGAGAGGAAGGGTAAGTGACCAATTATATTATCAACAACTATATTAATAGACCTTTGGCCCAGCAGTGGGGTCGATGTGGGTTGTAACCAGTAAATAAAAAGTAAAAGTATACAAAAAGTTTTATTTTAGATAAGAATTAGAAGAATTAGAATTAGATTCATACTTTACATACTTACTTACTCATAATGAAGTACAAAATATAAGAAAAATATTGGAAATTTCTTTTAAAAAAAATCCATACTGAGTATTTAATAGTGATTCAAGGATTTCTATGAGAAACTGAAACAAAATAATGAAGATGGATTTTTTCAATGGTTTTAAAATTTGAAAACGTACTGTTTTACATTTTGTATTACCAATGGCCATCCCTGCTTTTAACTCTGCTGAGAATAAAAACCCTTTTTTATATTTTAAATATTAACTATATTATATTATTTAAATAGGTATCACATTTTAAACGCTTTTTCAGCTTCATCGATCTACAATGCGTAAAAGATATGCGCGTTGGTGGCAAATTCCTCGAGCCGCGAGACATGGCGGAGTTGACAGCGTGCGCCAAACGCCACGGCCTGGACAGCTGTTCGCAAGGGCCACACGTCATCTCCCTAGTTTATGGACGCACCCTCAGCGATAATAGGACTGTGCATTTTTTGTTGCCCGCCTATTCGTATAGGTAAGTTATGTAAAATCGTCAAACTGCGTATGAATTATGATTATGAATTATATCGTCCCTCGCATGACTAACTCTTCTATCTCATAACCTTGATTATTTGAGTTTAGACTTTATCAGTTTGGACTTTATCTAAATTGAAGTAGGATTGTTTTTAAAAACTTACGAAAAGTTAGATAGGAGAGTTAGTCGTGCGAGGGACGATAAAATTGATTTGGAAAAGAAATGACAGAAAGTGAGTCGGCCTAATTGACAATATTTAAAAGTTTGAATCCCAATTTATTGCGTTATTTCACGGAGAAAAGACAATATTAAATTCACATTTTTTTCCATTTTTAAGGTTCCGTACCTTAAAAGAAAAAAGGAATCCTTATCACTCGTGTGTCTGTCTGTCACAGCCCATTTGCTCCGAATCTACTAAACCGATTAGATTGAAACTTAGTACACATATAGATTTCTGTGACCCAAATACGGCGGGTTAAAATACAGGTTCCGAGTGATAGGAACCTCGTTTTAGGTCGACAAAAGACTGCCTGTCGAATAGTGTACTCCGCTATCTTCTTCGGATAAAATATTTTTAGTTTATTACTTCACTTATTTATTAGTTTATTCCTTGTTTACAGAGCATGGGCTGTGGGACTCCACGCTGTCATCAGAGCATTGATGAGCCAAGCCAAGCTGTCTGATAGGAGTTTAGCCTGGCTCAAGAATAAATACACAGCGTTGTATTACGAAGATGGGTGCTGTTGCGAACCGCTGGTGTCTGATGCTATTAGGGTAAGAAGAATGTCATCGCAATAATCTATTTCACTACTCTCACTATCTCATTAATCTCACTAAAGTAGTGAAATAATGATTGATCTCACTAATCTCACTCTCTGACTTGACTAATCTCACTATCTGACTTGACTAATCTCACTATCTGACTTGACTAATCTCACTATCTGACTTGACTAACCTCACTATCTGACGTGACTTTTGACTAATCTCACTATCTGACTTGACTAATCTCATTAATATTATAATTGCGAAATTATGGATGTTTGTTTGTTCCACTTTCACGTCGAAACTGCTGGACTGATTTCGATAACATTTAGTAAGTAGGTAGCTAGATCAAGCACTTGATTAACAAGTAGGCAATTTTTTTATCCTGGAACTAATATTATAAGTGCGAAAGTATGATTCTCATTGCTCCGATATTACCGAACCGTATAGGAGTAAATTAACTGACATATTGACTGACTCGGTGGCTAAGTAGTTAGCGATCCTGACCTCTGATCCGAGAGTCGTGGGTTCGATCCCCACACAGGGCAAAGTTTTCTGTGATGAGCAGAATTGTTTGCTCTGAGTCTGGGTGTATTATATCTATATATGTATATATTTAAAAAAGTATATGTGTATTTATATCAGTCTCTGGTTCCCGAGATACAGGGAATCCTAGTTTGGGGCCAGATGACCGTGTGTGATTGGTCCCAGATATTATTATATGGCTCACAGAATCGTTGAACTCAAGTGGCAGTCGGCGGGGCACATAGCTCGTAGAATGGATGGCCGCTGGGGCTTTAAAGTTGCCGAGTAGCGACCACGCTATAGAAGAGGCAGTGTAGGCAGGCCTCCCACTCGTTGCGCCGATGACCTGGTGAAGGTTGCGGGGAGCTGCTGGATGGGAGCAGCGCAGGACCGGTTGGTGTGGAAATCCTTAGGGGAGGCCTTTTTCCAGCATTGGACTGAGCTTGGAGCCCATCAAACTGCAGTCTTTATGAACCATGAAACCAGGGTTTTGTCAAGCAGGTCTTCGGCGGGAGGGACTCTACATGCGGCAGTTCCTCTCACTCAACCCCAGTTAAAGGTGCCTTCAATGATTCACACTCGGACTCCCTCAGGAGTACAGGGATAAAATTTAAGGTGAGTTTTTTTTTAATGTGATAGGCGGCAAACGAGCAGACGGATCACCTGATGGTAAGCGATTACCGCCGCCCATAGACACCCGCAACACCAGAGGAGTCACAAGTGCGTTGTCGGCCTTTGATATGGGAGTACGGTCTTTTCTTGAAGGTTTGAATGTCGTATCGGTCCGGAAATCTTCTTATCGTGTGGAACGATTAACTATAGTTATAGACTATATAGACTACTGTATAGTCTGAAATTGATATCGCGGACCAAATATTAACTGTGGCTTGTAGTAATGACACTGAACAACTTTCTCTAAGGAACCAGTTCAATTTGAGCAAAAAAAAATTCATGCTGAAAAACATAAATATAAAATCTCATATGTATACAGGGTGATTAATAATTCGACGTGATCCTTCAAAGGGGTTATACTAGAGGTCATTTGCAACAAATTAAGTCCTGTTAACCAGTGGTCCAAAATGTATGGTTACCGAGATATTACTGTTTTTAGATTTTTTTGAAATTTTCTACCTTGTTACCAAAAACAATTAATTATGAAAAAACCATAACACCGTTTACATTAAATTGATACTTTTTACTTTTTTTAAAGCTGAGAAATGAGTGATTGCTTTGAAAAATAAAAAAGCGGCCAAGTGCGAGTCGGACTCGCCCATGAAGGGTTCCGTAGCAGCAAGTGACATAATATAAAAGTTTTTATAGTTCGTTGTAACTTGAATGAAAGGTAAATTGCGGTTTACGATTTATGACGTATTAAAAAAAACTACTTACTAGATATCGTTCAAACCAATTTTCGGTGGAAGTTTGCATGGTAATGTACATCATATATTTTTTTTAGTTTTATCATTCTCTTATTTTAGAAGTTACGGGGGGGGGGGACACACATTTTACAACTTTGGAAGTGTCTCTCGCGCAAACTATTCAGTTTATGAAAAGAAAATGATATTAAAAACCTCAATATCATTTTTGAAGACCTATCCACAGATACCCCACACGTATCGGTTTAATGAAAAAAAATTTTTTGAGTTTCAGTTCTAAGTATGGGGAGCCCCCAAAATTTATTGTTTTTTTTTCTATTTTTGTGTGAAAATCTTAATGCGGTTCACAAAATACATCTACTTACCAAAGGAGATTGCCCGATTTCGTACCATGTTGCGTCTTAACCAGACTTTTGTCAAAAATCGTAATTAAATTTATTAAGCACACTTAATTTTTTCTAGACCTATTCGAACTGCAGGAAAGAAATGTATGAAAAAAGATTTTAATTTGATATATCCCCTACATTTTGTACACTCTGACAGCAAACGTTCACTCTGACAACAGGATAGCATAATATAAATTGCCTAAGTGTGAAAGAGAGGGTACAAAGCGGTTGCTGTCAAGTGCACCCTCGGAACGCGGCCCTGGATTCATAAAATGTGTTCCGAAACTACATTATGGTTGTATCGAGATTTTTATGCTTCATCCACATATTTCTTCTTCTTAATCTAAGAGATGTCTTCGCATTACACCACCATTTTCCTATACCCGCACCCTCTTCTTCAACTCCTGGTAAGATTGACTATCAGACGATGTTTTATATAGATTTGATTCTTGATCACATTGGTGCGTCCCAGGGTTGCCAGACGTACAAGAATTTTTGTTTGGACGTAACGTAGGGCCAAAGTCACGTTGCGGAGCGGCATTTTTTAAATCCACATATGCCACACAGTACGTTGCAAATCGGCATCGCACACACGCCCCGTTACGTCATGTTACGCCGCTACACTTTACGATATTTAAAAAAGTATACCTAGTATAGTATAGTTTCATTGTTTTGTCAAGTTTCAAGCAGTGTTAATCACAAATTACAGTCTGATTACGATCTTTTGGTAGGTGGATGACATTGACAGGACAGCTTTTGTCGCAAATCTGTCATTTTTTTCATACAAATAGTGTATGCCGCCACATCCCCCCTCCTCCCCACCCTCACGGAAAGGAATACAGTGTAGCTGTATGATAGAATAAAATAAAAGACACTATAAACTAGAGAACACGAAATAATAATTTTAAAAAATATATTAAAACCAGGTCACAAATCTAAAATATCCTTAAATCTAACCCTGACCTGATCGTGTGACGGTGGGAGGATTTGGTGCAGAGTGAGCTGTTGGTGGGGCAGACGTAGGACCTGGACATGTGGTTGCATTGCGAGGCCGGGAGCGTCGCGGACGCCTGTGCGCTCGGTGAGACCGCGCCTCGCTCGGGGTCTGCAGCGATGTGTGTCTTCAGAGAATGACTGAGGACTTTATAGGGGCCGGTGTACAGTGTTCGTCGCGAAGGAAAACGTGAAATGTGTCTGCCAGGTCCTTAAAAGCGAACGACTTCGGGACGCATGTCGGTCATGGCCAGGTGTGCCACGAAGTCCTCATTTACATTTTGTGTGAAAGCGCTAGGTACCAGGAGCTCCCCTGTAAGCATACAGGAAGTCTGCAGCAGAGCATTTGAGGTCATCCTTGAGAGCCAATCTGATACCAAGAAACACAAGAGGTAGGGCTCTGTGACAGGTTTCTCGGTGGCACATGAGTGCAGCCTTCAGTTGGCGGTCGAAGCGCTCCACCATGCCATTCGCTTGCGAGTGGTAGCTGGTAGTTCGTATCATTTGGTAGCGCCTAGGTCGAGGAAACAGTTGAATAGCGCTGACTCAAACTGGCGGCTTTGATCGACGGTGACCGTGATGGGCACGACGAATCGCGGGATCCAGCCGCGTACGAAGGTATCGGCAACATCCTCGGCGGTGATGGATGACGTGAGCCACGCTTCGGGCAATCTCGAGAACCGGTCTATTGCCGGGAAACAATAGGTGTAGCCCTCAGAGTGCGGCAGGGGGCTGACGATTTCGAGGTGGACATGGCTGAATCTCCCAGATGGGAGGGAAAATTCACCGAGCGGTGCGGTCACGTGGCGCATCACCTTGCGTCACTGGCAGTGGAGGCAGTGACAGCCCAGGTTCGACAGTCGCGCGCCACGCCGGAGCGCACGTAACGGTCAGCGACGAAGTGCGCGGAGGCGCGGCCGCCGGGGTCGCTCAGCGCGTGCAGGCGCGCGTGCGCGGCGTGCAGCAGCGCCGCCGGCAGGTTCGGCAGCGGCCGCCCCGTCGACATGTTGCACGCGATGGTAATATTCGTGCCTGGAATTAGTGTCGGTTCCAATTTGAGAGAAGAACCGAAATCGACTCGACGTGGGAAATCGCGTCCGCGACGATGTTGTCTTCGCCTTTGACGTACTCGATCTCCGTAGTAAACTGCGATATGATCGTCAGTTGGTTCAGCTGTGCGGGAGGCAACTTTTAGCGACGTTGTGAGAACGCGTACAGTAGTGGTTTGTGGTCGGTATATATGATGAAGTGTTGCGCCTCCAATATATGCCGAAAATGTACACGGGCAACAACTCCCTGTAGTAGGCGGGCCAGGTGGTTTGGCTGGGCTTAAGTCTTCTACTGAAATATGCCAGCGGTTGCTAGCCCTGCTCTGTCCACTGCTGGATACAGACGCCTACGTGTGTGCTTGAGGCGTACTTGTGGAGGCCCAAGCATGCGTTAGGAATTGCATGCACGATTGCACGAGTGCGAGGCGTGAGTGATGCTTTTGCGTGAGCGTTCTTCTATATTAAAGCACTTCGTTTTATTCGTCGACTGCATTTCATCATTACAATATACATACAGTGCCGCGTTCGGTTTGTGGTGCTCCTTTATATTACTCGTTAGCATCACTGAACCATACCATAATTAACTAAAACTAGCTATCAAATGATTGGTTAAAACTAAGAATTTCGTGTACGCCTGAGCGTAGATAAAGTACTTAAAAATAACCTCAAAACATAAAATGAAAGTGAAAAAGCTCTGGAGTTACAGTAGCTATGAGAGTAATTTTTCGTATAATAATTAAATATGTTATCCCATATCCAATTCAGAAGGTTTTTTCAAGACGCAATATGGTACGAGCGTTTCATACTTCCGTGGCATTCTCCTTTCAACAGTATAGTTCTTATAGTTTCGGAAAAAAAGTGGCTGTGACATACGGACAGACAGACAGAGCGACAGACAGACAGACATGACGAATCCATAAGGGTTCCGTTTTTGCCATTTGGCTACGGAACCCTAAAAAACCAAACTCAAAAAGTCTCATAAATAAACGGTCTTAAGTTGCATAAAAATATTATTTTGTATAAATTTTCCATAAGTAATTGAGTATTACTAGAAAAAAATGTAGTGAACTTGGCGTACAAATTAATGACAAAAGTTCCTTGTTTCATAAGCTTTCTAAAAAGGTACAAATGTTACCAACTTTTGCACGGGGTTGAAAAAAAAATCCATTAAACCGAACAAGTAACACACTTTTTCCATACATATCCTGCACGGTGCCGCCCTCTCTTTTACTCGTGTCGTGCGTCACTCGTGAGCTTAACATGATTCGATAATTTGTAGCAATCTTCGCGACAGTTCGTGGACACTAACTCGCACAGTTTCCAACCAGAAGGTTAGTTCGTGCGTACAGAAAAGTCACAGTATTTGTTAAATAATATTGATATCCTTGTTAATTGACTAAAAGTTTAAACATTTTTAATTTTGATATGCGTGGTTTTGGGATGCTTCTTCAGCACGAACATAAAAGCGGTTGTGGTTCAGTGTGGCTTGCTTGGTCTCATCGATCACGCAGGTTAACTGACTACAGACACGGTCAAAACCTGGATGGGTTTTTACTGTTAGTGGCATTTATTTTGACCGTCTCCGTGCTTCGCAAGGCACGTTAAGCCATTGGCACCGGCTGCTATCATTAGATGGCAGTCGTTAAGCCACGTCGGAGGCATTAATAAGGATATTAACTATTATTTAAAGAATACTGTGACTTTTCAGTCCGCACGAACTAACCATCTGGTTGGAAATTGTGCGAGTTCGTGTCCACGAACTGTCGCGAAGATTACTACAAATTATCGAATCATGTTAAGCTCACGAGTCACGCATGACACAAATAAAATAGAGGGCGGCACCGTGCAGGATATGTATGGAAAAAATGTGTTACTTGTTTGGTTTATTGGTTTTTGTTTATTTTTGTTAATGAACTTTTTTTATTAATTTGTACGCCAAGTTCACTACATTTTTTTCTAGTAATACTCAATTACTTATGGAAAATTTATACAAAATAATATTTTTATGCAACTTAAGACCGTTTATTTATGAGACTTTTTGAGTTTTGGATAAGGTTTTTTTTCCAAAGCAAGCGCTCATTTATCAGCTTTTAAAAAAGTATAAATTTAATATAAACGGTGTAATGGTTTTTTCATAATTAATTGTTTTTGGTAACAAGGTAGAAAAATTCAAAAAAATCTAAAAACAGTAATATCTCAGTAACCATAAATTTTTGACCCCTGGTTAATTGGACTTAATTTGTTGCAAATGACCTCTAGTATAACCCTTTTGAAGGATCACGTCGAATTACCAATCACCCTGTATAGATAGATAGAAACTATGGATGTTTGTTTTCCGCTTTCACGCTGAAACTGCTGAAAGGATTTATTATAGATGATTTGGTTGGTAGTTACACCAAGCTCTGGATTAACACATAGGATAATTTTTATCCCTGAAAAATGCATGGTTCCCGTAGGATGCCTATTATTGCATAGAAATTATTTAAGGACGGGCGAAGCGAAAAATGATATCCAGCGTGCGACGAAGCCGCGGAGAATATCTATTTAGTTAAATCATATAAATATACATTTTGTTTACAGAAAAATAAGTCCACGTCGGAACTGAAAACGAGTTCGCCAAAAAACTATGGATGTTCGCATACGTCCGGAGCGAGAAGCGAAGACGAAATGTTACAGGGATCACCTCGACATAGGTGAGGACAAAAATTACTTACAGATAAAAAGCACCTACCTTCCTACAATAGGTATAGAATTTGACTGTTATTGGCATATATCTTGACCATTAATCGACAACTTCACAATCTTCTTATTTAGATTCTTGATTTAAATGATTAGATGATGATTTAGATGCTTTAGATTTTTTTATAATAACAGGGTATAATAGCAGGGTGTTAAATTTTAAGGGGTTACTCAGAATCAAGTATAAAATACAGGAAAAATATTGAAAAATTCCGGTCTACAACCTTTTTCTGTTTAGAAAGTAAGCGATTGTCTATTTTTACATTTCAAAAAATGTCACATTATGATACAAATAATAGCCAGTTACTGGTCAATTTTGCCCCCCAGCTCATACTCCGCAGCAATGTCGCACCACCACCCACCGAGTGCGCCGCGGCATAGCAGCTTAACAGCAGCCGCCACGACCATCATGGCATCTTCACCCAACAGGAGTAGGTACGAAGAATAAAACTCCCCTAAGAAATTCAATTATTCTTTTTTTTTACACAAAAAATGTGACGTCAAACATTTTAGTTCAAAACATTAGGAGTAGGTACGAAGAATAAAAATCCCCTAAGAAATACAATTATTTTTTTTACACAAAAAATGTGACGTCAAAAAAATTAAAACTTTATGCGGCAAAAGCCCACCCCAACGCATACCTGACGCAAAAGTTTCCATAGCACTAGCCGCATTGCCGCGCTGAGCAGCTATTGACAACCTTTGCGCCAGGTAAGACCCGGAGCCAGCGTCGTACCCCCTCTCTCTAAGACGACGGCCAATCTCAAAAAAAAAACCTTTAATCAAAAAATCCTTAGTTCCCACCTGTTCCGTCAGGTGTACTGTTCAGCTGAACAGGTGGGTATTTTTCCCCGTACGTTCAGTCAATTGAACAAATAGGAAAAAAATCCATTAGTGCAGTCAACTAAACAGTGAGATTTTACTCATTAATCAATCAATTCATATCACTAGTACCATCAGGTGATCCGTCTGCTCTTTTGCCACCTATGACATAAAAAAAAGGTACGAAGAATCAAAATCGAGTGATCATAAATTCAGCTATTTTAATCATTATTCGTTTCGTTTTATTTCATTACCACTATTGGTAGGTCCCTAGTACATAAGTAACCAAGGAAATCGGTGGTAAAATGTATTAATGCATGCAATAAAACGTTCGAAACATGTATTCATAAAGGACGACCAATATGGTTCTATCTATTTGATTTTGGGTTTTTAACAGAACCCTGAAAATTGCAGTATTATTTTGAACACTTTTCAAACCTAGACCACAAAATAAATAGCTACAGAAGGTCCACTCAATACGCTCACTAAAATCCTAAGCATATACATGCTTATAGACGTATACGGGCGTTGTAGGCAAGGTCACGATACCGTGCGATCGTGACCTTGCTTCGAACGACCGTATATTTCTATAAGCATGTATATGCTTACGATTTTAGTGGTTTGTATTGAGCGGACCCTCTGGGCTATTTTGTGCCTAGACTAATAAAATAATTGATAACTCTAAAGTTATTAAAAACAACCAACTTCAAACGTAACGTAAAGTTTTTGGAAGGCAGTTAAAATAAATTCACTGTCGCTATCGACTTTGTTCCCAGCTTAAGACGGCTGGAGACTAGCGAGCGGTTCTGGGAGAACCTGAAGCATCTGAGAACGGGTTCCGTCGGGTACGACACGCAACTGGATTTCATGGACTTTGTCACTTTGTTCAGAAGTTTTAGGTGAGTCTCTATACAGGGTGTTAAAAAAAGTGCGTTTGAAATTTTAAGGGGTTACTCAGAATCAAGTACAGAACCCAGGAAAAATATTGAAAAAATCCGCTCTTCAATTATTTTTTTCAGATTCTCATACTAAATCTAAATAGTGAATCGAGAATTTGTATGAAAAACTGTAAAAAAAAGGGGCGAATTTTTTTCAATATTTTTCCTGGATTCTATACTTGATTCTGAGTAACCCCTTAAAATTTCAAACGCACTTTTTTTAACACCCTGTATTATATATCAATTTCAGTATACTCAAATGATAAGCGGCATTTCATCTTATGCCTTGTGACGCACAGAAACAGTCGAGATAAATGCTTCTAAGATATTACTGTCACGACCACATTTCAATAAAGAAAAAAAATCCATATTATTTTTGATTTGATTGGGGAACGCAATGGGGCACTGGCCATCTTATCTCTATGCTGGAGCACATAAATTATATAGGGTGACTTAAAATTAGTTCTTGATACGAAGGGCTTTGGATATGCTCAAGATAACAAACAACTTTCCATAGTCAAATCGCAAAAATAAATTGGACTCTTCATACTAATTTGGCCGGTCAGTTGATCGATTTGTATGGAGAGCCTAAAATTTTTTTGCGATTTGATTATGGGTTCCTTAGGGAAAGTTGTTTGTTATCTTGAGCATATCCAAAGCCCTTCGTATCAAGAACTAATTTAAAGTCACCCTGTATATTAACATTAATGTTTAGCGGCTAGACTTAGAAAAGATGGTGGTAGCTAGCCAGGCGGGCTCAAAAAATTACCTACCACCATCACGAACCAAACGGAGTGAGTGAGGGTACCGGAGGCCCAACCACCCCCCCCCCCTCCCCATTCCCCCTTCCTCCATCCCATTTCAAAGGTCGGCAACGCACTTGTGACTCCTCCGGTGTTGCGGGTGTCCATGGGCGGCGGTAATCACTTACCATCAGGTGATCCGTCTGCTCGCTTGCCATCTATCCCATAAAAAAAAAAAAAAAAGTCGTACAAACTATTGGACTTCGCTGAGAATCGAAACCGCGACCTCCTGATATGAAGCGAGCGGACTAGACACTAGACAACGGAGGCTGTTAAAATATAAGTAAAATAACAATTGCCAATTTTGTTGCCAGTCTAGTAATGCGGTCGGAGCTACGGGAGGTGTTTGAGCAGCTCGCCGTGCCCCGGAACCGGTCGCCTCTCTTTGGCGCCGAGAAAAGCCGAAGCTCCCCCGAACTGTTTAGGAGCAAGGCTTCGTTTAGAACTGGTAAGAAACTCATTACCATGAGGAGATATATCATTAACAATCGATTTCTTCCACAGCAGGGGCACGGGTCTCTTCCAGGAGATACTTCCTTAACAACTCATGTCGTCCCCACTGCAGGGGCACGGGTCTCTTCCTATACCTCGGGAAGGTTAGGCCATACTCCACACACGGGGTCCAACTGGCCAAGTCCAGAGTGAGGAGATACATAGCAGAACTAAAGTAACAGACACAGCTCACAGAATCGCTTAATTGAAGTGGCAGTGGGCGGGGCACATAGCTCGTAGAACAGATGGCCGTTGGGGCATTAAAGTTCTCGAGTAAAGACCGCGCACCGGAAAACGTAGCGTAGGCAGGCTCCCACTCGGTGGACCGATGAACTGGTGAAGGTCGCGGGAATCCGCTGGATGCAGGACCGATCGGCGTGAAAATCTTTGGAAGAGGCCTTCGTTCAACAGTGAAGTCTTTCGGTTGATATTATGATGTTGAAACTTCTATTCGTTAGATTGAATAACTATTATTGTTCTATTTCTTTTATAAAACCGCAAAAATAGAAAGAAAGAAGAAGAAAGAAAGAAAATACATTTATTTGACAGTAAAAAATTCACAAAAACATTTTTCAATCTCAGACTTAAACATATTTTTACTGGCAAAAGACTATTATTATTTAGACTTTTCATACAAATGTTAATAACCAGTTAGTACAGAATGTCCTATTGATTTCTCTATACCAATGAGCGCCATCTATCGAGGTATTTGAAAGTATTTGAAAAAACTGCTCTGGGTATTATTTATTCGTACATAAAGCTGTAGGTATCTTTGCAGGCCTACTAACAAGGAACGGGTCTTTGGACCTGGAACCGCCCAGCGATAAATCCGGAAGAAAAAAGGCGTTCGACTTGCTAGCAGCGGCGGCATTACCCGGTATGTTAAAACAAAAAAAAACACTCTAAGGAGTATTTGGCGGTTGGCAGTACTGATTGGTTAGGTTGGATTGCAGTGCCACAAGACATGAACCTTACAGCACTGGGAATCGGGATAAAAATGACAGGAGGGCCAAGGTATTCCTTTGATACTCAAACCAATTGAATTATATAGGGTGACCCTAAATTAGTTCTTGATACGAAAGGCTATGCATGTGCTCATGATAACGAACAACTTTCCCTAAAGAACCCATAGTCAAATCGCAAAAAAAATTTGGACTCTTCATACTAATTTGGCCGGTCAGTTCATCGATTTGTATGGAGACTCAAAATTTTTTTTTGCGATTTGACTATGTGTTTCTTAGGGAAAGTTGTTTGTTATCATGAGCACATGCATAGCCTTTCGTATCAAGAACTAATTTAGGGTCACCCTATATTAGGTATCTCTTCTCATCTCACTTAATATTATTATAAATGCGAAAGTATGGATGTTTGTTTGTTCCGCTTTCACGCCGAAACTACTGAACGGATCTGGATGAAATTTGGTAGGTAGATAGATAAAGCACTCGGCTAACACATAGGATACTATTTATCCCGGAAAACTTAAGGGTTCCCGTAGGAATGCTTAAAAACTCAAAATTTCCACTTCGTCACTAGATGGCGCTATCTTAACATTTTCTTTCTTTCTGGACACAATTCTGAAGTCCCCGCGGACGAAGTCGCGGGCGGAAGCTAGTACTACATAAAAATATGATGTTTGTACATGCGTCAATCCATTGACCGCTGCGCTAGTCGTTGACAAATCGTGCCCCCACCGCCAAGCCGGCTACAGCCGACAATAATGTATGAAAATCTTAAATCCTAGCTCCTGTGTCACGGAAACCGGCTGTCGGTCCTAAGCCGATTGTGACGGTAAAATGGTAAATGTGTGTGTATTGTGTGGCTTGCACTAAGTCAACCGTCACCGGTTCTTACCCGTAGGTGTGAGTTTGCCTCTAGAACAACTTTCCCCAAAGAACTAACTGTATCTCCATATCGTCGACTGAGAGTGAAAACCTCGGGAACGCAAAATTGCTAATTAACCTCTTTTATTAACCGACTTCAAAAAAAGGAGGAGGTTCTCAATTCGTCGGAATCTTTTTTTTTTATGTATGTTCACCGATTACTCGAAGACGCCTGAATCGATTTGGGTTTTTTTTTGTTTAAAAGGGTTATACTTCACAGGTGGTCCCATATAAATTTTATCGAAATCGATTCAGTGGTTTTTGAGAAAATCAACAAAAACATAGCACAATTGGAGTTGTTGCGATTGAAGTCGGTTGTTTTTAACGTATTCAGCGTGGTCAATTATAAATTTATAACTATATTTGTAACTTTAAACGAATTTAAAACAACAATTCGAAATGAATTGTAGAAACATCTGAAACCTCATCTTTGCTAATGAATGAAACAACAAAATTGATGAGGTTTTTCTTTCTCCCGAAAAATTACCCTTTCCGCATATACAAGGTCTTCACTCTCAGGGCACTGAACACATTACTATTGTAAATAATTGTTGATGCTCTTAGGTGCCTGCCCAGACGTAAGCGGTCGAGTGCTAACTCTACCCACCCTTGGCAAATTTTGCGAGACGAGACAGAGCGAACCTAAGACTGAACAACAGCTTAAAGATATCATTCAGGTAAGCTTTACAGTTGTAGTACCAAGCCCTTGAGTCAACCTGCTCCCACCATCTTAGCTAAGTCTTGCCGCCAAACATCAGTGTTAGCACTAATATGGTCGAAGATAAGATACATAATCATGCGACCGGCGATCACCGAGTGGAGCGATGGGCGAGTGCTATGGGCGAGAGAGCGAAAGGGGCGACGTAGCGAGTCTTCTGGCAAAGCCCATTTGTCCCCCCCCCCCCCTTCAAATAGTAAATTGTGTATCAAATCCGAAAAAACTTAAAAATATATTTTTTCTCATATACTTATCATGAAGATAAGATAGCCAGTTCCTCATGGCCTTGGAGAAGCTTGGTAAGCCAGCTTCCATTTTCGGTATCATCGTCATTTACCATCAGGTGAGATGATGCCAATAACTAACCAATTGTGGATAAAAACATACAGTTAGGTAACCAAAAGGAAAAATGCGTTGGAGGGAGTTACTTTTGGACTTGACGTTTCGTTTCTCCCAGCAAAAGCTTACCGAAACGTTGGGTATACGAGTTCCAAGTAGAAACTTCGTATTAGGTAGCCAAAAGAATTACCTTCGAAAAGTGCACGGAGCTAACACTTCGAATAAACTTTTTTTTTATTGATGGACTGATTTTATTTCATACACGGGGACCAAGTACGGATTGGTGGAGGTTGTGGGTTTAGTAGCTAACCCCAGTGTCAGAAGTTTTCAAGGCTTAACGACTGCCTTCTTATGATAGTAGCCGGCACCAACGGCTCAACGTGCCTTGCGAAGCACTGAAACAGTCGAGATAAATGCCACTAACAGTCAAACCCATCCAGGTTATGACCGTGTCTGTAGTCGGTCAAATTACGTGATGAACGCACGCGATCACGCAAGCCACGACCGCTTTTACATTTGCAAAAAAATCTTCATATTGTATGTAATAGATTGTCTTGTTTTCAGAGGCATGAGCCAGATCCAACTCTGAGGGTCGATAACTGCCTCTCCTTCGAAGGATTCGTCAGATTCCTCACCGACAAGGACAATTACGCGTTCGTGCCGGAGCAGCGGAGAGCTAACAACTTTGTTAAGTTAGTACATACACTGCAGATACCCTCTATTGCCATTAGCTCAAAACGTTCCTTCTTAAAACAATAAAAGGCCAAAAAAGTTGATGCTTTACAATGCATCCTCAAATGTTTTATTTACTGTATTAAATGGTCTGATATCGGTCTTCTTATGGCTGGTTTCAGAGATCCGCGCTTCGGCAGCGCTGTTGAACAGCGCGCGCTTGGATATGTATGAGGCTAGTACTAGCGTTTTATAGTCACGCTGTTGAAACGCGCTGCCTGCCCAAGCGCGCGCTGTTGAAGCGCTTCTTCGGCCAGTGAGCGTTTCAGAGTGACGCCGTTCGGACGCGCTGCTAAAACTCGTTTCACAGATGTCCGTGTCAAGCGCGACAGCGCGCGTTGTTCACCAGCGCTGCCGAAGTACCGATCTCTGAAACCAGCCTATGACCTGGTGAAGGTTGCGGGAAGCCGCTGGATGCGGGCAGCGCAGGACCAGTCGGAGTAAAAATCGTTGGGGGACACCTTTGTCCAGCAGTGGACGTCTTTTGGCTGGTGATCATACAAGTCTTCTTGTGTGCTATATCTCCATCCTTTTCCCACCCAGGAAACCGTCCACATCGGAAGGCGAGGAGGCGAATATAGCCAATGATATGACCGGTCCCCTCAGCCAGTACTACATAGCGAGCAGTCATAACACGTATTTGACAGGGCACCAGTTAAAAGGAGAGTCATCTGTGGAGCTATATAGCCAGGTAAGTTAATTATATTTGGGCTCAGATTTAGAAAAAGTATTAATTTCAGTATCCCTGACCCCAGCAAGCACTTTTTTCCTAGGGCTCCTAGGAGAATCCTACCTATCTCAAATTTTAGAGCATAATTAGAGCAATCATCATGCCAAGTGAAAAAATTAGAGCGATCATACTTTTCGAGATACGAGCGCCTAAAGGTGTGCTTGCTGGATGGAATTCCACCCAGCAAGCACAACTGGTGCACACAAACAACCAAGACTTGGAAAAAAAATTATGCACTTTGTTCTATCGGCTACAAAATGACGTTTGCTTTTTTTGCTAAATATTTTGGATGACTTCCAATAAATTTCATCAGTAAAAACTTAAATAATTATAAAATACAGAAAAAACACTTTTGATTGGAGTTCCGAAAAATTTATTAATAGAATCTTAAACCTAACCTAACATACATCTCTGTTACTTATACAAAAATCCTTAAAGCTAGAAAGAGACAATTTACTAATTACACTCATGTATACCGTGGGAGAGCCATGCTTCGGCACGAATGGGCCGGCTCGACCGGAGTGATACCACGGCCCCACAGAAAACCGGCGTGAAGCAACGTTTGTTGTGTTTCGCCGTGTGAGTGAGGGTACCGGAGGCCCAACCCCCCCTCCCCCTCCCCATTCCCCCTTCCCCCATCCCATTTCAAAGGTCGGCAACGCACTTGTGACTCCTCCGGTGTTGCGGGTGTCCATGGGCGGCGGTAATCACTTACCATCAGGTGATCCGTCTGCTCGCTTGCCATCTATCCCATAAAAAAAAAAATCCTTCCATATCCATTTTGCCATAATCTTATCCTAAAATAATCGACAACGTTAAAAAACCGACTTCAATCGTAACAGCTGCAGTTTTGCTATGTTTTTTGTTTTTGTTGCTTTTTCAAAAAGCGCTGAATCAATTTAGATAAAATTTATATGGGACCACCTCTGAAGTATTACCTACCAAACAAAAAATAATTATTCGGCGGAGTAATCGCGTAACATACATACAAAAAAAAACTACATACAGTCGAATTGAGAACTTCCTCCTTTTTTGAAGTCGGTTAATAACATTTTTTGGCTTCCTTTTTATCTAAGGAAATTTCGAAATACTCAGTTTGCTGTTAAATAAATGACCCATCACTTTGAGTTTGTCAGGACTAACACAAGAGCAACCTTTGAAAAAAAAAGGCATAACTTTCACACATAATCCTATTCCATCAGTATTTCAACTTATTAATATTGGCATCTCTTTCACTCACAGGGAACACAGGTTATCGCATGCCACATCAGTTCCAAAATATCACTGACTGTTTTGCGATAATACTGTCATCCCTTTCACACATATTACGAATTATGAATGCTAGACAGAGATAGGTACATCTAATGCGTCTGTACCAAACCAAATAGAGTAGGTGACTACTTTTTTTTTTTTTTGTTTGGTTCTTTCCTGCTTTTACAAGGAAAAGGCAAAGGCTTCTCTGGCCATACAGCCTATTCTTACGTAGTTTGCTCTTCTCTAAATATTTTTCTATTTCATTTGAGTTCTCATTTATCAATTTCTGTCGTCTTTGACTTTTTCTCTATTCTTCAACAAAATGCACTTTTGATGAAGATTTCATGGACTTCTTGAGAGCACTCGAAACACAGTCTACACACTTTTATTTCATTATCCTACATATTAGACACTTAAATGGCACTTTATTGAACAATACACTATCAATATTATGCATTAAAAACCACGATATCTATTTTTTCGGATAATAAAACAAAAATGACAAACTCTTGCCGCGAGTTCCCGCCAAAAAGACCGTAGGTGACTACTAGTCTACTAGAGTCTACTACTATTATTATTAAAAAAGTAATGGCGGTTTCTATGAATTCGCCAATGACAATACTAATAGAGGTGAAACATCAAGAAGATCGATTGAAATTATAAAAGAATTGAGTTACTTTTTATTATCTGTCAAAAAAAAATTGTTTGAAATAAGTCGGAAATACGTGACGTCATAGTTTTTCAGAATGGACTCATTTTGCGATTTTTCTTACAATAAAAATTAAAATGAGATGGAAAACAAAACAAATATGTTCTTTTAAAAAATCAGTGGAAGAGCAATTGCTCATAATTTATCTTTAAGGCAGTAATATACCCTATTCTCTACGTAATATCTAATCCGCAAAGTAATAGTGGCGTCTCTTTCACACATGTGTCGTATTCTCAACGCTAGACAAGGACAGCCTAATGCGTGTTGCGTCTATACCAGAACCTCGCGCGATAGTCGTCACTGCATGTCAGGAAGGCCGGGGCGGTGCTCGAATGCACTATATGCCTGGAGGGAAAGAAAAACAATTAAATATGGCGGCTCTGTTCTGATCTAATGAATTTAATACCATACATTAAACAAACACTCTTCCTTTATTTGGAAGTACTGATACTTAAATTACAAAAAGAAACCTACGGAATTAAAAGTTATTAAAATTATTTGTTAAATTCCTGATAATTTCAAGTATCTTAAAGAACCGACTATCTTGATCATACAAGGGCCTCGACTCTTAGTACAGAACCAAGTACAGTAATACACATTTAATAAGGCTTGCCGATGTACCTGCGCAGTAGACAATATTTTAATTACGCGGGAAACTGATGGACCAATCAAGTAGCTTCATTGTCACCCGTCATTACACATTCCGAAAATCTCTGCCGCTATTGGTTGATGGATTTCGCGCCTGATTCAATGAAATTGTCAGCTGTCAGAAAGCTGTCACCGTGCGTTGATTGTTTCGGGTGTTTCCGTCGATAGTTTGTTCTTGTCTGCGCGAACGAAGATAACCGACGCGCCTTATTTTTTGTGCACTACTGTAATAACCAAGTCTCTTAGTAAAGAACCACGGCTAAGGACTGGAATTCTCTACCTGCTACTGTGTTCCCCGATTCGTACGATTTAGGAATCTTCAAGGTGCGAGTGAACAGGCACTATTTGAGCTTGCGTGCTACATCCTCGGCAGCATCGTCACTTAACATCAGGTTAGGTGTTGCCAAACGCACTAAAAAAACCAAGTAATGACCAAGTCTCTTAGTAAAGAACCGAGTAATGACCAAGTCTCTTAGTAAAGAACCGAGTAATGACCAAGTCTCTTAGTAAAGAACCGAGTAATGACCAAGTCTCTTAGTAAAGAACCGAGTAATGACCAAGTCTCTTAGTAAAGAACCGAGTAATGACCAAGTCTCTTAGTAAAGAACCGAGTAATGACCAAGTCTCTTAGTAAAGAACCGAGTAATGACCAAGTCTCTTAGTAAAGAACCGAGTAATGACCAAGTCTCTTAGTAAAGAACCAAGTAATGACCAAGTCTCTTAGTGAAGAACAAAAATCTTGATCGTTTTAGTAACTTTGTAATCCAAGTATCTATCGAACTATCTTGATGATCCAAGGGTCTTTAGTGAAAAAACTAAAATCTGGATGGCCCAAGGAGTCTTAGTACCTTAGTGAAATGCCTTAGTGCCAAGTGCCCAAGTGCCTCACCTGACGGCCCCGTTGTGACCAAGCGACATGAGCTGGCACCGCGCCGCCGACCTGGAGTGCCAGGCGAAGTGGTCGCTTCTAAATGACAAGTGTCTAGAGACACAAGTTTCTTGGTATCCCAAGTATCTCAATGAACCAAGTGTGATCCAATAACCCAAATATCTTAGTACCCCAAGTGCCCAAGTGCCTCACCTGACGGCCCCGTTGTGACCAAGCGACATGAGCTGGCACCGCGCCGCCGCCGACCTGGAGTGCCAGGCGAAGTGGTCGCTTCTAAATGACAAGTGTCTAGAGACACAAGTGTCTTCATATCCAAGATTTTGTCGAACCGAGTGTGTTAATGACAAGTGTTTCAATAACCCGAGTATCTTGGAAAACCAACTACAATATCTTGATGATTCAGGTGCCTTGATGGCTCAAGTGCCTTAGTACCCCACGAGTCTTAGTACCTAAAGTGTGTTAGTACCTAAAAGTGGCTTAGTACCTAAAAGTGTCTTAGAACCTAAAAGTGTCTTAGTACCTAAAAGTGTCTTAGTACCTAAAGTGTCTTAGTACCTAAAAGTGTCTTAGAACCTAAAAGTGTCTTAGTACCTAAAAGTGGCTTAGTACCTCAAGTGTCTTAGTACCTAAGTGTCTTAGTACCTAAAAGTGGCTTAGTACCTCAAGTATCTGAGTACCTAAAAGTGTCTCAGTACCTAAAGTGTCTCAGTACCTAAAGTGTCTTAGTACCTAAAGTGTCTCAGTGCCTAAAGTGTCTTAGTACCTAAAAGTGTCTTAGTACCTAAAGTGTCTTAGTACCTAAAGTGTCTCAGTACCTAAAGTGTCTTAGTACCTAAAGTGTCTCAGTGCCTAAAGTGTCTTAGTACCTAAAAGTGTCTTAGTACCTAAAGTGTCTTAGTACCTAAAGTGTCTTAGTACCTAAAGTGTCTTAGTACCTAAAGTGTCTTAGTACTTAAAGTGCCTTAGTACCTAAAAGTTTCTTAGTACCCCAAGTGAATTGGTACCCAAGTGCATTAGTACCCAAGTGCATTGGTACCCCAAATACCTTAGTGGTCAAGTGTCTTTCATGTCAAGTGCCCAAGTGTCCAAGTGCCTCACCTAACGGCCCCGTTGTGACCAAGCGACATGAGCTGGCACCGCGCCACCGACCTGGAGTGCCAGGTGTAGTACCTCAAAGTGTCTTAGAACCTAAAAGTGTCTTAGAACCTAAAAGAGTCTTAGTACCTAAAAGTGTCTTAGAACCTAAAAGTGTCTTAGAACCTAAAAGTGTCTTAGTACCTAAAAGTGGCTTAGTACCTCAAGTGTCTTAGTACCTAAGTTTCTTAGTACCTAAAAGTGGCTTAGTACCTCAAGTATCTGAGTAAAGTGTCTTAGTACCTAAAGTGTCTCAGTGCCTAAAGTGTCTTAGTACCTAAAGTGTCACAGTACCTAAAGTGTCTTAGTACCTAAAGTGTCTCAGTACCTAAAGTGTCTTAGTACCTAAAGTGTCTCAGTACCTAAAGTGTGTTAGTACCTAAAAGTGTCTCAGTACCTAAAGTGTCTTAGTACCTAATGTGTCTTAGTACCTAAAAGTGTCTTAGTACCTAAAGTGTCTCAGTACCTAAAGTGTCTTAGTACCTAAAAGTGTCTCAGTACCTAAAGTGTCTTAGTACCTAATGTGTCTTAGTACCTAAAAGTGTCTTAGTACCTAAAGTGTCTCAGTACCTAAAGTGTCTTAGTACCACAAGTGTCTTCATATCCAAGATTTTGTCGAACCGAGTGTGTTAATGACAAGTGTTTCAATAACCCGAGTATCTTGGAAGACCAACTACAATATCTTGATGATTCAGGTGCCTTGATGGCCCAAGTGCCTTAGTACCCCACGAGTCTTAGTACCTAAAGTGTCTTAGAACCTAAAAGTGTCTTAGTGCCTAAAGTGTCTTAGTACCTAAAAGTGTCTTAGTACCTAAAAGTGTCTTAGTACCTAAAGTGTCTTAGTACCTAAAAGTGTCTTAGAACCTAAAAGTGTCTTAGAACCTAAAAGTGTCTTAGTACCTAAAAGTGGCTTAGTACCTCAAGTGTCTTAGTACCTAAGTGTCTTAGTACCTAAAAGTGGCTTAGTACCTCAAGTATCTGAGTACCTAAAAGTGTCTCAGTACCTAAAGTGTCTCAGTGCCAGGTGTAGTACCTAAAAGTGTCTTAGAACCTAAAAGTGTCTTAGAACCTAAAAGTGTCTTAGTACCTAAAAGTGGCTTAGTACCTCAAGTGCCTTAGTACCTAAAGTGTCTCAGTACCTAAAGTGTCTTAGTACCTAAAGTGGCTTAGTACCTAGTGTCTTAGTACCTAAAGTGTCTCAGTACCTAAAGTGTCTTAGTACCTAAAGTGTCTCAGTACCTAAAGTGTCTTAGTACCTAAAGTGTCTCAGTACCTAAAGTGTGTTAGTACCTAAAGTGTCTTAGTACCTAAAAGTGTCTCAGTACCTAAAGTGTCTCAGTACCTAAAGTGTCTTAGTACCTAAAAGTGTCTTAGTACCTAAAGTGTCTCAGTACCTAAAGTGTCTTAGTACCTAAAGTGTCTCAGTACCTAAAGTGTCTTAGTACCTAAAATGTCTCAGTACCTAAAAGTGTCTCAGTACCTAAAGTGTCTTAGTACCTAAAGTGTCTTAGTACCTAAAAGTTTCTTAGTACCTAAAGTGTCTTAGTACCTAAAAGTGTCTTAGTACCTAAAAGTTTATTAGTACCCCAAGTGCCTTAGTGTCAAGTGTCCAAGTGCCTCACCTGACGGCCCCGTTGTGACCAAGTGACATGAGCTGGCACCGCGCCGCCGACCTTGAGTGCCAGGTGCACAGCGAGGTGGTCGCTTCGTCCGGGAACATGACGTAGTCTTCCGTGTGGTTGAATACCGCTTGGGCCAGGTGCTCTTGTTTGCCTGGTGACAGAAAAAAGTATATATAGTATTTGTATTTATCTGTAGGCCTGTAATTGTAATATAATATTTATAAAACCTTCCACTATCGAATTAATAAAATTTTTTAAAAAATCTTAGAAGAACATTTCTCTGAAGAGACGTAAAATACATATTTAAAGAACATTTTTGTAAGAAGAACTTTTATATTATGTTACTTGCTGCTACGGAACCCTTCATGGGCGAGTCCGACTCGCACTTGGCCGCTTTTTTTATGTGATAGGTGGCAAACAAACAGACGGATCACCTGATGGTAAGGTTGGGCCTCTGGTACCCTCACTCACTCGGCGAAACACAACGGAAGCGTTGCTTTACGCCGGTTTTCTGTGAGGCCGTGGTATCACTCCGGTCGAGCCGGCCCATTCGTGCCGAAGCATGGCTCTCCCACGGTGAGAAATTTTAGCTAAAAGTGATATTTGTTTGTAGCTAAAAGTAATATTTAATAAAAAGTATCCCCACCAGTGGTCCCAGCGCCGGTGTACTGTATAAGGCATCTGCTGCTAGCCAGCTCCCAGAGTTTAATCGAAGAATCCAGTCCAGAAGTCAGCAGATACTGAAATAGAAAATAAACTTAGGTTTTTTATTATTTTTTCTTAACATTCAATACGTGGTATTCATTTGGGCTTATTTGCCCGAATTATCCAATACTCGTTATTTATTGGGGATTATTTACACAAATTATCAAATTCGTGGTATTCATAAAAGCTTACTTAAGCGGATTATCCAATATGCTGGACTTATTGGGCTTGGGGGCTATCTATCTGCACGAATTATCTAATACGCGCTAATTATTGGAGATTATTTAAACGAATTATCCAATATGCGGTATTTATTGGAGAGTTATTTGCACGAATTATCCATTACGCGGTATTTATTGAGGGCTATTTAAATAAGTTATCCAATATACGGATTTATTAAGGAGTCATTTTCACGAATTATCTAATACGCGTCATTAATTAGGGGATTTGCACGAATTATCCAATATGTGGTATTTATTCGGGAGTAATTTTCACGAATTTATTACATGTTATTAATATTGCTAGCTTACCTTGCTATTATTAGTGAACGCAACAGAGGACACAGCGCTGCCGTCGTGTGCGTTGACCAGAGTGTTGAAGCAGCGATTGGACACTGTGTCCCAGAGCTTAACTGTGCCGTCAGCGCTGCCGCTGGCAAAATACTTGCCGTTTGGCGAGAACCTGGGAAATAAATGGTCCAACGTAAAAGCTTACACACGTCCGTTGTCGAAAATAAATATTCAGGACAAATCACAAAATAAGTACATACAAATCACTTTGTTTCTGTCATATATCAAGGTCAGGTAGTATTTTTGTCATATATCATATCAGGCAGTTTTTATGTCATTTGTTAAGTAGTATTTTTGTCATATGTCAGATAGTGTTTTTTTCATATGACAGATAGTATATTTTTGTCATATGTCAGTTAGTATTTATATCACATCTCAGGTAGTATTTATATCATATAGTATTTTCGTCATATGTCATATAGTATTTTTGTCATATTTATTTCATGTAGTATTTTTTATGTGTCAGGAAGTATTTTTCGCACTTACTTGATAGAGTTGACCTGCTTGGTGTGATGGTGCGAGGGTATGGGGCATACGAAGCACTGGCTGGTGTTCACATCGTAAAACCGTATCACGGGATGATACACAGTAGTGTTTCTGTCATATGTCAGGTAATATTTTTGTCATATGTCATATAGTATTTTTGTCATATTTCAGATAGTATTTTTGTCATATGTTCGCACTTACTTGATAGAGTTGACCTGCTTAGTGTGATGGTTGCGAGGGTATGGGGCATACGAAGCACTGGCTAGTGTTTATATCGTAAAGCCGTACCACGGGATGATACACAGTAGTGTTTCTGTCATATGTCAAGTAGTTTTTTTGTCATAAAATACGGAAGTATTTTTGTCATGTGTCATGTAGTATTTCTGTCATATGTCAGGTAGTATTTTTGTCATATTTCATATAATATTTTTGTCATGTCAGGCAGTATTTTTGTTATATGTTTGCACTTACTTGATAGAGTTGACCTGCTTGGTGTGATGGTGCGAGGGTATGGGGCATACGAAGCACTGGCTGGTGTTCACATCGTAAAGCCGTATCACGGGGTGGGTGGTCGACGCTATGATATGCTCGCCCAGTGGGTGGAACGCCACGCACAGTACCGGTTCCGCGTCCTTTTAGCGAAAATATTGATAATTTATAATTTATTCGAATTAATAAATACTAAATATCCGGGACAAATCACACACGGTCATCTGGCCCAAAACTATAATAGGATCCCCTGTACTATGAGAACCAGATTGATATACATACATACCACACATATACGTTTTAAATACATGCATTTAAAGATATAATACACCCAGACACAGGGCAAACAAATGTGCTCATCACAGAAATGTTTGCCCTACGTGGGGATCAAGCCCACGACTCTCAGATCAGCAGTCAGGGGCGCTAACCACTGAGCCACCGAGTTAATCAAAAGATTATTTTGTCATATTTTGTTTATAAAGTCATAAATTAAACCATATTATAGATATTATGTTCTTCCCGAGTTATCCGGAGACCCATGCCATGGACGATATGGGTTGTTAACAATGTTTGTTTGTTTGTTTGTAAACTCTTATGTTATGACATTTGTCATGTTTATGTACGTACTGGTTTATTAACCCAGATACAGAAAAAACAAATCTGCTCATCACAGAAACATTGTTTTCTTACCGTAATAGACTTGAAAGCTTTCTTCGCGGATGCCTTGGTGATATCGAAGAGCTTTATACAGCAGTCCCTTGAAGCAGAAACCAGTATCTGCTCGCGAGGGTGGAAGTCCAATGCCGTAATCTCGTCTGTGTGGTCGTATCTGTTATGCGAATACGTCAAAAATTAAATTTGAAAAAAAAAATTAAGCAGATAGCACAAGATAGTACACAAGGGGAGACACATGAACCTATCCTGAAATAGTTTAATTTAAAATTTAACGCGGGAACGACCACCGCCCTAGCTTGGGGGGGGGGGGGGGGGGGGTCAGTGTGGTGCAATGCCTTACCTTAAAACACAAATCTAGTAAGACGAAAATCTACCGACATCATTTTTAGGGTTCCGTAGCTCAGAAGGAGAAAAGGAACTCTCATAGAATCACTTGTGTGTCTGTCTGTCTGTTTGTACTTCTGTTGTCACAGCCAATTTGCTCTGAATCTACTAGACTATTATTTATGACTAGGTACTACTTTTTTAAACCTACTTTATACGAAATTTTTAACATTTGAAACTCACATAACCCCCGTCGTTCGAGATAAATATCACTAACAGACTAACAGTCAAATCCATCCAGGTTATGACCGTTTTTGTGGTCAGTTAACCTGCATGATTGACGCGAACTTACAGAGTCCTAATAACGGGATGGCCTTGCTGTTCCCTCCCAGGGTCAACTTCCTCAGGCGCCGATTTAGCCAGCATCCTTTCCACGTCCAAGATCTAGAACAAACGTAGAATTTTGCTAAGCAAGGTCTGCCTCCAAGCAACATTTCGTGTTTCACCAAGTTATTAAAGAATAACCCACAGTCGGAACAGTGAGAACTGTAGATTGGGGCCAAGTCAGGTATTTCCACTTTTCCCTGTCCACTTTTCGCTTCATGCAGGTGAAGTTGCAAATCTTTAGTTTGGTCACACCATCTAGCTGGTGCTCGGCCTCTTTTTCTTTTCCCCTCCACTTTGCCCATTAGAATATGTTTTTCAAGAGTAATGATATCTAGATGCTTATAATACCTTGATGCTGGCGTCGACGCTGCCGGTGGCCACGAGTTGGCCGCACGCGCTGAATGCGCCAGCGCGACACGCCATCTTGTGTGACGTCACGTAGGCCGTCTCGTACGTGGCTGGCTCGGGAGCGAGGGAAGACGCGTCCATTTCGTATTCCAAGTCTGTTAGGGAAAGTTATTATATTTTCTAGTTTGGAGTAGCTACTACAGCAGTTTGGTGTCCTATCCCAATATTAGACATACACACAAAAAATTGTATGTATGTCTTTATCTACTGACCTTTGCGATATTTTCGCTGCTCGTAAAAAAGAGTTCAACGTGTGATACATGACATATCATATTTTTACTAGATGCGAGCGATTGTTTTCTGAAGCCGGTAATATCTATGAAGAAATAAAAAACGGTTGGAGGTATTAACAAAATATTGCCCCAACCCAAAAATCCGACTTTGTCCAGTGGTTTTGGCGCTAGAGTACCGGACAGACATGCACAAACAGACACACACACATACACAGTATTTTTTTTAGTTTTCTAGTTTTCTGGGCTCTGCAAGACAATCGATCGCCATCTCTAGTTAGATTTTTTTACCATGACAATACTTCCTTACTCCTTCATCGCTCGCTAATGCTCGCTCCTCAGTCGCTCTTTTTTACTTTCAAAAAGAACAAGTTGTTAGAGAGTCCTTGTATTCCTGCATTTTAACTTGCCTTTGCTAATTTCAAATATAATAATAATAATAATAATCTTTATTACACATAAAAAAGAAAGTTTTACAGACAGTTTTATCCATTCAACAGTTTCTTATATGATTACACAGCAGTCACTGCATAATTATATGAATACGATCGTCGTAAATTGTTTGTTATTCATTGTAAATAATAATAGTTCAATTTTAAAATACTGTTCTCTGCATAAATTATAGTTCCTTTTGTTTTCTTTAATAAAAGCTCATTACTTTATTTAATAAACTGGCTTGTTTTCGTTATATTATCTCTCAAACTATATTACTTTATTTGAACCGAGTACGAGTCATTTGAACCGAGTAATTCGGCCGAGTACGAGTATTAATAAAAGTGCCGAGTACGCTGAGTACCGAGTAGTAAACGAGTACTCGGCGCATCTCTAGTTTCCATTGCTTAGTAAATAAGTGATAAACAAACCAAATCCAGTGGACCCGAGAAGATGCTCAGCGCCCGAGGAGGCAGCAAGACGGTCCTTGCGATCAGGCTCGTACTGCAGACCCACCATCATCAGGTTTAGGAGTCTGCAAGAGTTTCCAATTAATGAACTGACCTAGATCAAGTCAGGGTTACTCCACATTTTTAACCACAGTATATCATACAGTAGGGACTCTTCCTGCCCTTCTCTAAAGCCTACTTCACCCCACCCCCTCCCTGTGGGGAGGATCTAGTTACGATCTTGAAATATGTGCAAGCCAAAGAGAATATAGTCGCTATGCTAATAAGCCACGCGCGGCCATTGCAATTTATTTTTAATAACCTTTTTAATGTGGATAAAATCTTCATAGATACCTAAATAGTCAGATCTTAGGTTATGTTAGGTCAAGCACTCTGCTGCCTTATGCAGATCTAGATTTAACACACACATTTATGAGTTTACAGACTATAAATCTCCCTGTTTCGTGATGAGCATAATATCTGGGACAAATCACACACGGTCATCTAGCCCCAAACTAGGATTCCCTGTATCTTGGGAACCAGAGACTGATATACATACACATATACTTTTAAATACATACATATATAGATATAATATACCTAGACTCAGAACAAACGATTCTGCTCATCACAGAAGTTTGCCCTGTGTGGGGATCGAACCCACGACTCTCGGATCAGAGGTCAGGATCGCTAACCACTTAGCCACCGAGTCAGTCGTCATATTCATAAGTAATAACTGAACGTGTAAACTCTCAGTCACTACATTTTTACACAACATACCTGTCACTCGGCGGACATGGTGGGTCAGCGTGAACGGCAGCCGCCAAAGTAGCCGCGATGGGTTGGAAACCATCGTAGTACAGTTGACTATAAACAAAACAGAACAACAATTGTTACTACATTGAGTGTAAAAAAAAAGAAAAAGAAAAAAAGGACTTTTGTTTTGTGTGTTTTTTAATTATGTTCTGTGTAATGTGTTAAGAGCACTTGCTATCTTGTGGGGGTCAACAATTTAACTGTTTAAGGTTTTTAGAGGAAGAATGTTTCAAAAAATATTTATTAGTTCAAAAATGTTTCATAATCTTGATTATAGTAGTTTTGGGTTGACAAGATGTGTCTTGTAGTTAGATGATGACTGGAAACGAGTAGCGAGCGAGGTCCGCCATGGTAGAAAGTGCCTACTATCTTAAATTTTGGAATAAAATCACGAAAAAATACTGAAAATCGAGACATAACCTCAAAATGAATTACAATGAAAAACTAACATATTTACGAAATAACGTTTAAAAACAGCTCATCGTTTATTTTTAATGAAATAATACATACTTTTGTAAGCTTTTATAAAAGATTAAACATAACGAAGGCGTAAAAATCAACAAAAACAAACATGTAAAAATATTTTATCTTTGTAAGGCGTTTACCTGATTATCATGCGGTAAAGCAGCTCCCTGTTCTTCACAACATTTCTAGTATCGACGTCACCGGTAGTTTCCTTCATTTTTATTAGAAATTAACGCAAATACACTGAATTTTCACACAAAATAAGCGTTTAAATACGCCGACGACGACGAGTGTCGACGAGAGTTTGACAGACAAGTTTGTTTGACGTTTCTGTTTCTGTTGTCTATGAATAAACTTTTTTTTTTACGGACGGGCTTCTTACGAACTTTTAACGTATGCACAAAGAACGAGCACGATTCTGTTCTGCTTTTTGAAGTCAGACTCCGTAGATATCTACAAATCTAGAAAAGTCTAACAGGATAGAATATACAGCACAGAATCGATAATCTTGGACATGCGCAAGGGGAAAGGAAAGGACGCTTGCTCGATGCTTGTTTGGTTAGATGGATGGAACCAACCAACGCACGCCATCCGTGGCCTGGCCTCGTTCGCCTTCGTCGTCGCGTCGCCGGCCGTCGCGTCACATCGTTCGTACGAGCTTATCGATTTGAGTGATCGCGCACACCGCTTACATATAAGTTTAATCGATAAGCTTTTTTATATGCTAGCAACACCTATGTAACATGACGTTCATCTGTTTACATTGTCTATGACTTACTTTTAAAACTTTTGTAGTAGAATAGGAGTTCTATTTTATGAAAATGTTTGTGTTTTCCATAGGTTTTACTAACGGGATGCCGTTGTGTGGAACTGGATTGTTGGGACGGAGACGATGGGAGCCCGGTCATCTACCACGGGCACACGTTTACCACGAAAATACCGTTCCGAAGAGTCGTTGAAACTATCGCAAGGTTAGTGATGTTCAAGCACTAAAATTTTATCGATATCGATCATTTACGTTGGTGTTGATTTACAAAAAATAATTAGAATAGAATACTGAAAATCTTATCTCGTTCATAGATCTAAAGAAATAGATTCTTTTAGATCAAGCCCAAGTTTGAACGAGGTTTGATGATTTATAAACTCTGTTGTGCTGCAAAAGTATTTAATTACAAAGCCAGGCTTACTTCTCAAGGGATCTCTTCCATCAAACCTTTAAAAATATAAAAAATATATAATGGTGTCATGAAGCAGTAACACTATAAGATTAAGAATACAAATTAGTTTAAAAAACGCAACTTTTTATCCAGGAGTGCCTTTATCGCGTCTCCGTACCCCCTGATCCTGAGCATCGAGAACCACTGCAGCCTGCCTCAGCAGCAAGTCATGGCGAGCACGTTTGAGGTCAGTTATTGATTATATATCACAGAATTAAATAAATAAAATAAATAAATGATTGATTGATTGATTGAATATAATCTAGTCAGAATATACGCAAACCTTGATACTGAGAATCCAAGACTTACTTATAATTTAACAAGTTTCATTTAGTTTAATTATGAGTCACGCCAGTTTTGTGTAATTGTAATTTTTTACTTATTGCCGATGCGAACGCTTCGGTCACTTTGTAATACTTGATACTTTTAAAGGCCCGGTATTCATCCACCTATGTGGAACTTAGCCAAGAGTGTAGGAGAAGAAGCTAGAGCATATCTGTCTTCGTCCATGAAGTTATTTTAGTGTATAGATTCGGTTATGTAATAGCCTATATAGCGACTCTGAGCTTGTGGATTAGGCCCATAGTCTGGCAATAAAGTTTCCCAAATAATGTCTCTCATGCTAATAAGTTCGGATAGTAGAAGTTCTAATACACTGATACTTGTCTCTTAACTTAAATCTATGCGGTACTTGACTGGCGGTGTCTTCATCCAGGCAGTGTTTGGAGACAAACTGGTGACGTCGTTTCTGTTCGAAGCCGACTACACAGACGAGCCGCGATTGCCTTCACCTGAACAGTTGAAGTATAAGGTAAGCGTTGGAAATTAGCGTTAGTACCGTACTACAAAACAGATTATATAATGTCTAACAAAATCAACTGACATTATTTAAACTAGATTTATTTCTTAACATGAATCTGAACAACTTCCCTAAGGAACACAATACAAAATTCGAAAAAAAACGTTTGAAGTCTTCATCTAAAGTTGATCTTCAACTGATCAGTTTCTATAAAATGAAGAGTTCTTCTGCAGGAATATGTGCGTGTGGCCCTTTCGTACCATATAAAATAGTGCCTGAATTTATAAAATCCATTTAAATCACAAAAATCATTAAATATTTTGTTTAATGTTGAATACAGTTATATACTGTTTTTGTATTTGGTTTTTTAACATGCGATAGTGACACAGTTTACCAATGATTTTCTCGACAGGTACTAATAAAGACAAAGAAGCTTCTCCCAGTGCACTCGAGTCCGACCTTCGGTATATCTGGAGCAAGTTCCGCGCAAGGCAATGGTGGAGTTCTTTCCACTGCTTTCAGGTTAGATGATTATACAGTTAGAATATTTTGTTTTATTTTTGTGCTGGAAAATAAGGGTATCTTACGAGTTACGAGTTTATTACTATAGTCAAAAGTTTAAAATAATACCTGCATTTGCATATCACGGGCCATTCTTGTGTTAAAAAGATATGAGACTTAGGCGGCGATAGTCACTTTTCATCAGGTGAGCGGACAGACTTCAGCCGATCTTTTTGAGATAATACATTGTTTAAAGTAACTTTTTTAAAAGAATAAAAATATAATTAATAAAAAGTGTTAATTAGGAAAATTTAATAAAATGAGCAGGGAAAGTCAGTAAAATAACAGCTCAACTACTCAGCTTTGGCTTTTTGTTTGTCTAAAAACATAGGTACATGCATTCCATCTATTCTAGAGCCACTTACTTACTAATAAGTAACTTATTATTTGTTAACAACCCACATCGTCGCAACTGTTCGGGCACGGTACGATCATGGTCCGTACTTGGGAACCAAGCTGCACTAAGCCACAATCACTTCCTTTTACTATAATAAAACAAAATCCCTGCTCAGATCAAATGGCCTCCGGCACACCAGCTCCTCACTGCCTGATCAGAGCAATCGCACAAGTTCCATCATGTCCAACCAGTCAGCTGGCAGCTCGCTTACTGAATACTTCTCTGATGAAGACTATGATGAAGACGACGAAGAGTTGGATGGTAAGTCGATTTGAGGGTTTATAAAATATTACATTGATATTTTCACTAAACATTTTACAATTAATATTTTCATTGAAATCGGGAGGATAAATAAAAAATATCTATGTACCAGTGTGTATATGTAAAAATGATAAAAAATGTGATTTTTGTATTTTATTAATGTTTTTATTGTATTGAAGTAGAGGCTTCACACATTCTGCTAAATCACCATCAAATTTATTTTAAAACTAATTAACGAAGCAAGAAAAAACTTCGAACGCAAAAGTATCAAAATGAAATTCGAAAACTGATATTGCCACCTAATTTGAATAAAATGTTTCGTTTTTATTGGTGGGCAAAAGCTAGTCTTTATTTTCTTCTATTACCCAGAGAAAGAACTCCACAAAATCCTCAACTCGATGGAAGACAAATGCGGTCGGACGTCCCTTTCGCTTTATCACACGTTTCGTAAGAGCGAGGGAGATGGCGAGACTGCATCTGGCAGCGTCAAACACACGACTAACCGGAAGAGAAGCAACCAGATAGCTAAGGAGCTTAGCGATATGGTCACTTATGTTCAGGTGGGTAAATTCAAGGGGCATTTGGTCAAATAGGTATATGATTATTTAAATATTTTTTAATTATTTTGTAGATGAATAAATATATTTTTGCAAGTGCTTGATTTTTATATAAAAAATAAATATTATAAAATAGACGAAGCAGAGAGACACTTCGTGATATAATAATCGATTTAAATTTCTCGAAAATAAACAGAAAATATAATAAAACTAAACACAAGTAAGCAAAACCATAAATATGAAGTGTAAGTATATTGTTTTTCGAGTGATTTCTTTTTTAAATGCGCATTGAAATTTGACAAAAAACCTTAAAATCTCTATATGGACGACAATATTTTTCAAAAAAATAAACCATAACCATAATTTTCGTAGGTTTTGAGGCAGTAGTTTACAAACCAGATAGCCTGTTTGTAAATTATCTAATCTATATCTACATTTAACCCAAACAGGCGATAAAGTTTCGAGGCCTCAACCCGCTTTCTCCCCGAAGTTCGATGAAGCAGCCCAGCACAGCTACTAAGGACAGTGCCCCATGCAGCAGCTTTGAGTCTTCTGAGAGTAGTGATAGCGCTGGCACGGTGAGTTGTGGCAAAGATAACAAATTCCGAACAATTATTATATTGCAAAGATCTTTATGAAATACTTATAAATACTATTTTTAGTCTGAGATGTAATAGTTTTTCTATAAAATGGAAATAACCTCGCCGTTGACCTGTTTTGAGGAGAAAGGAAAGGAAAAAGGAGGGTGATGGGGTTGGTAGCTATCATTTTTGCATTGAACCAAAATTCGAATTCGAAAACACTCTAGTTACCAAAAACTCATTCTAATTTTGTTGCATCTAAAGGTTCACTGTTTTTGTTTCTTGTCCTGAAATATTAAGGGAATTTTCTGTTCTTAAAACAGAATTCTTTTTTGCTATGATTTCTCTGAAATGCGACATCAGATTCCAAATTTGTTTCGCAGCAACTACAACAGATGCCCCGCGCGCGTTGCCTAAACGCGCCCGCCGTTCACCACCCCTGCTACCGATGCTCTTCAGTTAACGAGGCTATTGGCAAGAAGATATGCCGGAAACATCCGATGGCGCTAATAGCACATACCGAGACGCAGCTTGTTAGGACTTATCCCGCCGGGTAAGTGAAAATGAATGAATACCACTAAGTTCAGGCACGGATCCAGGGAGGGGGGGGGGGGGGAATGGGTGCGATTGTCCCCCCCCTGAAGCCTGACCGAAGTACTAAAAACTTCTATAAAATTCAAATAAGTAGAGGCATTTTTTAACTATTCAAAAAATTTCGCACTCGCTACTCTCGTGACTTCTTATATTAACGGTCTAATGCCATCGACCGCTTCATAATTAAGGGTACACTGAAAATTTGCCCCCCCCCCCCCCTTTACACTTTAAAAAGCGCAGATTAAGTTGCTCCCCCATCTACACCATGTACAAAACTTTAACATAATCTAAACAGATAACAATAACTACACCATGTACAAAACTTTAACTACGCTGTATACAATACAGTTATTGTAAGAAAGTGATGAAATTAAAAACGGTTGGGTTCGCCTTTATGATGCTGAACCCATCTTATATATCATAATCCAAATGTGATAGATAACTTTTGTTCTATGATTTTTAAACAAGTAAAGAAAATTGACTCTTCATACAAAAATGGCAATCAATCCGACGATTGATTTGTATGGAATGGAGAATCATATCATTTTTGAAGTTTAATAATTAATTTCGGCCTCCACGATACAGGCTTTGCCTAGTGTGGAGATCAATGTAACAGGTATATTTATGCATGTATGTTATTTCGCCAATAAAATTATTTGTATTTGTATAATATTTAAAAAGTTTTATAATAAAAAAATGTCTTCACATTTGACCTGACCTGGTAATGTTCATATCCACCCTTAAAAATCACCTTTTTGTATATGTATACTGACAGTCAGTGTATTTTTTTCCTTTTCCAGCCTAAGAATAGACTCGTCAAACTTCGACCCAGTAATGTTCTGGTGCTGTGGAGTGCAACTGGTCGCTCTGAACTACCAGACAGAGGACGCGGCGATGGCGGTCAACGCAGCCATGTTCGAATCGAACGGATGTCTCGGATGCGTGCGAAGGCCTCGTGCTATGTGGGATCCCAGTCACATCGCTTATAGACGGTATGCTTTGGTTAATAGAACTTATGTTTCTTATTAAAGATGTTGTTTCTTAAAGATTATTCTTTACTGATGAAACTGAAGCGTTCACTGAATGAGGAACTAAAGACGGCTGACATGTCCTGGGAGCACGTGAAGTCTACAGCTGGGAACAGATCCGAGTGGAAAAATGTAGTCTCGGCCCTATGCAGCCCTAGGTGTTACAGGAATTAAAGAAGAAGAAGATGAAACTGAATAACTTTTCTCAAGGAAACTATACGCAAGTCGCAAAAATATTACTTCCCATATTGTGATGATGATGACTAATGAACTGATAGACTTTACAAAAGATGACATTTTTCGCTAATTTTGATGGCCTCTGGCGAAAATTATTCAGTTACACTTACATTAGTAGAAAGTATTTTAAATAGAACTTAAATAATTGCTTATTATCTGATTTATTAGACCTTACACATATAGGTATAGGAACGACTTGTGAATAAAGATAATTCCTATTTTATTTACAGTTTCAACCCAATGGACAAAGAATTCGACGGCATTCACGCGGCTCACCTCACACTCGCCGTTATATCCGGCCAATACGTCGCCGAGAACGTGTATTCTTTCTACAACGCGTTCGTCGAAGTCGAGATATTGGGCGTTCCGACCGACTGTAAAAAGATTAGGACGAAGGTCGCTAGGAGAAACGCGCTGAATCCCGTTTGGAATGAGACTTTTAGTTTCAAGGTGAGTTCTGAGATAGAGTTTTACAAGAAATAATTGTATATTTTTTACATGCCCATGCTGGCGAAACATTTCATTCGTTTCATTTCATTTATTCAAGAATCAATATACATTGTATGTTAATAATAAAAATTATTATGTGATTGTAATAAAACAATAATGTCACAAAAATAATTGTAAATACAAATTAATACAAACGACTGTATTTAATAGATTTATTTCCTAACATCTTACTACCATGTTTGATGCAAATAAAACATTTAATTTCATTTCAAAAAAATGTGGTGATTAAAAAAAACAGGAATAGAACTGTTAAAAAACATATGATAGACTTGTTGTATGATGCACGTTGACTGTCGACACGCCAACGCGACGTCAGAGTCAAATATCGATATCGATAAAATATTTGCACGATGCATCACTAAGAAAATCTTGTTCTTACCTACTTTCACGTAAGATTTTTTTATCCACAATTTGTAAGCCCAGTGGCGTAGCATGGGGGGGGCGGGGGGGCCATGGCCCCGGGCGGCACATGGATAGGGGCGGCGAGCGGCACATTTTTTTACCTAATGTTATTAGGTGTTATTAGGCGTCGATGAACTGGACTTAGATCACGCTCCTCAAGATATTACTGACAGTGAAGAGTTCAAACTTGAGCGTGTACTTCTTCGTACTATTGTAGCTGCAACAGACCCAGACTTTAAAAAAGAGACCAAATATTATCATAATGTTAAGAATATTTTTAACAGCTGCCATTAGCAGTGCCAGTTGTGAGAGAAGCATCTCTAAACTGAAGGTAATTAAAAATTACCTAAGGTCGAGGCACGTCCAGGGGGGCCGCAAATTGAGCGATCAAAATATATGATAAAAAATATCCAAAGTTACATGACCCAGATAAAACGTCATGAAAACAAATGTTATCGTATGTAAAATGAAACCCGTACAGCAACGGCGCACAGTTACAGGGCGCCGAGCACCCTGGAAGTTGGAGTACCTACCCTAACTGAAACGGCGCTGAGCGCTCCAAGTAAAAGGGTTTTTGTTGGTTTAACATAAACATTTTTAGATATCTTAAAAAATTGCGCGGTCGCTTCGCTCGCGCTTTTTATAAATATAGTTTATGTTCGTGAGCGCTCGCCCACGGAAGAATATTATGCGCTCGCTTCACATCAGGAGGTTGCAAGTTCGATGTCCAGCGGGGTTCAATTAGTATTACGGATTTCGAATTTAGCTATATTAGCAATTATGCGGACTTAGCGGACCAGACACTATCAGTAATAATGACAGTATTTTTACATCAGTATATTGACATTCCATCGTTTAGTATGCGTCAGACCATCATTCCAACCACTACACTGTCAGTATAATGTCAGTATATTGTCATTACTGATAGTGTGTGGTCCGCTTTACATTATTATAGACTGTCTTTAAAATACTTTCTTTATACCTGTTGATACGAAAGGCTATGCATGTGCTCGTGATAACAAACAACTTTCCCTAAGGAATCCACAGTCAAATCGCAACAAAAATTTGGACTTTCCATTCCAGCAACTGACCGGCCAAATTAGTATGATGAGTCCAATATTTTTTTTGCGATTTGAATATAGGTTCCTTAGGGAAAGTTGTTTGTTATCATGAGCATATGCATAGCCTTTCGTATCAAGAACTAATTTAAAGTCACCCTATATATTTGACTGACTCGGTCGCTAAGTGGTTAGCGATCCTGACCTCTGATCCGAGAGTCGTGGGTTCGATCCCCACACAGGGCAAACTTTTCTGTGATGAGCAGAATTGTTTGCTCTGAATCTGGGTGTATTATATCTATACAGGGTGTAACAGAAAGGTGTGATAATACTTCAAGGTTGGCTTTTACCCATCAAACTGAACAACTTTTGTTCTACAACTTTGTTGAAATCGCAGAGAAATTTTCGGACTTTTCATACAAACTTGGTTCGCCAGCTGATCGATCGATTTGTATGAAATCGATCGATCAGCTGGCAATTTGCGATTTGAACAAAGTTGTTCAGTTTGATGGTTAAAAGCCAACCTTGAAGTATTATCACACCTTTCTGTTACACCCTGTATATGTATGTATTTAAAAGTATATGTGTATGTATATCAGTCTCTGGTTCCCAAGATACAGGGAATCCTAGTTTGGGGCCAGATGACCGTGTGTGATTTGTCCCAGATATTATTATTATATTATTGATACTATTACTTTATTGTTGATTTCAGATAAACTTCCCAGAGCTGGCATTTCTTCGCTTCGAGATTTACGACGCGGACACAAACTATATGTTGTCTCAACGCGTCATACCGTTGCAGTGCCTCAGACCTGGTTACAGACACGTCAGATTGCGGTAAGAAGCGGCAACTAACCACAGACACGGTCGTAACCTGGATGGGTTTTGTTTGATAGTGGCGTATAGTTGACCTTTTCTGTGCTTCGGAATTGAACCGGTTACTTTTATTAGATGGCAGCCATTTAGCCTGGTCAGAGGCCTTATAGGCGGCTTGAAAACTTCTGACACTGGGGTTGGCCACTAGCCCCACAACCTCCACCAATCCGAACTTGGCCCCCGTGTGTGGAGTATGGCCTAACTTTCCCGAGGTTCCCTCGCAGTGGGGGACGATATGAGTTATTAAATAATTCTTATCGTCTGGCACAATTTAACTGTGCTATCTTCAAGTTAGGTATAGAAAGCAATTGCCTATTTTTCATGTTTTTTATTCTACGTTTTTTTTTTTCATCTCAGAAAAAACTTTTTTTGCAATTCTAATATCACGCGTCGACCTTCTCCATTTGAGACTTCTAAAAGCCTTAAACTCCACGTATCCACTAGACCGCCAACAATCCAGCCTCTTAACATCTCTGCCCAGTATCCTGTCCTTGTTCTGTCCATACCGAAAGAAAGAGACAGAATACTCAAATTAGGTAGTACCATCGGCCTGCTCAAATTGAGTCCTGTCCTTGTTCTTTTTGATACAGAAAGAAAGAGACAGAATAATTAAATTACCATCGACCTGCTCAAATCGAGTCTTTAAAATCCTAATCTCCACTTGCCCAGATCGCCAACGAACCAGCCCCTCAACATGGCCTCTCTCTTCATCTTCTCCCGCTGCGCTGAAGAGCTAGCAGGAGACAGTTGTCGCGGGGACCTGGAACCGACATCGCCGAACCAACGCCGCAAGATACACTTCCTAGTCGTGTATGCGGTTGCGAGACACGAGCCGTATAGCATACTGAAGGTCACGCAGGATACTACGGCTAATGAGGTGAGTGAGTTAAAAGATGCCACAAACTAAGAGATAGAGAGAGAGAGAGAGAGAGAGAGAGAGAGAGAGAGAGAGTCGATAGTTTCCTACCCAAAGTTAGGAAGAAATTGATAGCTAAACCAACAACGTCGCAAGATACACTTCCTAGTCGTCTATGCGGTCGCGAGACACGAGCCGTATAGCATACTGAAGGTCACACAGGATACTACGGCTAATGAGGTGAGTAAGAGACGCCACAAACTAAGAGAGAGAGAGAGAGAGAGAGAGTCGATAGTTTCCTGCCCAAAGTTAGGAAGAAATTGATAGTTTAACCAACATCGCAAGATACACTTCCTAGTCGTAGAGGCGAGACACGAGCCGTATAACATACCACACAGGATACTACGGCTAATGAGGTGAGTCCAATCGATTGTTTCGTACCCAAAGGTTGTCTGGAAGATATTGCTAGTTAGCGACTCACATCGCCGAACCAACGCCGCAAGATACACTTCCTAGTCGTCTATGCGGTCGAGAGACACGAACCGTATAGCATAGTTAAGGTTACGCAGGATACTTCGGCTAATGAGGTGAGTAAGAGACGCCACAAACTAAGAAAGAGAGAGAGAGATAGAGAGTGAGAGTCAACGGTTTCCTACCCAAAGTTAGGAAGAAATTAGGAATGAAAACCAACGCCGCAAAATACATTTCCTAGTCGTATACGCGATCGCGAGACACGAGCCGTATAGCATACTGAAGGTCACACAGGATACTACGGCTAATGAGATGAGTAAGAGATGCCACAAACTAAGAGAGAGAGAGAAAGAGTCGATGGTTTCCTCTCCGAAGGTTGGAGGAAGTTGGTACCTAGTAATAAAACCGCCTATTGTGTCTTATTTCCTTTTGTAATCTCATTCATAAGTGTGTTATTGTTATTGCAACCACGACCCTCGGATCGTAGTCAGTTTCGCCAACCACTGAGCCAATGAGTCCGTAGTTATCAGCCAAAAGATGTCCACTACTGAACAGAGGGTTCCTCGAGGATTGTGTTCCACCGTCGACTCCATCACAAAATAAACACAGAAGGTCCGCACAATACAAACCACTAAAATCGTAAGCATATACATGCTTATAGAAATATACGGTCGTTCGAGTCAAGGTCACGATCGCACAGTACGTGATCGTGCCTACAACGACCGTATACGTCTATAAGCATGTATATGCTTAGGATTTTAGTGAGCGTATTGAGCGGACCTTCTGTGTCTGTGTGTTTTGTGACTCCATCATTACTTACCATCAGGTGATATTGAAGTCAAACGCAAATTACCAAATGGGAGACCATGAACTGTACAATCACAGGGTTTATAAAAACTCTAAGGGCGCTTTTATTGTCATGCGGATTTCTGCCTGCATGCGTGCCGCTCGCAACCTATCGTTTCAGTATATTTTTAGGGCCCTTTTATTGTCATGTGTGTCACACGCACGCGGGTCGCTTTGGAAACGCCGCCCGCATGCGGGCAGAAACCCGCATGACAATAAAAGCGCCCTTAGGTATTGAAATTAATATTAACAATCTTAAAATGACTTTTTTATTGAAATCTCCATGTTAAAATTCTAAAACGCGTAGAATTTATTGCGTGTTTAATATAATAGAAACTAAAAAAAATGGTTTTTATTAGTACCTAAGGAAATATTGACTCAGTGGCTTAGTGGTAAGCGATCCTAACTAATGATACGAGGGTCGGTAGTTCGATCCCCACCCAGGGCAAACATTTCTGTGATGAGCAGATTTGTTTGCTCTGTGTCTGGGTGTATAAGTATGTATTTAAACCTATATGTGTATGTATATCAGTCTCTGGTTCCCACAGCACAGGGAATCCTAGTTTGGGGCCAGATGACCGAGTATGATTTGTCCCGGTTATTTATTTATTGATTAGTACCTAAATAAATGCCTAGGGGGACCTAGGACATTAAGTCAAGTCACCTATAGATCATTCCAATAAAAAAAAAAGCAAAACGTAAACAAACTTACTATGGAACTGACACATGTCAACGTCAGATGCATACTATTTTTGGTTACCTTTTGCTTTTTTTTGATTGGAATGAACTATAAATGAATGCAGTATAATTCAGTGTAAACTGTATTTTCTCCAGGCCATAGCACAATGCCTGACAAAAGCCGGGGTCTGTCGCTCAGCCCTTGGCAGTTACGTGCTAGTCGAGGAGGACCCAACCAGGGCACCCACGCAGCGGGTCCTGGCGCCCCACGAGCGGGTACTCAGGGCTGCCACTGCGAAGCCCGGGGCGAGACTGCTGCTGAAAAGGGTGGGGGATGACCCTAGCAGTCGCGCTTGGCTCACTAGCATAAGGTAAAGTATTGTAGATAAGAAAAAATATAAAATAAAAATTAAATTTATTACAAGTTATGTAACATAGTCGTTTTTTACTTTTTTTAGAAAAAAAAATGCTTACGTAATATAATTTCATGCTTGTTAGATTTTCTACTGTTTCCGTGAAAGCACAAAATAGACACAGAAGATCCGGTCAATACAAACCACTAAAATCGTAAGCATATACATGCTTATAGAAATATACGGTCGTTCGAGGCAAGGTCACGCGGCAAAGTATCACAACAGTATCGTGACCTTGCCTACAACGACTGTATACGTCTATAAGCATGTATATGTTTAGGAGTTTAGTGAGCGTATTGAGCGGACCTTCTGTATCTGTGTATTTTGTGGTGAAAGCTAGTGTGTGACAAAATATATGTCATAATTAATCGTTGATGTAATTTTTTTTATTATCTTTTGGCATTTCGAACTTTAACTATATTCATGGACAAAAAAATCGACTCAAAGTTTCATGCACGACTTTTGGAAAATTAACTCAATCTAGCAAAATAAAACTAAACCAAAAGTTCAAATACTGTGTGTTTACTGTTTATGCTTTTAGTTTGATGTTTTTCTAGTTTTTTGCTTTTAGTGTTTAGCAGTTTTGTAGACTGAGTTATTTTTTCAAAAGTCGAGCAACAAATCTTGAGTCGATTTTTTAGTCCACCAGTGTATATGACAATATTTCTATTGGATTTTTTAATTCGATTCACGATCACATTATGTATGTACTAGTTCCGAGTGGTAGAAATTTTGTACTATAAAAGTACAAGGTAGAAAAAAAATCTATTCGAAATAATGCGTACAACATCTACTTAAATAAAATAAAGCATTTTGATTTTGAGCATAACAATCGACAATCGCTTTTAGCGATAAGACCGCCCAAATTGTATCACTGTTATTTTAATATTGTGTCTTTTGTTGTTGTATACAGGATGTTAAAAAAAGTGCGTTTGAAATTTCAAGGGGTTCCTCAGAATCAAGTATAGAACCCAGGAAAAATATTGAAAAAATCCGCTCTTCAATTTTTTTATTCAGATTCTCATACTAAATCTGAATAGTGAATTAAGAATTTGTATGAAAAACTAAAAAAAAATTGAAGAGCGGATTTTTTCAATATTTTTCCTGGATTCTATACTTGATTCTGAGTAACCTCTTAAAATTTCAAACGCACTTTTTTAACACCCTGTATATTATTATTTTTGTGTGTGTACAATAAAGAGTATATCAATCAATCAATCAACAATTTTTGTCCTCACCCTCAGGTCAACGTCGACGGACCGTTCCAAAGACCGCTCCCTGCCCTCGGACGACGAGTCCAGCGTTCAGGAGGAGACCAGGAAGCCTCCCGACAGCTTCCTAGTCTGCGTCCACAATGTCTCCCATGAAATACCCTATGCCATACTCAAGGTGAGTCGAAATGAAATGAAAATGTTTTTTTATTCAGATTAAAAAATTACCTTCGAAATGTGTACAGTAGTACACAAAAAATAAGGCGCGTCGGTTATCTTCGTTCGCGCAGACAAGAACAGACTATCGACGGAAACACCCGAAACAATCAACGCACGGGGACAGCTTTCTGACAGCTGACAATAGGGAGTTTTCAGATAACGTATGTCACACCGTTCATAAGTGTCTCAATAGATGGCGCTTCTAAACTTTGGAAATATATTTTTAAAAACAGCGTAGAATTTACGGTAGCAAAATAGATTAAGTATTGTTAAAAACATAAAAAACCACCTGAACACAGATTCTTATTAATTGTATTAACAGAAACAATAAATTTCCAACTTGGTCAAGTATGGATAACCTGGGTGCGTTCTGGTTTCTCTGTTATATGTAATTTCTTCTTCCGAACTAAAAATAAATTGATTTTAATACATTCTTATGATTAAAATGCAATTTAGAACTCGGTATCATGTTAGAATTCTTTTAAGAAATTCAAAAACAATACTGATAAGCTTTGTGCATCAAAAATTATGAAAAGTATTTTTTGGATCAAACTGCAAAAAAATATTCAATGAAAAGTAATATTCGAAAGCTAATCATCATTATTAGGATATTAGTCGGTTATATTAGTCAGTTTTGACGATTTTTAAGAGATTTTCTTTTTTCCAATGTTGATTAGCGCCATCTAGTTGAGTTTAGAGAAACCCGTGGAAAATTCCCTATTTCATTGAATCAGGCGCGAAATCAATCAACCAATAGCGGCAGAGATTTTCGGAACGTGTAATGACGGGTGACAATGAAGCTACTTGATTGGTCCATCAGTTTCCCGCGTAATTAAAATATTGTCTACTGCGCAGGTACATCGGCAAGCCTTATTAAATGTGTATTACTGTACAATGCTACCTCCTTCGAATAAACATATTTTGATTTGATTTGATTCGAAGTAGGCAGCACTCTGTTTGGAAGAAATCGGTTTAAGTGCTAAGACCCCCCCACATCGTACCGCCATCCATAAATTATGTCACGTTCATATAGAACACATATACAGGGTGTAAGAGACAGGTTTCCGAAAACTTTAAGGGCTTGCTCAGTGGATTGAACTGAACAACTTTCCACAAGATTTTTCTTCAGGAAACGAAAAAAAAAACAGCTTTTCCATACAAACTGTCCAATCAGGTTTATAATTTTGTATGAAGAAGCCGATTTTTTTTTCGTTTCCTGAAAAAAATTCTTCTGGAAAGTTGTTCAGTTTCGTCCACTGAGCAAGCCCTTAAAGTTTTCGGAAACCTGTCCCTTCACCCTGTATACAAGGGGGCAAAAACAGAGATGAACTTTACACATAAGTGTACTGAAAATACAATTTTCTCCAAAACAAGGGAAAATGAAATGGAAAATGTCATTTTTTTTTCTGTTTTCAGGTGCCTTTGTCAGCGACAGCCTCTTACGTGGTACATCAAGCTCTGACGAAAGCGAGGTGCCACGATGACCCTAAAAGGTATACATTATTTCACAGGGATGTTCAGGAGGTCGCGGGTTCGATGCCCGGTGAGGTTTGAACGACATGGTTGACGATAGACAAGCAGCTCCATTATTTTTGAAAATGTAGATAGATAGATAGATAAAATATTTATTTAGCTTTCAAGGCACATATAAGTACAAACATCAAATGAAATACACACTCATAAAAACAAAACACACATAGTAAAAATTATAAAACTAAAAAAAAAAAAAAATGGAGCTTGTAACATCACAAAAAATTTAAAGACTAGTGTAGTAGTAATTAATTGTTTTTTTTTTGTTTGTTTTCTTTTTTTTCTTTTCATAAAAAAAGACTTTTGTAAAATCCGAAGTTTGTATCTACTGCGGGTTAAGTGGAACACCAGAAAAATATATTTGTTTACTTATTAGCCTTTATTAAGCGAAAGACGTATAGAAATAATATAATACCTAACATTTTCTTATTTCGGATTTAAACTTATGCAGGCTTATTACAGGGGCGCCGACTTCATAAAAATATGGGGGGGGGGCTAGGGCGGATGTTTTTTTTTCCTAATACTTTCACCCATGGCTTCGCCCGCGTGGATATAGTTTTTGTAATTATCGCACTGCGGGTGCGTGAGCCGCAAGCGGCACCAGTACATATTTTAATATACAATATTCAGCCCCACTGGTAACGTCTTTGGGGGGGGGGGGGGGGTCGGGCAACCCCAGGCTCTATGGAGTCGGAGCCAGTGGGCTATTATTAATGGTAAAACGTGTAAACTTTGTTCTAGCACTTTTAAAATTAACGACAAACGAGGGCTTTGAATATTTTGGCCGACCTACTGTCCGCCATTTTCTTTTGCTAAATAGCTGCTACCTATATGATAATATATTGAAAATATTCTAAGCCCTTTATCTCTGGTCAGGTTTGTCCTGGTCGAGGAGTTGGAGTGGGGCGGGAGAGCTGGTGCTGGTCCCCAGCAGAGAGCCCTGACTGATGATGAAGTGGTCTACACGGCTCAGGTAGGCATTCCTCACACAATTTACCCAAACTCAAAATGTTTTTTTTAGTAACTTTTTTAAGCGCCAAAGTAAGACAAATCATTTTCGTGCCCACGGCATATGAAAACTCCCTATAAATACAGGATGTTACAAAACTCCCCCTAATAAATTAAGGGTGTTAAAGTGTATCATGTAAGCAGTCCACTGTAATTTTTTTTTTAACAAAACGTTAAATAAAAAAAATGGCAAAATAATTATTTTGAATCATAAATAAGATTATCGACTATGTAGAACCACAGCACTATTGTATTCACCTGTCAGTTCATGATAGGAGTACAGATAGCCGCGCTATGATAGGCTGCGTTCATATGCCGCTGCGCTATGATTGGCGCGTTTGCGCGTGGGGTCAGATGATGGCTGGAGCTGGAAAATTTTAAATATCATATCGATATTTTGAAGAAATTCGATAGACGATTTCTCCGAAACGTGAACTGATGCAGCAAAAAGAAAAAGTACCCAAAATTTAAAATGATACACAGTCCACGCAGTTTCAACCATTAGGGGTCGTTTTGTATCACCCTGTATATCAGACTTTGGCGTCGGGGCACGAAATCTTTTTTTCCGATATATCAAACTTTGGCGCTGGTAGATGCCGATAATTGTTTACTTCGTTCATTTTCTTTTATTTTCTATGAACCTTAAAAATAAGAGAAATACCATCGTCAACCAACACTGTACCATAAATGGCAAGTTATTTATAAGTATGTATACTTTAGAAAGAGACCTAATAACCTAATATATACACGCATTTTCAATTTAGAGACGGTTGAATTTCTGCCATTCATTTGCATGAACTTTTTGCGTTCTCTTGTTTAGGAACGAACGAAATAGGGGAAAAAAACGTCTGGTCCGAAAGAAACTCCCCCCGAGTTCGTTGAAACATCCTGGCCACTCAGCTTTTTATAATCTGTATAAGTTTATCGTTTTTAGTCTTGTCATACGTGGGGCCGTCCATTAATCACGTGATGTTTTTAGCAACTTGTTAGACCCCCCCCCCCTGGTGATACGTGGTGAGGTTTTAGACTATCCCCCACCCCCTACCCAAAATCACGTATATTTTTTTGGTACAAAATATTATCTTTAAATACACATAAAAATGTAATTTCATTCTGGAAAATTAAGCACCGTGTTAAAAATTCCCAGACAGATATTAAGGTTGCAGGTAGTTTCTGACTGCCTGAAGCCGTTTCGAACCTTGGGATGAGTTAAAAACGTAACAACAACAGTCCGACATTTGGAACTTACTCTAGAAATCGCGCGTTCAACGAAAAAATAAATACACGTGATATCTCACTACACCCCCCCTCCCCCTTGTGATATTTCGTGATTTTCTCCGAACCCCCTCCTCCATTTTGAGCCTCACGTGACTAATGGGCGACCCCTAAACTAAATATTCTTAGCCCCGTTTTTTTTTATGAGGGCAGTATTGTTAAAAACCACCAAATAAATCTACCTATTTCTTGGTACTGCGTTCACCTGCAACAGCTATAAGCTAATTCGTTTGTCTTCGCAGGCTAGTTGGAAGACTCTGGGTAGATTCGTTCTTCAAGAGAAGGGCAGTTCGGCCCCCCTGCCGCGGCACAGGGCAGCCATCGCCCGGATACAGAGGGGGCTCAGCATGACCAGAGGGGCCATTGGTAACTACAGCACACAGTACAGTATTATAAATATGTCACCAGCAAATACCATTTACAATAAGACCTTACATAATCCTTATAGTAACTCATCATCAGCCAAAAGACGTCCACTGCTAGACAAAGGCCTCCCCCAAGGATTTCCACACCGACCGGTCCCGCGCTGCCCGCATGCAGCGGCTTCCCGCAACCTTCACCAGGTCGTCGGTCCACCGAGTGGGAGCCTGCCTACACTGCGTCTTCCGGTGCGCGGTCGCCACTTGAGAATCTTACATAATCCCTATTTATTTATTTATTTTTATTCATTTATTTCAGGCGACGAGGCCCATATGTCAAATACAATAATATACATTTTATACTTAAAATACTATACACAAATAATTTATATAAATTAACTAAAAATTAATATTCTTTTGTATAGTAACTTGCGTGGCTCAATTTATTAGCGACATCTATTGATCACCTTTGAAACCATTTATCATCAAACTGGTAACTCGTATAGTAACTTTTTTCAGTTTCCCATACGAATTCTTGATTTAATATTAAGATTTTGCATGGGAAACTGTCAAAAAAAATATCGGATTTTCTCAATATTTTCCCTGTATTTATACCTACTTGATTTTGAGTTTTTCACTTTTTGAACACCCTGTATTATTAAAAACTTTTCAGGTGGTACGTTCGTGTCTGGGGACAACCCTTTCAGTGACAAAGCGCCGATCCAAACCGCCTACAGCGATCCAACGCATTGCAGGTTAGTGTGATATGATAGACAACCCATATCGTCCCCACTGCAGGGGCACGGGTCTCTTCCCATAACCTCGGGAAGGTTAGGCCATACTCCAGACACGGGGGCCAAGTCCGGATTGGTGGAGGTTGTGGGGCTAGTGGCCAACTCCAGTGTCAGAAGTTTACAAGCCGCCTATAAGGCCTCCGACATGGCTTAACGACTGCTATTTTTACACGAATACCCCTAACAAGGACTGTTATGTTTTTGAAAATGAAAATATTTTATTCGAAGTAGGTAGCAGTGTACACTTTTCGAACGTCATTCTTTTGTCTACCTAACACGAGGTTCCTACCGCTCGGAGCTCGTATACCCGCCGCTTCGGGAAGTGTTTGCGGAGTGAGAAGAAACGACGGGCCCTAAAGAAACTCCCTCCAACACATTTTTTAGGGTTCATGTATGTATGTATATGGATGGGCGAGTTTCTTTATTCAGCCATTTAAAAGTTATGGTGGAACTTTTAAATGGCTGAACCGATTTAGGTATTTTTAGTATCATTAGGATTCTTGTGATAGCCCGAGTAACATAGGCTAGGTTTGTTTTTGTCGGTAGTTGTGTTTTTTAATTTTATTTGCAGGGCATTTTCGGAGCCCGCTTGGCTAACTAACATCATCTTGTCTAAGTCTTATCGCCTACTTGTTCCGGCATGGAGATGAGATAGCCAGTTCCCCATTGCGTTGGGGAATCTTGGTAAGCCCGCTTCCATCTTCGGCATCGTCATCACTTCAGGTGAGATGATGCCAAGGGCTTACCAATTGTGAATCTTCTTCTGCTACTTAGCGTTATCTTGGCTGGAGCCAGGGTTCGCTTGTCAACTCAATCTACTCCACTTTGCCCGATCTTCAACATCCTCCTCAGTTAGGGCATTTGCTCTCATGTCCGCTCTCACTTCGTCAAACCAGCGCTTCCTGGGCCTTCCACGGGATCTAGGGCGTTAAACAAATAAAAATTGTGGATAAAAAGAAATTTTTTTTTTGCAGAAGAGCATCCACCGCCCCGCTTGGGAAAGGCATTGGTCGGTCAAAGGGGCATTCAGACAAGGACATGAGAGCTTACATGCAACGGCGGATGGCTCCTAGAGAAGTAAGTTCAATTTCATACCGACTGACTCGGTGGTTCAGTGGTTAGCGCTCCTGACTATTGATCCGAGGGTCGTGGGTTCGGTTCCCACCTAGGGCGAATATTTCTGTGATGAGCAGATTTTTTTGCTCTGTGTCTGAGTACCTATATTATATCTATAACGCTATCTGGCGGACAAATAAATAACTTATATAACAGTGAGGACGTTTGTCTGGAGGTGCACTTTGAGACTGGGGGCGCGGAGGGTTCACTGGGGGGAGAGACAGAGTTTGCGCGCTTCATGTGCATCTCACTGCGCACTAGCGATGGGCGTTTTAAAACGTAAATAGTTTCTGTAACTATGTATTGGTGCAATAACCGAAATACGGTATTCGGTATTACGAAAACTATGTATTTCCCGAAACTATTTATTGGGAACAACTGAGAAGCATGTTTCAAATCCTGCTATCAAGGAATAATTTCTCGTGCGGAAGTGTTTCAGAACACGTACGAGCAACGAAAAAACACAGGAGGACGTTCCAAGTCTACGTTCTGAAAGCAACGGTTCGATCTGACAACAGGACGGACTATAGCAAATCACGCAAGTGTGAAAGGGACAGCAATACCGCACAATACCATGTTCACCACAATAACGCTATAACACCGATAACCACAGATAACTGGTAACGTAGAAATACCAATACCCTCCAATACCAGTATCGTTTTCTCGGTCGCCGATACATAGTTATTAAAATAAATAGTTTCAAAACCCGTTATTGGGTACTGATAACCAGTTACGTTTCGGTATTGGAAAATCGCGTACCGACCCACCTCTACTGCGCACAATGATACCGCGTTCTATTTTGTAATAACGCTATCTGGCGGACAAATAAATAACGTATATAACAGTGAGGCTGTTTGTCTGGAGGTGCACTTGAGGACTGGTGGCGCGGACGGTTCACTCGCTGGGGCAGAGGCGGAGTTTGAACGCTTCATGTACTGCGCACATTGATACCGCGTTCTTTTTTCTAATAACGCCATCTAGCGGACAAGTACTTAACTAATGTAATGCTCTCTCTCTGAAGGTGCACTCGGAAGGCGAGGCGGGGTCGGGGGGCGCGGGGGGCTCGCTGGGGGCGGAGGCTTTAGCGGCGCAAGTGGCGCGCTTCAAGCGAGTGTCGCTGCGGAAACTGCGTGCCTGGCGCTCCTGAGTGTGGCAGGTAATAACTGAAGACATACCTTAAATTAATTATACGTTAAGTTTTTATTGAATTTTCACAAAAGTCAACTTAAGGTACGAACGCACTACGTTGCACCGGACGGAACTACGCGACGCGACGCGGCCAGTTATTTTGTATGAAACTGCAGTGTCGCGTCGCGCAGTTCCGCTGCCGCGCAGTGCGGTATAACTCGTACGATTTCATAGAAAGAATACTTGGCCGCGCAGCGTCGCGTCGCGTCGCGTAGTGCCGCTGCCGCGTAGTGCGGTCTAACCTTTAAATAAAATAAAATTGTTACATGTCAATGAAAACCACCAAAAGGGTTCGTTAAGTAATCGAATAGCGCCGAATAAGGCCGCCTATTGTATCTCTTTTCCATGTGTAACCTCACTTTTGTATAAGTATGTATTTATTACAATAAAGTATATTGAAATGAAATGAAATAATTAGCTCACCCCTAGACGTTCCCGATAGGAAGGTGCCCATTATGCTCGCAGCGTTTCCACGCTGTAATGTAAAGCAATGGACAACCTTTGCATCAGGAAAGCCCCGGAGCGGGGGTCACCCCCTCTTTTACCTTAATTAACTTATTTTTCTCTTACAACATATATTTTTGGTGGTCTTTTTTGCAAACAGTTACACCAAAGTATTAGACGAGACATTATTAAGTCTTCGCAGTGATTGATATATCGAAATACATATCACAAATTAAAAATCAGGGTTCGTGTACCATGTTTTTTAACAGACGAAAAAACGGAGGAGGTTCTCAAGTCGACGCGTATATGTTTTTTTTATGTGTGACCACGCATAACTTTTTACGGAGTAGTCCGATTTTGATAATTCTTTTCTTATTGGAAAGGGTATACCCCGAAGTTGGTCCCATGTAAATTTGGAAAAAAAATATAGCCACAAAAAATTATAAAATAAAAACTTTTTAACAAAAAAAATGAACCGTCGAAAAAACTGAAAAGCAAAACTAATTACCTTTTTTATTTAACCGTAATAACTAAGTTCTTAGACTAATGTAAGTATACCTTAGTAATTTTGAGTCGGCGCCAAACAAGTTGCTGTCTCGCCAGTGGCGTAACTATGCTATCTGAGGCCCGTGGCAAATTTTTTGGATGGGGCCCTCCGGCGTCCTAGTAGAAATAGTCACGTTAGAATTTAATAGTTTATAGTCTATTTAATAGTTTATAGTATATAGTCACGTTAGAATTTATTAGTTTTGCACTGACATTTTAATTTTCTTAGACATTGTATAATTCAGTTAATTTTCTTAATTTGTAATAGCAGTTATAATATTTTAAAGATTGTTAAACAAATTTTTGCATGCCTTATAGGTTGACTGTACTGAAACTATTTATATTATAATATTTAAGATCTGTATACCTACGTACATTCTGGCAAATAAAGATATTCTATTCTATTCTATTCTATTCTATTCTATTCTATTCTATTCTATTCTATTCTATTCTATTCTATTCTATTCTATTCTATTCTATTCTATTCTAATTTTAATAAACCACTGATGTAAGTAGTTACCCAAAACTATTACAAATTTCCGGACAAAGGACCGGTCGGTGTGGAAATCCTTGGGGGAGGCCTTTGTCCAGCAGTGGACGTCTTTCGGCTGATAGATAGATAGATAGATTACAAATTTACAATGTACCGCGACAAAAATATGAAGCAACCAATGGATGCGTTCTGAAAATCGACATCATTTTGTTTCGAATGTGTTGAAATTTTAATGATTAGTTTGAATTTGTATTATGGTCCTTAGTTGTGCCCCACTTTGATTGATTTTAAGTACTTAAAAAAAATATAATTTTCAAGTGCTTAGGTACAAATTTTTGCTAAACATGTTGGGTTATTTCTGAGCTCGTGGCCTCTTGGGCCGGGGCCCTCTTGGGTCGGGGGCCCGTGGCATTTTTCCAGCCCTGCCACCCTATAGTTACGCCACTGTGTCTCGCTGACATTAACTTCGTGAACGTTCGGCATTTTCCGGTGAAGGGGCGTTTCGCGACGCCGCCGCCGCCGCGGATCACGCTTTACGTAAATAATTAATTTGCTTGTTTCGCGCCGACTCAAAATTACTTAGGTATACTTACATGAGTTAAAGAACATAGTTATTAAGGTTAAATAAAAAAGGTTATTATTTTTTGCTTTTCAGTTTTTTTCGGCGGTCTAATTTTTTTAATAAGTTTTTTTTTATACTTATGAGATCATTCAATATTTTTCGTAAGTACATGATTGCAGGTTATGAATACAAAATGAAATTATTTACTTGGCCCTTCCCACAGATGTTCCGCCGACTCGGTAGCAGTCTGGCCAACCACCGCGCTTCGCTGTCTTCGGAGCTCGGCTCGCTGTGGGATTTCATTCGCACAGATCGCGACCGTAGGAGGTCTGCTCCCGCAGGTAACTAGCTTATATCATAGGGTCCTTCAAAAATATTGACTGACTCGGTGGCTAAGTGGTTAGCGATCCTGACCTCTGATCCGAGAATGGTGGTTTTGATCCCCACTCAGGGCAAACTTTTCTGTGATGAGCAGAATTATTTGCTCTGAGTCTGGGTGTATTATATCTATATATGTATGTATTTAAAAGTATATGTGTATGTATATCAGTCTCTGGTTCCCAAGATACAGGGAATCCTAGTTTGGGGCCAGATGACCGTGTGTGATTTGTCCCAGATATATTATATCGTACATGAAAAAAATTCTCCTGAAAAAACCTAAAAAATGTTTTACTGTGCTTTCTTTCTACTCATAAAATAATAACATTTATTCAAACATAATTGACTTACCGACTACCTACTCCAAATCGCCAACGTGTCATTCAACAATTTTCTCTTCAAGTAAATAAACGTATAAGTACTCAATTTACAAAAAAAGTTTTTGGGCTTCTCATCCTGCGAATGAAAACGGGGTACAAAGTGGAATAGTTTTATCCCAAAAAAAACTCTTTTTCGTGCTTGGTGCTCGCGCACTGCGTCGTCCCCTTAACCACAGTGATAAAAACTATATCCACGTGTTTACTAGTTTTGTTCGCAACAAAACTAGTAAACACGTGGACTTTACTACTTTTGTTCCTGTCGGTTGCGAACAAAACTAGTAAACAACATAAACAAGACAACAACAAACTTGACTGGAAGAAATCGCTTTTAAGACCTCTTGCCAGTTTAATTTTTTTCTTGTATATTGTTTCTATTTTCTTCTTTTACATTGTGCAATAGTGTTTTCATTCATCCAACCAATCAACCATCCATTTACTTAAGTTTACTCGCTTTATTTCAGGGCCCCACGAGTTTGTCCAACACGAATCCAAATCCCCCGTCCGCCTCGCCAGAGACCTACTTCAAGTCATACAAGAAACTGTATTCTCAAAGAAATTCGACGAAACACCCAAAAAATGCCCGCTAGTCAAAGAAGAATCCGACTTAACCAGCTCCGATGATGAAGAAGGCGACAGAAGAATTGCTAACTTAATAGATTTCTTCTTTACTATAGTTAGGAGCCAGAAAGAAGAGAGAAAGAGCAGTGGTGGCAGCTGTTTTAAGAGTGAGGTGAGTTCCGCGGATGATAGGAAAGAAGTTTATATACCTGCTAGAGTAAACACAGAGCTGGAACAGAAAATGGAAACGCTCATAGAGTTTTTAGCTACGACTGGCTGTATGGATGTCGATGATGAAATTTTAACTAAGAAAGATGAGAGGAAAATAACATTGATGGAATTTTTGTTCGGCGCTGATGATAAGTTATCCCCGAAACCACATATAGAAATTAATAATGAACCCGATTTTAATAAAGGTATAAGCTTGTCAGAATCTAATATTAATGTGAAAAATTTGTCTTATATTGATGAAACGCCAGTAGAAGAAAGTAATGAGACGTTAGTGGAAATGCTAATGAAATATATGAATAGTTACGGTAGTAAAGAGAAAATGAAGGAGGCTAAATCTATGTCGATAACGCCGTCTTTGTCTGAAAAGTCTAAATCTGATATAACTATAAGCAAATTAGAAACTTTTAGTGATATGAGCAAAACTAAATCTGATTCCACGTTGACGCATACTCAAGATACTGTCATAGATAGAGGTGAAGACTTTAGATCTGATAAATCTAGAAGAATCTCTGAGACAGTTGTCGATTTGAGTAATGTAAAACAAGACTTAGAAGATATATTTGATGAAGCCGTTGGTAGAGTTTGCGAAGCGCGTGCTATGAAACAGTTAAACTGTGATGATACTATGTCGGTACAAGAAGACATAGAAAATTTTAACACGTATACAAATCCTGTTTTACAATATATGCAGTATATGCCTTACAGTGTTGAATTATCCGACATTTTAGAAGAAGATGAGCCGTCTTCAAGAGATTTTGACAGAAAACTCTCAGAAGATGAAAGATTATCTTACATTAAACACTTAGCAGAGGAATTAATAAAATATATTGAAGAAAGTATAGCAAATTATAGTTTTGAAGATTCTGATGATGAATTTGATATAAGTCAAAGTTTAAAACGTTCTTCGATTAGTCTAATAGATTTAAGGAATATACCAGATTTGCCTCCAAGCTTGCTAATCAAACCAAAAGTAGTAAGAGTGGACAAATCGACTTCAACTACAGAAATTTCTGATTCCAACTCAGATTTGTCAAAACGGATTGACTCATCTTGCATGACAGACGATACAACATTAACAAATAGCTCAGAAAGAAATGAAAGAGCTTTAGATAAGCTAGAATCCTTGACTAGATTCTTTTCGAAATCTAGACTAGAAATTATAGACGAAAGCCTAGAAGAAAATTGTAATAAGAAAAGTCCTACACAAGTTGTTGTTTTAACGGAAACTGCAAGTGATCATGACAACGCGGAACACAAAGCAGGGCAAGCTAGTCTAGATGATGTAGAAGACATACAAGATGACACAGATATTGAAAGATATGACAGGCAAGACAATAATAAACATGACGCAGATACTGACAGGCGTAACATTGACAGATATCACAGTTATGATAAAAAAGATGATGCAGACATTGTCGAACATGACAGTGGCAGTAAAAAAGGTGACGCAGACATTAACAGACATGACAGTGGTCATGCAAAAGATGAAGAAGACACTGAAAGACATGAAAGTGGTAGTAAAAAATATGACACAGATAATAACAGACATGACAATAGTAGTAATACAAAAGATGACACAAACACTGACACAAATGATAGTGGCAATGAAAAAGATAACAGTGTCAAGAATCAAGGAAAAAATGAAAATACTGTAGAACTACGAAAATCTAATGATAATGATAGATCTGAAATAGAAAGAGTTTGAACTTACATCAAGCAAAGATTAATTGAAAGTTATCCAGATAATAACTGGCGTTATTTTTGAATAATATTTTCCATACGATTCTGATAAAACTATTTGTATTATCCATGTATTCTCCAATGAATATGTCAAGAGTTTTAATAGAAAAATATCATAAAATCTGAAAAAGAAGCCGAAGTTATAAAAAAATTTCTTTTACAAAATATAAAACTGAACATATCGAAATAGACTTTTTATTTCAAAAAGGCGTGTTAAAAAGAAAACGGATTCAAAAATTATTATACAGGTTGTAAATGACAATGGGCAAAAATGTATGAAAGCTGGTACAACGCTCCAATAGCGATGAGATGAGCTCTTGTTGGATAGGTCTTTTAAATTGAAACAATATTTATTAAGACACCTATGTTGTGATGTTTGTCCGTTCGGAGTTATAGATACCGAGAATTAAAAAATATATATATATATTATTTTGCATTTATTTTCATATATTGGGAAATATAAAAATATTGTCGTTGTAGATTATAGTATTCTATAATTATTTGTTGAAATATAAAGGAAAATACACTGTTAAGACATGAAAATACCATCTATTTTTCCGTATACCATTTATATTTCCATTAATAATCGACAACGCTGAAAGCGTAAAAAAAACGATTTCAATCGCGTACCTAACATACGAGTCAAACTGAGATCCTCCTTTTTTATTTATTACAAATACTTTTCTGAAAACCGCATTAAAATCGGTTCAGCCAAACGCGAGATAATCACGGACAAACATACATACAGGACAAACTGAGAACCTCCTTTTTTTAACTCTGTTAAAATACCTATCCAACGACATAATATAGCTCATCGCTATTGGAGAGTTGTACCAATTTGCCCATTGTCCTTTTGAAATAAGAGGTTACTCAAAATCAAGTAAAGAATACAGAAAATATACTAAATGAAAAAATGCGATCTACAATTTTTTCAGTTTCCTTAAAGCGGACCAGACACTATCAGTAATAATGACAGTATTTCTACATCAGTATATTGACATTCCATCGTTTAGTATGCGTCAGACCATCATTCCAACTACTACACTGTCAGTATATTGTCATTACTTGAAAATACTGTCATTATTACTGATAGTGTCTGGTCCGCTATACAAGTTCTAGATTCACTATTCCGATTTAGTACTGAAAAATACTGAAAAAAAATTAATTCTGGTGGTGAGTAACCGTTTAAAATTTCAAACGCACTTTTTTAACACCCTGTATAATATATGGACTAAGAAGTATAACTTACAGGATGTCGATGAGTGAAAGACTATTTGCATTAAGCGACATTTTTGAAAATATTCAGGAATGTTAGTTTTTAAAATTATTTTTTAAAACTAGAAAAATAATCATTAAAAAAAGACTTCTAATTATTATTTCTTAATGTTTTAATATATTTTTTAATATTTTTTCAAAAATGTCGCTTAATACAAAAAGCCTTTTTTTACCCGCCGATATTGTATTCTACAATAATAATGAAATGAGGTTTCTTTAAATAAAAATACATATATATGGTAATTATGTATTATCCACCATCTATTTTTTCCAACAAATATGGATTGTAATACCTGAAATAAAGAGATTATTTTATTATTATTATTATTATAAAGGATGGGATCTAAAAAGAAACATATTTTTTATACAACCTTTGCACATTCGGTTCTTCAGTAATTACATTTATTACGAGGCAATATTTTTTTGTAATCCAAGCATCTAACTACCTTAGGCAAAGTTTGAAGTTTTCATGATTAGAGCATAGTAGATGAAATTTAAATTAGAATTAATTTATAAATTAATTAAGTTATTTAATTAAGATTAAAATTGTGTATTTAAGATTTAAATTTCATTAAAATTATGTATTTAACGATTGATTAATTTATTTATTTTAATTTTTATTTAAGTGTTGCCGGTAACTTTAATCTCACTGTTTGTGCAGTCTCTGGTGTAGTGTGAATTTATCGACGCTCAAAAGTGTTAAATGCTTAAAACTGAACACTTTCGTCCAAGAGCCCTAATAAGGTGTTCTTAAAACATCTATCAGTGCTTAAACAGTGGTTTAATCTGACCATCTTTCGCCACAGTAGTAAATTAGGATTTTTGGACTATCCACACAAAGCAGAAAGATCAGCTGATTTGTATAATATGAAGAGTCCATTTTTTTACTTTTGCGAATTGACTGTGTCACTTGGGGAAAGTTGTTCAGATTTTTGTGTAGTTTCAGTTTGAACTGTAGCAGATATTTGAAGATCACTAACTATAGTATTTTTATTAGAACCTTTTGGAAAAGACGTTTAGTTCTACCGGTTAAGAAAGTTACTGTAAAAACATCTAAAATAAATATACAGGTTGACTTTTGTTCGTTAAAAACGGCAAAAGTACTTCTTAAACTGAACAAATTTCCCGAATAAAGATAATATACAATTGTAGCAATAACATTTTTAACTTCCCACTCTTATATTCAATAACTGAATCAGTTGATTAGAGAATCAAGTTGCAAGCAAAGAGTTGCTTGAAAAGTTTAAAAAAATGTTTGCCCTGATCAAATTGACTCGGGAAAAGTTTTTCAGTTGTATGAGTTGTATTCGCTGCTTTGCATCTTATAATAAATCACGCTGTATATAACAGCACCTTACAAAACTAATATATATACCTAAATCAAAAACAATCAAAACAAAATAGTGAGATTTTTACAAAAATAATGTTTCTACATATTAAAAAATGGTGTTAATAGTAAATTTTAATAAGTAACTGAAATATTACATTCTAGTTCTAGTAGTAAAAATATAATTTAAGAAATGAGATAATAATAATTTACGTAGCCGTTCTAAATTATAAAATATTTGTATAGGTAATTGTATTTAATAAGTTAACATTGAATACCAAAGTTTTTAATATAAATACATACATAATATTATATTTACTAGATATAGACAAGCAAAAATATTGCCCCTGTGTATGTAATTAAATTTATATATTTTATGCATCTAAAAAAATCCTAAATGAGCTTTTGAATTGATTGCTAAAAATATTAAATAAATAAATAAAAATATTTTATTTACGCACAAATCTCATACTTATATATTTTTTTATTGGATTTATTCACATGGAATCGCAAGCTATTGGTTGCATGCAATAAAATATGAACAATTTTACAGATCCTGAGCGTATTTATTTAAAAAAAAAACATTTTAATTGAGAAAATTACACAAAACTGTTATTATTTTTAAATTAAATTTATCAAGTTAGCATAAAAGTCTTTGTTTTGATATATTTTAAATTAAGTTATTAACGAAAATCTCTATTTTTAACCGACTTCAAAAAAAAGGAGGAGGTTCTCAATTCGTCGTTACTCGAAGACGCCTGAACCGATTCGGAAAATTCTTTTTTTGTTTAAAAGGGTATACTTCACAGGTGGTCCCATATAAATTTTATCGAAATCGATTCAGCGGTTTTTGAGAAAATCAACAAAAACATAGCAAAATTGGAGTTGTTGCGATTGAAGTCGGTTGTTTTTAACGTATTTAGCGTGGTCAATTATACAATCTGTAATAATTGATCAATCCTAATGTTTTGAATATAAAAAACGCGCCTTAGTAACAAAAAGGCGTATATATACTGAAACTGAACAACTACCAGTTAAAAATCGACGCTTGAAAGGAAAAGTTGACTAAGCGACATATCGCGACGCTCTCGCACAACTAACTCTTTCTCAGATTTTTGATAATTTGAGTTTGGACTTCTTCTAATTGAAATACAGTTGTTTTTAAGAACTTGAGAAAAATGAGATAGGAGTGTTAGTCGTGCGAAGGACAATATGGCGCTTAGTCAACTTTTTCTTTCAAGCGTCGGAATAATCCTGCTATGATTAAATAATTGTATAATTAGAATATGTATATTTACCCTATTATAAATTATATTGATCCTTTCTTGACCAAATACTAAAATAATTAAATTAATGTTTCAATGATTTATGGTCTTATAGTTTAAAATAAATGTTTAAAAAGTTCCATAGTGTAAAAATAATAAATAAATTATAATAGAAAAATAGGTACTTACTATATTTACAATTAAGCAATATAATGAAGATAGTTAAATTTTCTTATGTATATTTTATATTTAAATGAAATGTCTATTTTAAATTAACGGTAATTAATTATTTATTTAAACCAGTATACTTACGGGGTTATTTTTGGACCCCCCACCAAAACTTCACAGTGGCTTCTACTCATGAAACTGAGCAACTTTCCCCAGATAACCAATGGTCAATTCGCAAAAAAAAATTGCGCATCTCCATACAAAATAGGCCGATCACGTGATCAAATTAGTATGAAAGGTCCAACAATTTTTTTGCGAATTGACCGTTGGTTACTTGGGAAAAGTTGCTCAGTTTCATGAGTAGAAGCCACTGTGAAGTTTTGGTGGGGGGGGGGGGGGTCCAGAAATATAAATATTATGTTTTCAGTCATATGTTAGAGTTAATTTCATAACTACACCATATAAATATACCTAATTAGATATTTTGATAAATATCCTCGCTAAAAAATCTATATTTACCTACTTAGTTAAAATAATGTTTCAAACTATACAATACATTAAATGTGTGATTGTATATTTTATGAAATAAATTTTACTTTAAGTACTGTGGTCAAAAACGCCTTTTTTTACAACTTACGCCCCATTCCAGAACCTTTGGAACGCTTTATTTATTGTTTTTTTTTTACCCTCAATTGGTAAGCCCTTGGCCTCATCTCACCTGGTGGTAAGTGACGATGATGCCGAAGATGGAAGCGGGCTTTCCAATATTCCCCAACGCAATAGGGAACTGGCTATCTTATCATCATGCCGGAACATATCAACGCTGTTACCATTGATGTTTGGCGGCAAGACTTAGACAAGATGGTGGTAGCAAGCCAGGCGGGCTTAGAAAATGCCTACCACCAACCAAACCGAGTCCTACAAAGTTGGACGCCGCCGGGAATCGAACCCGCGACCTCCTGATATGAAGCGAGTGGACAAGCCACTGGGCCACGGAGGTGTTTATATCGATGACAAATGAAACTGTAATTTTTTCGGTGAGATTTCTGTTTTTAGGGTTCCATAGTCAACAAGAAATTCTTATAATTTCGCCATGTCCGTCTGTCTGTCTGTTAGCTTAAAAACTATTAGTACCTACTCATCAAAATCGGTTCAGCGGTTTAGACATGAAAACGTAACAGACAGACAGAGTTACTTTCGCATTTATCGTATAATATTAGTATATACACATACGTATAGATATGCGCATGATATACGCACATTAGGTAAGTAACAACAAAAGGGAAAGAAAACAAGGCTTACAAGGCCATAGATAAAAAGATTAAAAAAACACGCTATATTTCTTCAAAATAAAAATATTCTGTAGGTATGACCTTGGACGCAGTTGAATGACCGGGTGACGAGCAAATCGAGATAGAAACAACCACTAAAACGTATACATACAATTAATAAATTTGTGATTCGCTGATTCAAGTCGCGTGATCCGATGTGGGTGGATACATCTCTTTCTTTAAAATACCTATAATAATGTTCAGTTTTTGAGTTGCACACCATGTCAGTTTCTGGGAGTGATATTTTTACACCTGTATAGATAAATCTACATATATTAAACCAAGACCAGTGTAACTTATATCGACGGGTGAAAAGCAAATTGTATTAAGCGACATTTTCAGAAATACTGAGCAGATAGTTTTGAAAATTACTTTTTTATAAATAGTATACTCATTAAAATTAACTTCTTCATAAAATTAAAAATATTAAGAATAATTTTTTTTCCAAAAGTAATTTTAAATGATCGATATTTCAAAAATTGTCGCTTAATAGCCTTTCAACCCTTCGATGCAATCTCTGCTCAGACAGCAAAAAGCCCCAATACACGGACCTTTGGAATAAATGATTTTCTATTCTTTGTCGCGAGAGGGGCCTATACAAAATTATCCGCCTCCGTGGCCTAGTGCCTTGTCCGCTCGCTACACATCAGGAGGTCGCGGGTTCGATTCCCGGCGGGTCCAACTTTTTAGGACTCGGTTTGGTTGGTGCTAGGGCCATTTTCTGAGCCCGCCTGGCTAGCTACCACCGTCTTATCTAAGTCTTGCCGCCAAACATCAATGTTAACAGCGTTGATGTGTTCCGGCATGAAGATAAGATAGCCAGTTCCCCATTGCGTTGGGAAATCTCGGTAATCCCGCTTCCATCTTCGACATCATCGTCACTTACCACCAGGTTAGATGATGCCAAGGGCTTACCAATCCATGGTAAAAAAAAAACTCGACCGACGACCCGAAAACTCTTCATACCTACAAAACAAATATTCCTGCATTGACCTCAGTAAAGTCATTTTCACATGTATTGAACTCTACATCAAATTTTGAGGCCGGGCAGGATCTTTAGAAGCTGTAAAAAAAATTCTATGCCAACGCAATCAAGAGATACGGCCGTTTATGCCGCATATTTGGACACTCGCATGGGAATCAAAACCTATAGGGTACTTCCCGTATACCTAGAATCATGTTTGGCAGGAAGCAATGTCTTATAGCACAAGTAAAGGGAAAAGTCCGAAAACCAAAAATACATCACAAAAAAATTGTGATGTACTTAAAATTTTTGGTTTTCGGACTTTTACTTGTGCTAAAAGACGGATAGACGGACGGACAAAGAAGTGATCCTATAAGGGTTTTTCCTTTTGAGGTACGGAACCCTAAAAACAGTAAAATTTATAGATTAAGCTGGATTTCTCACTCCGTCTTTTTTGACATCTACTATTATTACATTTACATTATTTATAACTTTTTTCGAATCTAGAATTCGCTTTTTGCGCGAATAAAACGTAAACCTGCAAACAGGGACCGCAGGGGAGGGGCAAACTTTTTTAAAACAAAGTGGCGCGAACATAGTACTCCATCACGGGGGGGGGGGGCAAACTTTTTTTTGAATCAAAGTGGCGCAAAAATAGTACTCCATCACGGGGGGGAGCAACCTTTTTTGAAACAATGCTACACGTAAAGCGGTGGCGGAGCTTGCCGAGTCGACCCGCCGACTTGACGGGGAGCGAGAGAACTTCAGTCGAAGAAGAAAGTCTATCTTTCTTTCTTTCCTTCCTCCCTCACTCACACATGCAAGCATCTAGTCTCGAAGAATAAGCGCTTTTTTGGAGGGGGCGCGGCCCCCCCTGTTTCATTTTTCTGCCCCCCACTTCCGCGGTCGCTGCCTGCAAATATAAGTACTTACTGCCAATAACTTTGTAATGAAAACAAAATATGAAGTAGATCACAATAATGCATTGGTTCATAAATTCTTAACTTTGTTGCCAACACGCTAAAAATAAACATTGAGGTTAATAGATTACATTTCTTGCTCTCTCGTTAATTACAATAAACACAGGACTATCAATAAACGCATTCTTATAATCAAAGAAAGTTTTAATATCGTCGCTGGGGGGAGCGGGGTGCAAATGTGTGTTTACATATAATTAATATACAGGGTGTAACAGAAGTGTGTGACAATACTTCAAGGTTAGCTTTTACCCATCAAACTGAACAACTTTTGTTCTACAACTTTGTTGAAATCGCAAAAATTTTTTTGGACTTTTTATACAAACTTGGTTCGCCAGCTGATCGATTTGTATGAAAAGTCCAAAAAAAAATTTGCGATTTCAACAAAGTTGTAGAACAAAAGTTGTTCAGTTTGATGGGTAAAAGCCAACCTTGAAGTATTGTCACACACTTCTGTTACACCCTGTATAACGTTTACATTAAAATCTCTGTACAGATCCTACAGGTCATAATGCTATTGTTGACATCAACTCTTTTTTTTGTAATACAAATTAAGATTAAAAAAAAAATTGGAGCAATTTTCTTTTGGACTCGCCGTTTCGCTTACACTTCCCGAAACGTTGAGTGTACAAGTACCGAGTGGAAACATTTCGAGTTTCCAAAATAGTCCTCGTAATATTTAACTGTGGCTACTTATCGTTCAACGTATGCATAAATGATTTTTAACATGTCATAATTGTATTTATCAGTATTGTAAAATATGCATTCACACTGATATGAGTACACTTAGCGACAAAACGTATCATACCTGACTTATCACTGATTGATAAATAATTGACCACGCTGAATACGTTAAAAACAACCGACTTCAATCGCAACAACTCCAATTTTGCTATGTTTTTGTTGATTTTCTCAAAAACCGCTGAATCGATTTCGATAAAATTTATATGGAGCCACCTGTGCAGTATACCCTTTTGAACAAAAAAAGAATTTTCCAAATCGGTTCGGGCGTCTTCGAGTAATCGGTGAACATACATTAAAAAAAAAGATGCCGATGAATTGAGAACCTCCTCCTTTTTTTGAAGTCGGTTAATTATCAGTGTCACATAATAAATAACTGATTGAAAGTTACACAAAATTCACAGACCATAATATTTTGTGCAAGTTTACTTTTAATTAATTGTATTGTAAGTTTAATTTCATCGGCTTACACCAAAAGACAATTCTGTGCAAGTTTATATTAAATAAAGTTTACTTTCATCAGGATTCATATTAGGTACAATGACCATTTTCTTAATCTGCCTTGTGGTCAAAACATAGATATTTCTCAACTAACCTACTACGAATTTCACCGTTTCTCCTCTGCGACATTTACTTTACAGCCGGTTAACGAAATAAGCATTTTAATAATAGTAAAATCTCTAACTAGTAATGCTCAAGGCCTTGATGGCATAACGTTTGATATGATAATGCTTACATTGCCTAAAACACTGGATATCATTACCGCTATTATTAACAAGTCAATTGAGACATGCACATTTCCAGATGCCTGGAAAGCTGCCACTGTTAGACCGATACCTAAAACTACAGATCCAACTAACTTGAAAGACTTAAGACCAATAAGTATTTTACCATTCATGTCTAAAATTATGGAGAGAGTGGTATGCATCCAATTAACAAAATATCTTGAGGATAATAACATTTTACCAGAAAAGCAATCAGGGTTTAGGAAGTCACGAAGTACTGCTACGGCATTACTTGATGTAATTGATGATATTTTGGCCGCGCAAGACAAAGGTGAAGGAGCGTTTTTAGTATTGCTAGATTTTTCCCGCGCATTTGACACGATAAATATATCTCTCCTCTTATCAAAGCTAACTTTTTATGGTTTTAGTAACGCCACGGTCAGATGGTTTGCAAGTTACCTCAGTGGACGCTATCAAAAAGTTGGGTTGCGTAACGCTACGGGATCTTTAAGTTTCTCTGACTCTGTTTCCTTAAATCGTGGTGTTCCTCAAGGCTCCATCCTCGGGCCTATACTTTTTATTCTCTACATTGCAGATATATCAAAATGTTTTTTGAATTGTAAATTCCATTTGTACGCCGACGATTTGCAAGTTTATGTGACTTGTAAGCCTAAAAATGCTCTCTCGGCAGTTAATTTGTTAAATGAAGATTTGGAACGTGTATCTAAATGGTCTGATCGAAATAACCTTCTGCTTAATCCCATTAAATCGAAATATCTCATAATGGGTACAAAAAATCAAATAAGTAAGATTTTAAGTTTAGGTCCGCAAATAATAATTATTAACAATTGTTTAGAACGTGTGCAGGTTGCTCGAAACTTAGGCCTTCTTATGGACGGTGATTTACGTTTTGAGGAACACGTAGTTGAAACTGTAAAAAACTGTTACTACAGACTTAAGGTATTATATCAAGTTCGAAACTACCTCAATGTCGACATGAGAATTAAGCTTTGCGATTTTCTAATCTTATCAAAACTGAACTATGTAGATACCGTGATTGGTGTCTTTTAGCACGTTCAAAAGCACTAATTCAACGAGTGCAAAATGCGTGCGCTCGATTTTGCTTCCCGGTGCCACCAAGATCGCATATCACACCATATCTATGTAAATCGTAGTAATCTCATGAAGATAGAGGCTCGACGTTCCCTACATTTTGCAGTTCTGCTTTTCGGAGTCATTAAAACCCAACAGCCACGTTATTTGTTTGAAAAACTTGAATTTTCTCGAAGGGAACTAAGGTTTGCGACTCGTCTTGTTTGCCCAAGACACGTGCGGCTGCATTTCGTGGCAGTTTTCGATATTCTGCCACGAAGTGCTGGAATAATCTCCCACCGCCAATCAGAAATTGTAGTACTATAGGTTCGTTTAAAGGTCAGCTCAGGGCTCACCTTTTACATATTCAAAAGTCACAAATGTGTGTGATTCTTCTTAGTGGTAGGTTTTAGTTAACTTTTTCTTTTAGTGCCGACCCCAAGATCTTCTGATCGTAGGGCTAGAAATGTCACACACAAACAAACACAGATTCACATTCTTACACACACACACGCACACACACACACACACTCACACACTCACACACTCACACACTCACTCACACACTCACACGCACTCACGCACGCTCGTAACTATTTCAGTCGCTTTCTCGTTGTCTTAATGTTGTCTACAGTAAGTACCTTTTATGTTATAACATACATACATACAGCCTAGTTTGATCAGCTTGTATCTTTCAATACCTACGCAAATGAAATACCTATACAAAAAAAAAGGAGGAACACACTGCCCTCACAAAACACACAACAACCGACCAGTCGCGGGAGATGGACCGGGCCGCCGGGGACAATCTTAATAATCTTGGTACCTCCGGGATGGAGATTGTACACGGAGGTCCGACCTAGCTCCCGTGACTGAACCACGCAACCACAGCTACACATGACCATAGACACACACACACAAAACACACCCACTACAGCAACACATAAACAAAAATCAATAAGTATCTGTCAATTAAACCTGCATCACTGCAAGGATGCAATGGTAAATCTCTGCAAAATTATAGCGGAGAGAAAAATTGACATAGCATTATTGCAAGAACCGTACACACATGGCAACCGAGTCGTAGGGCTAGGTTGTCTGGGAGGAGATCTTGTATACCAGCGCACAGGTGAGTCCCCCCCTCGTGCGTGTATATATGTAAGCAATAATATTAAAGCACTAGGAAGCATAAGTGTGGTATGTTCCAGAGACTTAGTTGGGGTGGAGCTTAATATCACGCTGGAGGACGGAACCAGAAAGAAAGTGGCCATCGTCTCCAGCTACACTCCAAGCGAGACTAACTACAGGCCGCCTTCAGCTGAGCTGGAAGAACTAGTCACAAGGCACATAGGTAAGGGAACCTCTCTTATTATTGGTTGCGACGCGAATTCACACCACGAGGTGTGGGGCAGCACCGATACGAACGAAAAGGGAGAACACTACTTAGACTTTCTGTTAAAGCATGATCTCGAAATATTGAATACCGGGAGTGATCCGACCTTCATTACTAGAGTGAGAAGAGAGGTCCTGGACATAACCTATGCCACCAGAGACCTCTGCTGCTACGTCAAGAAGTGGAAAGTAAGCATGGACGAGACGTTTTCGGATCACAAAATGATTGCCTTCCACATTGACGCAAGGTGGGAGAAAGTAAAGGTGAGAAACAAGAGGAAAGCAGACTGGGAAAAGTTTGACTCGGAGATGAGAAACTGGAAACCGGCTAACCTCAATTTCCTGACAAACGAGGAGCTTGAGGAAGGAGCCAAGGAACTTGAGCGTTCACTTTTAGCTGCATTCCACAAGGCATGCCCACTAAAAGAAATCCGCGACGGCAAAGGACAGCCATGGTGGAACAAGCAACTAACGAAGCTTAGGAAGAAATGTCGGAAAACGCTAAGGGTCGCCTTAGCTAATAAGGACGACCAGAGCTGGGAGACCTACAGAGAGGTTAGGCGTGAGTTTAACGGACTACGTCAGAAGGAAGAGAGAAACGGCTGGAAAGGATTCTGCGAAGGCATCACCAATTATTCAGATGCAGCCAGAATGACGAAGATCCTTGCTAAAGACAACTCCTGTCAACTAGGCAGCATCACAGTTGACGATGAACATCTATCAGATCCCGGGGATGTGATGGATGTCATGCTAAAATCACATTTCCCAGGATGCGAAGAATATTTAGAAACAGGCAGTACATCGGACCCTGGAACAGAATACTGAGACATGGCCCAAGATACTGTCACAGAAGAATCCGTGGAATGGGCGATAAGAAGCTTCGACCCCATGAAGGCAGCGGGGCCTGATGGAATATTCCCCATGCTTCTGCAAAAAGCTTGGGAATACATTAAGGAGCCGCTATGCAGCCTGCTAAAAAGCAGTGTTGCTCTAGGTTATATCCCTCACAGATGGAGAAAAGTCAAGGCAGTCTTCATTCCCAAACCAGGAAAGAAGTATTATAGAGACGTGAAGGCGTTCCGGTGCATTAGTCTTTCGTCCTTCGTACTAAAGACTTTAGAAAAGATAATAGACGGGAACATACGCTCTCGAATAAGGACAGGCAACCATAATTTGCATAACAACCAGCATGCTTATATGGAGGGCAAGTCAACAGAGACGGCCTTACACAATCTGACTCTAAGGATTGAACGGGCTATAGACAGGGACAAAGCCTACGCAGTGGGATGCTTCTTTGACATAGAAGGAGCGTTTGACAGGGCACATTTCAGTGCAGTTGAAAACGCCCTCAACAGAGAAGACATACCGACAGCACTTGCAAGATGGGCCGTCAACATGCTGAAGAATCGTATTATTACCACCACGATAGGAACAGACACGCGCACAGTGGTGGCGAGAAGAGGTTTTCCCCAAGGGGGATGCCTCTCTCCACTTCTGTGGTGTCTCCTGATAGACGATCTAGTAAAAGCCATCAACAAACAGCGCATATATATGCAGGCCTATTCAGATGATGGCGTAATATTAGCAACAGGGAAGGTATTAAGCACGGTGAGGGCTATCACAATGAGAGGTCTAAAGATGGTAGCGGACTGGTGTCAGGACAAAGGGCTCGGTCTCAATTCAGACAAGACAAAGGTGATCCTCTTCACTCGGAAAAGGAAGTCCAACGACATGGCACCAATCGCACTGAAAGGAGTCATGTTGGAATGTACAGAAGAGATAAAGTATCTTGGGGTAACCCTTGACAAGACTCTAAGCTTCAACACACACATAAGAAACCAGAGCAAGAAGGCTGTCATAGCTCTAATGCAATGCAGAAGAGCTGTAGGAAAGATGTGGGGACTTAAACCTTACATCTGCCAATGGATATTCAAAGCAATAATACTGCCTAGACTCCTGTATGGCGCGATAGTGTGGTGGCACATAGCCACCGTGTCGTCGAACCTACGAGAGCTAAGGAAGGTACAAAGAGCTGCAGCCATTATGACCACAGGTGCCATGGCATCCACTCCAACGATGGCTCTCGATGTGGCATTGGGACTAAACCCGATCCATATTGAGGTCAAGAAGAGAGCAGCAGAGCAATGGTACAGAATGAAAGCCAATAAGGAATGGAAAGCTAACGACATAGACACAGGTCATAGTGCAATAGAAAGGGCATTAGGAAGAGACATGTCATTAATAATGACTAACAACGACCTAATCAGGAAACGAAGGATCTTTAACAAGAAATACAGGATACACATAGGTGAAAGATCTATCTGGGAACTGATGACTAACGAAGTAAATGTCATCTGCTACACGGATGGATCCAGAATGAAGAGCACAGGCTTAGCTGGCGCAGGGGTACACATACCCAATGAGCCCAGCAAAGACAAAATTCTGGCCTTGGGGACTTATACCAGCGTCTTCCAAGCGGAAATATTTGCTATCAAAGAATGTGCAGAAGAATTGCTCACCGACTCCTGGGGTGAGGCCACGGGCACCATCATATACTCAGACAGTCAGGCAGCAATCAAGGCGATAGCAAAAGTAGAGACCGTCTCTAAGCTGGTCGAGGAGTGCAAGGAAACACTCAACCGTCTGGCAGACAAGATGAAGGTCACAGTAGCGTGGGTTCCAGGGCATCAGGGAACACTAGGAAACGAAAGGGCAGATGCACTAGCCAGAGAAGGAGCAGACACAAGATTCGTAGGACCAGAACCAGTACTACCTATCTCAGCAACGGTCACTAAAGGAGTGATCAGTGAACTGATGAGGAAAGAAGCCCACCAGGTTTGGGTGGGAAGTAACGGATGTAGGCAAGCCAAGTTATTCCTCAAAGGTCCCAATAGCAGAAGAACTCGAAGCCTGCTATCGCTAAGCCGGAAGAACCTGAGAATAATTATAGGAATCGTCACAGGCCACTGTAGACTGAACAGACATATGTTCCTGATAGGCAGAGCCACAGATAACACCTGCAGCGATTGTGGAGAGGTGGAGACCAGCCAACATTTTCTGGCAGAGTGCTCACTATACAGCAGGCTTAGGTGGGAAATTTTTGGCCAGGATAGGATTGAAACGGAGGAGCTATGTGAGCTAGAGATCGGCCATATAGCGGAGTATTGTAGGAGGAGCTCAAGGTTCTCGGAGGGGGCGATTGCGGGGACACAGTAACTGTTTGCGTACCAAACCGGGAACAGGGTGTAATGAGTCCACCCAGAGACTTGAACACCCGCCTGTGCCCCGCAGGCGTCCCAACCTATAATAATAATAATAATAATAATACCTACGCAAATTATTATTTCTTCTTGCAATTTTAATTGTATTTTAAATGTGTCCCGTAGTCTTACAAACATTAAACAAGGCCCCACAGAAAACCAGCGTTGTAGCAGCACCTGCCTGTTACGACTAATGCTGAGTGGGGACCTTTTTAGTGTCACTATGCAGCACCTACATTTATTTTTAGCTTAAGGACGAATGTCTTACTTTAAGGTGTTGTGTTTTTACATTAAATAAAGAGTTTTCTATTTCTTTCTATTTCTAAAATTACAGATGTTCTGTGATAAAAAAAAAACCTAGTTACCTAGCTACGTGCTATGCTTGGAGTTTCCCTACGTGACTGAATAAAAACTTTTTCAATTCTATTCTATTCTATTCTGATTTAATCAGAAATGAGGAGATACGTAGGAGAATCAAAGTCACCGATATACAGGATGTTAAACAAAGTGCGTTTGAAATTTTAAGGGGTTACTCAGAATCAAGTACAGAACCCAGGAAAAATATTGAAAAAATCCGCTCTTCAATTATATTTTTCAGATTCTCATACTAAATCTAAATAGTGAATCGAGAATTTGTATGAAAAACTGCAAAAAAAAATCGAAGAGCGAATTTTTTCAATATTTTTCCTGGATTCTATACTTAATTCTGAGTAACCCCTTAAAATTTCAAACGCACTTTTTTTAAAACCCTGTATAGCTCACAGAATCGCTAAACTGAAGTGGCAGTGGGCGGGGCACATAGCTCGTAGAACAGATGGTCGTTGGGGTATTAAAATTCTCGAGTGGCGATCTCGCACCGGAAAACGCAGTGTAGGCAGGCTTCCCATTCGGTGAAACTGGTAAAGGTTGCGGGAAGCCGCTGCATGCGGGCAGCGCAGGACCGGTCGATGTCGAAATCCTTGGGGGAGGCCTTTGTCCAGCAGTGGACGTCTTTCGGCAGATGATGACCTACCTATTAAATAATTCTTTTTGATAAAAAATTTTGATTATTTATTAATTTATTTATTTTTAAGTTCAATAAATTTTTGAGATTTTTGTGGTGCAGTCAATAATTTTTTAGGGTGCTAAAATTAAACAGCTTCTATTTAATAGCATTATTCGCCTCTAAAAATCTACATTTTCCTCTAAATTACTAAGTCACCATCAATGTTAGTCAGCTTCTAAAATATATATATATATACAGGTGTAACAGAAAGGTGTGACAATACTTCAAGGTTGGCTTTTACCCATCAAACTGAAAACAACTTTTGTTCTACAACTTTGTTCAAATCGCAAATTTTTTTTTGGACTTTTCATACAAATCGATCAGCTGGCGAACCAAGTTTTTATGAAAAGTCCAAAAATTTTTTTGCGATTTCAACAAAGTTGTAGAACAAAAGTTGTTCAGTTTGATGGGTAAAAGCCAACCTTGAAGTATTGTCACACATTTCTGTTACACCCTGTATATATATGACACCAAAAAAGTTATAAATTTGACTTCAAATTTTATAACTTAGTACAATTAAAAATTAAAATGTAGTGAAACATAAATAAATACATAACTCATTCTATACTGATTGATCATCAAAATGAACCTAAAATTATAATCAAATACATATAATTGATTGATCATAAAAATGTACCTAAAATTATAACCAAATATATTGATTGATCATCAAATGTACCTAAAATTTATAAATTATGGCCACTAAATATATTAGGAACTACTAAAGGGAGACGAAACATACGATTTTATTTAAAAAATACTTTGTGTAAAAGCATACCATTATCCATATAAAAAAAAAACCTGCAAAATTAGTAATTATTATATGACGTTTTCTAGTTGAAGCTTGAACAATATTTTTTGAGGAACACATGTTGAAGCTGTATCACGTAAAATGTGGCTGAGTTGTAAAATCCGTGGCCGAGTTAGTAAATTAGGTGGGGATGTATGAATCAGGTGGAAAAGTAATAATAATTGTTGCTCTTTGCTTGACGCTATCTTTGGAATATTAAGTTTATTAGAAGGTTATTAGAAGCTTTCTCATTTTCCCGTGGCTTAGTTATGAAATTAGAGGTTGGGTTCCGTGGCCAAATAAAATATTGGCGGCTCGATTTATAATTCCTCATTTTTTTATATTTTGTAATGCTCAGTTGATTAAGCAAAAGCCACAGTTAGATTTTAAAATTATTTTAGAATGACTCGTGACAACAAGTGAAGGTGAAAATGAACATTTACTGTCGAGTTCTTCAGTTTATTGAGTCTACCTCAAAAGTAATTAGGTATTGCATCCTGTTTATGTTTATGAAAACATTATATAACAGCAGAATATCAACAGAAACAACAAGGAAACAGATAACATCATTAATTATACAGGGTGTTTAAAAAGTTCGTTTGAAATTTTAAAGGGTTACTCAGAATCAAGTAGAAAATACAGGAAAAATATTGAAAAAATCCAATCTACAACTTTTTTTCAGTTTCCCATACTAAATCTGAATACTTAGTGAATCAAGAATGTATAGATAGAGAAAAAGACAGAATGTTTTATTTATTTCATGAGTAAGTAACCTTGATGTCTTACTTACTTCGCTGGCTCCGCGACCGAGAGGATCTTGGCCCCCGACACCAAATTCCTCCAGTATTTCCCTGTCAAATGTTCAATGCAATATTTATGATTATAAACATATTAATATTTCACGTAATCTATATTTTTACTTTAATATTACTTTCCTGACATTTTTATTTTTTGTAATTTGGAATGTAATATGAACTGCATGTAATTGTTATTATTATTTGCTCATTTAATGAATTAACATTTCTGATATGATAAGTTTTATTGTTTTTTAATTTTTGTTTTAGTTGTTTTAAGCAATGATTTCAAACACAATATTTTATTGCACCTAAATAAATGAATTAAATGTCCTGTACCGCATCACGCCAATCGGCTTTATATATAGGTAGGTATATCATGAAAGAGGGGATTATGCGTATAGCACGCGTCACGTAAAAAGAGCGCTGGCGGGCGTTCCGAGGGCACAACAGTTCACTCTGACAACAGGATAGCATAATATAAATCGCGTAAGTGTGAAAGAGAGGGTACTAAACATTTGCTGTCAGAGTGCATCCTCGGAACGCCAGCCAGCGCTCTTTTTACGTGACGCGAACTATACATACTGTAATAGAATAATATTATATGTATCTATCTATGTATCTAATTAGACAAATAACATTGCTAGGTCACCTAGACCGTCGAAGACAAAACAGACCGGTAATTGATGTTATTCTGCCTGGACATTATGTAAGTATTTATACAGGGTGGAATTGAAGCCAACTGTGGCTTCTAGTCATGACATTCAAAAACGTTCTCTAAGGAACCAATTCATTTTTTTTATGTGATAGGTGGCAAACGAGCAGACGGATCACCTGATGGTAAGCGATTACCGCCGCCCACATAGAAACAATTGGAACAAAAAGTGTTTTAGACTCTCCATACGAAATTGGCTAATCAGCTCATCGATTTGTATGAAGAGTCCAATTTTTTTTGCTCTGATTGAATTGGTTCCTTAGAGAAAGTTGTTCAGTTCCATGAGCAGAAAGCACAGTTAAAAGTTCCGCGATTTCAATTTCTCCCCGTTATGTATCACTAGCTTCCGCCCGCGACTTCGTCCGCGTGGTCTCCAGAATTGAAAGAAAATGTTAAGATAGCGCCATCTAGTGACGAAGGGGAAATTTTGAATTTTTTACGATCTTTTACGGGAACCCTTAAGCTTTCCAGGATAAAAAGTATCCTATGTGTTAGCCGAGAGCTCCATCTATCTACCTACCAAATTTCATCCAAATCCGTTCAGTAGTTTCGGAGTGAAAGCGGAACAAACAAACTGACAAATAAACAAACATCCATACTTTCGCATTTATAATATTAGTGAGATGAGATAGTGAGATAAGGGTCGTACTCAAATACCTGAAAAAAAATTACGGTGGCTTCTACCATGAAAATGAAAAACTCTCCCCAAGGAACCTACAGTCAATTCGCAAAAAAACTTTTGACTTCCTATACAAAATTGGCGGTTCAGTCGATTAATTAGTATGAGGACTCCACAATTTTTTTACGAATTGAGTATGGGGAAAGTTGCTCAGTTTCATAATTAGAAGTCGTGTTTTTTTTGTCAGGTAGTTATTTCATAAAGACCCTATATAATTACTGTTTACCATTAGATACTCGTACATATCACGCTACCGTCACCTGCGTACAGACAGGTTAAATAGATAACCTTTTGTTATCAGTAGGACAGACAGATACCACGTGATGTAGGCAACACGCGGCTCGGAAGGTTCTGTTTTTAGACCACAATCACAAGTCACGTGTAAATAATTTATTGTATTAAAATTAAAGTAATATAATAATAATAATATCTGGGACAAATCACACACGGTCATCTGACCCCAAACTAGGATTCCCTGTATCTTGGGAACCAGACTGATATACATACACGTATACTTTTAAATACATACATATATAGATATACGAGTAATACACCCAGACTCAGAGCAAACAAGTCTGCTCATCACAGAAAAGTCTGCCCTGTGTGGGGATCGAACCCACGACTCTCGGATCAGATGTCAGGATCGCTAACCACTTAGCCACCGAGTCAGTCAAGTAATTAACACTTATTAAATATGCCCCGTGAAATGTGAACTTTGCCTCTGATAATAAGTAAATAGACACATACAGAAGTAGGCATCATACAGAATTTTCCATATGCCTTTCTGAGTAGGAAACCGCAAAAGTTTCCCCAAGTTCCCATATAATTGACCACGCTGAATACGTTAAAAACAACCGACTTCAATCGCAACAACTCCAATTTTGATATGTTTTTGTTGATTTTCTCAAAAACCGCTGAATCGATTTCGATTAAATTTATATGGGACCACCTGTGAAGTATACCCTTTTAAACAAAAAAAGAATTTTCCAAATCGGTTTAGGCGTCTTCGAGTAATCGGTGAACATACATAAAAAAAAAAGATTCCGACGAATTGAGAACCTCCTTTTTTTGAAGTCGGTTAACAAAGTTGGCTTAATCGTCTGATCGATTTGTACCTACGAGTGACAGTTAGGAAAGAAAAACAAATATTTTTGCAAACTTTATTTTGATTCCTTGTATTTACTTTATGCCTTGAGAAAATTATATTTCATAAGTATAAGACACCAAGAGTACAAATTCTGAATTCTCCCTGAAATTTCTTAATGTGCAAAATATTTATAATCAAAATATTTTTTACTTTCTGGTATTTTTTTCAAGTTTTGTTTATCCACTTTTGGTAAGCTCTTAGCATCATCTCACCTGATGGTAAGTGATGATGCTGCCGAAGATGGAAGCGGGCTTACCAAGATTCCCCAACGCAATGGGGAACTGGCTATCTTTAGCTAATTGGCTATGGCAAAAAAAGATTTGACATAAAAATAACAAGTTAAAATAAACAACAACGGTTTTATTAATATATTCTTTTATTTATAAAAAAGTGTGACGGGGCGGTCAATTATATTACATCAGTATAAAAATCATATTTTATTTAAAAAGTACAAAACCATTTTATATCTGCTAACATATTTATAAAATTAATCAGTTCTTTCATTAAAAACATTCATAATTAATTACAACCCCCATTTTTAATAATCGTATCGTAAATTAAATTAAAAAACATAATATTTTAATTACAACAAATCCATTCATTTTCTTAATAAATTACTAACATACATCATCGTTTTTCCATTTAAAAATATTAATTGGAATACAAAATATAGAACAATAAAGTGTGTTTATTTGGAAATGGAATGTAAACAAGTATGGCTGACTAATACTAGCCACCATTGTCAATGAAATAGTTCAAATAGTAATATGAGGTGAGGTCGCTAATCGCTATACAGGAGATAAAAAAAATAACCGACAATATTTTAACTGTGGCTAACTCATCAAACTGAACAACTTACCCCAAGAAAGTCATACTCAAAAGGAAAAAAAAAATTGGACTCTTCATACAAATCTGTCAGCTGGTTGATGAACTTAGTTGTCCAAATTTTTTTTGCTTTTTGACCATGACTTCCTTGGGGAAAGTTGTTCAGTTTGATGAGTACAAGCCACAGTTAAAATACTGCCAAACATTTTATAATCACCCGGTATGTCTACTGTCTATGCTAAACTTATTATAATATTAGGTAAAAAATAACAACGATAAAAAGTTTTGTTTACATTTTTGGCCACGTCAAAATAAACACACTTTAAATAATAATATATTACAATTAATTAAAATTCAAAATGAATACACACTATTCAACTTTATACTGAACAAAACTGAAGTGTGTATGTCCTTATTTTTATTATTAATAACATTAATAATGACTTTATAACGTATTCTTAAGTAAATTATTATTTATCGGCAAAATTTACAATGAAAAAAATATTTACTTAGAGTGAATATAATCTTTTTTATTTTTAAATTAATTCTTTTGAGCAAAAAATCACAAAACCATGCACGTATTTTACGAAATTAGAATATAAAATAATATACATATATTTTATTTCAACTGTTTTTTTTTTAAATATAGTAAGTAAGTAAGGATATGATAAAGGAACTATGATTTTTTTTTGACTAGAAAAAGTTATATTGTATTATTTAGATATGATAAAAAGTTAATGATCAATCCTAATTTCGTAAAACTTTCATTTGATTTATATTTAAAAAAATCTATTGATTTCAACAATGGACAAAAATATATTTATATAGAATATTTCTCTTTAAGGAATGTGCGCGACAAAATTCCTGCAGAAAAATCACCAAAATAAATATTTTTCAAAATACAAAGAAAAATATAACATTTTATTTTAATAAGAGTCGTATTTCAATCACAAATATGTTACAAAAATCCTGTTCGGTCTTGTTAGTGTTTTTTTTTTACGAAAAATATTGCAATGTCGTTTATTAAAAAAAAAGTGATAAAGCAAAAGTTATCACATTTTACACGAATAATAGCCTGGTGTTTTTCCTGTCTGCTATTAAAAAAATCACCTTGTATAAGTTCTATCAAAAATCAGCTGAACCGTGGCTTTTACAAAAACTTAACAACTTTAGTTCTACGGCTTCGATAAAATCGCCAAAAAAAACTTTTTGGACTCCCTATACAAAAATAGCCAATCAACTAATCTATTAATGCGAAAAGCCCAAAAACTAAATAAAGTCAAAGAACCAATTCGTTCAGTACAATAATTCGTTCGTTCAGTACGTTCCGATTCACGGGTCTGGCACATTTTTTGTTTTAGGTTCGCTTTGTATTAAGCGACATTTTTGAAAATCTTCAGGAGATACTAATACTTTCTTGGAAAAATATTCATCAAAAATAAACTCCTTAGATTAAGATTCTACATTATTTAAATATTATAAAGAAGTCAACTTTTAATTAGTACAAGTTTTTAAGAAAGTAATTTCCAAAACAATCTCCTCAATACACATTTCTAAAAATGTCGCTTAACACAATTTGCCTTTCACCCGTCGACATAATCACACTACCTTGTATTTTTCGTAAAACCAATGTTACAATGTCAAAGCCAGAAATTTTCGTCTTAAAAACAAGAGAAGACGTTCCTTGCCGTCTAAAAATAGCATTTTACGAGATATTTTTGGCACAACTCGAGGCTTGACTGTTTGAAGGAACGACGTCTACAATTTAGCTGACGTCAACATTCGTTGCAAGAGAAATAGTTTGTATCTGGGGGCGTGGCGATATGTTTTTTCAACTATGGCCAAGTGTATTTCATATCTTTAAATATAGGGTCCTTCTAAAATACCTGAAAAAAAATTAACAGTAGGTTCTACTCATGAAACTGAACAACTTCGCCCAAGGAACCTATACTCAATTCGCAAAAAAATTTGGAATTCCCATACAAAATTGGCGGATCAGCTGATTGATTAGTATGAGAAGTCCAAAATTTTTTTGCGAATTGAGTAGAGGTTCCTTGGGAAAAGTTGTTCAGTTTCATGAGTAGAAGTCGTAGTAAATTTTTTTTCAGGTATTTCATAAGGACCCTATATAAGGTGCTACTTTATTAGTGCCCGATATTTTAGTCAGTGCTTCTACTCCTGATTCTGATCAACTTTCCCCAAGAAACCCATAGTCAAATCGCAAAAAAATGTTTGGGCTCTTCATACAAATAGATCAGCCGAGCGGCCAAATTAGTATGAAGAGACCAAAAATTTTTTTGCGATTTGACTATGGGTTCCTTGGGGAAAGTTGATCAGAATCAGGAGTAGAAGCACTGACTAAAATATCGGGCACTAATAAAGTAGCACCTTATATAGACAAATGTATCTCATATCTGGTAAATAAGTCATAGTCATCAAAAACTTTGCATCAAGACACCGCCGTGGATCGTCTGTAACAGACGCAAGCGCCATTGATTGATTGGCTTGAACGATCTCATACGACAGGCAGATATTGACAGCTGTCAAAAAACTTACGGTTAAATGACATGACATGTGTTGTAAATCTTTAGGAAGCATTTGTTATTTCCTTAAAGGATTTACATAAAAAAATATATAGGTATATTTGCAAATGACACCGCGAAATTTACACTATCGAAAATCTTTTACTAGTTGTATACGAGTATATGAACGTGATGTAACAAAATAGGTAAGTAATGGACCCATTAACTACTCATCAAACTGAACAACCTTTGTTCCACAGCTTTGCCGAATTTTGAAAAAAATATTGGACTCTCCATACAAATCAGCAGTTCCGCCGACTTTCTGTGGAGAGTTCAAAATTTTCGTGCGAATTTAGCAAAGTCATTGGAAAGAACTTGTTCAGTATGACCCCGTAAGGCCCCGGTAACGGGTCTACACCTATTTTTTTATGTTACTCTGTTAATTTGACAGCTGTTATTTATTAAGATTCGCTTGAATATAACAAAGGAGACTAGGTATTTTAATACATACATGAAAGTCATGAATGTGATGACTTTTGTTTACTTTTTTTTTTAACTTTATCTTCATTACATAATATTCAGTTCGTTGTGTTTTTATTTTTTCTACTATATTATTGTATTGTCAAAGATTTTTGTTATTAAGCAAAGCTTTTTTTTCGTAGGTACTAGTAACTTAACAGTTAACATTTTGTTATTTACAAAGACAGATTCTGTTTTTTTTTACTTTTCGATTTCAAAAGCTGTTCAGTTCACCAGTAAAATCAACAACTCTAGAGGTTCTTTTTTAATTACTGTACTATGAATTTCATAAATTGTTTTAAACGAGGGTCACCTTATTATACGAAACGAAACTTCAACAAGATTACCAACTTTCCAAGAAAGTGCAAGCCTTCTCATGTCATTAATATCAACCCAATTTCCCATTTACTGACTTAAAGAGGTTTTTTTTATAAGAGCTCCTCAGGAAAGTTGTTTAGTCTCATTAAGATTTCGTTTCATAATCTTAAGAACCACCTGTGTTTTTGTTGCAGACCTCATTAAAATTCGATTGGAGTCACCTTCACAGATGACTGTTTACTTCAAAACGGATAGCAACAGACTTATTTACATTAAAATATAATTCTATTCTAATTTATGCAAAATAGAATCTTAACGCCACTCAAAATAGAACAATTCATACTGACCTTTCGTTTCGATTCAAAGTTATTAACACCTTTCGAGCACTATATTCCCAATCCGAGCACAATAATTCAGTCTTTAGAATTCTTACCCAATAGAGGTAACGAATTCTGATCATTTTTGGCACTAGTTAAGCACACGGGGACCAGAAAATATGGCACTGACATCACGTACACCGAAGCTTCCCGGCGCGCATAGGTACTTCATAATTCTTCCATCCATACAGCCTTGGATGTTCCACGATCACCAGTATGGCGTGTTCCCGTTGGCTTCCGATCTTGACGTCCAAGAATTTCCAAACTTTAACCTAGCGCAAGATACACCCGGACTGCTCCTCACTGAAGATTTCTCTATTATGTAGTTACTTCCTTTGTTATTGTCCCAAAATTCGTTGCTTTGACATTTGAAACAAACGCAAAACTCTAGTTTTCTTGAGTGAATTGGTAATTGTAATCTGAATCCGAATGTGTCGTAGATGGAGACGCCGTTCTGTCCAAGGGGTCCAGATTCAACGAAAGCACAGTATGTGTCTTCGCTGGTCCTCCACCCATCAGCACTGGCTCTGACGAAGACTTCCTTAGCAAAATCCAAGTTTTTCACTTTAACTGTACCATCGACTGCGCATTCATTTTGTTTTATTATAACGTTCTCCAGAGCAACGCAATCCTGGGTGATTCTCCGACGGAATTCAACATAGTCCGACGCTGGTTGGGCGAATCTGGTTTCCCAAACGTCTACGGGTTGAGGAGGTGGTTTCCGCTCCAAGGTTGGGCTCGCAGTGATCTTCAACGCCCAGTAAGGTGGAACGTGTGAAGGTTCCGTCATAAACTTGACTTGTTCCAATGCAAATCCTCTGTCATCAGCGAAGACAACTGATTTTTTCTTCTTCTCCGTTGGCATTCGTATGCAAGACCGCGGTGCAGTCTTCAGGGTCAACTGCACAGGTTTTAATGTTGTCAAACATGGTGCTGAGTATCCTCTCGATGTGAGCTTCGTAGGCCTTCTGACTGTTGTGATAGGTGGCGTGTAGTCTGTCAGAAAGCCGGCCGGCGGGCTGCCGTAGAACATCTGCTCAGACGCGAGCATGTCGATAGCTGCCATTCTGCAACAAACACGTCTATATTGCACAGCGATTCTCGATGAACTAAACGGGATTTCTCGCTCCGCGCGCATTTTATAGCTGCGCCGGCGTCAGGCACGCTTCTGATATGAATAAACGTAGTGTGACAATGATGCCAGATAATTTATGGACTGTTTTTGTTTTTGTGCTTTCATTACGGAATTAGGTCATGGTTGATTTAATTTCGTTTACTGAGAGTTTTATTACGTGATAATATCAGTGTGATACAGTTTTGTAATGAAAGGAAATATTTTTAGTCGGACATTATAATGTACCTGAACAATTTACCAAGACCTACTTCAAAAAGGTTATTTGCAAGCAAAGTTTAACACTGACACAACCACCAGATGGACTGATGCTTTGGTGAGTATGAATGAAGTGACAATACAGTCCAGGATCGTAATGAGTGAAAATCTGTCAACAGATTTCTTCAGATTGTGTAATAATTCATGTACTCGATGTCCCGAAATAAGCTTAATCGAAGAAGTCAACAAGGACATTTGAACCTAGCCAATTAATATTCCTTTTGTCATGCAGGATTATCAGCTGTTATGTTCTTTTTTTTGGAAAAGGTTACAAAAGTCTGTCGGATATCAAGGCATCGTAATTCTGATCCACAATTCTGGCAAATTCGGCCCACCTATTGGAACGCAACTCGAGACGTTATAACTAGATCGACATATTATACACATTAAACATTAAATCTCATTCACTTCACCCTGCAGCTATATGTAGATACCTTAACAACCCATTATGTCCCCACTACTGGGGTACGGGTATCTTTCCATTGCTCTTGAACGTCAGGCCATACTCCACACACGGTGGCCAAGTCAGGATTGGTGAAGGTTGTGGGGGTTAGCCAGCCTTAGTGTCAAAAGTTTTCAAGCCGCTAATTCGGGTGGCAGAAATGTCAACGAGGTTTCCCTACACGAGTTGGTCGCAGCCAAGTTAGTTACAGTACCTTCTTGTTGTCATTATTATTACAATCATCTGCGAAACCAATAATTTTAATATTCAATTCTACAATATTTTTGTTTCTAAAGATAGATAGATAGAAGCTTTATTTAGAGACTACAGATCTTAAATTATTATATTACAATGAAAATTAAAACTAGAGAAATAAGACTAGTACTTAAGACTGGAAGTAAAAAAAACAGAAGTTGAACTGTAGCCCTTAAAAGGCACCTATAGAAAAACATGTCCAGACGCCGGCAAGAAATCATGGCCATACTACAGTTCACGCGGTCCCCAGACGTGTGTCTGGTCAAAACGCGTGATCAGCGCATAATTCGACATACCTATGTATGTACCTACTGTGTGACGGGTTACATATACGATATGTATGGTATGTTGTAATATTTCTACGTGTGTATGTTCATTGATTTGTTTACAAGTTTCGCCTTGCCATATAAGAATGAATAATACTATAATAGTATTGCACTGTAAATACGCCCAAATGCCTGAGTTTATACTCAGTTACTTGTCAAACTTTAAGGCACGTGTCATATGCATGACAGATAGCATTTCCGTTGCTTTTTTTGGGGTTCCGAACAGAATGGTTTCAACACGACACAATTCAATTTTCATCGGTGCAACCTTAAAATGGCCGTATCTTTTAATTGTAATCTGTACTTAATTAAAATTAAAATAATAGCGACAGTGCACGTAGTTGCCCATATCTACGTCAGCTGCTCCTTTTATCCACATTTGGTAAGCCCTTGACATTATCTCACCTGGTGGTAAGCGATGACGATGCCAAAGATGGAAGCGGGCTTACCAACATTCCGCAATAAGGCAATCTGGCTATCTTCTCTCCTCGCTGGCTCACAGACGGGCTCAGAATATTCCTTACCACTCCTACAACCAACAAAACCAAGTCCTACGTAGTTGGACCTCGCCGAGATCGAACCCGCGACCTTTGAGCGAGCAGACTAGTCACTAGACCACGGAGGCGGATAACACTTGCCACGCAACGCGACACACTCATTTATAACGCTTTGTGTACAATCAACATATTTTTGTAAACTAGTAGGTAAAATTATATCACGACAATTTTTCGGAGTGTCCGATAGGTTATAGATCATTCAGTATGACAACTAAGCAGATGCGCGGTGCGTAAGTTGCTCTGCGGTACGCGTTTTTGCTGCGGAACCCTTACTGCGCTTACCTGATATATTTACACAAAATAATGTCTCCATAACTGATTGCAAGCTGAACTGAAGAGGAACTTTCCGTCTGCCATAGGCACAGATACGAGATAACACAGACATTCGGTGTTTTCGTGTTTTTTTGTACAAAGTAATAAAAAATAAACATTAAATCGGACTTGGCCCCGTGTGGATAGGGGCCTGATCTCACGATAAGGAAGATGGGAAGACCCGTGCCAAAGCATTGGGAACGCTACGATAATAAGTTGATTGATATATGTGTACAGGGTGTGATAAATGTGGGTGGGTCTTTATGAAATAGGTACCAGTTTTTTTCGACCTTTTCTCATGAGACTGAACAACTTTACCCAAGAAGTCTATAAGTACTTAATTCGCAAAAAAAATTGGACTTCAAATAACAATTGATCAACTTGATAGTCGAAAGGTAAAAATAAAAAGCTTAAGCGCCATTTTCAAAACTTCACGGATGAGGTACTATAAAGTATTTTTGTTACAAAAAACATTATATTTTTTCTACGATGAGTCTTTTAATGAAATGATGTACTAACATACCATACGAAATAGCTCGTGGAAGACGAGATATGATTTTTTTTGTAACAAAAAGAAACTTTAAACTTCATCCCTGTAAAGTTTGGAAAATGGCGCTTTAGCGGTTTTACCTTTCCACTGTCGAACTGATCCAAACTTTATATGACTAGTATTTTATTTTTGTAAATTGAGTATAGGCACAGATTACATGTATTGGCTCCTTGGGGAAAGTTGGTCAGTTTCACTAGTAGAAGGTACTGTATTTTTTTTATGTAGAAACCGAGAGATACAGGAAGCGAGCGTGGCTCAGTGAGGCTTGCGTGGTCGCGCCGATCACGCAAGTTAACTAACTGCAGACACAGTCATAAACTGGATAGGTTTGAATGTTAGTGGCATTTATCTCGACCGTTTCTGTAAGACGCTGGTGCCGTTACAGTCGTTAAGCCACGTCAGAGGCCTGAAAGGCGGCTTGAAGACTTATATTCAAGAAAAATATATAATATTTTTGACTGACTCGGTGGCTCAGTAGTTAGCGCTCCTGACTACTGATCCGAGAGTCGTGGGTTCGATCCCCACCCAGGGCAAAGATTTCTGTGATGAGTAGATTTGTTTTCTCTGTGTCTGGGTGTATTATATCTATATATGTATGTATTTAAACCAGTGTCTGGTTCCCATATCCCATAGTACAGGGAATCCTAGTTTGGGGCAAGATCGGTCATCTTGCCCCAAACTAGGATTGTGTGATTTGTGCCGGTTATTTATTTATTTGTACTGCTTTACGTATTTCGTTTCTTTTACATAAGGTGTTATAAAGTATTTAGTATAAAGTACCTATTTTTGATTTTGTTTATTTTTTCTATGACAGAAGCCTATGCATGTAAGGTGCTAGTTTATTAGTGCCCGATATTTTAGTAATCCTTCTATTCCTGATTCTGATCAACTTTCCCCAAGGAACCCATACCATAGTCAAATCACAAAAAATTTTTGGTCTCTTCATACAAATCGATCAGCCGAGCGAGCGGCCAAATTAGTATGAAGAGTCAACCAATTTTTTTGCGATTTAACTATGGGTTCTTTGGGGAAACTTGATCAGAATCAGGAGTAGAAGCACTGACTAAAATATTGGGCACTAATAAAGTAGCACCTTGTATAAAAAAGTCCTAGTCCGAGACCTATTTTCAACCGACTTCAAAAAAAGGAGGAGGTTCTCAATTCGTCGGAATCTTTTTCTTTTTATGTGTGTTCACCGATTACTCGAAGACGCCTGAACTGATTTCGAAAATTCTTTTTTTGTTTGAAAGGGTATACTTTACAGGTGGTCCCATATAAATTTTATCGAAATCGATTCAGCGGTTTTTGAGAAAATCAACAAAAACATAGCAAAATTGGAGTTGTTGCGATTGAAGTCGGTTGTTTTTAACGTATTCAGCGTGGTCAATTATGTTTGTATGTCCAGTGTAATGAACTCTAGTGCAAAATTTTTATCCAGCAGTTAAGGCGCTGTCAGTCAGTCTGTAAATAATTGACAATGTTGAACACGTTAAAAAACCGACTTAAATCGTAACAACTACCATTTTGCAATGTTATTTTTTTTTTTTTTCAAAAAATACTGAATTAATTTGATAAAAATATTGGACCAGCTCTGAAGTATTCCCTACCAAACAAAAAAGAATCATCAAAATCAATCCATAACTGGCGGAGTAATCTTTTTTTAAGTCGGTTAAAAATAAATATATCAGTATATTACAGTAGTACACAAAAAATAAGGCGCGTCGGTTATCTTCGTTCGCGCAGACAAGAACAAACTATCGACGGAAACACCCGAAACAATCAACGCACGGTGACAGCTTTCTGACAGCTGACAATTTCATTGAATCAGGCGCAAAATCAATCAACCAATAGCGGCAGAGATTTTCGGAACGTGTAATGACGGGTGACAATGAAGCTACTTGATTGGTCCATCAGTTTCCCGCGTAATTAAAATATTGTCTACTGCGCAGGTACATCGGCAAGCCTTATTAAATGTGTATTACTGTATGTAGATATTCCGGAACTACAATAACTACCATCCGGAACTAAATCTAAAAAATAGATGGTATTTAATTAAGAGCACTATGTTAAAACTTGAACTCTATCAATCATGATGTAAAGTCGAATTTAGAATGACATTGAAAATTCTAGCGAGTACAGTCCAACGCATAGTAAAGTGTTCACCTTTAGCTGGTCTTACTTGTATACTTTCTCAAGAGCGTATATTTCACTAATACTTCTTAATAACTGAGTAGAAAGTTCTAGAGAAAAACGCGACTTCTTATTGAGTGCGTCTTATGATGCTATAGTTTCTGAACGTGGAATTCCGAATTGTCATCTACTGGGTTAAAAATACTTTACCACCAAACCTACCAAATACAAATACTGAGCAAAGTTAAAAAGTCGTTTGTGGGGCAATGTGTACGATTCTATAATAAAATACCAGAAAATGTAACAAAACTGCCTGAAAACAAATTCAAAACGCATGTAAAAAAATGTCTGTGCTTAAAATGTTATTATAAGGTAATATATTATGTAAATGACAAAGACATTTGGAAATGTATTGCTCTTCCTGATAACTGTATTGTTGATGACATATTAGTATTAGTAATTAAGTATCATTTTAAAAAATGTGTTGAAGCGAGTTTCTTTTGGCCTCGACGCTTCTTCTCGCTTCGGAAACACTTCCCGAAACGTTGAGTGTACAAGTTCCGCGTGGTAGGAACTTTGTACTAGGTAGAAAAATACGATTTAAAAGTATGTGCAAAACATCTACATAAATAAAAAAAACATTTTGATTTGATTTGATACACTACGACACTTTCAATCAAACCAAGTCCTACCAAGTACAACCCCGCTTGAAATTTGGAGACTTTATAAGTTAGTTCCATTTAGGTTGGCTGTTTCACTATTACCATTTAAATGCGGTAGACTGTACTTTGTTAATATAAAAGACGTTTGCCTTCAATAAGTGTGTGTGACACTGAGAATAAAAGGGCAAGGTTTCCTGTTTGGATCTCTCTCTACTTGATACATCGTGAAATAAATTAATATTGTCCTTACTACCATAACATAATATTATTTAAAAAAACTATAGCACTGTTAAAAATGAACCCTCAACTGTACGACACAGGTTTCACCTAGTGCACCGTTCAAGACTACGGCATCTACGTATAAGTCAGTTTCTTTAAATAAATAAAAATTGTATTTTGTATAAATGCGAACATTAATTTGTTTGTTTGTCCATCTTACACGTCGCAATTGACCGACATGATTTTTTGTAACATAGCAAAAAAGGAACAAAAGCTACATTTTATCCAGTAAAAACTGCATAAATAATTAATAACAAAGGATAAGTCCGCCACTGCGTATTTTTACAGTTACTTTTAAGTTTTGTACATTCATTTCTTTTGCAATAAAGAGTTTACAAACAAACAAACAATCAAAAAAAAAACTGGGGGTCAAAAATCTAAAATGTTGCCACTAAGAAAATAAAAGAAATAATCACTCTCGATAGTGAAAGTCGAATAACTCTGAACCTCTGAACTCTGAACCACTGAACCGATTTTCATAAAACGCAGCTAAACGAAACTTTTTTCAAGATAAGCCGATGTTTCAAGTTAAAAAACTGCTTTCAAATCGGTCCATCCCTTTAGGAGCTAAGCCATAGTGACAGCTTCATGCCGTAACTCAGAGTTTTTTAAACCTTTTTTAATACCCGACCCCTAAACAACTTAAAAAATTCTTGCGATGTTAGTGATTCGAAAGACATAATTTTCTTCAATTTGTTGAAAATGATTTAGTTATTAACGTCTCCAAAATAGAACCACGTTTTCATAATTTGTTAAAAAATAAACAGACCCAGCCTTCTCACTGAAATCGTATTTTTTCATTGTAGTGTAGGAGCTACAAACACTTGCCCTTTTCTTTTACCCGCGACCCTTGGAAAGCTTCACGACCCGTGATCCAACTATAGTTCATTCCAATCAAAAAAAAAAACAAAAGGTAAACAAACGTAGTATGCAGATGACATTGACGTGTGTCAGTTCCATAGTAAGTTTGTTTACGTTTTGCTTTTTTTTTTGTTGGAATGAACTATAGGTAGTTGACCACTGCCCCGCACCGGGGGTAGCAACCCTGTGGGTTGAAAAACACTGCCCCAACTTGAAATAACCTATTCGTAATGGTGTCGTTTCGGTTTTCACGATAAAACTTATTGGACAGGATTAAACTTAATTTAAGTGTTCTGTCTTTTTCTTTCAATAACAAAAAGACAATGAGAGGACGCTTAAATTTAGTCCTGTCAAATAAGTTTAATTGTAAACACCGAATCGACACCAATTAATACATAATTCATGATAATAATAATAATAATAATATCCGGGACAAATCACACACGGACATCTGGCCCCAAACTAGGATTCCCTGTATCTTGGGAACCAGAGACTGATATACATACACATATACTTTTAAATACATACATAGATAGATATAATACACCCAGACTCAGAGCAAACAATTCTGCTAATCACAGAAAAGTTTGCCCTGTGTGGGGATCGAACCCACGACTCTCGGATCAGAGGTCAGGATCGCTAACCACTTAGCCACCGAGTCAGTCGAATTCATGATCCTTCTTTAAGGTCTTAATATAATTAATCTGACAGCAGTAGTTACACTAACTCGCACTAAATACTTTAGTTGCGCGAACGCAATAAAAACAACGAAAAAAGTCGACCACGCGATTTTACTGTTTGCTGTCACGCGAATATTGATGTGTGCCATAAAAAAACTTGTCCGACATATTGAAGAAACACTTAAAGAGCGTAATGGACGTACATATCCTGGAAATAAAGAATTACGCTGTGTGAAAATAGTGAAGAGATCGCCACGTGGATAAAATAATAGTATTTCGATGCTTCCATACCAGAATCAGATACGAATCAGATACTGGGGGTCTTCAAGGCGAGAGTGAATAGGTTTTATTTGGAATTGCGTGTTCCACCACCGACTCCATCGTCACTTACTATCAGGTGAGATTGGATACAAACGCTCCCATATCTTGAATAAAAAAAAATAAAAAAAACCTACCAACCTACTGATACATTCTAACAAAGGAGAATTTATTTTTATTTGTTTTAACCGACTTCAAAAAAGGAGGAGGTTCTCAATTCGACTGTATGAATCGTTTTCATGATTCTTTTTTTGTTTGGTAGGTATAATACTTCAGAGGTGGTCCCTATAAATTTTATCTAAATTGATTAAGCGCTTTAAAAAACAAAAAAAAAAAACAATGCAAAATTGATCCGTCTGCTCGTTTGTCACCTATGCCATAAAAAAAAACTTATAAATTGATGATATCAGAAACGTAACATATATCCATTTTAACAAAGGGTGTTTGTAAAGCGTTCTCCAAAGCCAATTCTCGAAAAACATCTATCGACTTTCCATTATCAACTAACTGACTCGGTGGCTCAGTGACAAGCACTCCTGACTACTGATCCGAGGGTCTGATTTACCGCTTCCTTTTGAAAATTCATTGAACGCGTTCTTGCTGAAACCGCCCACCGCCGAAACGTCGGTGTGACGCAAAAACGCAACGTTATTTCAGTTATTCTGTCATGCATGACACACTTGGACACTCCATACAATTTGTCCGAGTTATTTACCTAATACGACCTCCCTTTCCAACACGTAGGAGCGATAGAGATAACCGAGTGACTGTATGCATCGTCACCAGATCTTACCCGTAGGCGGTGAGGTCGCCTTCAAGGTGCTTTGCCACCAGAGATGCGCTATGCTACTTTGCTACGGATGCGTTTGATGTCCACCAATCATATTCATTGGTCCACATAGCGTAGCACTGGTAGATTTCCACGGCGTTAGGGCAGTGTTTTTCAACCTGGGGTCGCAACCCCCGGTGCAGGGCAGTGGTCAACTGCTCTGTCCAACTAGTTGGACTACGGGTCGTGAAGCTTTCTCAAGGGGTCGCGGATAAAGTAAGCTATGTTTTTTACATGAATGGATGCGTGCTATACGGATGCGTGCTACGGATGCTTGTTACGAATGCGTGCTACGGATGCATTCTATGGATGCATTCTATTATGGATGCGTGCTACGGATGCGTGCTACGGATGCGTGCTACGGATGCGTGCTACGGATGCGTGTTACGAATGCATGCTATGGATGCGTGCTATGGATTCTAAGCCACTTCCCGTGCCTTCCCTACAGTTGATGAATCGTACAGCTCGAGCTGCGCATCTTCCTTGCACAGCTACCTCGCAGCAGCGCAACTTCATAGCACATCTTACTCGCTCCACTACACACCTTAGCATCACTGGAAACGGTCACATAGTTTCATGGCTTAGCTTTCACATCCTCGCACCATAGCTGCATAGCACATCTCTGGTGGAAAAGCACCCTCATAGAGCGGCAGGGAGTGTGCATTCTGTATGTAGTACTTTTTATTAATACTGTGGTCATTGGACTAGTCTGCAACCCGTCTAGGAGACGGAAAACTCCGAAATCAAAGCCGGCACGGGGTCTCCGTTAGGCACAAGTAGGGTCTAAACCGAAAATGTGGCAGATTCCTGCAGCCGACCTGGCTCCACACGTATTGGCTTGCCTTTCCAGTGGAACAAGCTAGTGAGGCCGAGAGGGTTACGCAGGTCCTGCGCAGCCCTGCGTTTCCTTAATTCCGTCCCAGGCGGTGCAGTGTCTGTGGAGAGGTCACTCCACCCTCGACAGCTATGCTGAGTGGTCAACAACAAAAAAGTTGCCTCCGTCACTGACACGGACTGAATCGTCTGCAACGGCTGTCGGCTGTATAGGCCATAATAATAACATTTATTTATTCGACCAACAGAGGGATCAATTCGTGTTAGTAACACCATTGGTATCTTAAATAATATTATGGGTCAAATTAACCGAAAATTCTATACATCTATTATTCTGTATGTATGGCGCTACACTAAGATTTAAAATTTTCCGCTAATTACCCATCGTTTTCCGCACCGTTGATCACGTAACATAAAATTCTTACGACATACATAATGCTCACTCGCTTACAAAACTCATCGCATTTATATAAGTACAAAAAAATCAGCTATAACTATTTAAACTGGAGCTTCTACTTAGGGGTCGTCCATTAATCACGTGAGGCTCAAAAGGGGGGAAGGGGTTCAGAAGAAATCACGAAGTATCACAAGGGGAGAGGGGGGTGTACTGAGATATCACGTGTATTTATTTTTTCGTTGAACGCGCGATTTCTAGAGTAATTTCCAAACGTTGGACTGTTGTTGTTATGTTCTTTTTAACTCTTCCCAAGGTTCTAAACGGCTTCAGGTAGTCAGGAACAACCTGCAACCTTAATGTCTGTTTTTTTATCACGGTGCTTAATTTTCCAGAATTAAATTACATTATACCTATATTTAAAGATAATATTTTGTACCAAAAAAAGACACGTGATTTTGGGTAGGGAGTGGGGTTTAGTCTAAAACCTCACCACGTATCACCAGGGGGGGGGGTCTAAAAATTTGCTAAAAACATCACGTGATTAATGGACGGCCTCTTATGCAAACTGAACAACTTTCCCCAAGAAACCCACCATAGTTACAATTATTTTTACCTTCCCATTCTGAGGCTGAGCGATCGAGTTTATATAAATATAAAAGCGAAAAATTTTTCTCGGGTAAATTGTTCAGTTTGATCAGTCTTGATGCTATAATATTACCTATAACGTAATTCTATGGTATTCCGTATATTACGCACGGATAGCAAACGTCACTCATTTCTGTGGTATTCCTTACAACGCATGGATCACTGTAGAGTGTGTTTCAACAAATAGTTCCTATGCGGTTATGTTGGCAGCAATGTTTTCCACACACACACTACATATAACTCAGACACACACTAACAAAATCGGTAGAAACGTCTTCGCGTGTTGATGTCGTTGATAGACAGGGGAGCCAACATAACGGCATAGGAACTATTTGTTGAAACGCACTCTACACGTGTTCACGCATGTTGTGAGTATCTAGGGCTGCGTAAGCAAAGGCTCCTTGGTCATACCGCCTTGTCGAAGGTTACACTTCTTCTTGTTATGTTACCGTTTTTAGAAATGGATATTTCCGAAAATAGTGGAATTTTTAACGACAGATATGAACATAAAGGACAGATTTTTACAAAAGACATTTTTAATGAAGTGAAATTGTATACACGCGACAAGGCTGTATAACTTTAGAAGCCTTTGCGTGTCTCCTTAAGAAAAATAAAATTGTCTTTGTTTTGCCTGCCTTTTGACTACCAGAAGACAACTGGTCACAGATCGGTCACACAGGGGGGGTGAGGTAGCCTTCAGAGAGCGGCCGGGAGTGTCCATACTGTATAATGTCCTTATACTGTGACACGGATAGCAAACGTCACTCATTACTTTTACATTACTCATTCATTACACTCATACTCCACACTACCCGTCACCATTGTCTCCGGTACAAACTCACCAAATTCGTGGAGCGTGTAGTGTAATGCTGCCGTCTTAAGAAAAAAAGCCGCAAACTATACGGAATCTCCAAATACTTTGCGGCCTTCTTCCTTATGAGGACAGAATAAATGAGTAATGAGTGTGGTTTGCTATCCGTTGCGTAATACGTAATATAGCATTAGTACTCTATCGAAACCGAAGTGATACCACGGCCTCACAGAAAACCGGCGTGAAGCAACGCTTGCGTTGTGTTTCGCCGAGTGAGTGAGGGTACCGGAGGCCCAACCTCCTCCCGCCAATTCCCCATCCTATTTCAAAGGTCGGCAACGCACTTGTGACTCCTGTGTTGCGGGTGTCTATGGGCGGCGGTAATCGCTTACCATCAGTTACCATGACAACGCTGAACACGGTAAAAACATCCGACTTCAATCGTAACAACTACAAATTTGCTGTTATTTTTGTTTTTTGATTGTTTTTTTTTTAAATCAAAAGTTTTTCAGGCAACCAGAGCTACTAGAAGCGTTTAAAGAATTTTTCTAGTGCAAATTTCTTTAAACATTCCACAGTCCTTTTGGACGGAGACTTCTGCCACTTGGTTTGAATATATGAAGACTTGTAAAGACGCTGAAGGTGATAACTTCGAAAAAAAAAATACTCTGTAAGTACGACAAAAATTATGTAGTGACCTACGCGAAAATACGTTCCTTGCACTGGCCACGATAGTTTCTTCCAGTTTCTACGCTAATGGACCAAAGAAAATCGTAAAATCTAAAATTAAACACTTAAAGTCACACCCAAAGAGGTCAAACTGTCAAACTATCCTATATCTGCCTATGTTTTACAATTATCTCGTGTCCGTATGTTATTAATAAACAAGACATGTTTATTTTAGACCATTTCCATTTCACAACGTATTTTAATTAGCTTTGTGGTTTAATTTGTTATGCACTGCTTGTAAACAATAGGCTGTTTCGTCCACCGCTGCCGTTTTGATAATAAAATTTAACGCGCGTCACGTGAATCGGAACGTGATTTTCGAGAAAATTTTGTTTTTGAATTTGTCCCGTAGGGGACGTAAGGATAATTGTGGGTCGAAAGTTCTGGAAAGTTTCGTTTTTAGATTAAATAGGTCAAATCGGGAATTCACGTGACTGACGCCTTAATACGCAATCTTAATGAATGTATTATACATAATAATATAGTGGTAGGAACTAGGACCTTATTATGCAAGGGCCGACTGGGGTACCCACCGGTGGGTACTACTGATCGCTCGCGCTCTACACCTGCCGCCAGCAGCGCGCTATGTTCCGGCACAAAATACACAGATACAGAAGGTCCGCTCAATACGCTCACTAAAATCCTAAGCATATACATGCTTATAGACGTATACGGTCGTTGTAGGCAAGGTCACGATACTGTGCGATCGTGACCTTGCCTCGAACGACCGTATATTTCTATAAGCATGTATATGCTTACGATTTTAGTGGTTTGTATTCAGCGGACCTTCTGTGTCTAATTTTGTGGTTCCGGCGTGTGGGACGAGATAGCCATACGAGGCATTCCATCCAAGGATCGGCAATGGACTGTCTGGGTTGACAGTTGCTTATGAGGCGGCGGTAGCCACTTTCCATCAGGTGGGCCAACAGCCTCTTGCCACTTCAAACAATAGTAAAAAAAACGCCTTCAGAAAACTTTAGCTACGCTCGGATATGGTCGCTTTAGATGTACATTAGGGAATTCTTACGAATTGAAATGCAAAGCAGCAATAACACGACATCTGGTGTTGCACTTAGCATCACCCGCGGTCGCGTGTAGGGCATTATAATCATATCTGGGACGAATCACACACGGTCATCTGACCCCATACTAGGATTCCCTGTATCTTGGGAACCAGAGACTGATATACATACACATATACTTTTAAATACATACATATATGTGTATTGCAAATAAATGTAGCAACATTTAGTTTTTAAGCTAGCAATTGTTCCCTTCCCCTCTCACCCCCCTTCTCTGTGTGTGACTGATACCCAATATACAGCAGTACAACTATTTTTGAGTTTTTTTTTTAATTTAATTCGCCACCAGTCTGACTCCAGCCCCTATCAAACCCTCAAGCAAGCAGCCTGCTCACCATGGAACTTCGAGCCGGATATGAACCAGCGACCTATGGATATAATACACCCAGACTCAGAGCAAACAATTCTGCTCATCACAGAAAAGTTTGCCCTGTGTGGGGGATCGAACCCACGACTCTCGGATCAGAGGTCAGGATCGCTGGCTTAGCCACCGAGTCAGTCAAATGACATAATGACACAGATAAACACATAAATATGTAAATCATCTTCATCATGATGAAAACAAAAACATTTAAATAGTTCCACCAATTACCAATTTAAGAAGCTCTTGAGAGCTTCTTGTATGTTATGTCGATGGGCTCTTGAGAGCTACTATAGGCAGACACACAAATAAGATTCGAATTTGAAACACCAGTCTTTTGCGTCGTAGGGATATAAAACACTGATTACGCATGTTACGTTGACACATACATATATTCTAACTACCTCTTGTGCAGTCGATCGTCCCTTTTAAAGCGACAAAGAGAATTTCTCCAAAGCTAACTAGTCCATTTCACGAACTTACACAAAATTTCTATCTAGGCAACTTGCAACTGGCCGACTGGTATTACAAAACTGAGCCGACACGACGCCTACACTGTCTGGGTTTTATAGGCTGGCTTTCACCCAGGCCCGGAGTCAGTGGGTCAATAAAAAAATTAGAAATATTTACCTATGTATGTGGTCCGAGAGTCCCTTGAAAATCATATACTCGTGGGCAAAGTTGAGGGGAAAAGAAAAAGAGGCCGAGCACCAGCTAGATGGTGTGGCCAAACCAGAAAATTGCAACTCCACCTGCACGAAGCTATTCACACCGCTGCGGACAGGGAAAAATCGAAGTACCTAACTCGGCCCCAATCTACTGTTCCCACTGACTTGACCTCATGGTGGTCACGATCCCCACTTCTTGGGGTTACGACTTAAAAAAAGAAAGATAGTATGTGGTAGCTACATGCGTCTAGCGTGTCCGCGACAGTCTAGACACGGTAATAACCTGGATGGGTTTGACGGTTAGTGGCATTAATCTCGATCGCTTCGCAAGTAGGGTTGCCAGGTGTCCGGCTTTTTACAGTCGTGTCCGGCCAAATATTAGCAAGTCCGGCCTGTCCGGCTTTTGTTAGGCTTTTCGTCAACCCCGCCCCGCCAAAATATGTCGAACGAAAACGCGAGTGACTCACGCGGACTCGCATGACTCGCGATCTCTCGCAGGAGTCGCACCTACCTTTAATTTATTTACAAATGATAAGGCTGATTATTGATTCTTTTAGTTACTTTCAATGTAAAGAAGTTACAAATTATTTTAGTAAGAACAAAATGTGGTTTATAGTAACATATGTGGCTTCTGCGCCGCGGTGCTCTTAAAATATTCAGACAACAGGCATTTAGAAAGCATTATTTAATTTTTACATGTCCAGTGAATAAGAATAAAATTGAGAATAGTTAATTATTTTAAAACCTTATTTTTTCTATAATTTTTTTCTTCAAACTTTTTTAAATAATTGACTATTTCATATAGGATAGGTAAGCATGAATGAATAACAGTAATACACAAATAAAAGTACTTCTTATTTTTTTTCTTTTAAAAACCAGTGTTTCACGCTTTCAGGGCAAAATGTCCGGCTAAATATGGATCTGTGTCCGGCTTTTCTATTTTTGGGCCTAGCAACCCTATTTGCAAGGCAAACGTGCCTTATAAGCTTTTATTATTTGAATACGTTTTTGACTGCCGGCCATTTGAGTGAGATTTTCTTATCAGTTAGCAACTATATTAAGCCGTTGGTGCCTTCTGCTATCACTAGATGGCAGTCGTTAAAGCGTATCGAACGCCTTATAGGCGGCTTGAAAACTTCTGACACTTGCTAGTGGCGTGCCTCAGTGTCAGAAGTTTTAAAGCCGCCTACGAGGCCTCTGATATAGCTTAACAACTGCCATCTAGTGATGGCGAATTAGAGACATGAAACATGACATGTATTTATGAAAATTACCAAATTAATACATGCAATACTATGATTTCAAGTATCAAGTATCATGAACTATTCGCAGCGGCATGACGTTTTTGCTAACTGATTTAAAAAACTCAATCAAAAGACCGGCACTCAAAAAACGTATTCAAATAATAAAAGCTCTACAAGTAGGGCACTAAAACTGAATTCGTCTCTGGTCGCAATTTTCAACAGATCACTTTGAGTAACACTGGCGAAACGAACCGAATAATAGTACCTATACTTAAGAGTGCGGGGTAAAGATGGCGGATATTTTTTGGAGGGTATGGACGACATTATTATTTTTTACTTATATGTTTTTCTTTCATAGATATTTTATTGATTTTTAGTGACACATACAGGGTGTAAGGGACAGGTTTCCGAAAACTTTAAGGGCTTGCTCAGTAGACGAAAATTATAAACTTGATTATACAGTTTATATGGAGAAGCTGATTTTTTTTCGTTTCATAAAAAAAAAATTGTGGAAAGTTGTTCAGTTTCGTCTACTGAGCAAGCCCCTTAAAGTTTTCGGAAACCTGTCCCTTACACCCTGTATATGTATTAGAAAACCGTTAATGACATTTGTACATTTGTAAATGTGTGTTGCGTGGCTTGCGCTAAGCGATTGGCACTGACACCGGATCTTAACCTCGGGGTTGAAGACAGAACTCTAAAAAATCTCAAATTCAAATTCAAAATTATTTATTGTGGAACACTGTAAAGACTCGAAATCTCTAAAGAAGGCCGCAAACTATACAGGCTGTAACAAAATTGGTGTAGGACCCGTTAACTGGGGTTTCTACTCATCGTACTGAACAACTTTTGTTCTACGACTTTGCTCAAATCGTAAAAAAATGTTTGGCACCTCCATACAAATTGGTCATCTGTTTTGCCATGTTTTGCCATTTTTGTATGGAGTCCAACATTTTTTTTTGCGATTTGAGCAGAGATGTAGAACAAAAGTTGCTCAGTACGATGAGTAGAATCCCCAGTTAACGGGTCCTACATCAATTTTTTTACGGCTTTTTAATACTTTGCGGCTTTCTTTCTTATGGGGGCAAAGTAAATGACTTACTCTTTTTATCTTCCAATACTATCGACAGATGACAATTTTCGGATAAATCTGTAACAAAGAAGAAAACAATTTAGATATTTTGTTTTTAGTAAATATAAGAGAAATACTCTTTATAAATATATATTTACTGTCGTAGGTCGGAAAGGTTAGGCCCACACCCCGGACACTTCATACAAATTTCGCGTCATTGTTTACTACATAGACATTCGTGTTTGTACACATGCAAATGTGTGCGTGACGTACTAGGGTTGAATCGGGATTAAATTAGCCCTCATTGTACTTTATTGTTGGCAAGACTTTTACAAATAAAGTGAAGGCTGTACACACCAGACAAGGCTGTATATCCTTAAAAGCCTTTGCCTTTTACCTAAAAAAATTAAATTGTCTTTGGTTATTATAATGTGCTTTTGTTTGACAACTCATTTGACAACCTCTTGACAAATGGTCACAGATCGGTCACACAGGGGGGGTGAGAGTGTCCATACTGTATAATGTCCTTATACTGTGGGTTAGGCCATACTCCACGCACGGGGGCCAAGTCCGGATTGGTGGAGGTTGTAAGGCTAGTGGCCAGCCCCAGTTATCTGTGTCAAGTGCCGACTGCCATCTAGTGATAGCAGCCGGCACCAACGACTTCACGTGCCTGGCAAACCACGGAAACGGTCGAGATAAATGCCAGTATAGTAACACCTACCAACAGTAAAACCCATACAAGTTGCGACCGTCTCTTTGGCAATTAACTTGCGTGATCAACGCGACCACGCAAGCCACGCTAAGCCCCGACTGCACCTTTCATAGTGTCGAAAATATATATCAGGATTGTTGACCTAAAATTAAGATGTATAGCAGAACAATCACAACAGCACCGTCATAAGCAAGAAGGCTGCAAAGTATACGGAAACTCTATACAGGGTATAACGAAATTGGTGTAGGACCCATTAACTGGGGATTCTACTCCTCGTACTGAACAACTTTTGTTCTACGACTTTGCTCAAATCGCAAAAAAAAATTTGGACTCTCCATACAAAAATGGCAAAACAGATGATAAATTTGTATGGAGAGTCCAAAAATTTTAACGGTCCTACACCAATTTTGCTACACGCTGTATATAGGGTCCTTTTCAAATACCCGAAAAAAATTTAACCACGGCTTCTACTCATGAAAGTGAACAACTTTCCTCAAGAAACCTATACTCAATTCGCAAAAAATTTTTTTGACTTCTCATACTAATCAAATCAATGAACTGATCTGCCGATTTTGTATGGGCAGTCCAAATTTTTTTTTGCGAATTGAGTAAAAGTTTCTTGGGAAAACCTGTTCAGTTTTATGAGTAGAACCCACTGTACATTTTTTTTCAGGTATTTTAGATGGACCCTATGGGGAGGCCTTTGTCCAGCAGTGGACGTATTTCGGCTGATAGATAGATAGATGGAACCTATATGTATAAGGTGCTACTTTATTAGTGCCCGATATTTTAGTCAGTGCTTCTACTCCTGATTCTGATCAACTTTCTCTAAGAAACCCATAGTCAAATCGCAAAAAAAAATGTTGGACTCTTCATACTAATTTTCCGCTCGGCTGATCGATTTGTATGCCGACTCCAAAAAAGTTTTTGCTATTTGACTATGAGTTCCTTGGGGAAAGTTGATCAGAAACAGGAGCAGAAGCACCGACTAAAATATCGGGCACTAATAAAGTAGCACCTTATATACTTTGCGAGCTCCTTGGACAGAACAGTAGTCAGGAACGCCATTTGCAAATTGATACACAGACCGCAGCGCTCACGTGTCACGTGACTCTTCCGTCCTATTAAATGACGATTGTCTTATGTTTCATAACACTGACTGACTGTGTGTGAGAATGAAGGCCGACTGGCGAGATGACAAACATGTATTTTGACTGACTCGGTGGCTAAGTGGTTAGCGATCCTGACCTCTGACCCGAGAGTCGTGGTTTCGATTCCCACACAGGGCAAACTTTTCTGTGATGAGCAGAATTGTTTGCTCTGAGTCTGGGTGAATTATATCTACAGGGTGTAAGGGACAGGTTTACGAAAACTTAAATGGCTTGCTCAGTAGACGAAACTGAACAACTTTCCACAAGATTTTTTTTCAGGAAACGAAAAAAAAAATCGGCTTCTCCATACAAACTGTCCAATCAAGTTTATAATTTTGTATGGAGAAGCCGATTTTTTTTTCGTTTTATGAAAAAAAATCTTGTGGAAAGTTGTTCAGTTTCGTCTACTGAGCAAGCCCTTAAAATTTTCGGAAACCCGTCCCTTACACCCTGTATATTTAGATTAAATTTTGCGTACCAGCCACTTACTACGCATCGTAAACCACCAAAATACTGCCATCATAAGAGAGAAGGCCGCAAAATATATGACGTTTCCATATGTTTTACGGCCATTTGGCACATTTTTAACCGTCCTATCCACAAGGTGTAGACGGCGGTTGCCTGGTGTTGCACTCAGCATCACCCGCGGTCACGTATACGGCATTTAGATAAACAGATTAAAATAGTAATATTTGCCGACCGCGTGACAAAACCCGTATTTAGAAATAGAATGGCTAATCCGAGTATTGACAGGCATGTCTAAATATTTCAGTCTATGCCAAATCATTTCAACGTGACCATCTGTCTGTATGCAGAGGTCAAGTGTTTTGAAAGTTTAGAGAGAGTGACTTGGTAGGCAGCCAGTTTTTTTGTTTTGTAGTGTAAAAATTGCTATAGGCGAGTGTTTTTCAACCTTTTTTTAATACCCGATCCCTTTACAACATAAAAAAAAATCTCGCGAAAATGTTTGTGATTTGAAAGACTATGTTTACAATTTTCTTAAATTGGAAAATGATTTAGTTATTAACGTCTCTAAAAACCGCGTTTTCATAAGTTGTTAAAAAATAAACAGACCCAGCCTTCTCACTGAAATCGTATTTTTTATTGTAGTGTAGGAGCAACAAACACTTGCCCATTTCTTTTAGCCGCGACCCCTTGAGAAAGCTTCACGACCACCTTGGGGGTGGCCACCTACAGGTTGAAAAACACTGCTATAGGCTTCAGCCTGAGCCTTCAAGCTCCCTGATGGAAAGTGGTATATATGTTAACAATGCTTTGGAACTGAAAATCAATGTCTCTTATGCAAGCGGTAGTTTTAACCGACTTCAAAAAAAGGAGGAGGTTCTCAATTCGTCGGAATCTTTTTTTCTTTTTTTTTTATGTATGTTCACCGATTACTCGAAGACGCCTGCACCGATTTGGAAAATTCTTTTTTTGTTTAAAAGGGTATACTTCACAGATGGTCCCATATAAATTTTATCGAAATCGATTCAGCGGTTTTTGAGAAAATCAACAAAAACATAGCAAAATTGGAGTTGTTGCGATTGAAGTCGGTTGTTTTTAACGTATTCAGCGTGGTCAATTATTTTATCTACAGTTGCTTAGCCCTTGGCATTATCTCAACTGATGGTAAGTGATGATGATGCCGAAGATGGATGCGGGTTTACCGAGATTCGCCAACGCAATGGGGAACTGGCTATCTCATCTCCATGCCGGAACACATCAACGCCGTTAACATTGATGTTTTGGCCGCAAGATTTAGATAAGATGGTGGTAGCCAGTAGCTACAGCCAGTCGGGCTCTGAAAACACCCTACCAGCAACTAAACAGAGTCCTACAAAGTGACCCTGCCGGGAATCGAACAGAAATCGAAGTGCTGTCAAGTCGGCAAATGCTCTTTTATGTCATTAAGATGGCTTCTCGAGATCGTGTCACGCCACGTGTGTCCATATCGCCTTATAACTAGTAACTAGGTATTGTGGATTGTGGACAAAGTGCTATTGTTGTGTCAATAGCATTGCTCTAGATTCGAAGTCAGGGTTGATCTGCTCCAGTTGACTCGAAGAATTAAATGTAGAACTTCGAATACTTCTTTTCAGTGCAAAGGTTGTGGTCAAGCGGTCGTGGCACAAAATAGACACAGAAGGTCGGCTCAATACAAACCACTTAAATCGTAAGCATATACATGCTTATAGAAATATACGGTCGTTCGAAGGCAAGGTCACGATCGCACAGTACATGATCTTGCCTACAACGACCGTATACGTCTATAAGCATGTATATGCTTAGGATTTTTGTGAGCGTATTGAGCGGACCTTCTGTATCTGTGTGTTTTGTGGTCGTGGTTCAGTGCATGGTAGGGTCGATCATGCAGGACTGACAGCAGGTCATATTCCACATACGAGGGACCAAGTCCGGATAAGTGGAGGTTGTGTTGTGGGGCTCGTGGCCAACCTCAGTGTAAGAAGTTTTCAAGCCCCCTATAAAGCTTCAAACATTGCATGAGGATTTGTACCTGAACGCGGGCCAGGCCATGCGTGCTGCGTTTCCAAAGCGTCCCGCGTGCATGTGCCATTGCAGGCATGACAATAAAAGGGCGCTAAAAACATGTAATGAAACGATAGGTTGCGGGCGGCACGCATGCGGGCCTGGCCCGAGGTCGAGGTAAATGCTACTATAGTCTATTCAGGGAAACGAACTAGTACCGTCAAATTATACTTTTCTGTCATTGGCCGGAGTAACGACGCTAGGGCTGTATTCACAGTATGCAACTTTTTAATCTGTTCGTGCGACTCGTGCTGTTCAGACGTCTCCACCGCTACAATTGACGAAATGGCAAAGGCTAAAAATAAAACTGTACTGACAGAAGGAAATTTTAAAAATTATAAATCCTAAAATGAATGAAATGGATAGGAATATAGATGTCATGACAAAAAATAATAATAATAAATGTAGGAAGCGACAGTCTTAGCAGCGATACATTGTGGGATAGCGAAAATCTTTTTTTTATTTAAATATTATAAGTTGTTACTTATTTTATTTATTTTCTGGGCAAAGTTTAATAATTTTAACTAAATAAAAATTATTATTTATTCAAAATATCTACTTTATGTTTTCCTTTAAATGCATAATTATAAGTACGAATATCAAATAGGTATTGGCATTTTTAGTAATAAAAAACAAAAACATTTCTATAAAAATTTCAACATTCAGGTTCAGTCAGAATTTAATAATAAAAGAAGCGCTAGTGAACGCGTCTTTAGTTTCTTAGCAAAAGTTGACGCCTCTCGTGGGGCACACTCTTCCATCCTTGTCTTTTGTAAGCGATTGTGTGATAGAGAAAGCGCTCCACTAGCTCGTTTCCCTGAATAGGGTATAACAGTCAAACCCATCCAGGTTATGACCGTGTCTGTAGTTAACCGCACACACACACCGCAACAATCTTGGTAATCCCGCTACCAACCTCGCTATCATCATCCATCATTTACCACCAGGTGAGATGATGCCAAGGGCTTACCAATTGTGAATACAAAAAAAACATTGTCTATACTAATAAAAAATATTTTCTTGAAATCACTTTACTGTAAGGTCGCCAAAAAAATGATTCTTTTGACTTAAAAAAACTTTTAACTTCGGTAGAATCAAAGTGATAACAAATGTTGGTAAAAGCTCAAATGTTTATTAATAACATATAAACTCAGTATAACATACAATCTCATATAAACTCAGTTAAATCACAAGAAAATCACATAATAATTGATCAATAACCGGCTCTTTTCGCCGCGTACGCCGAGTCGCTTGACGTTTATAGTGATGTCACCACTTTCATCGATTGCACAGCCTAGTGCTGTGCGGAAACTTTAACAAAACATAACTTTGCTCTTGTTAAAGACTGTCAGTCTGACAGTCACGAGGCAAGCCACGCGACGTGAACAACCCAAAGGCCGTTTCACGTGAAAGCTTGGTTTGTTTGCGCCCGCGCATCGCGCTGTACGATAACCTAGTCCGGCCCACGAATGAGCTCACGACCCGATTGGAGTACTTGCTTGTAAATATGAACGATAATCCAGTTATTTCAGAATTCAACATAAGTACTTAAAATTTTTTTTTATTGAGTAAGACGACAAAGCGGTCGTGGCTCAGTGTGGCTTGCGTGGTCGCATCGATCACGCAGGTTAACTGACTACAGACACGGTCATAACCTGGATGGGTTTGACTGTTAGTGGTATTTCATCTCGACCGTTTCGCAAGGCACATTAAGCCGTTGGTGCCGGCTGCTATCGCTAGCAGTCGTTAAGTCATGTCAGAGGCCTTATAGGCGGCTTGAAAACTTCTGACACTGGGGTTGGCCACTAGCCCCACAACCTCCACCAATCCGGACTTGGCCCCCGTGTGTGGAGTATGGCCGTAACCTTCTCGAGTTATGGGAAGAGACCCGTGCCCCTGCAGTGGGGACGTAATGGGTTGTTAACAAGATGTCAAAAGGCTGACGGTCCAACCGATGAAAAGTGGCATCCGCCGCGTGTGAGCATCTATAACCACAGAAGGATCATCAGTGCCTTGTGATCTTGAGGACTAAGATGGAATGCCTCTTATGCGTTATTCTATCAGTCTCTGGTTTCCATAATACAGGGAATCCTAGTTTGGGGCCAAACGACCGTGTGTGAATTTCCCCGGATATTATTATAAAAGCTGGAACATGCTAACTTGTCCAGAGAATCTGGGAAAAACATTTCCATACTCCCTCAGTCAAAACGCGAACGAAGCCACAGGAAAAAGCTAGTAAATCATAATTTGCAGACAAATAATAGATACGTGCTCAAACACTAATCAATCTTTTTAACAGAACCAGCCATCAGCCAACAATTATTCTTGCTAAGTTTACTTAGCATGCTAATATTAGCACTGAATTGACTAAAATACACAACTTGTTATGCCAAATTGGTTTGCGATTGGAACAATATTGATCATTGATATTTGACTAAACAATCTTGACATTTTGGACTAAAAATATCACAGATGTTAGAAATTAGTGCAGCATGCATTGGGAGGCGTCTGTCCAGCAGTGGACGTCTTTCGGCTGTAGACTTAGTGCTGATTTGTTTTGAGCAATAGTAGTCCTGTGTATTTTATGCCAGACGGCAAATCAACGGTGTGCAATTTAATGTTCTTATTCCGAAAGGACTCAAAACTCAAAACCAAAACTTATGGAGATCGATGAAAGCCTGAAGAAAAAAAGTTACTCGAAGTACTACTCCTTGCAGACGTCGTTTGTATCGGATGTTATCACTAGATGGCTATCATCAAGCCATGTCAGAGGCCTTTCAGCGGGCTTGAAAACTTCTGACACTGGAGCGGACCAGACACTATCAGTAATAATGACAGTATTTTTACATTAGTATATTGACATTCCATCGTTTAGTATGCGTCAGACCATCATTCCAACTACTACACTGTCAGTATAATGTCAGTATATTGTCATTACTTGAAAATACTGTCATTATTACTGATAGTGTCTGGTCCGCTTGGGGTTGGCCACTAATCCCTCCTCTTATCAATACGGATTTCGCCCCCGTGCGTGGATTAAGACCTAAACTCCCCTAGGTACCTATATTGTATTCGAAATTTTCACTCAAAGTGCATTTAATAAACGTGCTCCATATAAAAATTACTAGACTGTCTGGCAAACCTGGCTGACCTTAAATTAGTTCTTGATACGAAAGGCTATGCATGTGTTCATGATAACGAACAACTTTCCCTCAGAAACCCATAGTCAAATCGCAAAAAAATTTTGATTTCTTCATACTAATTTGGCCGGTCAATGCATCGATTTGTATGGAGAGTCAAAATTTTTTTTTGCGATTTGACTATGGGTTTCGGAAAGTTGTTTGTTACCATAAGCACATTCATAGCCTTTTGTGTCAAGAACTAATTTAAAGTCAGCCTATATTATCTTAATCTGAAATATGCGAGCAGGTATAAGCAGGTTTCCATATTTACCAAGAAACAATTAAACACTGTTTAATAGAAATAATTGCGCTTTCAAACCGTTCAAGCGTTGCTCGTTATTAAAATTTCACTCGATTGGTACACAAATTGAGACAGACTGTCGATATATACACTGGTGGACTAAAAAATCGATGCAAAGTTAGTTGCGCGACTTTTGAAAAAATAACTCAGTCTGCAAAACTACTAAATAGAAAAAACTAAAAAGTAGAAAACCACCAAACTAAAATCTTAAAGAGTAAACACGCAGTTTTTGAACTTTTGGTTTAGTGTTTTTTGCTAGATTGAGTTATTTTTTCAAAAGCCGTGCAACAAACCTTGAGTCGATTTTTTTGTCCATGAGTATAGATTTCATGCTTTTTACCGGACTATATTCTGTATAGATAATAATAATAATAATAATATAATAATAATATCTGGGACAAATCACACACGGTCATCTGGCCCCAAACTAGGATTCCCTGTATCTTGGGAACCAGAGACTGATATACATAAACATATACATTTATATACATACATATATAGATAGATATAATACATGCCCTGTGTGGGGATCGAACCCACGACTCTCGGATCAGAGGTCAGGATCGCTAACCACTTAGCCACCGAGTCAGTCAAAGAGTTATTTATACGGCAAAAAGGCGGGAAACATATGCATTTCTGTGATTCAAACATGGACGCGTAAATTAAACCCACTACTAGTTAAGTATTTTCAATTTATAAATACCGAATTAGTTTGGAATTACTTTAGGGGTCAAATTAGAATAAAAACACTTGGCAAACTGTGCCGTGTGTAACTGTGTAAAAATAGTTAAGAATTTCAAAAATAATAAACTAGACGAAAACTGATTCCCCTCTCGTTCCCTCACTTATTTCCGATACTTCTGAGCCTACAATTTTGAAAATTTTTCTGAAAATGGTGAACGACAAAATTGATCCCAATTAAAGGTTTGCGATCAGCTGGTCCACATTTGGACCAAACACTGGTTTATTGGGGAACTTTCTTTAGTCTCATGAGAAGAATAATTGTTCAATTTGAAATAAGATTTATGTTAGTTGGAGACAGATTGTTTAGGTAAATAATCAACGTATTCATTCCGAAAAAACGATAAAAAATAAAACAACAGCGGTCTCCACAAACCATTCGGATTTCGGAATCCGAATGTGATCTCATGTGATGTCATCTGAGTTTGAACTTCAAATTTATTTAAATGAAGAACGCTCCAATTCAAATAAAGAACGCCACGCGATTGGTGCGTGGATCTCACGCCACGCGCACGCGTCACTACACTAGCTATTCTAGTGTTTTTATTTTAATCAACATTACATATGAGTTATGATAATGTTAATACCTCGTAAAATTTTAATTAACATCTAAGCACTACAGTTCTGCCGTCATAAGGGACCATTCATAAATTACGTCACACGTTAACGGGGAGGGAGGGGGTCAACGAAGTGTGACATTATGTGACAAGGGGTAGGGGGGAGTCATAAACGTTGTGACGTCACATAATAAATAATAATAATTTTGGTATTTCTGTTTTCATTTATTCAATTCTGGGCGGAAATTTGTAAAATATGTGACGACACACCAGGGAGGGGGTGGTCCCACAAATGTGACCATCTGTGACAAGGACGGAGGGGGGAGGGCGGGGGGTAAAAAATCATGAAATTCGTGTGACGTAATTTATGGATCCCCCTAAGAAAGAAGACCGCAAAGTATATGGAGTGTTTTTGTTTTGGCAGAGGTGGCAACGAGCAGACGGATCACCTGATGGTAAGCGATTACCGCCGCCCATAGACACCCGCAACACCAGAGGAGTCACAAGTGCGCTGCCGACCTTTGATATGGGATGGGGGATGGGGGGAATTGCGGGGGGGGGGGAGGTTGGGCCTCCAGTACCCTCCCTCACTCAGCGAAACACAACGCAAGCGGTTTTTTGTGTTTCCGTATTGTTTGCGGCCTTTTCTTATGACGGCAGAGTTGCCGTGCTGTATGAGAAATCATTTGAACGTTTGAAGCTCAGATGTCGGAGAAAGCAAAATCATCATATTTCTTAAAGCTATGTAAATTCAAAACCCATGTTCTTTAAGGTGTATAATAAGTAATTAATGAAATTAATGTGTGTAGTCATTTAATTCATTAATTTTTGAGGCTTGTTATCTAACTGCAGAGACTGCAGTTGCGCCTTTTTAACCGACTTCAAAAAAGGAGGAGGTTCTCAATTCGACTGTATGTTGTTTTTTTCATTTTTTTATTTATTTATTATTCATTTATTTTCAGGCAACATAGTAACTAAGTACAGGCCCATAGATACATAAAAACTTATACAATTAAAATGACATAAATATTATACTACGAATAAATACAATTATAAGTTATTCTACTTTTTTGGTATGTTTGTTACGCGATTACTCCGCCAATTATGAATTGATTTTGATGATTCTTTTTTTGTTTGGTAGGTAGTACTTCAGAGGTGGTCCCACATATGTAAACTTTATCGAAATCGAGTCAGCACTTTTTGAAAAAATCAACAAAAGCTAAAAAAAACCGTAGCAAAATGGTAGTTGTTACGATTGAAGTCGCTTTTTTATTAGGGTTCCGTATTACTAAGCCTCGGCTGTTCGACCGTCCGTCCGTCCGTCACTAAATGTGACCGCGGGTAATGTGCCTACCAGGCAACCGCAGTCTATACCTTGCGATAGCACGGTTAAATTGTTAAATTGCCACACGTTAAGAAGATTAAGTGCAGAGTTTCAACTCAGCACAAATAGCATTAATGCTAACTGAAAAACAATCAACACAGTTCAGTAAACTTTTTCAAAAAAAAACCTAGATAAAACTTATCAGCTGACGTTTTGACATTTCGCCCCTAACGTCAAGAGATTGTTAATAAAATAATTATAATATTATTTATATTAATTAAATGAATGTTTGAAAACAATCACAACACGTATATAATGTATAAGGAGAGCATTGACCTAGTTTAAAGATAGTCGTTATTAATTACCCATCTTGTCTCAAAAGGGGGTTAATGTTTTTCAGGCGAATCACACGTATACCTGTGTATGCAGGTGTTAAAAAAGTGCGTTTGAGATTTTAAGGGTTTACTCAGAATCAAGTACAGGAAAAATATTGAAAAAACTGGATCTACATCTTTTTTTTCAGTTTCCCACACTAAATCTGAATAGTGAATCAAGAATTTGGATGGGAAACTGAGAAAAAGTTGTAGATCGGATTTTTTTATATTTTTTTCCTGTATTCTATACTTGATTCTGAGTAACCGCTTAAAATTTCAAACGCACTTTTTTAACACTTGTATATACAATAAGTAATTGTCAACATTTAAAAATTGTTATACCTATTTTTATGCGACTTTTATGTTTTTGTACGTAGAATATGCAAAGATAAAATAAATACTTAAATTTTGTCAGTAGTTAGATATTTCCTGAGATAATTAAATTAATTACTTTTTTCTTTGTTAAGCTGTATAGACTATGAAGCCTTTCCATCAGGTCGAGTTCACACCTTTTTTTTTACTATCCAATAGGCCAACCTCACCCCCTTCCCAATTCCCTCCATCCCCCATCACATTTCAAAGGTCGGCAACGCACTTGTGACTCCTCTGGTGTTGCGGGTGTCTATGGGCGGCGGTAATCGCTTACCATCAGGTGATGCGTCTGCTCGTTTGCCACCTATCACATAAAAAAAAATGATATGACGTCCATAAGAGTGCTTAATGTACTTATACATATAGGTAAAGAAATAAATATTTTTTTTATTTTGACTAAAACATGTACTAAATAAATAGCTTACTTACGTTTTTAGCTGGTTTCGGGCATTTTCTGGTTTACTTCGCAATCTGGAATAAAAAAAGAAGTTTATTGGAATGGAATCAATGATTTGATAATTGACCACGCTGAATACGTTAAAAACAACCGACTTCAATCGCAACAACTCCAATTTTGCTATGTTTTTGTGGATTTTCTCAAAAACCGCTGAATCGATTTCGATAAAATTTATATGGGACCACCTGTGAAGTATACCCTTTTAAACAAAAAAAGAATTTTTCAAATCGGTTCAGGCGACTTCGAGTAATCGGTGAAAAAAAAATTTACATAAAAAAAAAATTAAAAAAAGATTCCGACGAATTGAGAACCTCCTCCTTTTTTTGAAGTCGCTTAAAAAGTATCCTTGAAATAAGAATAGTGTTTTGCGGTGAAGTAATACCACATACATACACACATACATGAAGCGGTCGTTGTTCAGTGCGGCTTGCGTGGTCGCGTCGATCACGCGGGTTAACTGACTACAGACACGGTCATAACCTGGATGGGTTTGAGTGTTAGTGGCATTTATCTCGACCGTTTCCGTGCTAAGGTATGTTAAGCCGTTGGTGCCGGCTGCTATCGCTAGATGGTAGTCATTAAGTCATTATATGTCAATAAAAATATTCAATAGATTGCCTACTTATGTGAAGTATTTAGAGAAAGAATCGCTCTTTGTTAGTAAACTTAAGGAATTTCTGATTGAAAAATGTTTTTACGACATACAGGAGTTTTTTGACTATCAGGAATAATTAGCATGGCCATATAAGTAGAAATTTGATGTGGTTTATATAATAATTTTATTTAGAATACTTACCAAATGTGACATTGCAATAATTGTAAAATTGATCAAATATGTTATGTATTTTGTATTTTTTATTTTATGAATTTTGAATTATCTAGACTATTTTTATTGTTATATAAATTTGAATTATGAATTTTAAAGTACCTAGACTATTTTTATTGTTATTTAAATGCGCTTTTAAACTAAATTAATGTTTATGTATTTAGCTAATGTTAATCTATCTTGCTGTGCCCTACTCAGGGTCTATGTTGACACATTTTACAATGCACCACCTCTGTATATTTTGTAAACACATAGTAAGCAATAAAGTATTGAAATTGAAATTGAAATTAAGCCATGTCGGAGGCCTTATAGGCAGCTTGAAAATTTCTGGCACTAGGGTTGGCCACTAGCCCCACAACCTCCACCAATCCGGAATTGGCCCCCTTGTGTGGAGTATGGCCTAACTTTCCCTTCCCATGGGAAGAGACCCGTGCCCCTGCAGTGGGGACGTTATGGATTGTTAACACACACATACAATTAGAAGCAGAATTGAGATTTCAGGGAGACATGAATGTAGACTGAAGTAATGGCTGAAGAACACAGGAAAAATATGTTTTCGCTTTCTTAGAAACCTGCAGACGAAATAAGTAATAACACACGAAATGGCCACATCGTTGCCAACCGAGCCAGAAAGCTGGTCAACGATCCTTAGTCAAACAAAAAACAAAAACCCGGTATAATATTGTGTGTTTGTTTTAAGGCGTAAGTAAAAATATATATTATCTCTATAGGTCAGTATAGGTAATAGAGATATAGTTACACAACAAGTAAAATGACTGACTTTTTGGGGGGTAGAATAAGAATAAATGTCACTTCTCACTCACCTTGAAAAACACTGGTTCCCAGCTTCAATTCTTTAACAATAGGACAATTTTATAATGTTTTTATTTTCAACAAGCAACAAGCAATATAAATAAATTGAGTCCAATTGACCCCTCTAGGTTTTAAATAACTGATAAGTTTTTTTTTGTATTTGTTTATTTTGCCAATAGAGAACCTAAGTATTTCGAGCATTTATATGATTTACGGAGTAAGAAACATAACGTTTAACTTATGATCTATCTGTTTTGCTTATAAACAAAATCCTACAGCTAGCGTTAATAATTACTATTTATAAAAATTAGATACATAAAAATAAAAGTGCAAGTAACACACCTCCTCTGACAAAAGTTGTTACTGCACTATTGGTATTGCTATAAGTGATCAGTAAAAAATACCAACAAAAAAAATATGAAAAAAGTTAAAATCTGATTTTAGAATCTCCGGTGAAATGTTCTTCTAGGACAGCATATACGCAAAACACAACACTCATTTATTCTTGTTCATCGCACTTCATATATTTGACGGCAAAAACTTGTGCAGTGACGTCACTGCATAGCTACTTTTCGTATGAACTGCCACAGTAAAAATAAAATTTAAAGACCCGTTGCTCTACACATGAGCACAAAATACAATACAGAAGGTCCGCTCAATAAGACATGAATAAATGAAATGAAATGAAATACGCTCACTAAAATCCTAAGCATATACGTTATACATACATGCTTATAGACGTATACGGTCGTTGTAGGCAAGGTCACGATACTGTTGTGATACTTTGCCGCGTGATCTTGCCTCGAACGACCGTATATTTCTATAAGCATGTATATGCTTACGATCTCAGTGGTTTGTATTGAGCGGACCTTCTGTGTCTATTTTGTGACATGAGTCTCGTGGGATTGGTGTTCGGGTCTGGTGATAGAATGTCATACAGCATGCATGGATATTGTTGTATGTACATAGGGTACATAATGTCACAAATTCCTACTAATTGTAAACTTTTGTTAAATTATGGCAACTCTTTGAATGCGTTTTATACGTGCAAATGGTGTAGGTAACAGTAACATAATATGATATTTTTTTAGAATATGAATGACAAACTTTTATATTCATGAATATTATTGTTCCAGATAATTATTTAAAAAATACATACCTATATTGCACGTTAATATTGTGAATATTTTATTTTTCAATGATTATAAAAACGCTATTTGAAAATCACAATAACAAAACGCAGTGAAAGGCCAAGTTGAGGAAAAAAAAAACAAAGCGAAACAAAATGGCCGATGGTTGCTAGAGAAAGGAGTGTCGTGCAAAGTGAAAATCCATCAGCAGTTTTCCCATAAAAGACTTCAGTGAAAGTTTTGGTGTTTGCTACTGGTTCGTAACATTGTTATTGTGATTATTTTATGTGAATTTAGTATTTGATGTTCAGCTCAAGCTCTACACATCATCGGATGGTACCAGCCACAAAGGAGACAAGAGGTGACGAAGGATCCGAGATGTCGCGTTTGGCCTGCACCGCGAGGCCCGGTCGCGCGCCTGGAGGCTGCATGCTCGCCTCGCGTAGGCCTCCGCCCTCTGGCTGCTCGAATAGCAGCCGCCGTGTATCGCCCGCGCGCCGCTTACTCGGTAAAACCTCGGTAAATTTACAGCGGCGCTGCGTTTTCGCGTCGCCGTGTTCCGCCGCTCGCGTCCTTAGGGCTATGCCCCCGCTAGGGCTTCGCCCTTCGCGTATCGCGCGCGCTCCGAGCCCTTGCTCGGTTCCGTCCCGTATCGATGCCGTAGAGGTAAGCTCTCGAACATTTTTCGCCTCAGGTGAGTCTTCGTGGCAGCCATCTTGAGAAAGTACCTATAAATAGATTTACATTGTACTTGGAGCTAAATTATTGTCTGTAATATTCAAAGTATATTTAGTTTACAAATGAATCACTTACAATAAGTAAAGATGTTTTCAGCAAGGAGATTCATTTATGTATTTTGGTAACTGCTAGCCTCATTTTAAGTTTGAAGTACTCTGTGAAAGGTGGAGGGGGAATGAAAAACTATTCTGGCCATTCAAATGAGGGAGTGTACCCTTAGGTTCTATGGGTCAGGGGCTGAGGGTTTTAAAGGGATCGAGTTGGGTTCACCTTGGTTTTTTTCTTGAAGTTTTAAGATGCTTATTTTTTTAAATAATATATTTATTTCATAAGAAAGTGGAGGTTTTGAATCGCCTACTTGCTATCAGGTAATTGGAGAAGTGTGAAATATTCTTACTCCACTTCTCACTTAGATCAAGTTGTCATTGACCTAGTCAGCAGAGAGTGCAGAGCGTCATTCTTGCTTCTATCCTCTATTTTAAATATGAAAGTGAGTCCAGTTTAGGTTCCCTACTATGGTATGTAGGTAAAAGACACACAGAATAGACAAGGAGCAAGGATATAAGGACTATCTGGACTCATTATTGCCTCCTTGCCTCTTCCTTGGTCCACATCTCTTTTGTGTGGCCTGCACATATTACCTTGATGTGAGAGTGGTTTGAAGGACTCACTTTTCTTAAATCTTACCCTGACCAGTTTTTGTGCTGTTTGCTACCTCCATGTCATCTGTCCTTTGTATTGTGACTAAAATAAGGCTCATCAGTATGAGGAAGAAAACGCAAAGCTATTTGCAGATGGCGCTACGGATGCTTGACTTATAACAACTTTCAATTAGTTCTGAGTTTTTTATTATCGAGGTGTTACAAATTCGTTTTTTTTTTCTGTAAAATAGTTAAATGGAAAATGTATACGACTTGGACTGTTCCTCAATTAAAGTCGCAGTTAAAAGTACATAATTGAAAATGTAACTTTTCCCATGTCTTCATCCGAGAATCTTTAGGAAATTAATAATTTCCATTATTGCAACCAATCGCCACACAATGTGGCATTTTTTAATAATCTTATGTTTAGTTCACGTAAACAATTTTTTCTATACGTTTTGATGAGTCAAGTGATATCAGCGCCTCTATCGGTGAGCTTTGTCAGTTTTCTTCCCCATTGTATAGATCTTGACCACCGGTCAGGCATAGCTTGTCATCCAGGCATAGCTCGGCATTGTAGGATACTTCATGAAACTCTTCACTGTATGTTTTATATATTTTTTAACATAGACTTGTTCCCTGGGACGAGGTCCAAGCAGAGACTGAAGATTGACTTGTTTTTGATCCAATATTTGGATTTAAATAAACGTCAAATGTTTTACTGTTCGTAAATCCCCATGAGAATACTTAGGTTATTATCCATCATTGTATGTATCATTGTAGCCTATAATAGTCATTATTGTGGTAATATAAAGGTTTTGAGTAAAATTTTATGGGTAGTTATGGTTCAATAGTATAGTTTTCTGTATGCAGACAATCCATGAAAATCAATAATATCTGGGATATCTGGGACAAAATCACACATGGTCATCTGGCCCCAAACTAGGATTCCCTGTACTATGGGAACTAGAGACTGATATACATACACATACATATAATACACCCAAATACAGAGCAAACACATCTGCTCATCACAGAAATGTTTTTCCAGGGTAGGGATCGAACCCACGAGTCTCGGATCAGTAGTCAGGAGCACTAACCACTGAGCCACCGAGTCAGTTATAGTATATGATAGAGTGACAATAGATGAATTTTTGGATGTTCAGTGCTTTGTGTTCCACTTGCTTTCACCAAATTGACCTCGCTTTCATTACTCTTGGACCCTTCCTCACAAATTAACCTTTGTTGAAAACAAATTTTGAGTTTAGACTATAGGTAATTTTGTTTTACTTTTTGGTTTATTAAAAAATTTTTTGTTTAATTGATTGTAAAGAATTTACAGTTCAAAGCATCCAAATTATTTATACATTTACAGTTCAAAATGTCAAAATTTTGTTTACGAATTACAATATTTTTTAATGTAAAATGGGGGTCATTTATTTATTTTATGTGTGTTTGTGTGTCTGTGGCGTTGTAGTTCTAAACGGGAGGAATGATTGTATGTGGTGTTTTTTTTTTTTCATGGAAAACAGGTTACATCACAGTGTCTCTTTAACTATGTGTGGTAAGGAATTCATTGGGTTTTCCAGTTATTTGACCATAACTGTTCGGGGGTGGTAAAGGTTAAATATTTTTAGGACATGTATTAATCCTGTCATCATCCGTTCCAGGATGTCGTCCCGTCGGAACGGGTCGGTGTCCCGCGCTGCGGAGGCAGCCTCCAAGAGCCGTCTCCACATGGATAGGAATCCGCAACATTCGAGAATAACTGGTGAGCAGACTGCATAAATATTTTAATTTTTTTTAGTAAGGACAAAAATTGGCATTTTTTTAGATTATTTTTATTCAATCTTCATAAATTACAATGTTAAAAAGAATTCAGTGCACTAATAATTTCATAAACACTTTATTATATTTTATAAAAACAGGCAAATAGAGATAAGTACATTAGATAACATTTTTAATTATTATTATTTCTTGAAGGAAATAATAATCTGAAAAGAAAAGTAACAAAATTGGAATAAAAATTAAAATATGGAAAAAGATATACATAAATGCAATTTAATAACTTTTTGAGTAATTTTAAAAATTATTAATATAAATATTTACTATAAGTCATCAGAATTAAACCACTATTTCAGTATTTGGCAGAAATTGGCCACACCGGAAACATCACTTTGCTGCTAAAAAAATACACCTCAAAAATTAATTTATATTACAATTTTGTTCTCAGATCCTGCAAACCCAGCAGGCCGTCGCAAGGAGATTGACAATGTGATGAAGCGGGCGCGCCAGGCCTCCCCCGGCAGCTGGGACCGGCGGCTGCTTGAGGCCGAGGAGAAGGATCCCAACCGGTCAGTGTTATGTCATTGAGGTTTCTCTGGAATTATGTGTTAAGCGCCATTTTGCTTTTTTGACAGGAGAATGTGTTATTTGAATGATATGGTTTTGCTTATTATAATGTTAAGATCTCATTGTAATATTGTTAAATTAAAATAAAAATCCAGTCGTTAAGCCATGTCAGAGGCCTTATAGGCGTCTTGAAAACTTTGACACTGGGGTTGGTCACTAGCCCCATAACCTCTACCAATCCGGACTTGGCCCCCGTGTGTGGAGTATGGCCTAACCTTCCCCATGTATAGGAAGAGACCCAGACCCCTACAGTGGGGACGTAATGGGTTGATAACAAAAGAAAAATAAATACAGTGTGTCCCTGGATAAAGTGCAATCCCGAAAGGGGATGAAACTAGACCATGAATCATTGACTAGAAAAATATAAAAAAAAATTATAAAAAATTATTGTAGGATTTATTGGTATTTTAAGATTTTCATGTTTCATTAAGGACTCTATGTACAAAAGTATTGATTTCTTCCAAAATAATGGGTCTATTTCTTTGAAATAAAAAAAAACAGTATGCCTAATACCTGGCGATGACCATGAAATAATAAATAGTCCGCAAAAAAGTAACTATCTTGGGTAAAAAAATGATTTTTTTAGTCGTTTATTTTAAAAAACTTCAAATTACTAAAAAAATGTGCCCTATAACTATGTAATTTTATAGCTTACTTTTATTCTTTACCATTTTAGCTTCCAAATAAAAAAAAAAACAATGTTCTAACTCAAAAATTGGCTAGGTAGGAGTTATTTACATTTTAGTAGGTAATAAAAGTCAGACTTTAATCACAATAACTTTATTAATAAAATTATCCGTAATTTACAATTTTGCATTTTTATTTAATGCATTAAATGATCAAAATGGCCTCCTCGATTTTGCAAGCACATTACTGCACGAATATTAATTTAGTTAGTGGCTCTACGAATCATTCCTGGATCATTTTTAATGTCATTTGCGCATTGAATTATTCGGTCGTGCAACTGTGCCTCGGTATTTATTGGCGTGCTGTATACTCTTTGCTTCATGACACCCCATAAAAAATAATCTAGGGGTGTCAGATCAGGTGAACGCGCTGGCCAGCCTACTGGCCCTTCTCGGCCAATCCACCGGTTCGGGTAATTTTCGTTCAAAAATCGTCGCACCTCCCGCGCATAATGTGCAGGACATCCATCCATTTGGAGATACATACGCCCACGCCGCCGTCTCGTAGCCAGGGGAACATCTTCCATCAACATGGGTAAATTTTGTAGTAATTCTAAAAAACGTTCAGCATTTAGGGTTGTGGGTAAAATGACTGGACCAATTAAAATGTCGTCGATTAAGGCTGCCCATACGTTTATTGAAAATTTTACTTGAAAAGTAGATGCCCGCTTCAATCGTGGATTTTCGTGAGACCACTGGTGCAAATTTCTGCAGTTTGTAATGCCGTCTCGGGTAAATGTCGCTTCGTCCATCCAAAAAATGCGTTTGGGAAAATTTGGGTCAGCTCTAATTTTTCTTAGAATCCACGTCGACATTACGCATCTTGGACGATTATCTACATTTTCGTGTAAATGTTGTACTCGTTGGTAATGGAAAGGATGCAATCCCTCCTTTTTCAAAATTCGCCAGACAGACGTCTTCGATATGCCATGACGCAACGCTAATCGTCTTATGCTTGTTGTAGGGTCAGCAAACAGATCGTTTAAAATGGCCTCTTCTATCGCATTGTCAATAACGACAGCGTGTTGCTCACGGCGATCTCGTGCCAAACCAAGTCCAATGTTGGAGAGCCTCCTATGAATCTCTTGAAAATTTCGAGCTGAGGGTATGAGTCTGCCCGGGAAAGCATTTATGTATGCAGTCCGAGCGACTGTTGTGCGACCATGTGACATGCCATAATAATAATGCATGTCGGCTATTTCTCAAGGTGAGAACTCTGTCAATCGCGGCATTTCGTCAACACTTAACAGCAGAACAGGAACAGTCCAAACGTAACGAACAGTAGAAAACGTAACAGTCAACAATGTAACAAAAACTTAATAACAAATCAACGAGAACACAATGCGAGAACGAGAACAGTAGTAGCAGCGGCGAGAATGTCGGAGCGACTGTCTGGGTGATATTGTAAGTCCTGTTTCGAACCCCCTGCCTCCCCTCCCCTCGCCTTTCCTCTACCTGAGTGTAGAACAAAAGGACTGCGACTGCCCAAGAGCACAGAGTAGGACGGAAATAATGGAAAAAACGGTCTCTACCTGCACGGTAACACGATTAGGCTCCACTTTAAAAGTTCGTAGATAGCGTGTTTTTTTAGTTAGAACATTGTTTTTTTTTATTTGGAAGCTAAAATGGTAAAGAATAAAAGTAAGCTATAAAATTACATAGTTATAGGGCACATTTTTTTAGTAATTTGAAGTTTTTTAAAATAAACGTCTAAAAAAATCTTTTTTTTCATAAAAATATTTTTTTTTACCCAAGATTTACTTTTTTGCGGACTATTTATTATTTCATGGTCATCGCCAGGTATTAGGCATACTGTTTTTTTTTATTTCAAAGAAATAGACCCATTATTTTGGAAGAAATCAATACTTTTGTACATAAGTCCTTAATGAAACATGAAAATCTTAAAATACCAATAAATCCTACAATATTTTTTTATAATTTTTTTTTATATTTTTCTAGTCAATGATTCATGGTCTAGCTTCATCCCCTTTCGGGATTGCACTTTATCCAGGGACACACTGTATAATTGTTGTTTCTACTCATGAATCTGGACAAGATCTTCCCAAGAAACACATAGTCCCACAGATATATTCTCCAAAAAATACCAGGGTTTTGTTAGGCGTAAAGTATACAGAAAGGGCGTAAGGTAAAGACGAGGCACAGGCGCAGCACAGGCGTGGAACGGATAAGGCACGGACGCGTTTAAAATTATACTGAAGAGGCGAAGAGACGGTACGATGCGTCATTATACAGGCAGATTTTGTTGCGATAGCATGTCTTCCTCTTCAGAAGACGAAGATGCGCTTGCTTTGCTGCAACTCATTAATGTACAGAGGCACAGAAGATATTGGGTGCACCCTGTGTGAAAATTGTCACAAGAGCATAGATATTTTAAAATAATGGAAAAATTACATGAATATCCTGATCGTTTTCCTACAGTGTATAAAATGTCACAAGAATGTTTCCATATTATATTTTCGAAAGTAAAACACGGTCTTCAGAAGCAGCATACAAATTGGAGAGAACCAGTCTGTCCTGAAGAAAGACTAGTGATAAAATTAAGGTAAGTAAAACATCTTTGATATTTAATCAACTTTTATTTGTTTCATAGTAACTAATACTGCTCACACCTTATAAGAAGCGACGTCCTCCTTGCGCGCCGTTCCAGTCGCGACTGCTAGCGACGCGGCACAGGCGACAAAGCGGCGTGCCTGCGCCGCGCCGCTTCAGTGTAATTCACTACATGTCGCCTTCTTATATTTTGTATGAAAACGTTTTGAAGCGACATCATGCCTGCGCTGCGCCTCCACCTTACGCCGTTTCTGTATAATTCACGCCTTAGGATTACGTCCTATTCCTGAATATGGTGTAATAATAATTTATTTCAGATATTTAAAATCTATTACAATTTTTATGAAAACACATTGAAGTTAATTAAAATAAAATTAAAACATAAAAATTCATCAAAATGATGATTCTAGGTAGACTCATTACATGTATTTGTTTGAAGAGTCCAAAACTTCTTTTGGATTTCAATCTCGTTTTTAGGTTTGCGATCGTTACTATGTCCCCATTGACGTCCCAAAAACCTTGCGTTCCACTGCTAGTACTCAGCTATGTTCAGCACGGGTATCATGAGGCGTAGACAAAGCTGTCTGTCGCGCCAAACGCGAGAAAACAGCTCAGCTGTCTCTTGCATTAGCTTGAATGGAACAAATGCTTTTAAAACTCGCGTCGCGCGCGAGATATGTCGTCATGCTACCGGTGCTGGTCCCATCATATCCCAAGTCCTTGATTGACACCAATAACAGTAGTTCGTGTTGCGTTCAATAGATGGCGTCACACGGGCTACAAGCAGTTGTACTTGGATGGGTCGGGATCTGTGTCGCCCCGTCGGTCGCGCTCCCCCGTCCCGGGCCGCCGGTCTAGGTATGACTGACATTTATTATGTTGTCCACACCCCGGACACTTCATACAAATTTCGCGCCATTGTTTACACAAAGACATTCATGTTTGTACACATATAAATGTGTGTGTGATTTACTAGGGTTGAATCGAGATTCAATTAGCCCTCATTGTTCTTTATTATTAGCTAGACTTTTACAAATAAAGTAATGGCTGTATACACCAGACAAGGCCGTATAGCCTTAGAAGGCTTAGCTCTTTCCTTAAAAAATAAAATTGTCTTTGGTTATAATACTGTGCTTTGGAACTGTGCCAACCTCTTGACAAATGGTCACAGATCGGTCACACAGGGGGGGTGAGGTAGCCTTCAGAGAGCGGCAGGGAGTGTCCATACTGTATATTGTCCTTATACTGTGATGTTGTCTTAAGAGGCTACATGACTAAATACTAGTAATTTGAGTACTTTTAGGATCTGTCAAAAACGATATTTTGTTCTATAAATGTGACGTCATAGTTTTTCAGCATCATTGAGCGACCATTTTTTTTATAAAAAAATTGAAGATGGGATGAAAAACCAAACAAATAAGGTTTTTCGAAATTTTATTTATTTAATTTAGTGAACTATAGTTAATAATTTATTTTACATGCAGTCATCGTCCCAATAGGCATGATGACTGATTTTGAAAAACTATTCTATGATATTCGGAAGTGTCTATTATTACCAAAAAATATCTTATTTCTGCGAAAAACAAAGGATTTTCATAAAAATATCGCTGTTTTAATTTCAAGTTTGAAAATGACGCCAAAACGCTCGCTGACTGCTCGCCGCTCTATTGTGACGTCACGTCTATGTATGTGACAGTAAACATTGAGTGCTCCTACAACAATTCGGTTATTTTTCGTGGTAAATAATGAATTCTAAAGTTTATAAGTGGTGTGCGGTCCCTATGTGCACTAATACATCAATAAAAACGCCAAACAAAGTATTTGTGTATGTTCCACATGACAAAACAATGCGATTTAAGTGGCTGAATCTTGCACGGCGTGATCCAACAGCTATAGGTCTAAATTCTCCATTATATTTCTGTGAAGATCATTTTGACGTAAGTTTTTACTTTATTACGTATTTTTCTAATGATTTTTAGACATACTTGAGGTCTAACGTATTTATTTATGACCTTTTTTAGGTTATATTACTGTTTCTTGAATATTCACGATTTTTTAACATGATGGGTAATTTATTCACATTCCAGTTGCCAAATGATATGGAAAATTTCATGCAATATCATGTGATGGGATCGGTGGCACAGATCCGCATGAAGCAAGGATGTATTCCGACAAAATTTGAATGTCAACCAGACAGAAGAAAACGCACATCTAATACTGCAGAACGACCATATATTCTCAAGAAACAAAGAAAAACATTAATTGAAGAATGTGAAAAAGATGTAGAAGAAAAAAGTATCACAAAACATTTGGAGCTTGGCGAGACTTCATCTGGGAGTTCAGGTACCTGTTTGTTTAGATTATTACAGCGCTGCGAACATTTAAGGCCTATATCCATCAGTGAATGTTGTATCATTTCGCTGTTTTTTTTTTCATTCTTTCATTTTTATTAGAGTTTTTGATAGCGTCCGTTTCTTTAAATTAGATAGATAGAAGCTTTATTCATAGACAACTTATCTAAATTATTATTATTAAATTATTATAGTATAATAAATACTAAAACAAGAGAAATAAGATTATTAATTATGTATGATAGGAAGTAAAAAAGAAATAAAAGGTGAACTGTAGCCCTGAAAAGGCACCAACTCAAAATAAAGCTGTGTATGTGAATCCACATCCACAGCGCTGGTATTCTGTTGATTAAATAAAATCTTCTTTTTTCTTTTTAGGTATGCATGGAAACATTATACAAGAAAATGTTACACAAGAGGAAATGCATAAGACAGCAGATAAATCTATCCAAGTATACATGACACACAAACATAGAAGTAAAGGCATTCAAACTGAAATTAAATCAGTGAACCAGACGACATCACCATTGAAGCCTTCCCTGCATTCTGTTTCTACTTCTCCATTTAAAGTTACAAAATGCATCACCGCTAAGCCATGGACATCCATCATACCTTCAAGGAAATTATTTACCATTGAAGACCAATCTGACAGTGATATTTCTTATACACCATCTGTATCACAGAGAGCATCATCACCGTCTACAATATCTCTCCAAACGAAATCTACATCAGACTGCAGTGAGTTGATAGAAGATGATAAAAAACAAGAGGCATCTAAAATGTTGGAATATACATTGCTTAAAATAAAGAAGAATCCACGTTCTTACATAGGTGTTCCTAAAAATTGTTATTACTTAATAGATTTAATTGAAGAAAATACAAGTATTCCTACTAATCATATTCTTATGTGTTTTAAAAAAGTTAGACTTAATAACCCATTTAGAGAGCTTGGTGATGATTTTTCTATGACACCAACTTATGCTAGCAAAATATTTTTAAAAAATATACCTTTGTTAGCTAGTGTAATGCGACCTTTCATTGTAAATTTAGATAAAGATTCCATAAAAAATAATTTACCCATGGCGTTTAGACATAAATATCATAATGTAAGTTGTATCATAGACTGCTTAGAAATTGAGGTGCAAAAGCCTACGAAAGCCTTGAATCAATCACTCTCATGGTCAGAATACAAAAAGGCTAACACTATCAAGTATCTTGTGTCCTGTACACCAAACGGTTTGGTGAATTATATTTCACCAGGTTATGGAGGGCGAATAACAGACACATGTTTGGTTGAATCATGTGATTTTATTAAGTCTTTGCAACCAGGTATGTGTGTGATGGCTGATAGAGGATTTAAACATGTTGAACAATATTTACGTACACAGGGAGTGCAACTAGTAAGACCTCCAAGTGTAACAACTGGTACTAAGCTATCAAAAAGTGAGGCAAGGGAAACCAAACAAATTGCAAGTTTGAGGATACATGTTGAGAGACTGATTAGACGCTTGAGAGAATTTAATATGTTAAAGCCACATGCATGTGTAAATCACAATCTAGTTAAAGTACTTGATGATGTAATTACCATTGCCTGCGGTTTAATAAACTTGCAAAATTCCTTAATAAAATAAAACTACAGATTTATCATAGTAATATATGTTTTATTTACTAACCAAATTAAAAAGCACTTCGGTATAATAATGGGTACACATTATCTTTCCATGCAGAGACTAAATCTTTGACAAAATCTGATGTATATTTGTCATCAAATTTAACATTTATTATATTTACATTTTTATTAGAACTGTAGTTGCAATCAGCTACACAGAAGTAGCAGCTTTGAAGCCCAGTCAAATACATTTGTAGTTGCATTTGCACATAAAACTTCTGGGTCGGTTTACCATTTTGTACATAATTTTTATATGTCTTTACAGTCATGGGACATTTTATTTCCACAATGCTGTCTGCACAGATTCCATCAGGCGATCCTGCTATCATGGGATAATTTTTTGAGATCATTAGGCCACATTTTTTTATTTTTTTCCCCAGTCTACTACTGACAGTTTGCCTAACAT